>CAWUFW010005771.1:105000-692500 GCA_963921515.1 Calotriton arnoldi | reverse complement strand
CCACAGAGCTGCGTTGCAGAGAGGTGTAAAACGGGCGGGGCCTCGGACCACCTCTCTGCAGCGCAGCTCTGTGGTGCATACTGGAGGTACCTGGTTTGTAGATTTTGTACCTGGTGTGCTAGTTTGCCCCCAGGAACCCTCAGTATTCAAGGGGAATTAATTCCTCAACTTACAACGCACCAGGGGGCGCGTTTGCAGAGTGCTGAAGGGAGGGGGCGGGGCCTCTCCCCAGCCTGGCTAGGGCTCAGAAGCTGAGAAAGGGCCTGTGGCTTGAGCTCTGTCTGGCGGGCCCTAGGGTGCAGGAGCCCCCTGTCCTGCAAGCCAGACGAGTGTCTGGGGGTCCACCGGGGCCCAGGGAGGCTCTCCCAAGCCTGGCTAGGGCTCGGAAGCTGGGACCGGGCCTGGGGCTTGAGATCCAAACGAACATGCTGAAAACTGGAGAAGATCTGGCTCCACGAACGGACAGCGGAGAGCTACGCCGCCCACAAGAGCGCCACCCGCAATCACCATCACCTCATCAGATCCGCGAAAAGGGCCTCACTCAAAGACCGCCTAGACAACAACGCACACAACAGCAAAGTGCTCTTCAACATCGTGAAGGAACTCTCCAACCCCAGCTCCAACACCAACGACATCCAGCCGTCGCAAGACCTGTGCGACTCACTGGCCACCTCCTTCCACCGCAAAATCGCCGACATCCACGACAGCTTCAACACCACGACCGCCCCGGCAACCACCGAGACCACTGCCCCCACAACCACCAACCGCCTGCTCTCCTGGACCAACATCAACGACGAGGACACCAGCGAGATCATGAACACCATCCACTCCGGTTCACCGCTAGACCCGTGCCCTCACCACATCTTCAACAAAGCCAGTACAGCCATCGCGCCCCATCTCCGGAAAATAATCAACATCTCCTTCGAGACAGCAACCTTCCCGGAAAGCTGGAAGCACGCCGAGATCACCGCCTTACTCAAGAAACCCAAGGCAGACCCCAAGGACCTCAAGAACTTCCGACCCATCTCTCTGCTCCCGTTCCCCGCGAAGGTCACAGAGAAAATCGTCAACAAACAACTGACCCGCTACCTCGAGGAGAACAACATCCTGGACCCTTCCCAGTCCGGCTTCCGCAGCAACCACAGCACCGAAACCGCCCTCATCGCCGCCACCGATGACATCAGGACCCTGCTAGACAACGGAGAAACAGCAGCCCTCATCCTCCTGGACCTATGAGCCGCCTTCGACACGGTCTGCCACCACACACTACGAACACGCCTTCACGACGCCGGGATCCAAGAGAAGGCCCTGGACTGGACCACATCCTTCCTTTCCGGCAGAACACAAAGCGTCCGCCTCGCCCCTTCCGATCCAAGGCCACCAAGATCATCTGCGGCGTACCCCAACGCTCCTCCCTCAGCCCAACGCTGTTCAACATCTACATGGCACCCCTCGCCCACGTCGCCCGACAGCACAACCTCAACATCATCTCCTACACCGACGACACCCAGCTGATCCTCTCCCTCACCAAAGACCCTCACACCGCCAAAGCCCACCTCCACGAAGGAATGAAGGCCGTCGCCGAATGGATGAGGACCAGCCGCCTGAAGCTGAACTCGGACAAGACGGAGGTCCTCATCCTTGGTTCCAACCCTTCAGCCTGGGACGACTCCTGGTGGCCAACATCACTGGGAACAGCCCCGCCACCCACCGACCACGTACGCAACCTAGGGGTCATCCTCGACCCCACCCTCTCCATGACTAAGCAGGTCAACGCCGTTTCTCATCCTGCTTCAACATCCTCCGAATGCTCCGCAGGATCTTCAAGTGGATCCCCACCGAAACAAGAAAAACAGTCACCCAGGCCCTCGTCACCAGCAGGCTGGACTACGGAAACGCCCTCTACGCAGGAACGACGGCTAAGCTCCTGAGACGGCTGCAACGCATCCAGAACGCCTCTGCACGTCTTATCCTCGACATCCCCGATGCAGCCACATCACACCCCACCTGAGAGACCTGCACTGGCTCCCTGTCAACAAGAGGATAACCTTCAAGCTCCTCACCCATGCACACAAAGCACTCCACAACTCCGGACCAGCCTACCTCAACAGACGACTCAGCTTCTACACCCCCACCCGCCAGCTCCGCTCGACCAGCCTCGCCCTCGCCACAGTCCCCCGCATCCAGAAAACGACCGCCGGCGGCAGATCCTTCTCCCACCTCGCCGACAAGACCTGGAACACCCTCCCCACCAACCTCCGACAGACCCAAGACCTACTGGCCTTCAGAAGACTCCTCAAGACCTGGCTCTTCGATCAGTAGCAGCACCACCCCCCTCTTCCCCCTGCGCCTTGAGACCCTCGCGGGTATGTAGTGCGCTTTATAAGTGACATGATTGATTGATTGATTGATTGATCCAGCCGGCGGGCCCGGTGGTGCAGGAGTCCCCCATCCTGCCAGCCAGCCAAGGGTCTGGGTGCTGGGGATGGAGGTCCACCGGGGCCTGGGGAGGATCTCCCTGGCCTGGCTAGGGTTCAGAAGCTGGGACAAGGCCCGTGGCTTGAGCTACGTCTGGCGGGCCCTGGGCACGGTGTCCACCGGGGCCCGGGGAGGCTCTCCCCAGCCTGCCTAGGGCTCGGAAGCTGGGACCGGGCCCGTGGCTTGAGGTCCATCTGCTGGGTGCAGGGGTGCAGGAGCCCCCATCCTGCAAGCCATCCGAGGGTCTGGCCGCTGGGGACGGGGGTCCACTGGGGCCCCGGGAGGCTCTCCCCAGCCCGGCTAGAGTTCAGAAGCTGGGACCGGGCCCGGGGCTCAAGCTCCGTCCGGCGGGCCACGGGGTTTGGGAGCCCCCGGTCCTTCAAGCCATCCAAGGGTCTGGCCGCTGGGGACGGGGGTCCACCGGGGCCCGGGGAGACTCTCTCCAGCCCGGCTAGGGTTCAAAAGCTGGGACCGGGCCCGGGGCTCGAGCTCCGTCCAGCGGGCCCCGGGGTGTGGGAGCCCCCGGTCCTTCAAGCCATCCGAGGGTCCGGGCGCTGGGGACGGGGGTCCATCAGGGCCCAGGGAGGCTCTCCCCGGCCTGGCTGCATTCAGAAGCAGGGACCGGGGGGTGGCTAGCTAACTCCGCTACGCCGGCGGAGCGGAGTTCTCTGCCTACCCCTAAAAATGCCCAGATCAACCGCAATACAAACACAGATTTAACTTACGCCTCATATCCTTTTCTTCTGTGGATAATGGGCCCTTAATCCCCCCTATTTGCATTGGTTCTTGTTCTGGTACTTATTGTCTTTCTCCTTTTTATCATGTCTCACAATAATCATTCTGGTATCTGACGATGATCTAGTTTGACAACTAAATCTACAAACCAGGTACCTCCTGTAAGCGCCACAGAGCTGCGTTGCAGAGTGGTGTAAAACGGGGCGGGGTCTCGGACCACCTCTCTGCAGTGCAGCTCTGTGGTGCATACTGGAGGTACCTGGTTTGTAGATTTTGTACCTGGTGTGCTAGTTGGCCCCCAGAAACCCTCAGTATTCAAGGGGAATTAATTCCCCAACTTACAACGCACCAGGGGGCGTGTTTGCAGAGTGCTGCAGGGAGGGGGTGTGGCCTCCGGCGAGAAGCCGGCTTTTTAGCATTTTTGGGGCCCTGGGGACCCTATCCCCCAGGGCCTGACCCCTTTTTTTATAAAATTAAAAAAAACGGGAAGGGGGCTGCGCGGCCTCACTCCCGATGCAACTTTCGGCCCCGGGGACCCCATGGCCTCCTTTTTTATTTTTATATATTGGGAAGGGGCGCCACAGGGCCCCCCTTCCCTAGGTCACTATTCGCCCGGGGACCCCATCCCCGGGGCCGGCTTCCATTTATTTTTATTTAAAAGGGAGGGGGGCCGCATGGCCATCCCCCGGGGCCTGGGCACATTTCATTTTTAAATATAGAGGGGGGCCACGTGGCCCCCCTCCTCAGGGCACTATTAGCCCCGGGAACCCCAACCATGGGGCCCTGCCATGTTTTTTTTTTATTAAAGGGGAGGGGGGCGCATGGCCCCCCTACCGGGCCACATCTAGTCCCGGGGACCCCATCCCCTGGTGCCGGCCCTTTGTTTTGGGGACCGTTGGGGGAGTCCCAATGCCCCCACGGTCCCGCTGGCTCCCCGCCTCCTGCGGGAGCCGGCATTGCTTTTCCACACGGCGAGCTGCTAACATGCAGCTCCCCTTGTGGAAAAGCAATCTGCTTTGGATTTTATAAGCGAGAGCAGGAAAGGTGCTCTTGCTTCCAAAATCTAAACCAGTGTTTGCTATGGCAGGGCGGTCGCCAGTAGATAGTTATAGTTAGGACCTATTTTCCATAGGAAATCCGCAACATTCTATTTGAAATAACGTTGGCGCCGGTTGACGAATCTTCGCGAAAGTTTCCAACTTGTTGGGGCGCTCCGGTCCTCTCCTATCCTGAAAGTCTCGGGGTGATTTGTCAAGCGGGGGCCGAGAAAAAAGGGGGGTCCCAAAACGTGTTTTCCCCATTCATTTTTCCATAGGAACCTTTAGTCGCAGCTACAGCCCGAACTGCTGAACGGAATTACACCAAATTTGGCAAAGAGGTAGCCCTTGGTTCAGACTCGTGCCTAAATGGTGTAAATCTGTTCAGTAGTTTCTGAGAAAATCACAAGTAAAATCACATATATATCTATGGCCGCGTCGGATCCGCGCACCCTGAACGCACCCTGCGCGCACTGTCCCGATCACGAGCTGCATGCTAATTGGCTGTCAAGTGGCTGTCAACACTCCAAATCAGGAAGTGTTGTCAGCCATTTTGTCCCTCGGTAGAACCGAGGCACAGAAACAAGTGCGCAAAACGCACAAAGGGGGCAGGGTAGAAACACCCTGACCCCCTAGGTCTGCTCAGGGGGCCCCACAAGGACCCCCAGGGCAGAAAAAAGCATTTTTTTTTTATTCGGCGGGATGCGCTTAGGGTGCGTGGATCCCGCCGAAAAAATAAATAAAACGAAGCCCGGTCTCCCGCGCTTCGTTGTTAATTGGCCCCCGGGTGGGCCAAGTCCCGGGGGCATGCGGGGGGTTATGAAATTAATGAATGGGGGGCCTCTGAGGCCCCGCCAAGCCACAGGGACCGCCACCCCCCGGGGCTTTAAAAACAAATGGTGCGGGAGGGCTCTCGGCTTCTTTTTTTTATTTTGTAAGTACCTGTGTGGGGGGGATAGCCCCCCCACATGCCCCGGGGACCACCACCTCCCCGGGGCACTAAAGATTTAAATATGGGGGTCCGTTACGGACCACCAGAGCCCCGGGGACCACCACCTCCCCGGGGCTTTCAAGATGGTGGGAGGGGGGCCGCACGGCCCCCCTCCTGGAGCCCTTGATGGCCCTGGGGACCACCACCCCCAAGGGCTGGCTCCTGCAGTGTCCCAGGGTGCCTACCCCCAGGACATTGTAGTTTGCTATGGCAGGGCGGGAGCCTCGCGGCTCCCGTCCTGTCATAGCAAACTGCTTTGGTTTTTGGAAGAGAGAGCAGGAAACCTGCTCTCTCTTCCAAAAACCAAAGACAAATGCTTTTCCACACGGGGAGCTGCATCTTAGCAGCTCCCCATGTGGAAAAGCAATGCAGGCTCCCGCAGGACGCTGGGAGCCGGCAGGCCCGTGGGGGGATTGGGGACCCCTCCACGGTCCCCAACGGAGAGGGCCAGCCCCGGGGGATGGGGTCCCCGGGGCTACAACTGGCCCGGGAGGGGGGCCACGCGGCCCCCCTCCCCAAAATTTAATTTAAAAAAACAAATGCTGGCCCCGGGGGATGGGGTCCCTGGGGCCATAAGTGGCCTGAGGAAGGGGCAACGCAGCCCCCCTCCATAAATTATTTTTTTTTAAAAAGAAGGCCATGCCCCAAGGGATGGGGTCCCCGGGGCCGATTAAGGCCTCGGGAGGGGGGCCACGCGGCCCCCTTCCAAATTTTTAATTTTTTTTTGTTGAAAAAGAGGGGGCAGGCCCTGGGGTCCCCAGGGCCAATAGATTAGTAAAAAGATGGGGGGCCACACAGCCCCCCTTCTTAAAACAAACAAAAAAAAAAGACCGGCATCGCGCTGGAAGCCACGCCCCCTCATTGCAGCACTCTGCAAACGTGCCCGTTTGCAGATGGGGAACAAATTCCCCTTGAATACTGGGGGTCCCTGGGGGCCAACTAGCCCACCAGGAACCTCCAGTATGCGCCAGGTGGCTGCGTTGCAGAGAGGTGTACAGAGGCCACGCCCCTTTTTACAAGTCTCTGCAACGCAGCTCTGTGGCGCTTTTTGGAGGTACATGGTGGGCTAGTTGGACTCCAGGGACCCTCAGGATTCAAGGGGACTTAATCCCCCAACTTAAAACGCGCCACGGGGCACGTTTGCACAGTGGTGAAGGGAGAGGGCGGGGCTTCAGGTGAAATGTGTGCAAACAGGCCCCGTGGTGCGTTTTAAGATGGGGATTTAAATCCCCTTCAATCCTGAGGGTCCCTGGGGGCCAACTAGCCCACCAGGTACCTCCAGTAAGGGCCACGGAGCTGCGTTGCACAGTGTTGTAAAAAGGGTCATGGCCTCTGATCACCTCTCTGCAACACAGCTCTCTGGCGCATACTGGAGGTACCTGGTGGCTAGTTGGCCCCTAGGGACCCTCGGGTTTGAGGAGGAATTAATTCTCCAACTTAAAACGCGCCACAGGGCGTGTTTGCAGACATGTCACCTCAGGCCCCACCCCCTTCCTTCACCATTGTGCAAACACTCCTCTAAAATCAGCCGAACTACGAATTCCGATTTACTCACCTGTTATCAGGAGAGACCTCAGTGCTGCATCTTTGAGCCCAGTACTGATCCTGAAAAGTAATTTTAACTGTACTTACCAGTAACTTGAATTTCCTTCCATAGGCTAACATTGACTGGTTTCACTTGGAAATTCTTCTAAGTGTGGAGTTTTGGAACTTTATTATATTCCTCTAAAATAGCCCCACCCCCTTCCTTCACCATTGTGCAAACACTCCTCTAAAATCAGCCGAACTACGAAATCCGATTTACTCACCTGTTATCAGGAGATAACCCAGTGCTGCATCTTTTAGCCCAGCACTGACCCTGAAAAGTAATTCTAACCGTACTTACCAGTAACTTGTATTTCCTTCCATAGGAATCCATTGTCTGGTTTTCAGCAGAAAAGTTTGTGTCGATTTTCACAAACTACAAATATTCCTTAAAAATCGCCTGTATGACTTAAACGCATTCTTTCAACTGTTTACAGGAGATGCACCAGTGCTGGATCCGGGATCCACCACTGAGTAAGAAAAAGTAACGATAACACGACTTACCTGCTAAGTGAATTTCCTCCCATAGGATAACATTGGTGATTTTATGTGAAGAAGTTTCAAAGTGTCAACTTTTAAAATATAATAATATTCCTTAAAAATCACTACTGTAACCAAAACGCTTTTACTCAACTGTTTACAGGAGATGTCCCAGGACTGAATCTAGGATCCAGTCCTGTGGTTAGAAAAGTAATCCATAAAGTAACTAATTGCATTTAACTAGAAATTCACATTGAGCTCAATGTTGCATTGTGTTTGAAATTGTGTTGCCCATTGCAACAACTGTAACTACTGTACTTAAAAGTCTATTGCCTATTTGCAAAGTATTTGAACTAAAGTAATTCATTCTGAGAAAGTATATTTTGTAATGTAATGTATAATGTAATTACAATGTAATTTAAAAAATAAAATATCTAAAAATAAATAGTTTAAAAAAATGTAGTAAATCAGTATCAAAAAAATAAATATAACAATTAATACATTTAAAAATTGTCATTTACAATACCTTTGAAATTCACTGAAAAAAACCATAGGTTTCAAACATGTTATAGTTAGGAATTAGCATTTAAAAAACCTTTGAAATTCACTGAAAAAAACATAGGTTTCAGGCACGTTATAGTTAGAAATTAGCATTTAAAAAACCTTACAAATTCACTGAAAAAACCATAGGTTTTAGGGACAGTTATAGTTAGTTGGACATTGCACTCGTACAAAACCCGTGAAATTCCCCCGTTATAGTTAGTTCAGCTAACTATAACTCGCGCTCCCGCAATGCACTGCTGATGACGTCACATATTACATCACTCATGACATGGTCAGTGACATCACTGATGACATCACTGATGACATCTCAAATGACATCACTGATGACATAACTGATGACATCATCCACTTGATAATCTGATGCACCTCCTCACACCCTAATATAACCTTTGATACACCCACTCTAAATTACAGACTGCCATTCGCAAAACCATAGACACTCCAACACCAATAACTACATACCCACTCACTGATTCTTAGGTCTACACACACATCCACTCACTCACCCGTACAGTCACTCATACTTACGGTCACTCATTTCAGGACTATCATATGCACTCATACTCCTATATAGACACTCAAACACCGCCACTCATCCATAGAGGTACTCACACACCTAGTCAGTCATGCAAATAATTAAACACACTGCCATTTACTCACCTATACAGTTATACACACACCAGCTCACTTACTCATACAAATACTAGCACATTCTTACGCTCTTATACAATCACTGATACAAGCACACACTCAACCATACAGTCACTCTCACAATCACACACTCTCGCTTATAGCTATTTATATACTCCAACACACATATATACTGCCTTTCACATATGTAGTTACTCACACATGTACCACTGGGACATACATTCACTCACTAACACACTCTTACACACACTTACCCACCCGTACAGTCTATCACAGATACACTCTTGAAACCATCCACCCAGTGAATCACCCACTCACACATCTATGCACAGAGCCGCACACACCCCACCCACACAAACACTCAGGCACCCATACAGATACTCAGACAACCAATCAATAACTCATATAGACACTCATGTAGCTATTCACAAACCCACGCAGCCACTTACACAGCAACAGACAGACGGATACAGACATTCACCCAGTTTAGTCACTAACCCATGCATTCAGTAAGATACGTTTAATCACTCACTTATAGAGTTAGTCACGCACCTACTAAATCATCCATACAGACACTTATACACCCACTCATTCTTCAATTTGCCTTTCCCTATATATATTAAAAATATTTAAACTTTACAGAAACACACAGTCACTGGAGATGTCATCAGTGATGTCATTTGAGATGTAATCAGTGATGTCATCAGTGATGTCACTGACCATGTCATGAGTGATGTAATATGTGACGTCATCAGCAGTGCATTGCGGGGGAGCGAGTTATAGTTAGCTGAACTAACTATAACGGGGGAATTTCACGGGTTTTGTACGAGTGCAATGTCCAACTAACTATAACTGTCCCTAAAAACTATGGTTTTTTCAGTGAATATATATATATATATATATATATAGATATATATCCAAAGCAGTGTTCCACCTAGGGCTAGCAGAACTCGCGGCGGGTGCAACCGGGAGCGGTGGTGGAAACCGCTTATAAAACAGCAAAAAACAAGGAGTTCATAATACTCCCAAGGTCCTGTGCACTCACGGGGTATGTATCGGCTATAAAACGTCCGCAGACGCGTTTCTGGCTCTTGCCGTCATCAGTGCGGAAAAGCCGTCAATAAAACAAACACAGTCATTTAAAACGGTCCTGCCATATGGTTGGTGGATCCTTGGCCAATGAAGGGGCAGCAATGGGGCGTCACTGTCTTAATTATTTATTGCCTAATGCAATTTCTATGGCGCTCCCATCGCTAAAAAAATCAATTGGCAGCCGTAATAACTGTGCCTGTACATTCCCTCGCCTGCCGCTGGATTAAAAACGAAATCACTGTGAGTGTCCCACATATGGTGAAACACTCTAGCTTTGTATAAGCCACAACCTAAATAGGTCAACAGAGTCCGTAAGCGGCGGTTCAGACAGCCCAAATTGAATCCAAAGCAGTGTTCCACCTAGGGCTAGCCGAACTCGCGGCGGGTGCAACCGGGAGCGGTGGTGGAAACCGCTTATAAAACAGCAAAAAACAAGGAGTTCATAATACTCCCAAGGTCCGGTGCACTCACGGGGTATGTATCGGCTACAAAACATCCGCAGACGCGTTTCTGGCTCTTGCCGTCATCAGTGCGGAAAAGCCGTCAATAAAACAAACACAGTCATTTAAAACGGTCCTGCCATATGGTTGGTGGATCCTTGGCCAATGAAGGGGCAGGAATGGGGCGTCACTGTCTTAATGATTTATTGCCTAATGCAATTTCTATGGCGCTCCCATCGCTAAAAAAATCAATTGCCAGCCGTAATAACTGTGCCTGTACATTCCCTCGCCTGCCGCTGGATTAAAAACAAAAACACTGTGAGTGTCCCACATATGGTGAAACACTCTAGCTTTGTATAAGCCACGACCTAAATAGGTCAACAGAGTCCGTAAGCGGCGGTTCAGACAGCCCAAATTGAATCCAAAGCAGTGTTCCACCTAGGGCTAGCCGAACTCGTGGCGGGTGAAACCGGGAGCGGTGGTGGAAACCGCTTATAAAACAGCAAAAAACAAGGAGTTCATAATACTCCCAAGGTCCTGTGCACTCACGGGTATGTATCGGCTATAAACGTCCGCAGACGCGTTTCTGGCTCTTGCCGTCATCAGTGCGGAAAAGCCGTCAATAAAACAAACACAGTCATTTAAAACGGTCCTGCCATATGGTTGGTGGATCCTTGGCCAATGAAGGGGCAGCAATGGGGCGTCACTGTCTTAATTATTTATTGCCTAATGCAATTTCTATGGCGCTCCCATCGCTAAAAATCAATTGGCAGCCGTAATAACTGTGCCTGTACATTCCTCGCCTGCCGCTGGATTAAAAACGAAATCACTGTGAGTGTCCCACATATGGTGAAACACTCTAGCTTTGTATAAGCCACAACCTAAATAGGTCAACAGAGTCCGTAAGCGGCGGTTCAGACAGCCCAAATTGAATCCAAAGCAGTGTTCCACCTAGGGCTAGCCGAACTCGCGGCGGGTGCAACCGGGAGCGGTGGTGGAAACCGCTTATAAAACAGCAAAAAACAAGGAGTTCATAATACTCCCAAGGTCCGGTGCACTCACGGGGTATGTATCGGCTACAAAACATCCGCAGACGCCGTTTCTGGCTCTTGCCGTCATCAGTGCGGAAAAGCCGTCAATAAAACAAACACAGTCATTTAAACGGTCCTGCCATATGGTTGGTGGATCCTTGGCCAATGAAGGGGCAGGAATGGGCGTCACTGTCTTAATGATTTATTGCCTAATGCAATTTCTATGGCGCTCCCATCGCTAAAAAAATCAATTGCCAGCCGTAATAACTGTGACTGTACATTCCCTCGCCTGCCGCTGGATTAAAAACGAAAACACTGTGAGTGTCCCACATACGGTGAAACACTCTAGCTTTGTATAAGCCACGACCTAAATAGGTCAACAGAGTCCGTAAGCGGCGGTTCAGACAGCCCAAATTGAATCCAAAGCAGTGTTCCACCTAGGGCTAGCCGAACTCGCGGCGGGTGCAACCGGGAGCGGTGGTGAAAACCGCTTATAAAACAGCAAAAAACAAGGAGTTCATAATACTCCCATGGTCCGGTGCACTCACGGGGTATGTATCGGCTATAAAACATCCGCAGACGCGTTTCTGGCTCTTGCCGTCATCAGTGCGGAAAACACTCACAGTGTTTTCGTTTTTAATCCAGCGGCAGGCGAGGGAATGTACAGGCACAGTTATTACGGCTGCCAATTAATTTTTTTAGCGATGGGAGCGCCATAGAAATTGCATTAGGCAATAAATAATTAAGACAGTGAAGCCCCATTGCTGCCCCTTCATTGGCCAAGGATCCACCAACCATATGGCAGGACCGTTTTAAATGACTGTGTTTGTTTTATTGACGGCTTTTCCGCACTGATGACGGCAAGAGCCAGAAACGCGTCTGCGGATGTTTTATAGCCGATACATACCCCGTGAGTGCACCGGACCTTGGGAGTATTATGAACTCCTTGTTTTTTGCTGTTTTATAAGCGGTTTCCACCATTGCTCCCGGTTGCACCCGCCGCGAGTTCGGCTAGCCCTAGTTGGAACACTGCTTTGGATTCAATTTGGGCTGTCTGAACCGCCGCTCACGGACTCTGTTGACCTATTTAGGTCGTGGCTTATACAAAGCTAGAGTGTTTCACCATATGTGGACACTCACAGTGTTTTCGTTTTAATCCAGCGGCAGGCGAGGGAATGTACAGGCACAGTTATTACGGCTGCCAATTGATTTTTTTAGCGATGGGAGCGCCATAGAAATTGCATTAGGCAATAAATCATTAAGACAGTGACGCCCCATTGCTGCCCCTTTATTGGCTAAGGATCCACCAACCATATGGCAGGACCGTTTTAAATGACTGTGTTTGTTTTATTGACGGCTTTTCCGCACTGATGACGGCAAGAGCCAGAAACGCGTCTCTGCGGATGTTTTATAGCCGATGCATACCCCGTGAGTTCACCGGACCTTGGGAGTATTATGAACTCCTTGTTTTTTGCTGTTTTATAAGCGGTTTCCACCACCGCTCCCAGTTGCACCCGCCGCGAGTTCGGCTAGCCCTAGGTGGAACACTGCTTTGGATTCAATTTGGGCTGTCTTAACCGCCGCTACGGACTCTGTTGACCTATTTAGGTTGTGGCTTATACAAAGCTAGAGTGTTTCACCATATGTGGGACACTCACAGTGTTTTCGTTTTTAATCCAGCGGCAGGCGAGGGAATGTACAGAGCGCAGTTATTACGGCTGCCAATTGATTTTTTAGCAATGGGAGCGCCATAGAAATTGCATTAGGCAATAAATAATTAAGACAGTGACGCCCATTGCTGCCCCTTCATTGGCCAAGGATCCACCAACCATATGGCAGGACCGTTTTAAATGACTGTGTTTGTTTTATTGATGGCTTTTCCGCACTGATGACGGCAAGAGCCAGAAACGCGTCTGCGGATGTTTTATAGCCGATACATACCCCGTGAGTGCACCGGACCTTGGGAGTATTATGAACTCCTTGTTTTTTGCTATATATATATATATATATATTATCTACTGGCGGTCGCCAGTAGATAGTTATAGTTAAAACCTATTATCCATAGGAAATCCGCGACATTCTATTTGAAATAACGTTGGCGCCGGTTGACGAATCTTCGCGAAAGTTTCCAACTTGTTGGGGCGCTCCGGTCCGCTCCTATCCTGAAAGTCTCGGGGTGATACGTCAAGCGGGGGCCGAGAAAAAGGGGGTCCCAAAACGCGTTTTCCCCATTCATTTTTCCATAGGAACCTTTAGTCGCAGCTACAGCCCGAACTGCTGAACGGAATTACACCAAATTTGGCAAAGAGGTAGCCCTTGGTTCAGTGTCGTGCCTTTTGCTTAAATGGTGTAAATCCGTTCAGTAGTTCCTGAGAAAATCAAAAGTAAAGTCACATATATATCTGGGCGGAGCCTAACCACCCATGTCATCGTGAGATCTGATTGGCTGTCAGCACTTCATCCTGGAATTGCTGGCAGCCATCTTGGGACTAATATAAATGATAGTACCTCATTGAAATGCATTGTAGTGAATAGAAGATTTTGAGGGTCACCAAAAGGAGAACTATAAAGGGTGATAACAGGCTTTAGTTACATTAGAACTTATTTGTTGATGGTACCATACTAATTTTAGGAATTGTGGTGTATTCTAAGGTGATTTTACCATGTGAAAAACCTTCTGCTGGGATATCATGAATCATGTTTGAGAGAACACTATTTTCTCATGCTTGTCCCATGGAGGTTTGGAAGGTGCTCCAGAAGCTAAAATGAGAGCATATTTTCTGTAAATTCACATTATCTTTCTCACTCATGTGAGAATGAAGTCTGACATTCTCAGTAAAACATGTACATCCAACAAGGGCAGAGACTGTCAGTTGATTCCTTTGTGTTCTACTGCAGCTTCCCAGAGTGTTCTAAAGAACAACTAGAGTGCTAACAGCCTTACTTATGACAAAAGTATGGCACACCTGAAGCCATCTTGATTGGAATAAACTGGTAACACTTAAACAATTTACTTTAAAAAGGAACAAAATGATGGGGTTCATTTTGTCATAGAAATTATGGTTAGTGCTGTAGAAAGAAAAATTAGGACATGTTTCAAGTGTGATCTCAAATATCTTCCTGTTATATTTCAACAGGAGCAGCCTGCCAGTTGATGCCTTTGTGTTCTACTGCAGCTTCCCAGAGTGTTCTAAAGAACAACTAGAGTGCTAACAGCCTTACTTATGACAAAAGTATGGCACACCTGAAGCCATCTTGATTGGAATAAACCGGTAACACTTAAAACATTTAATTTAAAAAGGAACAAAATGAGGGGTTCTTTTTGAAATAGAAATTATGGTTAGTGCTGCAGAAAGAAAAATTAGGGCATGTTTTAAGTGAGATCTCAAATCCTCTTCTATTTCATTAGAAAATTCTGACATGCAGACTGAAACAATCACTTTCAATACCAGCAGCAGACTACCAGTTAACTCCCTGGTGAGCAGTAGCTTTACTCCAGTGATCTAATGAGCAACTAGAGTGCTAACATTCTGAATTTATGGCAGATGTGAGACATATCTGAATGCCTTCTTGATGGAATCAAAGTAAAAACTGAAAGCATTTCCTACTGAGGAGACTGCAGTAAATGAAGAAATTAGGAAACTTCATAACAAAGAAGTCTTCCAAGATGGCCACCAGTGAAAAAAGAGCCCAAATGTAGCACAAATATTACCCAGATGTAGCCCACATATAGCGCAATGACAAAAGTGTGCAAAACACTTTTTATTTTTAGTTTTTTTGCAGTTTTATGTAGTGCAGACTGGTCAGGTATTGGAGCATTGCATCTTAAAACATGACCCCCTACACTACAAAAACACCACTGCACTACCTTAAACCCTAAAACACTACCCCCAGAACGACCCCCTACACTACACAAGCACCACTGCACTATCCTAAACCCTAAAACACTACCCCCAGCACGACCCCCTACACTACCCAAACACCACTGCACTAACCTAAATCCTAAAACACTACCCCCAGCACGACCCCCTACACTACCCAAACACCACTGCACTAACCTAAATCCTAAAACACTACCACCAGCACGACCCCCTACACTACCCAAACACCACTGCACTGCCCTAAACCCTGAAACATCACCCCCAGCAAGACCCCCTACACTGCCCGAACACCACTGCCCTAAACCCTGAAACACCACCCCCAGCAAGACCCCCTACACTGCCCGAACACCACTGCACTGCCCTAAACCCTGAAACACCAGCCCCAGCACGACCCCCTACACTGCCCGAACACCACTGCACTGCCCTAAACCCTGAAACACCACCCCCTGCATGACCCCCTACACTGCCCGAACACCACTGTACTGCCCTAAACCCTGAAACCCCACCCCCAGCATGACCCCCTACACTGCCAGAACACCACTGCACTGCCCTAAACCCTGAAACACCACCCCCTGCACGACCCCCTACACTGCCCGAACACTACTGCACTGCCCTAAACCCTGAAACACCACCCCCAGCACGACCCCCTACACTGCACGAACACCACTGCACCGCCCTAAACCCTGAAACACTACCCCCAGCAAGACCCCCTACACTGCCCGAACACCACTGCACTGCCCTAAACCCTGAAACAGCACCCCCAGCAAGACCCCCTACACTGCCCGAACACCACTGCCCTAAACCCTGAAACACCACCCCCAGCAAGACCCCCTACACTGCCCGAACACCACTGCACTGCCCTAAACCCTGAAACACCACCCCCAGCAAGACCCCCTACACTGCCCGAACACCACTACACTGCCCTAAACCCTGAAACACCACCCCCAGCACGACCCCCTACACTGCCCGAACACCACTGCTCTGCCCAAAACCCTGAAACACCAGCCCCAGCACGACCCCCTACACTGCCCGAACACCACTGCACTGCCCTAAACCCTGAAACACCAGCCCCAGCACGACCCCCTACACTGCCCGAACACCACTGCACTGCCCTAAACCCTGAAACACCACCCCCAGCACAACCCCCTACACTGCCCGAACACCACTGCACTGCCCTAAACCCTGAAACACCAGCCCCAGCACAACCCCGTACACTGCCCGCACACCACTGCACTGCCCTAAACCCTGAAACACTAGCCCCAGCACAACCCCGTACACTGCCCGAACACCACTGCACTGCCCTAAACCCTGAAACACCAGCCCCAGCACGACCGCCTACACTGCCCGAAAACTACTGCACTGCCCTAAACCCTGAAACACCATCCCCTGCACGACCCCCTACACTGCCCAAACACTACTGCACTGCCCAAAACCCTGAAACACCACCCCTCAGCACGACCCCCTACACTGCCCGAACACCACTGCACTGCCCTAAACCCTGAAACACCACCCCAGCACGACCCCCTACACTGCCCGAACACCACTGCACTAAACCCTGAAACACCACCCCCTGCACGACCCCCTACACTGCCGGAACACCACTGCACTGCCCTAAACCCTGAAACACCACCCCCAGCACGACCCCCTACACTGCCCTAACACCACTGCACTGCCCTAAACCCTGAAACATCACTCCCAGCACAACCCCCTACACTGCCTGAGCACCATTGCTCTGCCCTAAACCCTGAAACACTAGCCCCAGCAAGACTACCTACACTGGCCGAACACCACTGCACTGCCCTAAACCCTGAAACACCACCCCCTACACTGCCCAAACACTACTGCACTGCCCTAAACCCTGAAACACCACCCCTCAGCACGACACCCTACACTGCCCGAACACCACTGCACTGCCCTAAACCCTGAAACACCACCCCAGCACGACCCCTACACTGCCCGAACACCACTGCGCTAAACCCTGAAACACCACCCCCTGCACGACCCCCTACACTGCCGGAACACCACTGCACTGCCCTAAACCCTGAAACACCACCCCCAGCACGACCCCTATACTGCCCTAACACCACTGCACTGCCCTAAACCCTGAAACATCACCCCCAGCACAACCCCCTACACTGCCTGAGCACCATTGCTCTGCCCTAAACCCTGAAACACTAGCCCCTGCACGACCCCCTACACTGCCCGAACACCACTGCACTGCCCTAAACCCTGAAACACCACCCCCAGCACGACCCACTACACTGCCCGAACACCACTGCACTGCCCTAAACCCTGAAACACCAGCCCCAGCAAGACCCCCTACACTGCCCGAACACCACTGCACTGCCCTAAACCCTGAAACACCAGCCCCAGCATGACCCCCTACACTGCCCGAACACCACTGCCCTAAACCCTGAAACACCAGCCCCAGCACAACCCCCTACACTGCCCGAACACCACTGCACTGCCCTAAACCCTGAAACACCATCCGCAGCACCACCCCCTACAATGCCTGAACACCACTGTACTGCCCTAAACCCTGAAACACCACCCCTGCACCGCCCCCTACACTGCCCGAACACCACTGCACTGCCCTAAACCCTGAAACACCACCCCCTGCACGACCCCCTACACTGCCCGAACACCACTGCACTGCCCTAAACCCTGAAACACCACCCCCTGCACCACCCCCTACACTGCCCGAACACCACTGCACTGCCCTAAACCCTGAAACACCATCCCCTGCACCGCCCCCTACACTGCCCGAACACCACTGCACTGCCCTAAACCCTGAAACACCACCCCCAGCATGACCCCCTTTACTGCTCGAACACCACTGCACTGCCCCAAACCCTGAAACACCACCACCAGCATGACCCCCTACACTGCCCGAACACCACTGCCCTAAACCCTGAAACACCACCCCTGCACGACCCCCTACACTGCCCGAACACCACTGCACTGCCCTAAACCCTGAAACACCACCCCCTGCACGACCCCCTACACTGCCCGAACACCACTGCACTGCCCTAAACCCTGAAACACCACCCCCAGCACGACCCCCTACACTGCCCGAACACCACTGCACTGCCCTAAACCCTAAAACACCACCCCCAGCACGACCCCCTACACTGCCCGAACACCACTGCACTGCCCTAAACCCTAGAACACTACCCCCAGCATGACCCCCTACACTACCCGAACACCACTGCACTACCCTAAACGCTAAAATACTCCCCCAGCACGACCCCCTACACTACCCGAACACGACTGCACTGCCCTAAACCCTAAAACACTCCCCCAGCACGACCCCCTACACTACCCTAACACCACTGCACTGCCCTAAACCCTAAAATACTCCCCCAGCACGACCCCCTACACTACCTAAACACCACTGCACTGCCCTAAACCCTAAAACACTACCCCCCGCATGACCCCCTACACTACCCAAATACCAATGCACTACCCTAATCCCTAAAACACTACCCCCAGCACGAACCCCTACACTACCCAAAGACCACTGCACTACCCTAAACTCTAAAACAATACCCCCGCACGACTCCCTACTCTACCCAAAGACCACTGCACTACCCTAAACCCTAAAACATGACCTCATACACTACACAAACACCACTGCACTACCCTAAACCCGAAAAACTACCCCCAGCACGAACCCCTACACTACCCAAACACCACTGCACTACCCTAAACCATAAAACACTACCCCCAGCAGTACCCCCTACGCTACCCAAACACCACTGCACTACCCTAAACCCTAAAACACTACCCCCAGCAGTACCCCCTACACTACCCAAACACCATTGCACTACCCTAAACCCTAAAACACTACCCCCAGCAGTATCCCCTACACTACCCAAACACCACTGCACTACCCTAAACCCTAAAACACTAACCCCAGCACGACCCCCTACACTACCCAAACACCACTGTACTACCCTAAACCCTAAAACACTCCCCCAGCACGACTCCCTACACTACCCAAACACCACTGCACTACCCTAAACCCTAAATCTACCCCCAGCATGACCCCCTACACTACACAAACACCACTGCACTACCCTAAACCCTAAAACACTACCCCCAGCACGACCCTCTTCACTACCTAAACACAACTGCACAATTTGTTACAGGCGTTGCAACGCAGGCCTGTGGTGCTTACTGGAAGTACCTGGTGGGCTAGTTGGGCCCCAGGGACTCTCAGGATTCAAGGTGACCTAATCCCCCAACTTAAAACGCGCCACGGGGCGCGTTTGCACAGTGGTGAAGGGAGGGGGCGGGGCCTCAGGTGACATGTACGCAAACACGCCCTGTGGTGCGTTTTAAGTTGGGGAGTTAATTCCCTTTGAATCCTGGGGCCAACTAGCCCACCAGGTACCTTCAGTAAGCACAACAGAGTTGCGTTGCAGAGAGGTGAAAAAGGTGCGTGGCCTCGGAACGCCTCTCTTCAACTCAGCTCTGTGGTCCTAACTGTAGGTACCTGGGGGCTAGTTGGGCCCCAGGGACCCTCAGGATTCAAGGGGACTTAATCCCGCAACTTAAAACGCGCCACGGGGCGCGTTTGCACACATGTCACCTCAGGCCTCCCCTCCCTTTACCACTGTGCAAACGCGCACTGGCTCTGGTTAGTCAGAGTCAGTTACCACCAGTACCCGTCTGAAAAAGTTGTGGGCACAGGATGATTTTGCAACAAGGCCTCTTTCTGCTCCTCTGTTGGTTCTTTCTGCACATCTTTTGCTTCTTTCTGTGCGTTTTTTCTTCTTTCTTCACATGTCCTACCTCTGTTGGCATAGTTAGAAACTAGCATTTAAAAAACCTTTGAAATTCACTTAAAAAATCATAGGTTTCAGGCACGTTATAGTTAGAAATTAGCATTTAAAAAACCTTTGAAATTCACTGAAAAAACCATAGGTTTCAGGCACGTTATAGTTAGAAATTAGCATTTAAAAAACCTTTGAAATTCACTGAAAAAACCATAGGTTTCAGGCACGTTATAGTTAGAAATTAGCATTTAAAAACCTTTGAAATTCACTGAAAAAACCATAGGTTTCAGACACGTTATAGTTAGAAATTAGCATTTAAAAACCTTTGAAATTCACTGAAAAAACCATAGGTTTTAGGGACAGTTATAGTTAGTTGGACATTGCACTCGTACAAAACCCGTGAAATTCCCCTGTTATAGTTAGTTCAGCTAACTATAACTCGCGCCCGCAATGCACTGCTGATGACGTCACATATTACATCACTCATGACATGGTCAGTGACATCACTGATGACATCACTGATGACATCTCAAATGACATCACTGATGACATCATCCATGTGATAATTTCATGCATCTTCTCACACCCTAATATAACTTTTGATACACCCACTCTAAATTACAGACTGCCATTCTCAAAACCATAGACACTCCAACACCAAAAACTACATACCCACTCACTGATTCTTAGGTCTACACACACATCCACTCACTCACCTGTACAGTCACTCATACTTACAGTCACTCAGTACAGGACTATCATATGCACTCATACACCTATATAAACACTCACACACCGCCACTCATCCATAGAGGTACTCACACACCTAGTCAGTCATGCAAAAAATTAATCACACACCCATTTACTCACCTATACAGTTATACACACACCAGCTCACTTACTCATACAAATACTAGCACATTCTTACGCTCTTATACAATAACTGATACAAGCACACACGCATCCATACAGCCACTCTCACAATAACACACTCTCACTTATAGCCATTTAAATATTCTAACACACATATATACAGCCTTTTACATATGTAGTTACTCGCACATGTACCACTGAGATATACATTCACTCACTAACACACCCATACACACACTCACCCACCCAAGCAGTCCATCACAGATACAGTCTTGAAATCATGCACCCAGTGAATTACCCACTCACACATCTATGTATAGAGTCACACACACCCCACCCACACAAACACTCAGGCAGCCATACAGATACTCAGAGAACCAATCAATAACCCATATAGACACTCATGTAGCTATTCGCAAATCCATGCATCCACTTACACACCAACAAACAGACGGACACAGACATTCACACAGTTTAGTCACTAACCCATGCATTCAGTAAGATACGTTTAATCACTCACTTGTAGAGTCAGTCACTCACGTACTAAATCATCCATTCAGACACTTATACACCCACTCATTCTTCAATACGCCTTTCCCTATATATATTAAACATATTTAAACTTTACAGAAACACACAGTCACTGGATGATGTCATCAGTGATGTCATCAGTGATGTCATTTGAGATGTCATCAGTGATGTCATCAGTGATGTCACTGACCATGTCATGAGTGATGTAATATGTGACGTCATCAGCAGTGCATTGCGGGGGCGCGAGTTATAGTTAGCTGAACTAACTATAACAGGGGAATTTCACGGGTTTTGTACGAGTGCAATGTCCAACTAACTATAACTGTCCCTAAAACCTATGGTTTTTTCAGTGAATATATATGTTTCCAAAAAGATTGCAGAGCAGTCAAGGGGCCAAATTAAGACATATTTTATCAAAGCAGATGCATTTCAACTACATTGCCTTCCTCAGTGCCTGCAGATTAAAAGATTAAGAGACACATGGCACACAGTAGTCATGATCTTTAAAAAGTTACATCTTTGGTCTCATTGGAGTATTACACATCATGACTAGTGGCGAAGGACTACAGCCATCTTCCACTTAATGTAACAAGGAGGTTCTTTCTTGTCATCTGCTGCTGAGACAAGAGATTGCGTGCTGATCTGTTATAACAAAGCAAACACAAGGAGATGATGGACGGAGCGCAGACACTCACCCCCAGTCACAGATCTGGGTTGAATCCATCATCGTTCTTAAGCTCACTTGTGCCTCATGGGAACAGTCCAGCCTGAACTGCCAAGCCATGTCTTCCCTGGACCGGAAACAAGCATTCTAGGACCTGTTTCGGGCTAACAGCCCTCATAAGCCAGGCTAGCTTGAATCCAGTGGCAAAGTGAGCAAGGGACCCATGTCTGAGCATACCCTGCCAACTTAGGGCGAACAAAGCAAAGACAAGGAGATGATGGACAGAGCGCTGAAACTTTTCAGATACTCACCTCCAGTCAGAGATCTGGGTTGAATCCATCATCGTTCTTTAACTCACTTCGCCACCCCAGTTCAGCCACAGCTATATGCAAATCAGTCTTTTTGCATATTTTTGCATTTGCGACCTTTTATAACAGCCATGTAAACTTGCTGAGTAGCCCCACCTCTCTCAGATATAGGTACTTGTTCTATGGCATAGAATTGTAGATCTTCCCATTTACTATTGTGGAATTTTTCCATATGTTTAGCTATGGCATTGGCCCGATCATTATTTTTGGTTGCTCTATTTGGTCTAAAATTCGTTTTGGATTTCACAAGGTGTACTGCCTATATATTTTAGTTTACAAGGGCATTCCACCATAGATTACAAATTTGCTTCCGCACGTTATGTGTTGTTTGATTTTCCATTTAACACCTTTGGTGATTTCCACTTCTTTTTTACTTTCTGCTATTTGACAGGCTTTGCAATTTTTACATGGCCAGAATCCTTCTATCTGTGTCCATGGTTCAGTTTGTTTGGCCTTGAAGTAGCTGTGCGTTAGTCTATCCCCAATGTTTAATGCTCGTCTGTAAGTTATATTGGGATGGTTGACTATTATCCCTGATAATGTTGTGTCCAGTTGTAAAATTCCCCAATGTTTCTTAATGATCCTGGTAAATTGGCTTGCTTCCATCGTGTAGGTTGTTATTAGCCTGATTTTTGGAGTATCATCTATTTCTTTTTCCTGTGTTTGCTTAGAGTTCTTCAACATTTCTGTTTGATTCTTTGTTTTTACTCTGTTGGCTTTTTTTCAATGACCTTTGTGGGATACTTCCTCTTTTTGAATCTCAACTGGGAGTCCTGGCTATGCTTTTCAAATTTTCCATCAGATGAACAATTTCTCCGTGATCTAAGAAATTCTCCATATGGAATACTCAATTTTAGGTTGTTCGGATGAAAACTGTTTCCATGGAGAGTTGCATTAGTAGCAGTTGCTTTTCTATGAAGCGTTGTCTGTAAAGCATTTCCTTCTGCATAAATTTCAGTATCTAGGAATGTTATTTTTGTTGGACTGATCTTGTATGTAAATTTTAAATTAGCCTCATTACAAACATCCTTAATACACACACACTTACCTTAAATATACCTACCTTGCATTATAAAGGTATGCACGGTAAAGGCAAATTTGTAGTGAAGGCATGCGTTGTAAATGCATGGTAAATTCATTTCATGGTAATGGATGCATTTTAATGGCACTGCATGGTTCTGACCATGTGGTAAAGGCTATTTCCACTTATCTACAGCTTTGTTTGATATAAAGTGGCTGTGTTCTTCCCTGACTCAATATACAATAAAGTAATTTTACATAACTTCTTAATTATATCATTAGTTTTTTCATGTACAATCCTTGCACTTTTAAAAGAGAAGCATTGGCTCAACCTCTGAGTATGACTTAATTGTGCTGTTCTTTGCAAGCATCATTTGTGTACACCACTTTTTGTATCCATTGCTACAATCAAGCTAGGCCAATTGGCTTTGCCAATGTGTGTTTATCTACATTGATCCAGGATTTAAACATGACATTGATTGATTGTTCATTCCTTTTTTAGGGACTCGGGGATTGAGAAGCAAATCATGTTTAAAAAAAAGTCAAGCAAGTTCTCAAATACGACGTCAGCAAAAGTAACCTGTTGTCTCCCACTTTCCTGCCCCAGGCTGACTGCTTGATCTTACCAAATTGCTTGGAGAGCCACATGATGGACAAAGTCTGGTTCTGCAATGCTCTGAAAAATGTCTCATCACTGTTAAAGAAACGAGGGCATCTCATACTGATAATGGGCTGTGAAGAGACTTTTTACATGGTTGGGAGTTGCAAGTTTCCCCATCTTGCCATGGATGAGGGTTTCGTGAGGAAAGCGCTTGGTGAAGCTGACTATGACATTGAGGAGCAGCAGTTGTTGCCTAGGCATACTGAGTTGTTGTATAGTGTGTCAGATTACCGAGGGTATTTCTATGTTAATGTCTGCAAGAAGTAGTTGTTATGTCTCTTGATGGGTCACAATTAATAAATATGCATACCAATCAGAAGAAAAAAGACCCTCTGTTCCTGCTCTTTTTAACTCAATAGTTTATTACCCCAGTGGTGATCTGCTTTCTACCGTTCCACTCACTACATGATAATTTACTTTGTTCTCTATCTCCTCTACCCCACCTTCATAAAGATGGTGACATTTCTCATAGAGTTGATGAATTCATTTGTCATTGTGCATTTTTACAAATAGGCTGATTTGCTTTGAGTTTCCTTTAACAATTTTCTTGCTCTGCAGCATTGTGAGTCCATGGTCCAAGGAGAATGATCACATATAGCTCATAAAAGATACCACCCTCTTGTAACTTTATCTGTAGTGCCTATCATACCTCAAAATAACTTTTAAAAAAGTAGTAAAATTTGCTAGTTGAAGGTTTGTTTATTTTTGCCATTTTGTAGCCCACTATGAAACACTACGTACTCTGTAGTCATCTCCTCAGGCTTGGAAAGATGAAGTGATGCTTTTGAACCCTTGCTCTCTAAGTCACACTCGGTTATCTGCAGAGGATACACCACCCCCACGATTTATAGTTCTATGACACTGGACATGTTCAATTAATTCAGGAAAGTGGCTCTGTTAAGTAATAATTGGATTATTTTACTATTAAGAAAAGCACAGAACAGGAGTTCCGGACTGGTAAAATTAGATGAAATGAGAAAGAAGGAGCAACTGTCTGGAATATACATGATAAAAAAGCACGGGGTCATCACTAACAAGCTCAAGGTCGGAGCAGCTTTAGCACTTGTATGATTGACAACCACAATATTTCCAGACAAGCCCCCACTCAGCAATAATCCATCTGCACAGTAAGTGACAGCTCGTAATGTTCCCATATTATAGAGTGCTCATAGGTCTCCCCCCACAGTGTCTTTTAGCCAAGTGTCCCAAGCAAAGGGTGGTCAGAACAAGGTCATCACATTTTTATATCTGAAGGCACTAGGGCCAGAATCCCTCCTTCCACAATAAGCCATTCATCTTTGTTACTTCAACTTCAGACTCGTAAACCAAGACCCCACAGACATACTCACAATACTCACTCATCTAACAGCAACAACTTCTTTCACATACCACTAGTTAGAATGCACATAGCACCCACATCACACTATCTTCACCTCATGCATACCAATACACATTCAACAATAAGTTAAGCCCATGACATTGCTGACCTTGCCACACACCACAGCATAGATGCTCTTTTCATCAAAGAATTCTGGTTAACACTATCCTCCACAAATAGTTTTGACTTCCTCCTCCCCTTTGAATACATCATGCAACACATAGACTGCACAAAACTGGAGGGGGACTTGAAGTCATATGCTTATAACATGGCCACCCCAATTTCTTGTGAGCTCCTCTCCACCTACGTTCCTCTCTCAGCCTGAAAACAGCCTCATTTAATTTCATCTACAGACCACTTGTAGCATCCATGGACTTCGTAGAATAAATATCAGACCTCATCACCTTTGCCTCCTCCCAATGCTCACACCTCACCTTCTTGGGAGAGTTCAGTCTGCTCGTTGACTCCTGTTCAAAATAAAGGGCATGTATATACTTAGACATAAAGAACAACAACATCAACTCAGATCTCTACAAAGACACTTCAAAGAAAATATCCACTCGACATCCAACAATATCTACTGCCAGTCCCCCATACTCCGGAACTGGACTGAACAATCCCCTTCACTATCACACATATCAATCACCTGCAGGAAGGGCACAACAAAATGTTATTTTTCATTCTTTCAAGGACATTATATAGAAGAACTCAGAGAAATACCAATGAACCCATCACGACTTTCCCATCCCTCAATAGATGTCAACACCATTCTGAAGCATCACATAGAAAGCTTGGTGCCTCTGAATACTCTTGCCAGCAAGCCAAACAGCCAGCACCCTTGTTTATCCCAGTGACTTATTGACAAGTAGTGTGCTATATGAAGACAGGGGAAGAAATGGAGAAGATGAACATGCCAAGAAGACTATACCCTTCTGAAATCACTTCATTCCAATATTTGTTGCACCATCATCACAACTAAAGCCACCCGCTACAATCAATGGAGCAATCAGCATAAGCAAAGGTCTCTTTAAGGCTGTCAAACAATGTGCCACCCCGTCCCAGAACCCACTATCATGCCATCAGAATTAGGAGCTAACATCACCAATTCATCACTGTCGTACACACCCTAACTTTAATCCAATTACCACACTGGCAACAAATCATCCTTCAACACTATGTCCCATGCAGACCTCACTAGCATTCTGAACTAAACTAAAGTCACCTCCAGTAAACATGCCTTTTATCCCTGCTTCTTCATCAAGGTTCCCTTGCACCCTTATCCACATTGGCAATGGCTCACTAACCCAGGGCACCTTCCAGAATAGCCTCAAGACCAAATAGATCCTTCCCCTTGCTAAAAAAAATATAGTAGACCCAGCTGCCTTGCCAAATTCTATTCTAAAATCCACCTTCCATACAAGAGGAGTCCATCAGCATGAATAACCTACTTCCTGACTTTCCTTCAAGGTTCTGGCCATGCTGCAGTTTTAAAACGGCCATGCTCCTTGTATAGACACCTTTTTCCTCAATGACCCTTCCCTCCCAGTCATGCTCAATCTCTCCACAGCTTTTGACACTGTTGACCATTCATCATTGATCCACACCCTGATCATATTCAGGATCACCAGCATCACTTTCAAGATATTCTACATCAACACCCTTGTCTACCTACCTCACAAACTATTCATATTTGGTGGTCAGTGACAGACAAGGAGCTCCGTTGTGACCACAGACTAAACAGTGCATAAAGGGAAAATAAGAAAACAGGCACTCTCTGCCTCTACCCCTAGGATCTGAAACGATATCCTCTCTGCTATCAGAACAACACTAACCCTCCAACAATTCAGGAGCACTACCTCAGATGCCTGGCTTATCACCCCTTTAATTAACTCTACCACCTCCCTCCGTGCCCACCACATGGATCCTGATTGGGTCTGAACTCTACACCGGACTCTGTTGCATCTAGGTCTGCACTTTTGAATGACCTGGAAGATGTTAGGCAAAGGGGTGGCGCGTTGCCATGGACTGGCTGCCGTGGGGGACTGGGTGCTGTGCATATAATATACTTATATAATTATACTTAGGAATGGCATTTGTTTGAAGGTGGTTTATTAGTAGATGCAGGTAGGTAACTATAATTAGCAATCACAAATAAATGGGGAGAGAATGTGGCCTAACAGCTAGGGTGGTGGGCCTCGGATTTGGAGAACCGGGTTCGAGTCTCGGTAGGGACATTCAAAATTCTGTGATTCTGGGCAAATCACTTAATCTCCCCGTGCCTAACCAAAAAAAAAAAAATTAATGTGTCCATCTATAACGTAACTGGTGCTCATGTAAAGCGCTCTGATATCTTCGGGTCTAGTTTGTGCTATATAAAACGCCACAAAAAAATAAAAAATAAGGTCCAGTCAGGTCTAAATAAATTAATGTTTAAAAGGTATATGGTAATTAGGTGGACTTACAATTGGTTCTGACAGTCTACCTGTAAGTCCCTAGTATATGGTAGGGCATTTAGGTGTAGAGACCCAATAGATATAATGTACTTAAGTGTGAACATCTGTTGTGTCTGTATCATTTTAAAGCCAGCCCTTCAGAACCAATTGTTTGTACACCTAATTACCATATACCTTTTCAACAGAGCACTGGCCCTGGGCCTAATTAGCAGAGTCCAGAGCACCATTAGAGTCACTAACCACCGGTATCAGTCAAAAATTGGGAGTGATCAGGGCACAAAAAGGATGACTTTCTCACACAGCACCCCCAGATGAAAGGTGATGGGTAACTAACATACACACTGGTAGTCCTCATCAGCTAAGTAGAAAAAAACTGGCAAGTCCACATGAATGGGAATGGGCATCCCAGACCACAGCAAAGGCATCCTTCTCAATGATACCCCATCATTGTTGTCTGGGGAGTAATCTCCTGCTAACAAAGGTAACTAGCTGATCTAGACCCACCTTATTTACTAGTGTCAACACTGCCCAAATCCCTGTAGTCAGAGGCTAGAAACACTGGTGCTGAACACATAGACACCCTCAGAGTATCAAAGGCCTCTAACATTGTGGAGTCCAAATGACCTTTTTGGGCTGCTTCTTTACGGTGAGTTCTGTCAGGGGAGCCACAATGGTGCCAACATTCTGCACAAATCTTTGAAAATACCCAGTGAGACCAAAAAGGTCCCTGACCTATGTCTGGGTTTTAGGAGCCTCCCAATCCATGGCCTCTGCCTACAAGGTGGCCTAAGCACTTGCTTGCCTTGATAGTCAGGCCTGCTTGCTTCAAGTTCTTAAGCACTTCATTCAGGTATACCAGGTGCTCCACCCAGGGGGAAATGAATACAGCTTTCTCAGCTGCACTGAAAGTTTCCAACCCAAACAGGACTCTGTTCACCAACATTTGGAAGGTGCTAAGTGCATTCTTTAAACCAAAGGGCAATACCTTGAATTGAAAGTGGTCCTTTGGAGTGGGAAATGCTGACCTCTCCTTTGCTCCTGGAAATAGGACAATCTGCCAGTAAACTGAGGTCAAATCAAATGTAAGCAGGTACTTTGTAGTTCCCAACCTATTGATGAGCTCATCAGCTCTAGGCATGGAGTGAGAATCAGTATTGATGACTGCACTGAAACCTCAGTGGTCCACACAAAATATTAATTCTTTCTTTACCCTTTGGGGATTAGGTTTAGGCAGCAGTACCATTGGACTGGCCAATAGACTGTCAAAGGGCTCACTTATCCCCAACTCCAGCATCTTAGATTCTTCAGCCTTGATGCTGGCTCTGACCTGGCCAGACAGCCTGCACAACTTGTTTATGTCAGGTATGCTGTCACAGTATTCACATCATTTACACACCAAGTGGTGATATCTGGTCAAGGAGAATAGCCTAGCGAACTGCTCTAACACTTGTATTCAGTATCTTTGTTTCCTGACCTGTCAACCTGGGAGAGAGTACAACTCCCTCCACTGACACATCTTGCACATTGGTGGAGAGGAGGTCAGGCAAAGGCTCACTTTCCCCCTCTCCTCCTTCATCAGTGACCATCAGCATGGTAATATCTGCCCTGTCTTGGCTGTATGAAAACAGTTCATATGCAGAGCCCTGTGGGGATTCGGAGGGGTGCCAGGGTCCATCGAGTAGGTAACCTCACCCCTCTTTTTTCAGATTGGCTGGAGGGCCCTGGAAGCCACAGGCTCCAACATCCACACCAATTGTCCTGGATGGTACTCAAGCATAGTAGCTATCTGGGAATACCAGAGCTTTATGAGCTCTTTTCCTGCATCCAGGCTGCTGCTTGCTCTTCTCATGTACTCTTCCATGCAAGATCTCAGGGCTAGTACATAATCCAGCACTTTCTTCTTGGATTCTTTGGGATGATTCTCCCAAGACTCTCTCATCAAACACAATTACCCTATTACAGGGTTCCCAAACATTAACACGAAAGGGCTAAAATCAATCCTTCATGTGGCACCTTCTTGTAAGCAAACAGCAGGCATTGGAGGAGAACATTCCATCCCCTCCTGAGTTTGTCAGATAAACCTATGACCATGCCCTTCAGGGTCTTCTTGAATCTGTCCACCAGACCATTGGTCTCGGGATGACCTGGGGTGAGGAACTTGTAGGCAAAACAACATGCATCCTACATCCCTTTCAGATGTACAGACATAAAGTGTGTGCCCCTATCTGAGACCACCTCTGGAAAACCAGCTCTAGTGAAGACTTCAAGGAGGACCCTAGCCACTGTGAGAGCAGTGACTGTCCTGGGGTGTTTTGCTTCTGGAGATCTGGCGGCATGGTCCACTACCACTAAGATATATCTATTGCCTAAGGCATTTGGTAGGTCTAGTGGACCAACAATGTCAATCCCACCCTTTCAAAGGGAGTCACAACCACTGGCAGTGGTATTTAGGGAGCCTTGGCTTCCCCCTATCATGCCTCTGGCTTGACAAGTTGCACATGAGCTACATAACCACTTTACTTTGGCATACATGTTGGGCCAAAAGAAGTGGTTTACAAAACTGTGCCAGGTCTTGGTCTGACTCAAATGTCCTGCCAAGGGAATGTGATTGTGTTAGACCTGTCATTCTTAGGGTGGTCTTCCCCCATCAATTTTACCTACTTATCCACTCTTTTTGCTGATTCTTTTGTTGGACTTAGGACTCTGAGCACTTTACCACTGCTTCCAAGTGCTAAAGTGCATGTGCTTCTCCCCTAAACATTGTAACATTGGTATATACACAATTGGCAATTTCAATTTGCTTGTACGTTCCATGTAAAGTGATATACCATATACCCAGGGCCTGTATATTAAATGCTACAAGTGGACCTACAGCACTTATTTGGCACCCATACAAGTAGACTTTCAAAACTGTCTCAGGCCTGACGCTGCAGGACAAGTGTGTGCAGTTTATTGCTATTTCAAATTTGCATTTACAACCTTTTGCCAATACATTAAATCTTCTTTTATTACACAAAACTCATTACTAAGGTAGACCCTAGATAGCCCAGATCAGAACCAATGCACTGCCTACATCCGAAGGATCGATAACAAGACTTTTCCTCCTCTGCTCCACACATTGGGTCTTCAACATCGATGCAACCAGCACCAAAGGGCAAGGTGTTGAGGCTCTGAGGGACACAGGTGCCAGTATGACTTTGGGAAGGAGTCAGCTGGAATCCCCAGAGCAGGTGATACCCAATACATTCCACAAGGCTGTGGTGGCTGATAACAGAGATGGCCACTATCCTGTTGTCCTTGCTCCATTTAAGTGGGGGATCAGGTCTTCTAAAAGTTGCAGTGAGCCCTGCCATACCTGTGGGCTGTCAGGTAATGACCTTGAGCACACTACCTGGAAGGAATTGGAGCTCAAGGCACACCTGGAAATGTTAGGATTACCTGAGTGGATATGTGCTTCCACCAGGTCCATGGCCACCCATGATGGGTGTTAAAAAGAGCTGGAGCCTGGGCAAATTTCCTGGCCAGCTGCTAAGAAGTAGAAAGGCAGACGGTGTGAGAAACCAGACCCTGAATGTCTCCCAATGAAGGTGAATGTGGCACCTGCAATGGCCAGCCGAGAGCCCACTGAGGAGGACATTGCTCCACTATGTGACCTGCCAGAGCTTGCTGGATTGCAAGTAGAAGGAGGACCCACCAAGGAGTAGTTCTGTAGGGCACAGAGGGAATGTAATTCCTGATTAGAAAGGCTTAGCTGTGTCATGCTTTATATCTCTGGAATGGTAACAATAGGTACAGGTAAAGCTGGATTTAACATTACTATTTTAGAAATGCCACTATTATAAAGTGGATATTTTTCTGCTGTTATAGCTCTGTGTGCCTGCAGCCTGCCTCCAATGCACATCTGGGTTGGGTGACAGCTTCACTTTGTGCTGTCCCTCTAGACAGCAACAAACACAGGAGGGGTAGATGTGTCTTAGTGCCCATCTGTATTCTGATGGCTCATACTGGGGAGTAATGATAGGGGAGCTGACACATACACCTGAATAGGCAATATCCTGTCCCCAAACAAAGGGCTGAATACCCTCTACTGATAATCTGAATCCAGGGCTGGGAAGAAAGAACCTCTGTGCACTTCAAAGACCCTTTTTGAAGTCACTACCACTTCAAAGGCACAGGGGGGTATAAGTAATGAGTCTCTCACTGCACCACAATATTACACTTCTAAACCTGCGAAAAACTCTGCCAGAAAGAAGGACTGCTGTGCTGCTACAAGAACCACTTTTCTGTTCTGCTGTCCTGCCTGCTACCCTCTGCCCATTTGAGGAAAGGACTGAACCTATCTCACTTGAACCCAGAGTGACTCCAAGGGCATGCTGGCTTGCCTCATGTTCTGAAGTCTCAGGGACCTCAAAGACTTTGTGCAACCCTGCAACAGCACCTGGACTCTACCATCTCTGAAACCTGCCCTGCCAAGTGGTGCCAAGGGCCCAGGACTGCCCTTCCAAGTGGTGTCAATCCAGTCCTGGGCCCTTGGACATGAGTCTCCTGTGCTACGCATTTCCTCCTTCGAAGCCAATGCATTTCTGCTCAAGGACATTGCTCCGCTGTTTGCGCAGCTCCACAATGACAATTTACCTGCAATGCAAAGTTGTCACCAATGATACCTCTCAGACTGCACGGATCAGAACCAATGCATTGCCTACATCCGAAGGATCGATAAAAACACTTTGCCTCTTCTGCTCCACACATTGGGTCTTCAACTTCGATGCATCCTGCACCCAAGGTACTTTTTCAGTGAGCCAAGGCTGGTCCGTTTATCTGATCCGCACTCCATTGTGGTCGGCCTGAAATTTTGAATTTTCCCCAGTCAACAGCGACCAGATATCCTAAGTCAGCGCTTTAAGACTCTAAGCACTATATTGAAAAAAAATGTAAAAAAATTCATAACTTCTGTTCTACTTATTGGATTCATTTAGTTTTGGTCTTGTATTATTTATAAAAGTATACCCTATTTTGTTCCTAACCTGGTGTGTCAAGTGGTGTTGTCAAGTGTTACTGTGTGTTGTGTTGCATAAATACTTTACACACTGCCTCTAAATTTAGGCCTGCATGCTCAGTGCCAAGCTACATGGGGGGGAACGCTGGACAATTTATGGTGTTTAACTGATTATCCTGACTAGGATTGTGGACCCTACTTGGACAGGGTGCCTGCCTCTGACAACTAGAGATCCAATTTCTAACATTGGTGGCAGCGGTGGGATAGGACTTGTGTTTGTGCAATACCGTATAGTAACTTGTGGTTCACTACTACTTTATACTAAGACTAATTTGAATACGTTTATAATTCTCCCTAAATTGGCTTTGTGATTATTTTTGCGAAACCATTTGTCTATCTGGAGAAGCAGCGTCAGCACCTGAGTGATTGATTTTGAGTTGGCCAAGTTGGAGACCTATACTGTGGCCCAACTCAAAGAATTAGGCAAGGAAGTTCAACTGTCCACTAAAGGCTTCACTAGGAAGATGGAGTTGCAGAAGGCTTTGAGAGTCTGGGAAGAGGCCAGTGATGCAGGGGCTGAGGTCTCAGAGGAGGAGGAGCAAGAGATTTAGGAGGAGGAAAATAAGCTGATCCTAGAGTCTGATGTGGATCTGGAACAGTCTGTGGAGGTGGTCAACATCTTGCTGGAAGCAGTTGTGGTTAACAGAGCAAGGGGCAATGTCTCCTCAAGGAACTTGTCACCAGAGGAGCCGGCAGAAAGGAGGGAGGAATGAAAACGGAAGCTGGAGCTTAATAAATTGGAGAAGGAGCAGGCTCTAGTTGAAAGGAAGTTAGCTCTAAAGGAGGATAAATTGTCCCATGAGCTAAACCTCAGAGAGCTGGACATCAAAGTCATGCAGGTGGAGTTCAGCAGTAATGCTGGCAGCGTACCTCCAGTGTCTACTACTGAAGTAAGAGTCTGGATACCCAAGTGTTTGTTGCCCAGTTATGTGGAGGGGGATGATGTAGATAAGTGGTCTGCAACCTATGAAGTGGCTCTCAGTGTGCATAAAGGTCCCTGAAGAGTCCTGGGATGGTAGTTTATGGGGTGCTTGCCCACTATTGGGAGGGATACACTTCTCACACAAGAGGTGGAAGACCAGATATAGTGCACTGCAATGAAGGCCATTTTATTCAGTAAGTTTAGACTGACCCCCGAAATGTTTATGCACGCCACAAGATCTCATCACAAACATGGGTGGATTTCTTAGATTGTGCTAGCAAGGTACTGAAGGGCTGGGTGAGGGGCAGAAAGGTTGATGATTATTCAGGACTGTATAACTTATTTTTGAAGAAGCACATGCTTGATACTTGTGAATGAATGAATGAATGAATGACAATTTGTTGAGCGCGATAGCTACCCTTAGGCATCCTAGCGCTGCGGACAATACGGGCATGAAAGACACTTGGGGCTGTCCGGGTTTATTTGTTTATTTGTTTACTTGTTTTCCAGCGCTGCTCCAAAACCTGGTTGATACTAAGCTTTCTGACCTCAGGAACCTTGCTGAGGAGGCAACATCCGGGCCCAAACCAGAGAGACCAAGAAGGTATCTGGGGGGACTCCCAAAAGGGTGGTCAGGGTTTCCAACAAAAGAAAGAGGGGTAGAGAAAAAGAAGGAGCTGTCTTAAGATCTCCAAAACAACTCACAGGGGATAGGGTCTCATTCCCACTCTGGCCACCAAAGTAAGGATTGTATTCAGTATAGGCACTACAAGGGGGATACCAAGTGTCTGAAAAGAGCACAACCTCCCACTGGAGGAAATGTTTGAGGGGTGGTGAGTGTAATGCTGGGGGAGGAGTTTGTCCCAGTTCATGGGGAGAGTTTAATGATGTTACCCCAGTGTTCCTGGGTAACAGTGAGATGGTTCCTAAACTCCATGTGCCCTCTAATACTGCAAGGTATGGGCAATGGATTACCATCAAAGGGCAAGGTGTTGAGGCTCTGAGGGACACAGGTGCCAGTAGGACTTTGGTAAGGAGTCAGCTGGAATCCCCAGAGCAGGTGATACCCAATGCATTCCACAAGGCTGTGGTGGCTGATAACAGAGATGTCCACTATCCTGTTGTCCTTGCTCCATTTAAGTGGGGGTCAGGTCTTCTAAAAGTTGCATCGAGCCATGCCATACCTGTGGGCTGTCTGTTAGGTAATGACCTTGAGCACACTACCTGGAAAGAATTGGAGCTCAAGGCACACCTGGAAATGTTAGGATTACCTGAATGGATATGTGCTTCCACCAGGTCCATGGCTGCCCATGATGGGTGTTAAAAAGAGCTGGAGCCTGGACAAATTTCCTGGCCAGCTTCTAAGAAGAGGAAAGGCAGAGGATGTAAGAAACCAGACCCTGAATGTCTCCCAGTGATGGTGAATGTGGCACCTGCAATGGCCAGCTGAGAGCCCACTGAGGAGGACATTGCTCCCCTATGTGACCCCCCAGAGATTGCTGGATTGCAAGTAGAAGGAGGACCCATCAAGGAGTAGTTCTGTAGGGCACAGAAGGAATGTAGTTCCTGATTAGAAAGGCTTAGCTGTGTCATGCTTTATATCTCTGGAATGGTAACAATAAATACAGGTAAAGCTGGATTTAACATTACTATTTTAGAAATGCCACTATTATACAGTGGATATTTCTCTGCTGTTATAGCTCTGTGTGCCTGCAGCCTGCCTCCAATGCACATCTGGGTTGGGTGACAGCTTCACTTTGTGCTGACCCTCTAGACAGCCACAAACACAAGAGGGGTCGGTGTGTCTTAGTGCCCATCTGTATTCTGATGGCTCATACTGGGGAGTAATGATAGGGGAGCTGACACAGACACCTGAATAGGCAATATCCTGTCCCCACACAAAGGGCTGAATACCCTCTACTGATAGTCTGAATCCAGGGCTGGGAAGAAAGAACCTCTGTGCACTTCAAAACCCTTTTTGAAGTCACTACCACTTCAAAGGCACAAGGGGGTATAAGTAAATAGTCTCTCACTGGACCACAATAAAACACTTCTAAACCTGCGAAAAACTCTGCCAGAAAGGACTGTTGTGCTGCTACAAGAACCACTTTTCTGTTCTGCTGTCCTGCCTGCTACCCTCTGCCCATTTGAGGAAAGGACTGAACCTATCTCACTTGAACCCAGAGTGACTCCAAGGGTATGTTGGCTTGCCTCTTGTTCTGAAGTCTCAGGTACCTCAAAGACTTTGTGCAACCCTGCAACAGCACCTGGACTCTACCATCTGTGAGACCTGCCCTGCCAAGTGGTGTCAATCCAGTCCTGGGCCCTTGGACATGAGTCTCCTGTGCTACGCATTTCCTCCTTCGAAGCCAATGCATTGCTGCTCAAGGACATCACTCCGCTGATTGCGCAGCTCCACAATGACAATTTACCTGCAATGCAAAGTTGTCACCAACGATACCTCTCAGACTGCACGGATCAGAACCAATGCATTACCTACATCCGAAGGACCGATAACAACACTTTGCCTCCTCTACTCCACACATTGGGTCTTCAACTTCGATGCATCCTGCACCCAAGGTACTTTTTCAGTGAGCCAAGGCTGGTCCGGGTATCCGACCCACACTCCATTGTGGTCGGCCTGAAATTTTGGATTTTCCCTAGTCAACAGCGACCACATATCCTAAGTCAGCGCTTTAAGACTCTAAGCACTATATTTTAAAAAAATTGTTAAAAAATTCATACCTTCTGTTCTACTTATTGGATTCTTTAGTTTTGGTCTTGTTTTATTTATAATAGTATACCTTATTTTGTTCCTAACCTGGTGTGCATTATTTTTGTGGTGTTGTCAAGTGTTACTGTGTGTTGTGTTGCATAAATACTTTACACATTGCCTCTAAATTTAGTCCTGCCTGCTCAGTCCCCATCTACCAGGGGGAACGCTGAACAATTTATGGTGTGTAACTGATTATCCTGACTAGGATTGTGGACCCTACTTGGACAGGGTGCATGCCTCTGACAACTACAGATCCAATTTCTAACATTGGTGACAGCGGTGGGATAGGACTTGTGTTTGTGCAATACCGTATAGTAACTTGTGGTTCACTACTACTTTATACTAAGACTAATTTGAATACTTTAATAATTCTCCCTAAATTGGCTTTGTGATTATTTTTGCGAAACCATTTGTCTATCTGGAGAAGCAGCGTCAGCACCTGAGTGATTGACTTTGAGTTGGCCAAGTTGGAAACCTACTGTGGCCCAACTCAAAGAATTATGCAAGGAAGTTCAACTGTCCACTAAAGGCTTCACTTGGAAGATGGAGTTGCAGAAGGCTTTGAGAGTCTGGGAAGAGGCCAGTGATGCAGGGGCTGAGGTCTCAGAGGAGGAGGAGCAAGAGATTTAGGAGGAGGAGGATAAGCTGATCCTAGAGTCTGATGTGGATCTGGAACGGTCTGTGGAGGGGGCCAACAACTTGCTGGAAGCAGTTGTGGTTAAAAGAGTAAGGGGCAGTGTCTCCTCAAGGAACTTATCACCAGAGGAGCCGACAGAAAGGAGGGAGGAATGAAAACGGAAGCTGGAGCTTATTAAATTGGAGAAGGAGCAGGCTCTAGTTGAAAGGAAGTTAGCTCTAAAGGAGGATAAATTGTCCCATGAGCTAAACCTCAGAGAACTGGACATCAAAGTCATGCAGGTGGAGTTCAGCAGTAATGCTGGCAGCGTACCTCCAGTGTCTACTACTGAAGTAAGATTCTGGATACCCAAGTGTTTGTTGATCAGTTATGTGGTGGGGGATGATGTAGATAAGTGGTCTGCAACCTATGAAGTGGCTCTCAGAGTGCATAAAGGTCCCTGAAGAGTCCTGGGGAGGTAGTTTATGGCGTGCATGCCCACTGTGGGGAGGGATACACTTCTCACACTAGAGGTGAAAGACCAGATATGGTGCACTGCAATGAAGGCCATTTTATTCAGTAAGTTTGGACTGACCCCTGAAAAGTTTATGCACGCCACAAGATCTCATCACAAACATGGGTGGATTTCTTAGATTATGCTAGCAAGGCACTGAAGGGCTGGGTGAGGGGCAGAAAGGTTGATGATTATTCTGGACTGTACAACTTATTTTTGAAGAAGCACATGCTTGATACTTGTTTTCCAGCGCTGCTCCAAAACCTGGTTGATAGTAAGCTTTCTGACCCCAGGAACCTTGCTGAGAAGGCAACATCCAGGCCTAAACCAGAGAGACCAAGAAGGTGTCTGGGGGACTCCCAAACGGTGGTCAGAGTTTCCAACAAAAGAAAGAGGGGTAGAGCAAAAGAAGGAGCTGTCTTAAGACCTCTAAAACAACTCACAGGGGAAGGGTCTCATTCCCACTCTGGCCACCAAAGTAAGGATTGTATTCAGTATAGGCACTACAAGGGGGATACCAAGTGTCCGAAAAGAGCACAACCTCCCACTGGAGGAAATGTTTGAGGGGTGATGAGTGTAATGCTGGGGGAGGAGTCTGCCCCAGTTCATGGGGAGAGTTTAATGATGTTACCCCAGTGTTCCTGGGTAACAGTGAGATGGTTCCTAAACTCCATGCGCCCTCTAATACTGCAAGGTATGGGCAATGGATTACCATCAAAGGGCAAGGTGTTGAGGCTCTGAGGGACACAGGTGCCAGTAGGACTTTGGTAAGGAGTCAGCTGGAATCCCCAGAGCAGGTGATACCCAATGCATTCCACAAGGCTGTGGTGGCTGATAACAGAGATGGCCACTAGGAGATGGAGGAGAGGTGTGGCGCAGGGGCCAGGGCAGCTGACTCTGGAGCGTGGGGCTCACGGTTCGATCCCCGGCTCCGGCGGCAGCTTAGCTCAGCACCATGTGACTCTGGGCAATGTGAGAAGTTGGCCTGGCATATGCTGTCCACTAATTATAGTGGGCACCTTGCACCAGTCCAAACAACCCCTTATTGGAGATAGGTTAAAGACAACCTTATTGAAAGCTATCCTAGTGGTAGCTATGGAGAGCAGCCTTCAGGCTAAGTCTTGAAGGAATGTAAAGCAGCTTGTTTTACCAGTCTATAATCTCTTGAGTGATCAAATGAAAGAGCACCACACCAGGTATATATTCAAAATATATGTATTTATTGCTAAACACACCCCTCTAGTCTCTTTATGAGGCTAGAGTTCGAAGTACACAAGTTATAAGTTATTTAGACACAGTAATAGCACAAATTCACGTTTGGGCCCTAGGGGCGTACCAAACCATATACCAATAAAGTGGTATAAGAACCACGACTGAGCTAGACACTAGGCCTAGAGCCTCTAGAAGTGCTTGGACCACAAGGAACCACCCAAGGTAGTGACACAGGGGACCCACGGGGGACGCGTGCAGTGTAAATACACAGCCGCGAGACGCCGTTAACTTCTATGGAGAAAGTCGTGATTGGGAAATTAAAGAAAAGGGACACTTAAAGGAGGACTTGGAGCAAACCCTTTGAGAACTAGGTTGTTCTAGAGTCTCTACCCACGGGAGCACCGGAGTACTCTTGTTACCTCACCCAGGGAAGCCGGGTGCATAGGTGCCTTTCGGGGTCGGGTTTCGTCGTCGATTTGAATGGCGATCTGCTGCAAAGTGCTGCTGGCGACCAAGTGGAAAGTGTCCGGGTTGATCCAAGAGTGGATTGGAGATATGAAGAACCTGAAAGCAGAGGGGACAGAGTCTGGGTCACTAGCCAGTGACCAGGAAGGCGATGAGCAGATGCCCAACGATGTCGAGTGCTTGAGGTAGGTTGACAGTCGTCTTGACTCTTCAGCCACGAGGTCCAGGAGGCGTTGTCGGTGACTAGAAGCAGGATTCGGGCTGTTACACGATGTCTGTCGAGTGCTGAGGTGTCGGCGACCGGATTGGACCCAACAAGCCTTGGCAACGGCAAGTCTTGATGAAGTTGAAGATTGACGATTGTGCAGACCAGCAAGGTCTAAGGAACTCACCTAGCAAGGGTAAGTGAGGGAAATCCTGGAGCAACCAGAGAGCCCAAGAAAAAAAAGATTGGCCTTCGTGAAGGGCTACTAGCCAACAGGCTAGCGACCGCGAAGGAGCCTCGAGACGGTGCACGTGGAGCTGGCTCACAGGACACTCATGGAGTGGAGGCCAGTGATCTTTGGTGCAGTTAGTGCTAGAGGCTAGGGCTACTGGGAGCCCAAAGCATGACTTTGTGGGACACCCAGAAGATGATGCACTAGCAAATGCGTGCGGTGTCCAGGGGTCATGGTTCCACGTTACCCACGACAGCTACGGGCCTCAGCTTTGCTGAAGACTCAGGGCAGCCTCGGGGAAGTCTGGAAATCTACCTCTGGTGAAGCAAAGACTTCGGTGTCCGATGGGAGCTTAGGCGATGCAGACTGGACAATTGCTTCTTTGGTGCCTGCCAAGCAGGAGAGTCACTCCTTGACCCCAAGGGAGGTTCTTCTGTCCTCTAGTCTTGAGTAGAGCGTCGAAGGTCCAGGATTCTGTGTCAGAGTTTCGTCCAGGGATAATCTAAAGTCCTAAGGACTTGGTTCCTATACTTATACTAAGTTTAGGGGTTGGACTACTCTGTGGCCCCACCTCTGGGTGGGTCAGGGCAGAGGGGTGGCTACACCCCTTTCCCTTTGTCCAGTTCGCGCCAAAGCAGGGGCTGCAAGCCCCTGATCCGGTTTGAACTGGGGTATGCACTAGGGACACCAAGTGTGCCCCCAGTGCAGGACTTCAAAGCACCCAAAGTGCTCCCGCCCAGCCCCAATACACACTATCCTGTCTGGGGAGGTGGTCACACCTCCCTGGGACAGGAAACCTATTGTCCAGGCCTCCCCTGCCGGAGTTTTGTCCAGCAGCAGGAGGCCAGACTTGTGTCTGTGGCAGCAGCATCCATTTTGTGATGCCAGGGCTTTAGAAAGAAGTTACCGGCCAGGCCAGGGTTAACATGTCTCTTTCTCTAGAAGGGTGGAATGCTACCCCCACCACCAGAATTGGCGGGGGGTAGTATTCCAAGATGTTTGACACCAAACACGACATGTTTCGGTGTAGCCATTCCAAAGTTAGCATTTAACGCAAGGTTATAATGCGCTTAAGAGTATATGGTCAGGCTGCACTACAAACAGCATCAGAGAAGGGTCTCCGAACGCTGCAGAGGGGCCCTGCTCATGCAGGGGCACCCTCTCACATAGGAACCACGCACTCTGCCTTCAGGATTGATAAGGCCTGCCATAGGAGTGACTTATAGGTTTATATGTGTGTATGTATATAGTGATATAGGTAACCTATATCACAGTAAGGGGTGCATGCACCACCTTACCCAGGCTGCAGTAGCAGACCTGTGGTGTCAGTTTGGATGGCCTTCCAGGGGTGGCATAATACATGCTGCAGCCCCTGGTAGGCCTCTGAGGTACCTATGCCCTTGGTGCATAGTATACCATATACTAGGGACTTATAAGGGCACTCCAGATTCCAATCAGAGATGTGCCTAAGGCACATGGAAACCATTTTACAGAGAAAGCAGATAGACTGGGGCCCTGAATAGCAGGGTCCCAGTCCAACTAAGTCATAAACCAGCAAAACACCAGAAAAAAAGTGGGGGCAACCATATAGTCAGATTCCACCTTCCTACATAACACCCCCCCAAACGAAAGGAGATAAGGCTAACCTTTGCCAGTTGAGCCTTTATTGACTAAGTGGCCATATAAGGAAGCACCTGCACTAGCATGGTTGCCCCCTGTCTTATGGTCCACTAAGCAATCCCTCACCCTAAGGGTATGAGAGGGTCTCCACCATGGGGAATCACTACCTGTGGTGTGCTTAGGTAAAGTACAAGGCTGGTGAGGTGTCTGAGTAGGGAAGTGAGGCCCTAGGAATGTTGGCCTCATCTTCCTCAGATCACTGGTCACCATGTATGCCTGTCTTTCCATGACTGAGTTGCACTTTGCTCTAAGGGTCAACCTTTGGCTGCCTACAGCTGGGGGTTGGGTCCCTTTGGATGGACTACTGGAGGGACATGGCAGGTTTGGAACCTTCTGGTCCCAGGTATGCCCTTGCCTACCAGAGTCCTTCTGGGGAGGTCCCTACATAAAGGTATGGGGGATCCCTCAGTGTGTAGAGGAATTTTCACCTGGCTAGGGCTACTAGACTGGGTGCCCCTAATCTGCTGATGGGGGGTTCCTCTGGACAGGGGGCCCTGGGGGTCCACTGACCTCCCTGACCTCTGCAGCCCTGGGCTGACTGAAGCAGGGTAGAGAGGGGCAGGTTACCTGCTCCAGACTGGGTACCACCTTGGAAGGGTCCTCTGCCATCAGGGGGTGGCCAGGCCAGGCCTGACTACCTCTGTGGCAGTTCCTTCACTAGGGGTAGGGTCAGTTCCCTGAGGAGGCTGACTCTTACCTACTGTCTGGGGGGAAGAAGACTTTTCTTCAATCCTTGTGCTCTCTGTTGGGGGAGAGGGGGCCATTCTTTCAGGCTCCATCTCTCCAAATTCTTGGGCTGGGGCTGTGGCCATCACAGCCCCACTAACCTTTACAGGGACACCCAACATCCTGAGATGGGTTTGGTGTTCAACTTCAGCCCAGGCTGAAATTTCCAGATCATTGCCCATCAGGCAATCTACAGGTAAGGTTGGGGACACTGCCACTCTTTTTGGACCTGTGACCCCCTCCCAGCTGAGATTGACTATGGCCATGGGGTGATCTGTTCTGACACCATCAATGTTGGTCACCTGGTATTTAAACTCAGGTAAAAGCTGGTGAGGGGGGACTAGTTTCCCTGCCACCATGGTGACACTAGCCCCTGTGTCCCTAAATGCCACAGCTTTCTGACCATTAATTATTGTCTCCAAACTGTACCTGCCCAATGCTATGGGACCCATGGTAAAGGTGGCAAATCCTATACCACCATCAGAGTCAGAGGAGTCTGTTGAGGGGTCCCTGTCTAAACTAGGGCCCACCTCTGTTCCTCTTGCAAAAGCACCTAACTTTTTGGGTGCACTACTCTCAACTGGAGGATTACTACTGGTAGTACCAGGAGGGGTGGTAGTAGTTGTGGGAGGAACATTTTCTTTATTGCCAATCCTGGGGCAACTGGGATCAGTTTTCCAGTGCCCAGGCTTTTTACAGACATGGCAATATGGTTTCTTTTCAGGAGAGGAAGGAGTTTGGGACCCACCCCCAGAAGAGGAATTTTGGGGCCCTGTAGGGGACTTATCCTTTCTCTTGGGACTTAGTAGAATCTTTCTTCTGGTCACCACCCTGATTTTTAGTTTTTACTCTGGTTCTGACCCATTTTTCTGCCTTCTTTCCCAATTCTTGGGGAGAGGTCAGATCAGAGTCCACCAGATACTGGTGCAAAAGCTGGGTTTGACAATTATTAAGGATCTGCTCCCTCATAATCAAATTGTACGATCCTAAAAAGTCCTGCACTTTGTTGCCATGTATCCAACCTTCCAGAGCCTTAGTAGCACAATCTACAAAATCAACCCAGTCTTGAGTCTGAGCTTTTGGGTGTCTCTGAACTTCAACCTATACTGTTCAGTGGTTAGGCCAAACCCATCTATCAGAGCACTCTTCAAGACTGTGTAATTGTCAGCATCCTCTTCTCTTACAGTGAGGAGCTTGTCTCTACCTTTGTCTGCAAAGGAGAGCCACAAGATTGCTGCCCACTGCTTCTGGGGGACCCTCTGAACTTTACAGGCCCTCTCCAGTGCAGTTATCCATTTGTGGATGTCATCCCCACTCTGGTAGGGAGGGACAATCTTGTTTAGGTTTCTATGGTCATAAGACCTTCCCCTATCTTTAGGGATATTGCTGCCACCATGGGACTCTAGTCCCAGCTTTTTTCTCTCTTTGTAGAGATCTAGGGACTCCCTGTCTATAGCAAGTTGCTGTTTTCTGAGTTCAAGCTGAGCTTCCTCATATTGAATCAGCCTCTTTCTCCTCTCATGAGAGGATTCCCTCCTATGAGAGGAGACAGAGGTCCCTATTGAGGTGCCAGAGTGGTTAGACTCCTGAGAAGGAGACCTAGACCTTCTGGGCACACTCACAATCCTTCCTGGGGGACAAAGTGGAGGTCATCCTGAGCCTCCTCCTCATCCACAGGAGGAATTGGGTTTTCCAGGTCAGGGTCATTGTCACCCTCCTGGTCAGTTCCAGAGGGGGGCTGGGGGTGTTGCTACCCCTGGCCCCATCCTCATCTTCTGCCCCACCCACTGCTCCTACCCCTTCAGTCCCTAAGGGCCTGCTGAGATCATAAGCCTCTAACATCTCTCTCAGATGTTGGGTGGTGGGAGCTTTGGCCTGTCTTCAGTTTCCTCAAATTGCATAATGCTCTCAATTCCAAGAATGGGAGTGTATCATACTTGGAGGGAAGAAGCCCAGGGGATTCTGGCAAGGACTCACTGGGTCCTGGCTTTGAAGACATCACTAGTGAGGTGTGGTGTATGCACTACCTACTCTAGTGTGGCCTACTAAACTCTCTTGAGTTGTAGAAAGGGTGTGCTATCCCTTAACACACAACTCTAAGTTCAGTAGAACTTACTGTATTCTAAGCTTAATTTATATGTACCTTAGGTACCTTTAGTGGTTTTCAGTTGATCAATTCAATTGAGATTATCTGGTAAAACAATAGCAAGCTGGAATCCCACCGCTGCCACCAATTTGAGAAGTTGGCCTGGCATATGCTGTCCACTAATTATAGTGGGCACCTTGCACCAGTCCAAACAACCCCTTATTGGAGATAGGTTAAAGACAACCTTATTGAAAGCTATCCTAGTGGTAGCTATGGAGAGCAGCCTTCAGGCTAAGTCTTGAAGGAATGTAAAGCAGCTTGTTTTACCTGTCTATAATCTCTTGAGTGACCAAATGAAAGAGCACCACACCAGGTATATATTCAAAATATATGTATTTATTGCTAAACACACCCCTCTAGTCTCTTTATGAGGCTAGAGTTCGATGTACATAAGTTATAAGTTATCAAATCACAGTAATAGCACAAATACACGTTTGGGCCCTAGGGGCGTACCAAACCATATACCAATAAAGTGGTATAAGAACCACGACTGAACTAGACACTAGGCCTAGAGCCTCTAGAAGTGCTTGGACCACAAGGAACCACCCAAGGTAGTGACACAGGGGACCTACGGGAGACGCGTGCAGTGTAAATACACAACCGCGATCCGCCGTTGACTTCTATGGAGAAAGTCGGGATCGGGAAATTAGAGAAAAGGGACACTTAAAAGAGGACTAGGACAAAACCCTTTGAGATCTAGGACTTTGAAGAGTCTCTACCCACGGGAGCACCGGAGTACTCGTGTTACCTCACCCAGGGAAGCCGGGTGCATAGGTGCCTTTCGGGGTCGGGTTTCGTCGTCGATTCGAATGGCGATCTGCTGCAAAGTGCTGCTGGCGGCCAAGAGAAAAGTGTCCGGGTGGATCCAAGCGTGGATCGGAGTTCTGAAGAACCTGAAAGCAGAGGGGACAGAGTCTGGGTCACTAGCCAGTGACCAGAAAGGCGATGGACAGATGCCCACCGATGTCGAGTGCTTCAGGTGCGTTGATGGTCGTCTTGACTCTTCAGCCACGAGGTCCAGGAGGCGTTGTCGGTGACCAGGAGCAGGATTCGGGCTGGTACACGAAGTCTGTCGAGTGCTGAGGTGTCGGCGACCGGATTGGACCCAACAAGCCTTGGCAACATTAAGTCTCGATGAAGATGTAGATTGTCGATGGTGCAGACCAGCAAGGTCTGTGAAACTCACCCAGTGAGAGTAAGTGAGGGCAGGCCTGGAGCAACCAGGATGCCAAGCAAGAAAAAGATTGGCCTTCGTTAAGGGCTACTAGCCAATGGGCTAGCGACCGCGAAGGAGCCTCGTGACGCCGCACGTGGAGCTGGCTTACAGGACACTCGTGGAGTGGAAGCCAGTGATCTTCGGTGCAGGTGGTGCTGGAGGCTAGGGCTACTCGGAACCCAAAGAACGACTTCTTGGGAGACCCAGAAGATGATGCACTTGCAAATGTGCTCGGTGTCCAGGGGTCACGGTCTCAAGTCACCCACGATAGCCACGGGCCTCAGCTTTGCTGGGGACTCAGGGTAGCCTCGGGGAAGTCTGAGAATCTACCTCTGGTGATGCGATGACTTCGGCGTCCGACGGGAGCTTCAGAAATGCGAACCGGACAGATGCTTCTTTGGTGCCTGCCAAGCAGGGGAGTCACTCCTTGACCCCAAGGGAGATTCTTCAGTCCTCTAATCTTGTCGTAGAGCGTCGAAGGTCCAGGATTCAGTTTCAGAGTTTCGTCCAGGTATAATCTAAAGTCCTAAGGACTGGGTTCCTATCTTTATACTAAAGATAGGGGTTGGACTACTCTGTGGCCCCACCTATGGGTGGGTCAGGGCAGAGGGGTGGCTACACCCCTTTCCCTTTGTCCAGTTCGCGCCAAAGCAGGGGCTGCAAGCCCCTGATCCGGTTTGAACTGGGGTATGCACTGAGGACACCAAATGTGCCCCCAGTGCAGGACTTCAAAGCACACAGATGGTGCTCCCGCCCAGCCCCAATACACATTATCCTGTCTGGGGAGGTGGTCACACCTCCCTGGGACAGGAAACCTATTGTCCAGGCCTCCCCTGCCGGAGTTTCGTCCAGCAGCAGGAGGCCAGACTCGTGTCTATGGCAGCAGCATCCATTTTGTGATGCCAGGGCTTTGGAGAGAAGTTACTGGGTTAGTCAGGGTTAACATGTCTTTCCCTCTAGAAGGGTGGAATGCTACCCCCACCACCAGAATTGGCGGGGGGTAGTATTCCAAGATGTTTGACACCAAACACGACATGTTTAGGTGCAGCCATTCCAAAGTTAGCATTTTACCGCGAGGATATAATGCACTCAAGAGTATATGGTCAGGCTGCACTACAAACAGCATCAGAGATGGTCTCCGAACGCTGCAGAGGGGCCCTGCTCATGCAGGGGCACCCTCTCACATAGGAACCACGCACTCTGCCTTTAGGATTGATAAGGCCTGCCTTAGGAGTGACTTATAGGTTTATATGTGTGTATGTATTTCGTGATATAGGTAACCTATATCACAGTAAGGAGTGCATGCACCACCTTACCCAGGCTGCAGTAGCAGACCTGTGGTGTCAGTTTGGATGGCCTTCCAGGGGTGGCATAATACATGCTGCAGCCCCTGGCAGGTCCTCTGAGGTACCTATGCCCTTGGTACATAGTATACCATATACTAGGGACTTATAAGGGCACTCCAGATCCCAATCAGTGATGTGCCTAAGGCACATGGAAACCTTTTTGCAGAGAAAGCAGATAGACTGGGGCCCTGAATAGCAGGATCCCAGTCCAACTAAGTCATAAACCAGCAAAACACCATAAAAAAAGTGGGGGCAACCATATAGTCAGATTCCACCTTCCTACACCTGCCAAGCAGGGGAGTCACTCCTTGACCCCAAGGGAGATTCTTCTGTCCTCTAGTCTTGAGTAGAGCATCGAAGGTCCAGGATTCTGTGTCAGAGTTTCGTCCAGGGATAATCTAAAGTCCTAAGGACTGGGTTCCTATACTTATACTAAGTTTAGGGGTTGGACTACTCTGTGGCCCCACCTATGGGTGGGTCAGGGCAGAGGGGTGGCTACACCCCTTTCCCTTTGTCCATTTCGCGCCAAAGCAGGGGCTGCAAGCCCCTGATCCGGTTTGAACTTTGGTATGCACAGGGACACCAAGTGTGCCCCCAGTGCAGGACTTCAAAGCACCCGAAATTGCTCCCGCCCAGCCCCAATACACACTATCCTGTCTGGGGAGGTGGTCACACCTCCCTGGGACAGGAAACCTATTCTCCAGGCCTCCCCTGTCGGAGTTTCGTCCAGCAGCAGGAGGCCAGACTTGTGTCTGTGGCAGCAGCATCCATTTTGTGATGCCAGGGCTTTAGAAAGAAGTTACCGGCCAGACCAGGGTTAACATGTCTCTCCCTCTAGAAGGGTGGAATGCTACCCCCACCGCCAGAATTGGCGGGGGGGTAGTATTCCAAGATGTTTGACACCAAACACGACATGTTTCGGTGCAGCCATTCCAAAGTTAGCATTTAAGAGTATATGGTCAGGCTGCACTACAAACAGCATCAGAGAAGGGTCTCCGAACGCTGCAGAGGGGCCCACGATTCAGTTTCAGAGTTTCGTCCAGGGATAATCTAAAGTCCTAAGGACTGGGTTCCTATACTTATACCAAGTTTAGGGGTTGGACTATTCTGTGGCCCCACCTATGGGTGGGTCAGGGCAGAGGGGTGGCTACACCCCTTTCCCTTTGTCCAGTTCGCGCCAAAGCAGGGGCTGCAAGCCCCTAGATCCAGTTTGAACTGGGGTATGCACAGGGACCCCAAGTGTGCCCCCAGTGCAGGACTTCAAAGCACCCGAAAGTGCTCCCGCCCAGCCCCAGTACACATTATCCTGTCTGGGGAGGTGGTCACACCTCCCTGGGACAGGAAACCTATTGTCCAGGCCTCCCCTGCCGGAGTTTCGTCCAGCAGCAGGAGGCCAGACTCGTGTCTGTGGCAGCAGCATCCATTTTGTGATCCCAGGGCTCTGGAAAGAAGTTACCGGACTAGTCAGAGTTAACATGTCTTTCCCTCTAGAAGGGTGGAATGCTACCCCCGCCGCCAGGATTGGCGGGGGGGGTAGTATTCCAAGATGTTTGACACCAAACACGACATGTTTAGGTGCAGCCATTCCAAAGTTAGCATTTTACAGCGAGGATATAATGCGCTTAAGAGTATATGGTCAGGCTGCACTACAAACAGCATCAGAGAAGGGTCTCCGAATGCTGCAGAGGGTCCCAGTCCAACTAAGTCATAAACCAGCAAAACACCAGAAAAAAAGTGGGGGCAACCATATAGTCAGATTCCACCTTCCTACAGGCAATAGCTCACTTAATCTCCCCAACGGCCCCCAGCACCTTGAGACCCTTAGGGGTGAGTAGCTCGCGCTTTACAAATACTGGATTTTAGATTTAGACTATCCTGTTGTCCTTGATCCATTTAAGTGGCGGGTCAGGTCTTCTAAAAGTTGCAGTGAGCCCTGCCATACCTGTGGGCTGTCTGTTAGGTAATGACCTTGAGCACATTACCTGGAAGGAATTGGAGCTCAAGGCACACCTGGAAATGTTAGGATTGCCTGAGTGGATATGAGCTTCCACCAGGTCCATGGCTGCCCATGATGTGTGTTAAAAAGAGCTGGAGCCTGGACTAATTCCCTGGCCAGCTGCTAAGAAGTAGAAAGGCAGAGGGTGTGAGAAACCAGACCCTGAATGTCTCCCAGTGAAGGTGAATGTGGCACCTGAAATGGCCAGCCGAGAGCCCACTGAGGAGGACATTGCTCCCCTATGTGACCTGCCAGAGCTTGCTGGATTGCAAGTGGAAGGAGGACCCACCAAGGAGTAGTTCTGTAGGGCACAGAGGGAGTGCCCACCCCTTGAGGGCATGAGGCAACAGGCAAAAGCCCAAGCCGCAGGTGAGGCCTCTGAAAGTCATTACATTTGCTGGGATGACATCCTCATTTACAGTGAGCATAAGGCTCCAGTGCATGGGACAACAAGGGCGCTGGTAGTCCCACAATGCTAAAGGATCACAAAGCTGGCTCATTAAATACCCATGGCAGGGCACATGGGCCAAGACAAGACCTTTACAAGTTTTGTCCCTCACTTTTATTGGTCTTGGATCAAAACTCACTCTGTAGGACTTGTATGACATGCCAGGTCAGTGGGAAGTCAGGGCAGAGGCTGAAAGCTCCACCTAATCCCTTGCCTGTCATTGTCACACCCTTTTAGAGGGTGGCATCAACTTTGGTGGGCCTGTGGATCCCAAGACTGTTTTAGGCAACAGGTTTATTCTAGTTCTGGTGGATCATGCCACTACATACACATAGGCCATAACTCTGGGGACCATGACTGCACCTGTAGTGGCTAAGGCCCTAATTGTGATTTTTGCCCATGTTGGCTTCCCCAAGGAAGAGGTGTCTGAAAGGGTCAACAATGTGGAAGGAGTGTAGGTAACCTACAAAATCTCCACCCTCTACCATACACAAACCTATGAGCTTGTTGAAAGGTTCAACAAGACCCTGAAAGGCATGATCAGAGGTCTGCCTGATGCCTTAAGGAATAAGTGTGATATCTTCTTGCCGACAGAGAGGTGCCACAGAAGGGAGTGGACTTCAAACACTTTGAGCTTATGTATGTGTACCCAGTAAGAGGACCTCTGAGTTTAGTGAAAGAAGGGTGGGAGCAAGCTCCCAGGAAGGTTCCCCAGGATTTAGGGAGGGTACCCTGTAAGATGACCTCGAGTTTGGTGAAAGAAGGGTGGGGGTAAGCTCTCAGGAAGATTCTCCAGGATGTTCAGAAACTAAAAATAGAATTCAGTCAGGAAGTGATGAAGCAGTGGTATAACCAAAATTCTTCAACTGTGTAATTGCATCCAGGGCAGAAAGTGTGGATGATGAAACCTGTAGAGCCCAGGGTTCACAAGGACCACTGGACAGGTCCCTATGAGGTGATTGAAAGGAAAGGTGAGGCCTCAAGACTACCCACCTGTGTACCTATGATTTGGACGGGGGGCAGCCTTCCAGTCGATAATAATTCTTTCAGACTTGTTTGACAATGTGAGGGCCAGCAATAGAGAAGAGATTTCCAAAATCCTGCAGTTGAGGGTGATAAAACCCTCTAGTAGCCCCTGGTCTAGTACTGTGGTAATGGTACCAACAGCTGTTTCAGCAGGTACCATACCTGAATTCAGGGTCTATATAAACTGTAGGGGGCTCGGTTCAGTCATCAAGACTGATAGTCATCACATCTCCAGGGCTGATGAGCTTATTGACTGGTTATTTATTTATTTATATGTTTTTCGTAGTTTTATATAGAGCAAACTTGACCCGAAGGTATCAGGTATCAGAGCGCTTTACATGAGCACTAGTTGCATTACAGAACGATATATTCATTTTTGTTCGGCACAGGGAAATTAAGTGATTTGCCCAGAATCACAGGATGTTGAGCGTCATTGCCGAGACTCTAATCCGGTTCCCCTGATTTGAGGTCCACCGCCCGTTAGGCCACATCCTCTCCCCATTAGGGGCTGCCCTGTGCTTAGGTACTTTTGATTTTACATGTGGGTACTGGCAGATTATCATAAGAGAAAGAGCAAATGAGAGGTCAGCCTTCTCCACTCCAGAGGGCAACTATCAGTTAGAGTGATTCCATTTGCATTCAACAATGCCCCTGCCACCTTCCAGAGGTTAGTGAACCAGGTTCTTGCTGGAATGGAGGCCTTCAGTATTGCCTATCTGGATGACAAAGCTTTCTGCAGTGGCAGCTGGATGGACTACCTTTTTCACCTCCAGGAAGGTCTTCAGGCTCTGCAACAGGCCGGCCTGACTAACAAGGCCAGTAAGCGCCACATAGGGAAAGGGTCAGTAGGGTGAATGGGGGACAGGAGCAAGGGGCAACCCCTCCAGGCCAAGATAGAGACTATCATGGCCTGGGAGCCCTCAAAACCAAGACTGAGGTCAGAGCATTCATGGGCATCACTGGGTACTATAGTGTCTTTGACACAGGAAATGGGACCATTGTTGCCCACTTGACAGAGCTGACTTCTAAGAATATGAGTTGGACAGAGACATTCCTACAAGCATTTGACTCCCTAAAGCAGGCCTGGTGAATATAACCTGTGCTCAGGGGCCTTGACCTTTCCAGGTACTTTATTGTACAGACGGATGCTCGAGAGCATAGGGTAGAGGCAGTACTAATGAATGAAGAGGGACTAGATCACCCTGTAGCCTTCATCTCTAGTAGATTACTCCCCAGGGAGCAAAGGTAGAGTGCTATGGAAAGAGAAGCTTTCGCTGTGGTCTGGGCAGTGGATAAGTTGACACTTAACCTATTTGGGACTCACTTCCTGATTCAAACTGACCGCAGGCCCCTTAGATGGGTCATGCAAATGAGTGGTGAGAATACAAAACTGTTGAGGTGGTCCATTTCCCTACAGGGTATGGACTTCAGGATGGAACGCAGACCAGGGGTAGACAACGCCAATGCTGATGATCTATTCAGGTTTTTCCGCCTAAGTGATGAGAACTCCCTAGTGGTTGAGTAGCCCTCTCCTTTTTCAGGTGGCGGCATGTGTTAGACCCATCATCCTTAGGGCGGTCTTCCCCCAAATATGTTCCCCGCTTACCTCCTCTCTTTGCTGATTCTTTTTCTTGGACTTAGGACTCTGAACACTTTACCACTGCTGACCTGTTGTAAACCTGGATAGGCAGTGCCCTGTTCTCACACAAATTGTTTATTATCCCCTACTGATAATCTGGAGCCAGGGCTGGGAAGAAAGTATTTCTGTGCACTTCAAAGACCCTTCTTTGATGTTATCCACCTCCCAAGGCACAACTGGTTTTAAGAAATGGGTCTCTGACTCCACCAAGACAGTACACTACTGGACCTGTGAAGAACTCTGCCAGGAAGAAGGACTGCTGTGCTGCTTCAAGGACTGCCATTTTGCTGGGCTGCTGCTCTGGAAGAACTGTTATTCTGCTCTACTGTGCTCCCTGATGTCCTCTGCCCTGCTGAGGTAAGTACTGGACCTATTCAACGTGAACCCAGAATGACTCCAAGGGTATGCTGGCTTCCCCCCTATTCGGAAGTCTCAGGGACATCAAAGACTTCTTGCAACAGCACCTGGGCTCTGGCATCTGTGAGTCCTGCCCTACCAAGGGATGCCAATCCAGTCCTGGGCCGTTGGAATTGAGATTTCCATGCTAACACAGCAGAATCACGCATTGCTGTTATTACGCTGATCGGATCAGACGCATCTTCTTCGAAGTCGACGCATTTCCGCTTGAGAACATCACTTTCACTGGCTGCCCAGCTCGATGGTGGGCATTGCCTGCCTCCCAATGGTTCATCGACAATGCTTCTTTGACTGTGTATCAGAAACGACACATCACCTATATGAGAAGAACCGATGACGATGCACCCTCCATCCAAGGTACTTTTTCAGCTGATCAAGGCTGGTCCCAGTATGAGCCCAGCGCTCCATCGTGGTTGTTCTGAACTTTTGGATTCAGGATGGTTAAGCATAACCAGATATCCCCGGTCAGCGCATTAATATTCAAAGCATTATTTTTTCAAATATTCTATAAAAGTTCATAACTCTGGGTCTATTTATTGGAGTTTTGTTATTCTGGCCTTGTTTTGTTCATAAAAATATAATCTATTTTTCTAACCTGGTGTGGAGTATTTTTCAGTGTTTTCATTGTGTTACTGTGTGTTATGTTGCTCAAGTACTTTAAACTTTGCCTTCTAACCTAGGCCTGCCTGCTCAGTGCCAAGGTATCAGAGGGTGACCGCAGGGTAATTTATGGTGTGTAATGGACTGAAACTGAGTAGAACTGAGGTCCCAACTTGAACAGGGTGCATGCCTCTGCCAACTACAGACCCAATTTCTAAAACATGGCTTAAGGTGAGAAGGAATTGTCTATACCTCTGGGGACCACCAGTCTCTGGTTGTCCCTGGTTTGGCATCCCTTGCTTTGATATAGAGGACTCCCTCCTCCCAATAGACTCTGTGGAATCCAGTGAAATCACCCTGTTCTTGCCTTGCCTTGTCTTGATCAGGCTCTCAAGAGTGGGACCCAACACATTTCTGGTGGTTCCACGGGCTTCCTAAATCTTTGCAAAGTAGGACAGATCTTGCAGGGCTGGAATCCTCAGAGGCCAGATCCTCGCCCTCAAGGTTGGATTATTCAGGGACCTCTAGGACTCTTTGGGCGGGCTTACCAGACCATGTGTCCTTTCCCTAGGAGGCTTGGACCATTGTTCCATTGTCCAAGTGTCCAGAACATTCCTGGTGTGCACATCTTCACTCAGGGAGTTCCAGCATTTGTGCATGGACTTGCCTTTCCTTCCATGACCAGTAGACTCTCTACTGGGAGAGCAGGAGACACAAATACCTTCCTAGGGCCGGTCACCCAACCCCATTTCAAGCTCACCATAGCCATGAATGAATCTTAGCTCTGCTGTCAGAATGGAATACCTGGTGCAATACACCAGGTAGGATCTGCTCTGTCTATGACTGTAAGTAAACAGTTGGTTTGCAGATATCCCCACACATTTTAGTCACATTTGTACTACTAGATGTTGGTTTTCTGCCTCTGATTGTGCCCAGGGCTCTGCTAACCAGACTCAGGGCCAGTGGTCTGTTTAAAAGGTCTATGGTAATTAGGTGGAATTACAATTGGATCTGGCAACCTACCTGTAAGTCCTTAGAATATGGTTGGGCATGTAGGTTTAGAGATACCAGTGGACTCAATGCACTTAAGTGTGCACTGCTGTGAAATCTGGTGCCATTTCAAAGGCACCCCTGCTTTGCAGTCTACTTTTAAAATTAAACATATGTCCAAATTTGACCTTGGAATTAAAAGAAATTCCAAAGTCTTAAACCACCTATTTATGTATATATGTCACCCCTAAGGTCTACCGTAGGTGCCCCAAGGGTAGGGTGCAATGTAATAAGCAGAGATATTATAAAAGAGGTTGTATATGCCCTGGTGAGGGAAAAACCGCCAAATTAGTTTTTCCCCATTGCAGTGCGTTAGCCACATAGGCTAATATGGGAAGGCGTTATTAAACTTTAACAAAGCCTATATTTTGACAAGAGTGATCTAAAACAATAACTCAAAGTGCAAAAATAATAGTTACAATAAATCCAACAACTTGCCAAGGTTAGATTTATTATATCTATTGCATGAAAGAAGTTATAGGATTTGCTTTCCTGAAGTTATCATACAGCCTTGTAGCAGCCTCGTCTGATTGCCAACCATTGACAGGCTATGCCAAGCTGCTTTGATTAGGTGTGAAGTGTCCTGGGCTGAAACAAAGGGACCCTTTGGTGGGAGGAGAGGACAGGAAGGGAGCAGGGTAGCCAAACTGGTCTTCAAAGGGAGAAAGCCAGTTAGGACAGGAAACAGGCCCACCCCCGTTTCCTGCACTCCCAGCCAGATGGGAGCCTCTGTCATTTAATTAGGAGAGGACCTGGAAGGGGAATATAGGGAAAAGCTAGCCACAACTGTGGTTTGGGTTAGCCAGACCTGAATCTCCAGTAGAGATTTTCTCCAATCTGATTATTGATGAGAAGTGCTTCCTGGAACAAAAATATGCCACACTTTTAAGGAAGTTGTCATCACAGAGGGTGGCACCTTAAACTTAATTGATCAAGTGTGCCCCACTTGCCCTCTCACTTGAGAGAGAGAGAAAAAAGACCCAAAAAAGTGACTAGTGCGAAAGTGAAATTTTGACCTGCCCCAACCAGTCAGTGTATCGGACCCTCGCTCCATTGTGGTCGGCCTAAAACTTTGACTTGGTCGCGGTCAAACGTAACCAGATAGCCACATTTGGCACTTTTCGCTCTTTGGTGCTAGAAAGAACATTTTCACATTTAATCTTTAAAAAATTATATCTCCGGGTTCTCTACATTGAATTTTTTGTCATTTGGGTGTCATTTTATCATAAAAATATTTGCTATTTTTATGATTTGTGAGGATTTTATTGTGTGTTGTGTATTACTTATTTACAGTTTTGGTGATATTAAATGCTTTTTACACCTGTCTCCTAAGATAAGCCTGATTGCTTTAGTAAAGCTATCAAGGGTTGAGCAAGAATTAATTAATTGAATCTTGGCAGGACCCTATTTTTGATTGTTGTGTTATTACTAGCCGTAGGTACTTACCTGCATCTACTATTAAACCACTTTCCAACATTTGATGCGCAGTGGTGGGATCTGGTGCTTTTGTCTAATACATCATACAACATTTAAGTAAAGATGTTTAAAAATCATCTACATTTACCTAGAACAAAACATAGGGATACCATGGAGCTTGATCTGGCTATCTTGCCCACACTCACTGTAACTGAGCTTAAGGTATTGGGTTATCAGCTGGTACTAACACTAGGAATGGAGAGCTGGAGAAGTCCTTTGAAGACGCAGAGGAAGCTCCAGCGATTAAAAAGGAGGGGTAGGATGACCCCTTCAACCTCTAAGAGAAGGAGGATGACCACCTGTCCACTACTTCCCTAACCAGGACCCGGCCTACAGCTAGTGGGAGAGGAAGACCTGCATGATCCACCAAAGAGGAAGCAGAACTGTCCCTTGGAGTAAAATAGCAAAAAAGTCCGGTTAGCACACAAAGCAGTGGAGCAAAACAATTTGGCCCTAGCCAATAACAAGTGGATAAGGGAAGAAGAGAGAAGATATGGTGGCAGCAAAGAAGAGGTAGATTATTTTCCCTAAGTACCAGGAAGGTGATGGCAGATAGGTGGCTGACAGCATTTCTTAGAATGAGGAGTTGATTCCAGTAGCAGGGAGGGATAGGCTCCTGCCCTAGCAGGAAAGGCAGCAGAATTTTACTCCCACATGAACTAGTGTCTGATCAGGAGTGTTGGCCTCACCTTAGAACAGTACAGGATGAAGTTCAAGGACACCCAAAAAGTCAGCACCCAATCTTGAGTAGACTTTGTTGACATGTCAGTAAAGGCACTAGAGGGCTAGATACAAGGTAAACAGGTAAGTACCTATAAGGGACTCTACAATATGTTCATGAAGGGGCATATATTGACAGACAGCTGATAAGTTGGGTTAGAAACAGGGTTTACAAGAAACAAAAGGGTTGTGATCAAAAGAAAGGGAGAAAGCCTTGGAGAGCCATGATAAAAAAGCAAAAGAGTCCCCTAAAGATTCACAAACACGTTCACAAGGAGGGGGGTCCCTGAACCATTCTGTTTCCAAGGAAGGGGATATCAGGGGAAGCCCTTTGACCTTACCAATGCTGGCAGGTTCTTTGACCCTACAAAGGAAGGGAAGTATTTTGACTGTTTTCAGCCAGGACCCAAGAGAAGAGATACTGTCTGAAAAAAGAAGCCCCACACTAGTGTGCGGTACACAGGGATTTCTAGTGTAGGTGTGGGACTGGAGGTTGTCACAGAGATGGGGTCCACAGAGGCAACCTTAGCTTCCGTGGTTGGGTCAGAAGTTGTAGCCCTGGCAGCCTACCGCCAAGCATAGAGAAGTACAGGCTAAGGACTTAAATTAACAGCACTGAGATTGAGTTTCTGAGAGATATAGAAGCCAGTGTGGCCATGTTAATAGACAGACTGGTTTCTTCAGAGCAGATCATACCTTGTGTATTTCACCAGGTAACCTGCTGGTGCTGTTTGCTGTTTGCTGGTGCATGGAGGTTTGTTCATTTTATCCAGGTCTTTAGTTCTCTTCTGAATTGCTAGAGTGATGGTATGGTCCTGAGTTGCAGGGGCAAGTTGATTCACGCCTTGGCGGGCAGGTGTAGAAGGCCCGTCTTCTGCTGTTGGTGCTTCGGATCAGTGGAGCATCTGCAAGGGAGATTGAAGCTGATTAAATATGTCTGGTCGGTTGGTGGAGTTTTGGGTATTTGTTGATGTATGCTGGTCCTTTGATGTGCAGGGCCTTGCAGGCGTGGGTCAGCATCTTGAACTTGCATCTCTTCTGAATCTGGAGCCAGTATAGTTTTGTGAGATATGCTATGATGTGGGTTCTTCTGGGGAGGTCGAGTATGAGCCTTGCCACTGAGGTCTGTAGGCAGGTGAATTCTTGAAGCTCTTTTCTACCTGTTGCTGTCAGGAAGTCCACTCTTTAATCCTTTGAAGCAAGACAAATTCCTCTTTTTTGAAGCTCAGTGTGTGCAGCAGGTGCAGTCCTTCAGAGTGCAGTCCTCTCTTGGTGCAGACCCGGTGTTCAGCAGGGCAGTATTTCTTCTCTTGATGTTTCTAAGAAGGGATCTGAGTTGCTCGGCAGCTCTCCCATATTGATCACAGTTTCTGGGCTGGTAGTAAGTAAGGCACCCCTGACCAATGGGGTTCAAGGTGTCACTCTCTGTGAGGACCACTTCCTCAGAAGTGTGGCATATTTCAGTCCAAGAAAGCGAATCTCAAAAAATCCAAAAAGGGGGAAATCTCTCCTGGAGTTTCAGGTCTGGCTAACTCAACCCACAGGTGTGGTCAACTTTTCACTACACTCTCCTTATAGCCCCTCACCATATTGAATTACATGGGCCTGATTCCTTTCGTAACTGCCTTTCTTCCATGGAAGACCAGTTTGGCTACCCAGCAACCTTCCTGTCCTGGCATTTATAGCATCAGTTCTCCTCCCAACAGATTTCTTCGTTATCTCAGCTCAGGCCACTTCACACCTAATCAGGGCAGCCTGGCTCAGCCTGTCAAATGCTGGCCAATAAGGAGAGTTTGTTACAGGTCTGATTTTAGGTAACTTCAGGAAAGCAATTCTATAACTTATCTCCTGGAATAGTGATAATAAATCTAACCTTGGCATGCTTCTAGATTTATAGTAACTATTATTTTCATATTTTGAATACATTTTTTAGCTCACTCATGTCAAAATATAGGCTTTAATAAAGTTTATTAAAGCCTTCCCATGTTACCCTAAGGAGCTAGCAATCTACAATGGGGAACAACAAAATTGGCAGTTTTCCACAGCCAGAGCATATAAAACTATGTCATAATGTCCCTCATTATTATCACAATGCACCCTACCCTTGGGGCACCTGGGGCAGACCATAGGGGTGACTTATATGTAATTAAAATATTCTTTTAGACTTTGGAAGTACTTTTAATTCCAAAGACAAATTTGGACTCAGTTTTATTTGTAAAGAATCCTGCAAAGCAGGGTTGCCTTTAAAATGACAGAAGGCACCATAGCACTGCACACGTAAGTACATTACATATACTGGGTTTGTAATCCTACATGCCCTTAGGGCGAGGAAGCAAAAGACACACAATTGATGGACGGAATGCAGAACAAATCAAAACATTCACCCCCAGTCAAGAGGTCTGGGTTAAATCCATTGTTCTTTTGCTCACCATGCCACCCCAGTTTAGACCTGGCCATGTGCAAATCAGTCTTGACCCTGTGCCTCATGGGAACAGTCCAGCCCGAAATGCCAAGCCAGGTCCTCCCTGGACCGGAAACAAGCATCCTAGGACCGGTTTCGGAGTTTCACCCCTCATCAGCCAGGATTGCTTGATTGTGTTTCTTTTGTGTACTCACACTAAGTGTGCCGGGTACGCCCAGACGTGGGTCCCGGGCTCACTGTGCCACTGGATTCAAGCTAACCTGGCTGATGACAGGTGAAACCCCGAAACCGGCCCTAAGAGGCTTGTTTCCGGTCCAGGGAGGACCTGGCTTGGCAGTTCGGGCTGGACTGTTCCCATGAGACACAGGGTCAAGACTGATTTGCATATGGCCAGGTCTAATCTGGAGAGGCATGTTGAGCACAAGAATGATGGATTTAACCAGGATCTCTTGACCGGGGTGAATGTTTTGATTTGTTCTGCATTCCGTCCATCAATTGTGTTTCTTTTGCATCCTACATGCCCTGCCATATACTAAGGAGTTACAGGTAGGTTGTCTGAACCAATTATAATGACACCCAATTACCATATACATTATCATCAGAGCACTGACCCTGGTCCTGGTTAGCAGAGCCTAGGGCACAATCAGTGTCAGTAACCACTAGAATCAGTCATAAAATTGGGCTATCAGGGTAAAAAGGAGGATTTTCTCACACAGCCCCCCAGAGAAAAGGTGATGGTTAACTAACCTACACCATGGTAGTCCTCATCAAGTAAGTGGGAAAACATGGAATGTCCATCTGTCCCCCTCATCTGCATGAGTCATCTGAGAGGTCTGTGGTCAGTTTGAATATGGAAGTGAGCACCAAACAGGTATGGTCTCAGCTTCTTAGGGAACAAACCACAGCCAAGACTTCCCCTTCAATGGCACTACATCTTTGTTCTCTGTTAAAGAAGGTGACTGGCTGATCTAGACCCTCTTCATTTACTGTATCAACATTGCCCCAATCCCTTGTCCTGAAGAATTTGTCTGAACCACAAATTCCATTGTGTAGTCAGGAACCAGTAACATTGGTGCTGAACATTTAGCCTCCTTCAGAGTGTCAAAGGCCTTCTGACACTCTGAGTCCAAATTACCTTTTGGGCCTGTTTGTTTGAGGTGAGTTATGTCAGGGGAGCCACAATGGTCCCATAGCTCTTCACATATCTTCTTTAATATGCAGTCAGGCCAAGAAAGGCCCTGACCTGCGTTTGAGGTTTAGGAGCCTCTCAATCTAGCATGTTCTGGACTTTGGGCTGAAGAGGTTGTACATGGCCCCCACCTCCAAGGTTACCCAAGTACACCACTGAGCTGAGCACTATCAGGCACTTGCTGGCCTTGATAGTCAGGCACGCCTGCTGCAGGGCCTGAAGTACTTTCCTCAGGTGGACCAGGTGCTTTTCCCAGGTGGAAGTGAATACAGCTATATCATCAAGATAAGCTGCATTGAAAGTTTCCAACCCAGACAGGACTCTGTTCACTAACATCTGGAAGGTGGAATGGGCATTTTGTAACCCAAAGGGCATTGCCTTGAATTCAAGTGGGCCTCCGGGGTAGAACATGCTGACCTTTCCTTTGCTCTCCTTTGCTCCTGGATGTAGGGCAATCTGTCAATGACCTGAAGTCAAATCAAAGGTACTCAGGTATTTTGCAGCCCCAACCTATCAATGAAATGATTAGCTCTAGGTATAGGGTGAGCATCAGTCATAGTGACTGCTTTCAAACCTCTGTTGTCCACATAAAACCTTAACTCCTTCTTTACACCTTGGGGATTAGGTTTAGGACTGGACTGTCATAATGCACAATTACCTCAAACTCAAGCATCTTAGCTATGTCAGCTTTGATGCTGGTTTTGGACAAATTGTTTTTGACAGGTAGGCTATCACCAATCTCAACATCATGTACACAAGTTGTGATAACAATGGGGCATGGACAGTCAAGCAAACTGCTCCAACACTTGGTTGCAGTTTTTGTGCTGCTGGCCTGTCAACTTGGGAGAGATTACAACTTCTTCCCTGACCCATCTTGCACATCGCTTAAGGGGAAGTCTAGCAATGGCTCACTCTTCTCCTCACCTCCTTCAGCAGTGACCATCAGCATGGTCTATCTGCTCTGTCTTGGTGGGGGTTTAATCTGTTCACATGCATGACCCTGTGGGGATTCCTGAGGGTGCAAAGGTCCCCAAGTAGGTGAACTCACCCTTGTTTTCTTAGTAAACTGTGTAACATTTTTCCTTTACAAAAGAAGGAACATTAAATGCAAAAACATAACTAGGCCCCTAATGAAACTGCAGGCCACTCACCACAGTAACATATCATTTTTGAATAAAAGTGCAAATAAATCCAGGTGTGTGCCCCCAGTCAAACCATAAACACCCTTAAACACCAGATTTTCAACTTACTTGTGAAATCTCAAATGCAAAGCCCTTAAATCCAATGGTATGTATGCAGTAGTAGAGTGATCCTTCCAGCTCCAAATCCCAATGAAAATGAGCAAGAGAGGGACAAAGCACTGGAAGGAGCCAGCTGGACAGGAACAGGAAGTTGGAGTCTCTGGGGCACGTCCTTCCTGTTTGAAAAAGAAAGTAAAAAAATGGCTTTTTGCACAAAAAAACAACTCCAACCATCAGTTTGAGAAGGAAATCCACTCTAAATGCATCTCAAGCAAAAAAGCTGCTCGACCACTCTGTTTGCAATTGCAATCGGCACTATATTGGTGCCATCGCGGCCGGAAACCGTGCTAGTGAGTTTGAAGTCTTGCGGGAGCTTGCTAGTGGTGCAAGAAGTCTTGCACATGCTCCTAAGCACCCCGAGATACTTAACGCTCGAGGTTGAGACCCAAAACAAAACTCAAGCATGCAGAAAAAAACCTCAGATTCACAGCCCAAAAGGTGGAAGTTGGAGTGGGTGTATGAAAGGTTATCTTGGGGTGTGAGTGGGTGCATCAGAGATTCTGTGGATGATGTCATCAGTAATGTCATTTGAGATGTCAGCTGTGATGTCATCATTGATGTTGCTGACCATGTCATGAGTGATGTAATATGTGAGGTCATAAGCAGTGCATTGCGGGGGCGCCAGATATAGTTAGATCAGCTAACTATAACTGCTGAATTTCTCTGGTTTTGTACGAGTCAAATGTCATCCTAATTATAATGTCCCTGTAACCTTTGGTTTTTTCAGTGAATTTCTAAGGTTTTTTATCATATTTCCTAATTATAATATCGCTGTAACCTGTTTATTTAAAAAAAAATACTATTTCTTATTTGTAACATCCATTTTTTTTCTTTCTAAAATTCGATATTGTGTATTATATTTATATTATATACCACAATTTTGTTTCTTTGTTTTGTACGTGTTTATCAGAAAATACATTAATAACTGGTTTTATTTTTAACAATTTTGTGAGTCGGCACAACATTGTCACATTTACTGTGGAGAATCTGTGATCAGTAAATGTATTTCACATACTGAAAAATACACTTAAAGACATTTTTAAATAAAGTTTAAGTCTAAATATTTAGTCAAATATTGTGTTAACTTTTGTTACTGTGGCTGATTTAGGAGAAAACCACCTTTACAAAACAAAATTATATTCGCGACTACCGACGACATCACATTGATGTCAAAAGTCACAAAGAGCGCGTGGTTTGTACAAACACATATATAGACATATTCTACAGTACATTTAACAGTAGAGATTTATTAGTGTACTTTTCAAACTCTTATTTTTTTAGTGAGTTTCCAGAATAATCGTCTTCAAAAACTATTTTCCGTTTCCGCAAAGACAGTGCAAGTCGATGTTGGTAATCGCAGATACCGCGTGTTTTTCAACAACTCTGAACCATATATGTAGATGTATTGTGAATAAGTTTCAGTATAGCTGTTCACTATTATACTATTGAAAGTTCTGCTTTTTTTCCATTTTCAAAGAAACTACTTTAAATTTGTATTTTGAATTTCCGCTTCACTGCAGTAACTGCAAATATATCACCACGAATATCATATGACTGGGAAAGCAAGGAATAAGATTGAATAATATACTTTTCAGCAAAATTAATAGGAAGTACACACCCACTCCTCCTTCTTGAATCTTCTTTCATAGAATTTCATTCTGAGCAGGCGGATTTATCTTGGTGTGCAAAGTTTTTGGCCTTTTTTGTATCAAAAATGGCACTACAGGAAGGAGATGAGGGTCAGCAGGAACAGTAGCTGGACCAGGATGCGGAGGAGGTGGAGACTGAAGATTTGGAAGAAGAGGAATCTCCACAAAAGAGAGCCAGTGTGGAAAATCCCATCAGGGGAATTGAAAACTGCTGCAAAACTAGTGCAATGCACAATCTGTGAACACACCCTCTCTAGAGGGACAGACAAGAAATATTCATGTGGGACAACATCCATGTTATACCATCTAAAAACCTATCATAAAAAAGATCTCCAACTGGAGATCAAGCAGAGGGAAGCTGGAGGACAATCTACTTCTGTGACAGCAGCAGCAATTCCCGGCCAGAAAGTCCCTTCAGAGGTGCAGACTACTGCAACAGATATGGCTCCAGAGATGGTAAGAATGACCACGTACTGCATGGACTATAGTGTTATTATAAGTGCTAGTGAGCAGTGTCTTACAGCTATTCGCAATGCTGCAAAACAGCATACATGCAAATTTGTTTCCCCTTTTATATGTTTTGCATATTATTCAGTGCATGTTTATTTTCCAAATCCTCCTGTCCCAGTTGCCATTTTTGTTATTATAAAAAAGCGAAAACATTTTTTAACTTTACGAATCACAAAAGAAATAAGGTTCCTGTTGGAACCGTCTTTTACAGTTAAAAAAGATAAAATATGTATGTATGTTGGAATGAGTGTATGACTGGTGCATGGATATTACAAGGAGTGCACCAGTGCTACCTGAGTGAACCTATGAGTGCATAAGTAGCGCCTGAATGATTGGATGAGTCCATGGGTAGTAACTGGGTAATTGGATGAGTGCAAGGATACTGCCTGAGTGGTTGGGTGAGTGCATGGATAGTGCTTGGGTGATTGGATGAGTGCATGCATGGTGCCTGGGTGATTAGATGAGTACAAGGATACTGCCTGAGTGATTGGGTGAGTGCAGGCGTATGCCCTGGGTGATTGGATGAGTGCATGGGTAGTATTACCTGAGTGAATGGATGAGTGCATAGGTACTGCATGAGTAAATGGATGAGTACATGAGTAGTGTTTTTTTAATTACAGAAGGGGACGCGAGGACCGAGGAGCAGGACGGAGAGCGGCCAGGCAGGGGAGGCGGCAGACACCAGGTAAGTGCCTTCTTTTGCATTTTTAAAGACTTGGGAGTACCCAAAATATTGTGAAGTTTTTTTTCTAAAGGTTTTTTTGGGGGGGATATTCGGGATCATGTCCAAATCCGAGCAGACATGTTGTGAAAACGGAAAACAAAAGCAGACATTCGATGGCCACCAACACATCCAAAAATAATATGTAAAAAAAACATTCTGAACTTTGCCCTACACATATTACTATATACATACTTCTATCAAAGCATGTTTAAACTCATATTTTCCCACTAAGTTTCTTTAAAAACCATCTTTCAGACCTATTTTCCGTTTTCTCGGTTATTCAGGACTTTGCGACATCGTTGTTAACCACTACGGTCATGACTTTTCCATAAAGTGAAAACACATATATGCATACATATTACAGTATTTCACACATTAGGGGTTTTATTTCTGTAAACTTCAAACTCATGTATTTCTAGTTTATTTCTAGAACAACCATCTCTAAAACCTATTTTCTGTTTTCAAGCTGAGGCCAGAGAGTGCGATCCCCTCGGTTATGTCACACAAGCAATCAATCAATCAATCAATCATGTCACTTATAAAGCGCACTACATACCCGCGAGGGTCTCAAGGCGCTGGGGGAAGAAGGGGGTGGTGCTGCTACTGATCGAAGAGCCAGGTCTTGAGGAGTCTTCTGAAGGCCAGTAGGTCTTGGGTCTGTCGGAGGTTGGTGGGGAGGGTGTTCCAGGTCTTGGCGGCGAGGTGGGAGAAGGATCTGCCGCCGGCGGTCGTTTTCCGGATGCGGGGGACTGTTGTGAGGGCGAGGCTGGTCGAGCGGAGCTGGCGGGTGGGGGTGTAGAAGCTGAGTCGTCTGTTGAGGTAGGCTGGTCCGGAGTTGTGGAGTGCTTTGTATGCGTGGGTGAGGAGCTTGAAGGTTATCCTCTTGTTGACAGGGAGCCAGTGCAGGTCTCTCAGGTGGGGTGTGATGTGGCTGCGTCGGGGGATGTCGAGGATAAGACGTGCAGAGGCGTTCTGGATGCGTTGCAGCCGTCTCAGGAGCTTAGCCGTCGTTCCTGCGTAGAGGGCGTTTCCGTAGTCCAGCCTGCTGGTGACGAGGGCCTGGGTGACTGTTTTTCTTGTTTCGGTGGGGATCCACTTGAAGATCCTGCGGAGCATTCGGAGGATGTTGAAGCAGGATGAGGAAACGGCGTTGACCTGCTTAGTCATGGAGAGGGTGGGGTCGAGGATGACCTCTAGGTTGCGTACGTGGTCGGTGGGTGGCGGGGCTGTTCCCAGTGATGTTGGCCACCAGGAGTCGTCCCAGGCTGAAGGGTTGGAACCAAGGATGAGGACCTCCGTCTTGTCCGAGTTCAGCTTCAGGCGGCTGGTCCTCATCCATTCGGCGACGGCCTTCATTCCTTCGTGGAGGTGGGCTTTGGCGGTGTGAGGGTCTTTGGTGAGGGAGAGGATCAGCTGGGTGTCGTCGGCGTAGGAGATGATGTTGAGGTTGTGCTGTCGGGCGACGTGGGCGAGGGGTGCCATGTAGATGTTGAACAGCGTTGGGCTGAGGGAGCAGAAAGCAAAAACAGGAATTCAATAGCCACCACCACATAAAAAAATTATAACTAGATAATTAATTCTAACAATCACAGAACATAACTCACTATATAAATAACTCTATAAAAAACATTTATCAAAATCTCATTATCTCTATAACAATGCATATTAATGATTTACTTACATATTTGTTTTATATTTACATCAATATTCACAATGATATTGGTAGTCGCAATGTCCCCATGATGATAAATGGGAGGGCCATGCTGGCGGTCACGGCATCATAGCAAATATTGCATGCAATTGAAAAAATCAATTTTGGACACCTAACTTGTGTCACTAACACCATTTCTCAACCATGGGGTCATAGTATCTCCACCCTGACCCCTTATGTCGGCTTTCACATAAATTTTCAGCTTCGGGAACTGTTCCTGACAGATAAAATGGCAACCCCAACTTCCTGTTCTGGCTGCGTCCAGCCAATCGGAGCATTCCCGTTGACGTGTCATTTGCGATTTATCCACGGCCAGAGATATCAATATAATTTTCAGCTTAAATTTCTCAAAAACTTCTGGATGAATTTACACCAAATAGGCAAAAGACACTTCCTTGATCCAACATCTACCTCCCTGCCAAATTTGGTGGTTCGGGCTGTAGATGTGGCTAAAGTTTCCTATAGGAATTAACATTACAAACGCACTCTCATATCTTGCTCCAAATTCTCGTTCTCCACTGCACGTATCACCCCCAAACTTTCCATGACAACCAGAACCTACCTTTACCCTTTTTGGGGAAAATTTCATGAAGATTTTTCAAACTAAGCCAAAGTTATAGCCAAGTCAAAAAATGATTTTCCTACGGAAACTAGGTCCATACTATAAATTATAACAAATATACAATTAAAACAGTTACAAAGTAATTACAATTGTAGTGAAAAATATATCTAAATTTTAATACCATTAATAATAATAAATATCTTCATTAATATAACATTAAAATATATTACAAATATTAATATAACAAAATTAATTAAACCATTCTAAATTAATAATTTGCATATCTTTAAATGTATTAACTTAAAATGTATTTTCAACATATAATTTTTTTGTTTTTTAAATCTCCTCACCTTTTATCCCTAAAAACCCAATATCCCACTACAGTAAAAAATTATTTAGTTATTTATATACATTAATACGACTAAAAATATAAAATTCTACTATCTCATATCTAAAAAGCAAATTACTGACAACACAAATAAAAAATAATAAACATACAAACATATCACAATTAATTATATACTGATTAACACTTACAAATGATATTATATAAAATAATATGTTCAATATTTATAACAACAATATTACAAATAACGCAAAGGGGCCGATTACGATGTCATTAGGAACGGCTCCGGATGGGATTCGGTATTGCAGAATCTGATTCGGAATCCTTGTTTCCTACTGAAACATAGAGATTTCTCAACAACTGATTACGATGCCCGGAAACCGTTCGAGCAGACCGAATCGGTTCCGAAAGGCATCAGGACAGCCCGAGTCTTTCAGAGCCAATTCGTACAGCTCTATGGACATGGTTTCCGGACGACCGATTACGATGACCGATCCGGACAGCCGTACCAATTCGGTTTGCCTGAGACGAAACAGCTGCCGGAATCTGTCTTTGGGGACCCGTTCATACTGAGACTTACGAATGTAGCCCGTGGGGGTACCCAAGGGACCCCTCTTCCCAACCATGTCCAATGTGGCAGGCTCCATGGAGTGCCCACCACAGGGTGCAAGGTTTTCCCCAACCAGCCCTTTTTCCAATGGGAGCCTGTGTTTTCATTCAGAACACAGTCTCCCATTGAAGTGAATGCGAGATCAATCGAACGATGTTGGTAAGCATCGTAATACCTGCCCAGACTCACAGGACCTGATTCGTTTGGAAAGTATTCCAGAACCGATTCAGTCAGGACAGTTTCCTAACGACATCGTAATTGGGCCCTAAAATTATATTATTTCCTGTGATATTTTTTTCTGTTGATATTTTCAATATCCGAATATTCTTGACAAGATATTTTTGTATCACAATATTTTATTTTCAATATTTTGTCTAATTACCAAAACTGGATACATCTCAGTGTGGTAGCCATGAGACACAACCTGATTGATCCATCTATCTTTAAGTGAAAACCCTCCAGACCTGTGAAAAAAACTGAAAGCGCACCCCACACTAGCCAGTGGGAATCCGGCATAATCAGGAATTGCTGTTACTGGTGTCCACATTGAGCTAAATTAGAAAGACATGTTCTGATATAAAACTGTCCTCTTCTATCTGCAGTGGCCAGATTCTAAGATTTCTGTATAGGGCTGCTTACTTTTCTGACTCTTGAAAGATTTGCACAGTCCTTCCAGCTCCTCGCCAAGCAGCTTTCTGCCTGAAAAAACACCCTTAGGAGATAACTCCTCTGAACTCGTTCCAACTTCCAATTCCGAAGTTGTAGATGTTCTCTAGTAGCAACAGACCCTTGTGAGGACATTGCGGATGCTCTGTATTATCAGACCCAATATCCTAAAGAAAGTTGGCTTGGTTCTCCACTCAACCTAGACACTGTGAGAAATCTTAACCCTATTGAATGCAAAGAAATCTCAGTTGCCAATCCTTTGATAAGGAGTGAGAGTCGTAGACTCTATATATCTAAATTCCTAATCCCACATGAGTTCTCCTAAGGGCACCCTAAACACTCTTATCAACAGAATCAGATAAGACAAAGTCTCCCCAAAGAAGAGAAGCCCATTCCCACAAAATTTGCTAATAAGGGATTCACCACCAAGGATTGTGATTACCCAGTTTCTTTCTTGGAAAGAGGATGCAACCTCCCCATAACTTGGGAATGAACACTCAAACTGAAACATTCTCCAGCACAATATACATTACCATTGTGAAAAAGGGTCCACCAGCAAACCCTGCATTTTCCTCCCTATAGTCAGGAGAGGCCCAAAAGGAAAAGGTCGACATAGAAGGGATAACTCCAACATCCTTGAAAAGACTCACTGGAAGAGGTTCTATAACTCAGGAGGAGCTCTAAAACAGGTTTGTGGATTTTTGCTGATTCATATAGCGCGAACACGACCCAAAAGTATTGGAGTGTTTTACATGAGAACTAGTTGCATTAGAAAAGGTCTTAGTCATTCATTTTATTTTATTTCTTTTTAGGCTTGGGGAGAATAAGGGATTTAATCAGAATCACAGGATGTTGAGCCGGCACTGAGTCTCAAACCGTGCTCCTCAGTTCCAAAGTCAGCAGCTCTGGTAAAACACCACATTGTCTTCCATCTCTACTTCTTTTAAATAGGCAGACATTGTCTGGTACCGAATACCTGCACTTCTTCAAATTTTAATGAGAGAGAACAGGCATTTCCCAGAAGCAAACACGCACTCCATCCAGTGAGCATCTGTACCTCCACACCTCCACCTAAGGAACTGCCCATCCACCAACAATGAGAGATCACCTCAGGAGACAAGGCAAGAAATGTTTGTGGAACCCTCCACTACTGCACAGCAGCCGCTCGTTAATAGCAGGTTGCTGCGGCAAACATAAGGCACAGCCCCTCTCCAGATTCTCAAAACAAAGCAAAGCATGAGGTGCCCACGGTAGCAGCCACAAAAGTGAACAAGCATGGCAGCCACGTTAAAGTTCAAATATGGTGCTCTCCACAGCTGTATAACTTTACAGTAAAATGTGCTACGCCACTAGCAACTGCCCTTAGTAACAAATAAATATAACAATGGGGGGACCAGTCGCAGTCGTCAAAATTCGCAAATAAGAAATATGAGGCACCCAAGCAGCCAGCACACTAGTAAAATATTATGCTTACCTTACACTAGAAGAAAATATGCAAAAAGGTCCACAGCACCCTTAATGAGCACATTTTGCCACAGCAAACAATCTGAGAGAAATGAAAGAAACAGCTTGGAAAGTGGTGGAAAGGAGGAGGTGAATGGATACATTCACTCATATAGTAAGTAGTGAGAAGAGGAAGGAGAAGAGGAGGTAGCATATTTTACATTGGCTAGACTCTAGGTTTGGTATTTATTGCACCTGATGAATCCTGACACTGTGAGGTGCTGTATATTTAGGGTACAGCAAAGACCTCCAATTCTGAGCTATCATCATAAAAATGTGGATTTACATGTATAATCATCATGGTAATAATTGGTAGTCCTGACTTGTTAAAATTCACCATAAGAAGATAGCAAGGTGGTGGTCATCACAGAAATATTCATGATGTATTTGCCTATAAACCAGGGGTGACAATTCAACAGTATAACTATGGCCTCTATTTCTAAGAATTCAGGTTGTGTTCTCAGAAAACTTACATGTTCAACCAGTTATGTTCTCAATTATTCACTTCTACCTGACGACTCTTACCAGTGTCATGGGGAACATACATTACACTAGTGCATCTAAAATTGGGATCCTGATGGGCTACCTGTGAGCCAATGGTAGTAGGATCTATCTGTCTTAGGGCTAATATTTGAGAACCTGACACCTCTCTTCTTAGTCATTTATCAGTGGGGCCCAGGTAGATTACTAACATGAAAACTCCACCCTGGCACCCCTCAGTTAAAGCTGCTCTAGAAAACTTGGTGATCCACTTCTCCATGTTTCAGCTTCTTTCAGTTAAATCCATCCTCAGCATTTTCCGAAGTCATCACAGACACTCCAAGTTTCTGTCTGACCAAAGAACATTCTCTGTGTCAATCCCACAAACCATTCACACCGACAAAAACCCAGAACAATATGTAAGCCTCAAAACACACAAATACACATTGAAAACAGACTTGGTCTAAAGCAAACTTAGAGCACAGCTGCAGCTCAATTCCACTTCTGCCAGGCAGTTCCCAGATACCAATACCATGGATGTACCCTTCCAGATTCTTGACTGCAACCTGTTGGGGTCTGATGATGTAATTCTCAGTTCTGCTAAAGAAATCTTCTTTTCGTCTCCAAGACAAGACACTTTTGCTCAATAATTGTTAGGTCCACTGATGCCTATTACTAGCTGAATCTATTGCTGTTTGCTGGAGCATGGCTCTACCATTGATATAAATTATTCAGCATGGATAGTAACAATTATAATTGTGCTACAGGCCATTAAATTCTTCACTGCCACTAAATTATTATTCATTATTACCTGGGATCAATGTTAATTAACAATACAGTGTGCTGTTCTGCTTGTCCCTCAACTATAGCCAAAGGTGAGTGGATTCCAAACAGTCATTGAGGGAATCCTTCATAATACGCCTTGATACTCACCCACCGAATGGACATGCTTCATTATCAGGTCGTGCTCCATGCCGGGTGGGTGCTGAAATTCCCAGGGGACCCTCTTGGTGGCTCTTTGCCAGAGATCTTATAATTTCCTTGTCCTTTGTTAAGCAGATATTTGGATAGTGCTCTTCTCTGAAATCTGGAGGTGATGTGGTAGATTGGGAATGTGCTTTAAGCTACAATTGGCCATGGGCTGCCTATATTTCAAGTATCTTTGATCCCTGGGTCCATTAATGGCCATTTCCGACTGTGAATAGTGATTTTCCTTATTGCCTGCCTTCATGGAGGTTCAATCACACCAAGACCATTAAAGTTTATTAACACTTGTGGTCATTAATGCACTTTAGTGACCTGTCACGATTAAGGATCCTTCCTGCTGGGGGACATTAATCATATGTGTAGAAATATTTTTCAAATAGTAAAATTAATTGGCAGAATCTTAGTTAAATTATAAACAAGTTGATGGTGGTAAACATTGTCTACAATACAGAACTCTAAAAGACAGGAAATTCACTTGTTTTGGTAGTATGACATTACATATAATGCCTTACATGTAATGCCACAATAAATCATCTATAATACCAGTAATTAAAATAATAATATTTACAAATAGATTCACTCCCGATTTTATAACGCACAGTGCAGCCATGTGGACTACTAGATGGTGTGGATAAAGGTCACACACTACGTTCTTGGCATAATGTGAATGGTGGTTTGGGGTTGGCTGGATAGATACAGTGCATGGCCAAAAGCAGTGGTGGATGGTCCTTGGTGATGAAGGGAGTGGCACAGGACACATCTAAACTGTGCACTAACCTCTAGGCCAAGGTCAGAAACAAGTAAATATCCATAATATCCTTAAGTGCACTGATCCTCATGTCACAAATAATGTTTCTGATGACTCCAATAATTGCGTTATAGATAATGTCACCTGTCATATCACAATAGACATGTTTTTTAAAACACACTTTCTTTTGTGATCAGAGTAAGCAACTTTTCACTCAGTTATTTAGTGTTAATGTTTTTGGTTTTGTTATGGTTGTCTTGAGCCCAAAGTATTCACAAGGCACTCATCCCTAGGAAATTGTGACACCCAGCACTGTATGCCACTGCCCCGGTTTAACAGGACAATGCCTTGGGTCCTGCTCAAAGAGCTCAGCAAAGAGGGAGTTACTGAGGACCTCATCCTGCACTTGCTCTCTCCTGACCTTTGAGCCCAGAAGGGATGTCAGGAAACCAGCACACCTTTATTATACAACACTTTACTATGCATTTCAACAATTCCAATTCCAAATCTACGCTGAACAAGCATGCACACTTTTGCAGATGCCCCCCCTGATAATACTCCCTCCTCTGAACTCCTGTTCAATGTTTCATAATGCTCCATCCATACACCAAAGACGCTCATATTTATGTGGGCATCCACTGAGTTCATAAATCTGCCATAAGAGGATCCTGCTTTCTAGTTTCCAATAGAGAGGGCCCTTGTAGCACCCCAGTGCTGTGCAACATCTTATTTCACTATCAGCAGGCACAAATCCAGACCTAAACCCACCAGACATCAGAGAGGCAACACATTGAACACAGTCAATTAGGTTCCAAAAGTTGATCCAAGAACTTTGTTTTGTTCTGATTCTTTATTCCTCTTCATACATGAACAAGATTTCAGCCAACGTGTTTTGCCCAAAATTGAAGTTCATCAGGACAAAACTCTTATCAATGATGCATGTCATGATAACTCTGTCAGAACTAGTAAGGTGAATTAAAATGAGGCAGTAATCATCCATGTGTGACACTCATGAAGCATAACTGCGTCTTAGGCCAAATATAGGATGGACCCAATATCACAAAAACAAAATACACGCAGTGCATTCTTTCCTGAGTAATTTCCAACAAATCCGCAGACTTGCGATTTATTAGGTCGGACATTTGCTGAACATGGCTTAGACTATTATTGTTGGAAATTATGGAGGAAAGAACATACTGCGTGCATTGCATGTATGGGATATTGCAACCACAATATTGTGTCAGTGATCTGATAAATATCTAGCAACCTTTGACCAATTATGCTGCCATACCAAGTGTAGGAAGTACCCAGCAAACTCGGAATAGGCATGAGTGTAAGAAATCAGCCATACGGTAACTGGATGCAGGGGGCAAGGACGCGTGAAGTCAATAGTGAACCTAATACGCCTAGCGTACGAAGAAAGGAGCAGGGAGTGCCGTGGGGCTAAGGGGCACAAAAGTTACCCCTCAGTTAGGAGAAATGTCCGGGGTATAGGAACCGTACAGTCCCATTGAGAACGCTGAGGCAAAACAACGAAAGAAGCGGGATTCCGCCTATTCCGAGTTTGCTAAATTGAACGTCCTTTCTCCTTTTTGCAGATATCTTTGAAATTGAAATTTTCCAGCAACATTCTGACAGGTCCAAGTTCAATTCTGGGATTAATCCCTCTTGGACGTCTGAAAAAGGGAGCGGTGTGTAAACATTCAGGCAAGTTAAAGAGTTGCCATTCACCATATATGAAACCATTATATCTAAACTATTGTACCATGTGTTAGTGGCAGTGTATGGGTAGTGCCTTCTCGGAAGTATGCTATCACCCCTGGAGCCACGTTTGAACCATGAACCCTTAGTTATATACCATGTCAACAAGAGGGTCCCCTGAAGCATCGAAATATCTGGGACATATCTCTTGGCAGTCTGCAGAACTGCTACTCACATCATTTTATTCAGGAGTTTGTTTACATTCCAGGAGTATGCTCTATTGCAGTACAATTGGCAAATCTTTGGAACCTCTGGGGACTAGAACCTTTTTGCCTGTATAGAAAAGTAAGTATGCACATAAAACAGAACCCCTCAAATTAAAGTTGCCACCCTTGCTCTACTTTACACTTCTAACCTGAAGCATCTGTCATAAGTACTTGGATATGACCAACCCTCTGGTCATAGAACCAAGGTGTCAACTACTCCCATTAACCCCAACCACCCACAATATAGGGGCCAATTACGATGCGGCATGGAAGGCTCCAACTGATGGTTGGAGCCTTCCGAGCCGCATCGTAATGGGCACCTCGGTTTACTTTCCGACTGCCACATTATGATGCTGGCAGTTGGAAAGCAAACTGTCTGGTCATTCCATCTGGCTTCTGATGGGCTTCAGGAGCCTATCGGCAAGTCGAAAGCTGGGCAGTATTATCAGGGGTGGGCCTTTCCGCCCTTGAGATTACGATGCACGGTTTCTGGCATGGCTTCCATGCCGGCCTGTCCGACAAGGAAACCATGTCGGAAAGCGTGCTTGCGGGCCCCCAGCCGGGCCCCCTTCAGGTGTGCGGGCTACGGTAGGTGGCCGAAGTGCCCCCCTGTTGATCCCTGCATGCAGAGGCAGGTGCCTTGAGGTGCTTGCCTCAGGGTGCAGGGATGAACCACACCTCCCATTTCCCTATGGGAACATGCATTACGGCCAATTAACAGCCGTAATCCATACTCCCATAGGGAAATGCAGGAATGCGACCAAACAGTGTTTGATCGCATCCTATTTCAGCTGTTGGGACTGCCGACCAGGTGTTGGTCGGTCCCAGGACCGAGTCGGTGTCGGGCGGAAGCAATTCTGACCGACGTCGAAATCGGCCCCTAAGTCGAAATGTCATTTCAATGTTCTATCCCTCTTTAGCACCCTACTGGTGAGTCATCACATCATGATTTCACTACAGTATATGTATCACCCATCCCATTCCCATGGAGTATTGCATGTTATAGTTAGACGTTGATCTTGTTACTTGGAAGATCAGCCGAAGCCACAGACCTAGTGTTGTATCTTGGGTTATTATTTAGGCATCTTCCTGTTGCTTCGGCCCTTGCTGTTCAGCCACCGTGAATGTGCTGTGTGGATGTTGGAGTAGTGGTGATACAATGGAATGTTTGGGCTGAGCAGTAGGGAGGCTGCTCCTGGTGGGGCCGTTCGGGGGGCTATCCTTATGGCTATCCTGGACCTAGCTATGGATATGCATATTTGCAACCAAGACAAATAAATCTTCTAAAACTACGCCTCAGCTTCCAGACTTTCATTACAACATTTTGGCAATGATCTGGAGAAAGAACTAGGTGTGTTACTTCTGAAAACATTTAAAGGAAACTGAAGATTGAAATACTGATTAAACTAAGAGCGTCAAGAAACATAAGGTCAGACTGAAGCACAACGCCTTGCAGACCCTCCAGTGCCATCTGAATCGGACGTCCCCAAGGGAAAGCTTCAGCTATTTACTTGATTGGATTTCATGCTTTTGAAACAACCTGTAGGGCCCTGAGCTCTTCCAGTGACAAAGAAAGGTTTAGTCCCACATTGCACAGCCTGAAGGCTGGACATGATTAACCGTCACCTATTTACGTGGAGGAAACTGGCAGCTATAATTCATAGGAGCTGGTTTTTGCTGTTGTTCGGCGCTTGGATCATGTGTTAGCCTGAAATAAGAGTCAAAGAATTAAGATTTTAGTTTAGTTTTGTTTCATTTATGGGAACTGTCAAGTGCATGGTCTGTGTGCTGTTCAACTCTGCGGGACACCAGAAGTGGTATAAACTTTTGAGGTTAAAGTTTGGGAACTGGATGCCAGACCAGCAATGTTTAAGTAATCTACAGTAGCAGCGGGGTTGGTCGAGTTTGGTGAGTTACGTTGTGCTGGGGCCTTGTTAAATCATGTTGTCGTGTGTGCGTGCCTTTTGGCGTTACGCTGGTGCACTGTGTGAATGGGCTGCAAGGCTTCCATTGAGCGGAGCGCGTGTCCACTGACCGTGAAAGGATGTGTCACACCTCCCGCGTGGACGGATGCGCGCACCTTGGCTCATATGTGGTCATGAGGCAGTGCTGTACAGCAGAGGGCGCGTATTCAGCGCATTCTAGGCTTTACTGGATCACAGGCAGCTGGAATGCTGCTTCTCTTTGCTTGGCTGTCTGTGCTGCATCTTGCTCAGAACCTGGAATGCTCACATGGTCTAGCGGCAGTCGCAGTGGGGGCATTCCTGCACCATTGTTGTCTGTGCCCATCTAACAAGAAGGGCCTCAATACTATCTTGCATCTTTGCAGCTCAGATGTGGTGAGGGGAGAATTACATCTTCATTTCTAGCGTTCCGTTGGATACATGCCACACCTGGAATAGCTTTCTATCTGTGGATGCAGGTAAGACTGCACGTATTAGGTATTAACCAGGCTTAAAATTGGCGAGTTCAACAGTTTTCCTGACTAGTGATGTTGCATGCTGATTCGAGTGAGATTTCGCTCACCGGAGACTTTTTGGGTCATAATTGGATATAGTCCTGTTCTGCAAGACATTTGCTGAACTTATAATATTGTTTTCCTAATTAGTATGCTCACTTTTGCATCAACATTTTGAGTGCTAAGTTCCTGTGTAAGTTTCATTTCCCACTGGTGCATAAGATATTCCCATGAGTGGGTATTTTTACTGTGTTTCAGCCAAGATGTCTTGTTTCCAGTGTATGTGTCATTTTCTATCGTGCACAAGTTTTCTTGGCATTGGTGTCTCTTCTGATGTACTGCGATGACATGTAAATTTCTTTCTGGTGTGCAAGGTTCTGAGAGTTGCCACTTATTTTACTGTCATGTTGGATTGCTACAAATGTACATTTTACACTACATGCCTTTACACGAGGGATTACTGTATGGGTGGAAGTCACCTATTTCTACATTATACGCTACATGCCCTTGCTTGAGGGATGACTGGATGGGACAGCAGTCACCCATTTCTACATTTTACTTTGTATGGTGAGTAGGAGTTTATAGGGTTTTTCCTTGCATTTATTTTCCATTCATCTAAACGTGTTTTTTATTCTTGCATTTACATATTTTTTTGTGTTCTTTAAAGGGGGGAAAGTGTGTGTTACATTGTTTTTTTTTCACCATACATGTTTTCATATGTGAATGCTTAGGGGAGGAAGTGTTGTATCCTGTGTTATTATTTATGCAGTTTCACTGTTGCTTTGGACCTTGCTGTTCAGCAATTGTGAATGTGCTGTGTTGAATGTTGGAGTGGTGGTGATGCAATCGAATGATGCAACCCACTACCCCAACCCATCCTTCCGCCAGTCCTAGAAAAGACTCCACACTGTACATAATCATGCCTCTTTGATAAAAGTGGGTTTAGGGGACAGTTTATGATTGCTTTGTTAGCCTGCCTCCTCTCTGTCATCTTCTGCCTGCTGAGGACCCTTCTGCTGTACCTCCCTGGCTGTGCTGCAGCTCTCCATTAGGAGCCTGTTCTTCACCTAGATGTGCATCTCTGTTCCCTTAGTCTAGCCACACTTGCTGTGGGGCCTGTTTCTTCAGTCGTTGGTCTCTTGCAGATCCTAATCCTATTCTTCACTTCTACACCCAGCCCCACGCTATGTCCGGGGTTTGAAAACAGAAACATTTGTCCTGGAGGAGAAATTTGAATCTGGTGGAAAACAGGAGCATCTACATTCACAGCACACAGCTATTGCCTCGACTTGATCAAAGATTTGCATTGTTCTGGACTGCCCTCGTGTGGTATTAGAAGATAAGGATATTTTGAGATTCAAACCGCACTTCTTCCAGAATCAGCCATTATATGGTCAGGCCAGAGCTGTTGCCGGCCGCATGGCCATCAGAGCACAGTGTGCCCTCTCAATAACAAAGCAGGTAGAAAATGCTTTTGCAGGGATGTTGTGCTTCAGCCTCTGTTCCAGGAAACTTTCAGGTTCCCTTCCCTCACTCCTTCAGGGAAGAGCCAAGGAAAGCAGGTTGTTTTTACATGAATGGCCATCTGCCCACCACTGCAGTACTCCAGAAGAAGTGGGCAATCTTTTGACAGCAGCCCTAAGGTCTTTGAATGTACCTTCAGCACAGCACCAAAATGAAGCCTTCTACCTCTAAATCTTGTTTCCTTATTTCTAAGGCCCTACCACATCAGGGTCACATCTTTGCCAACCTCCCCAATCTGTGTCTCTTGTACTGACCTAGACATCTGGGCCATCTGTAGAATCAAACTGTGGAGGCAGTGGGCTAAGCGTGATCTGTTCTCTTCTGGGCTACCTCCACTACCACCTCAGCCATGCTCTGTGACAGTGGCAGCACCTTGGTGAATGTGTCGAACTTGCTTTGTTTATGTGGGATCCCAGGTTTGAAATAGCCATTAAGCCACAGTGTCAGAGCAGAATAGGTCTTACCAGCCAACATGTCTATTATATCTCTGTTCCTCCGCTGCCCACAAAGAGCATATAAGGGATCTGTTCCTTCGTGGGGGTGAGGGAGAAAAGAGGCCTTCACTAAGCCACCAGTATGCCAACCAGAAGTTGTTTCTCCTTTCATTAATACCATACCATTCCCCAGGCCCCTCTCATATCAATCCCAATATGGCCTCCTGGCAAAAGGGGTCTGAGATTGTGGGGGTCAGGTGAACCAGAATGACACAGCTAGCCCAAGCTCCTTCCTCCAGAGTCTCCCCCTTCATGCTAATTCCCAGAACTGGGGCACCACAACAAGTCCACTAGAGCTCAGATGTGGCCCCCATAAATAAGGAGATCATAAATGTGCGGGTCCTGTGTTGAGCAGCCATGCAGGGAGTCCCGGCCAACTTCAAGGGGCAGCACTTGCAGCAGGCTACCATCTAATGAGGTCCAAGGCACTTACCAGGTCCACTTGGGGACCCCATTGAAAGTTATCAGGCCCAGGAATAACAGCTGCTGTCCCCGCTGGCAAACCCCTCCAGCCAGTGCACCCCATTCCTCTGCAAAATCTGCTCCAGTTGTTAGTTGGGACTGTCGCCACACACAGCAGCCTCTCATTAGGGCCCTGCTCACCTCTTCTTTGCTGCTTCAGGGCCCAAGCTGAAAGTAAGCCCCCAACACAAAAGCCAGGTAATAGTCAAGGAAAGGTTGTGGTGGTAGCACCACACAAATCCCAGCACCTCACCCAAAGCACACCAAGATTTGCTGCCACCTCTTCCCCGCTACCACCAAGTACTGCCACACAGCGCTGTGTGGCCTGGGGTGTTCCTTCTGTTCAGCAGCACTGCCAGAAATGTTCTTTACCTCTCATAGGCAGCTGTACGTGGAAGCTGTGGTGGCCCCAATTTGCCTAGCTGCAGGCATCACAGAGATGGGATGCTATAGGACTACAGGGCTTGAGATAAGAGCCTCAGCAGACACAACCATCAAGATCCTCACCCCTGCATCCAGCAACCTTATTGCCCAGGTCTCTCTTACTTTCCTCAACAACCCATGCCCATAACCCACAAGGAACTATCTCTAGCCTGGAAAACTAGTTTGAACATTGGCTGTGCTCTCTTACAGGTCTTTATGGCAGACCAGAGCTGAACACTAGGTGTTCCTTTGAAGTAACATGAGCCTGCTGGCTCTACATGGACACAAGCAACAGCCTTTTGTCTTGTTACTGCACAGGGACTTGTAATGCTTTACCACAAGCTGGTATAAGTTGCAGTACCACAGGCCAATACTAGATGTACTTTGGAGTCAGCATGATGCTGTAGCTCAACAGGGACACATGACAATGGCCTCTGGCTCATTATTGTACAGGGATATCTACACCTGTACCAGAGGCTGCTAGAAAGTATGAGAGTGGTATCATCTGCAGGAGATCACTTACACAGGTTCTGTGGCATCAGAGGCTGTGGAATGAGGTAACAGATCTATTTTAATGTCAAGTTAGAGAGCTGAGTGTGGATGAAGTGTGCCAGACATCTGACAACTGACCCATTCCTGGGCAATTTCACAGTGATGCATGATGAGATGATGAATACTTGATGAGCTTTGCATTCTCTGCCACACTAGTGTTGGGCTTGATATCTGCTTGGAAAAAACAATGCTTCCTAAGGGGTTTGCAGTTCCCCGTCATGAGGCAACGTTAAAGTATGTACGGAGGGGACCTTGGCCACACTGAGTCTGTGCCCAGGGTCTGGCCAGGGTGTGATATTAACCCCCTTTTGGTCTAAGAGCATAAATTAGTAATCAGCAGGGACTAGATCTGTGAAGGTGTACGCTAGCAAGGTTTGTCGGTTCTTGGCCTGGTTACAATTCTGGTAATCAATTAAAACACCGCATGAAAATTGGCTGTGAAATATGCTTAAATCTGCAATTCTCAGGCAAACAATTTGTCAACTCCTAGATCAAACAAAATATTCTCTATTATATCTGGTCTCCTTTTCTTTCTGTCCTGGCCCTTGAGCTTTCTGGCAAAATGATAGTATATTAATTGTACAGTGTGAAGTTCCTGTACAAGAGTTGTGGATAAATGTGAAGGTTCATGTATGATTTAATGATATTGAATGAGGCCTTGAGGTGATTTATAGTTCCAAAAGGAAACCCTTGTTACTTTACAGTTTGATCCAGAGCCCTGTCCCCTTGGATAGAGGGGCCCCTCTGTTTCAGTTCCTTATTCTAATCGTACCCTGTTTGATGTATTAACCATCAAGTGTCATTATATATTTGTATTCAGCAAGAACTGGACCCAGTCGCTGAGACAAGGCTTCTTACTTGATGCTCTTTCCTTTCCTATCTACTCACTTGTTCCTTCATTACTGAGCCTCAATATGACAGATTTATATATATGTTCCTTGTTCAATTAGGTCAAAGAAAGAGACAATTCAAGTCATAGAGGCTTGTAGTGACATTGCAGGTCTGTTTCTCCTGTTTCAAGGAAGGGAGGGCGATGCAGAGATGTCGGTGTATGCATGGGCTGAGCGGGCATGCAGTAGAATGTTGAGCCAGGATGCTCTGAGAATGTGATATGTTTGCAATGTTGAGCCAGGATGCTGTGAGAATGTGATGATGATCAGTCACATGATGTGTCTGTGTATGCATGGGCTGAGCAGGCATGCATTAGAATGTTGAGCCAGGATGTGTGAGAATGTGATGTGCATGGAATGTTGACTGAGGATGCTGTGAGAATGTGATGATGCATGGAATGTTGAGCCAGGATGCTGTGAGAATGTGATGTGCATAGAATGTTGAGCCAGGATGCTGTGAGAATGTGATGTGCTTGGAATGTTGGACCAGGATGTTGTGAGAATGTGATGATGCATTGATGGGATGTGTCTGTGTATGCATGGACTGAGCGGGCATACAGTAGGCTATTGAGCCCGGATGCTGTGAGAATGTGATGATGCATTGATGGGATGTGTCTGTGTATGCATGGACTGAGCGGGCATACAGTAGGCTATTGAGCCCGGATGCTGTGAGAATGTGATGAAACAGGGAATGTTGGGCAAGGATGCTGCAAGACTGTGATGATGCAGGGAATGTGGAGACTCAGGATGCTGTGAGAATGTGATGATATAGCGAATGTCGAGCCAGGATGCTCTGAGAGTGTGATGACACATGTATTGTTGAGCCAAGATGCTGTGAGAGTGTGATGATGCATGGACTGTTGGTATCTGCATATAGTGTAAAGCTTGCAGGGTGATTGCAGATGTAGGAGGAATGGAGGCCTAACATGACCTATCAGGCTGAGCTGTAACCTAAGAACCTAACATGGAACAAAGAACTTTCCTTCTATCTCAGTGGCTACCCACTCTTGAATAAAGACCATCCTTCAATTACAACAAAGAAAGTGGAGTGAGGGAAGCAAAAGGTCATTATGAGATATTTTATTCATCCACTACTCACTAGTATGCTTATTCTTTATTGTTTCTCAACATGTCTGTTCTGCTTAGTGGAACACTTGTAGTTTTCAGGCAGTAATCAGAGATCTTGTAAAATACCGGAAGTTCAAGTGCTCTGAAGCTGCCTTGTCCCTCACGGTTTCCACCTTACTGCATTTATGCATTGGGAGAAACTTCTCGTTTCTTGCATGCTTTTAAATGACAAAAAGCAGTAAAATCTGATACATCATATAACTTATTGAGTTGCCGAGGACAAACGTGAAGCTCCACAATCTCGTAACCAGCTTCAATCACAGCACTCCTCACAAACTCCTCGTCGAGGAACAAATGGGGACATTTGGCAGTGCCGGCCATGAAGTACGTGCATCCGAAAGCGACACTCATTATCAAATGCCCCCCAGTTTTCAACAGTGAGGAAACATTTTTCAGGGCGTCACAGAAGGTCTTCTTGTCTATCAAGAAGAGCTCTAAGCAGTGTGTGAGGAGCAGACAGTCAGCCTGGGGCAGGCTTATGGGTGACAACGGGGTACTGCACATGACGTCACACTTGAGAACTTGCTTGGCTTTTCTGCGGACCATGTTTAGCTTCTCATCACTAAAAATGAAGACATAAAAAGAACAGCATGATTAGGTGTGAGAGTTAATAGAAAACCTTGTTGCTATTCTTTACAAGTAACAATGACTGCTGACACCTACTTTACATCCCACACATCTGTGGAACAATCAGTGATTTATAAACTGCAGGCCAATACTGGTTGATTCTACCCTCAGTAGCTCTTAATCCAACACACTGATTCCAGGTTTGTTATTCTGAAAAGATTCCATCCTGAATGAATACGAGAAGGACGTCCTGTTCTTTCCTTTTAGCTTGAGTTTAATGTGGAATTCACAATAAAGCTTAAGGGGATGTTGCTATAGATTTAAAAGAGTTAGATGGGGTGGTAAGAGCTTTGTCACAAGCACAGCAAAACTGTGGAACACATTACCATCAGCTCTTAAGAATAAATCAAACATGTTGGACTTTAGGAAAAGTGTAAAAACCTGGTTATTCAACCAGTAAATTTAATTTCATTCATTCATTTCAATAAGGGACCTCACACTATAGGTTAAATTGTAGGTTTTGCTGTTGGTGCAGTAGGAGCAGAGTGTAAGGGTCACCAGGCTAATGTGCAGGGAACAAGTCCTAAAAAAAGAAGTGAGGGGGCCAACCAAGCTAAGCAGTATGCATGTGATATCACAGCACGGGGCATGGCACATGGTATCACAGGAAGTGACATCAGAGGCAGTGGCATTATAACCCATGACCTCACAGGAAGTGACATCACAAGAAGCGACATTATATCTTGAGACCTGACACATATGTTTAGCATGTCTATCATGAGTACATATGAGACCATTATATAATTTAACAAATAAAATCCGATCAGTATTTAAGTCAGTGATTTGAGTTCCCTGTCTGAAGACATTAACAGCACAAATTTGGATGAAATTTGGTGCCTGACTAACTACAGTAGACAAGCCACTAATCACAACATGTTAGGTATGCCAACCTTGGCACCAGGAGGAAAGCGCAGCTCATGCATTGCATTAAAAATATGAGAACTGATTAACCATTTAGCTGTTTTAGTTAAATGTTTGCTACTGCAGAGACCTATGTGTAACATGCAGATTTGTTTGAAACATAGCAACGCCACCTCAGACTTTCACTGTTGTGGAAAACTGATGTAATTAGAAGCACAGAATTGAATTAGGAATATTTAAATTTATTTGACAGGTACTTATGTGAAGTGGGGCCCTAGTAACTGCAGAAAAGAGTGCTGAAACTTGTCAGGCATGGGGTACACAGGGAGCTCTATCCCTGCTTGTTTGGAGACCATCCAGTATTCTTGCAGAGATTGTGGCAACTCAACAATGTTGCCTTTTGTCAGAGTAAAACTTCCTTTACTCAAGGATTGAACAAGCTCCACTGCCAGCCTACTTCACCAGGCATAATTTTCCATATGCAGCACATTTCCATGTAGATGTGATCGCTTTAGCTGCCTGCTATCTCTAGGGGTGAGACTGCTCTCCTAGGTGAAGTAGGCTTACTGAGCCCTACTATGACCACTTAGGTTCATATTTATAACCCCCTTTGCATCACTCTTACACCACACAATGTGGTGCAAGAGCAACACAATGAAAAATGAGATTTATTAAGCCACACAAGGCCACCTTTACCATTCATTTTTTACCATGCATGTTTTTAGAACGCATATGACTTTACCATGCATTTAAGGTACGTTCAAGGGTGTGGGGGGTCTAAACAATGTGTGGTAAAGGCATACATTGTAAAAGCATATGCCATCTAAAAAAATGTGGGGTAAAAAATGCGTGGTAAAGGCATGCAGAGTATTTCCCAGCATTGTTCCGTCTTGAGTACTGTGGCGCAGTGCAAATTGCTGCTTTGCATTACTCCGCGCCAGGGAGGCGTTTCCATGGATGTTGCTTGGGTGTTCCATGCAACATCCATGGTTTTTGATGCGTTGCCAGATTTACAAGAACAGGTAAACATGGGAATGCTACAAAAAGTTATGTTTCCCCAGGAGCAGCTTAACGAGGAGAAATATCTTTATTTTTCCTTGTTTTTCCCTCTTTCTATGTGTTCTGTCCAGCACAAATAGAAAGAGAAAAAAGCCCCATAGAACTATTTTTGTGCAGGAAGGTGCCCCTCCCTTCTCTTCTGTTGACATGGCGCTTCAGTGGTTCTTGGAGTCAAACCCCCGCCTTCATCAGCGGAATTTCATATGTAAAAACCTTCCTACAATAAAAGAATTATAACTTGATCACACAATCATTCACTCTTCCAGAGCATCATAAGTTGTATACCTGCAGCCTTTTCCAATATATTTAATCATCTTTATCTCAAAGGCTGAACTACTCTGATCTCTGGCCATTTTCCTTGTAAGCGGTGGGATCAGGACTTGTGTTCATGCAGTACCCTACAGTGATTTGTGTTACACAAAAATCCCAGAAAAATAATTTGACATCTTTTTTTAAATTGTCCTTGAGTGGCCTTTTTTCCATTTTCCAAATTTGATTCCTACCTCGCATTCTTTGGTATCTGTGACTATTGCCTGCCAAGATGGCGTTGAATATCAACACTATTGAGAGCTACAGCATGGATAGGCTGAGGAAGATGTGCAGGGAGAGGGGAGAGTTATCCAAAGCTAGAATACCAGATAGCCCTTGAAGCCTGAGGGGAGGTCTGCAGAATTTAAGCTGCAGCCGAGGAGGATGAGGAGGAGGAGGATACCATGGATGACGAGGAGGAGGAAGTAGAAGCTGAGGGGGGCTGCTTTGCAAAAGCTTTAGGGCTGGAGAGAAAGGAACTTCTCTTATCCGTGGCCCCAGGACCAGATGATAATAGGTGACCCACAGGTCCAGCACAGGAAGCAGTGTGTGTTTACCAGCCCTGCCCCCTAAAGACTAGGGGGGCAGGAGGACAGAAGGGGAGTGCCAGCTGCAAATGGTCCAACTGGATCTGGTTTCACAAGCAGCAAGGGTGAAAGAAGAGAGAACCCTGATTCTGAAGGAGAAACAACTGGTTCTAGAGGAAAATTAACTGTTGTGGGCTCATAAACTGAGTCTCAAGGAGCTGTACTTGAAAGTCAAACAGATGTCAGAGTCCAGCAGAAATAGTGGCAGTGATACCCCAGTGTCTACAAGAGAACAAGACGTCCATATGCCCAAGGACCTGGTGCCTGACTTTAAGGTGGGGAATAACATAGACAGGTGACTTGAGGCATATGAAGCAGATTCAGAAATTCACAGGATACTCAATGATGATTGGGGAACTGGCCTTTGGAGGCATATACCTAGTGATGGGAGGGGAACCCTACTTGCCCTAGAGAAGGGGGATGAGGTATCCTCTCATGAAGGAGGCCCTTGTCAAGAAGTATGGATTCACCTCAAATGAGAACAGTTGGAGATCAGGGACAGTCTGAAACTGTCTCACCAGTCCTGGATGGATTTTGTGGGTTAATTTTTGTCGGACAATAAATGTATGGATGATGGGTAGTAAGATAAACACTTTTGAGGGGCTTTAAAATGTGATTGCCAGAGAGCACATGTTCAGTCATTGTTTTTGAGACCCACTGCAACACCTGGTTGACTGCAAGCTCACTGATCCCAGGGAGCTTGCAACATATGCAGACATCTGGGTGAGTACAAGAGAATTTGGGAAGGCATTGGGGAGTGATCCTAAGAAGGGTGGTTCAGGTACCCTCCCAACAGAATGGGGGAGGTACAAAGTGACCCAGACAAGTCTCAATATAGTGTATGGGTGAGGGGTCCCATGTTCTTTCCAAGGATAGGAGGTGAGGTTATGGTGGGCTGAGACCCAGAGTGCACTATTTCCAACCCCAGTGCTTGAGCCGCTCCCAGAGGGAGGGCATTCAAGGGGACCTGGTTGGAACCAAGGGATCACTCAGTGATGGGAGCTTCACAGAATCTTGAGAGCTGCTTGGGGAAGCTACCAAATGTGCCCTACAATTTCAGTTTTTTGGGGGTACCACTCCACAGCGGAGGGTACAGAGGGCCAGATTGAGAGCCAAGGGGAGGAAGGACTGCCCTTGACCCTGTTCACCCTTACGGCGCAAGCCCTAGGTTGGGCGATCAGTCTCAGTATACCACCCCAGAACTGGTGGGAGGGTACAGAGAGAAAGGGTGCAAAACACCTGGTGCTACAGCCCCCCACTCTGAGAAACCACAGAGGTCAGAGGCCCCTGGATAGCCTGGGGCCTTGCTGTTGACACTGACAGCTGTCAGTAGCCACTGTTGGGTGTTGTCCTTGCGGACAGAGGTTTCCTTGGGCTGGAGATAGAAGTCAGATCCAAGGGATGGAATGGGTCTGCCTACTGGGATGCATCTGTGAACAAGTTAAAGTTAGGTGCTGCATAGATGTGGTCCCAAGGTGAGGAGAAAGATTCCCCATGGTCAGTTCAGTGGCTCAGAAGAGTGTGGACAGAGGGGTGCAACAGACAAGTGTCCCTGCAGTAGAGGGTCATTGTCCATGTTCTATTGCCTAAGCATGGACTGCCATTGCAGCCTGAATACAATATTCCACTGCCATGTTGACTTGGCATTTAAAACCCATTTTCAAGTGTTAAACTTTCCTTTTTTTACATATAAGTCACTGCTAAGACAGGCCCTAGGTAGCCCGTAGAGAAGGGTGTTGTGTAATTAAAAGTAAGGACATGCACTTTTAAGGTTTACATGTCCTGTTAGTGAAAATCTCACAAAATCATTTTTCACTACTGTGAGGCCTATCCCTCCCATATGATAACATTGGGGATTCCTTATTACATTTAATAAACTGTAATTACTATATGAGAATAGGTAGATATGGCATGTTTGGTATCCATGAACTTGCAATGATAAACCCTCTTTAATGGTAATGTTGAATTTATCATTACAAGTTTGAAAATGCCAAATTTAGAAAGTTGGCAATTTCCTGCCCCTAGCCTTTTGTGCCTGCAGCCTGTGCTAGTTCAGATGTCTGGCTGTAACTGACAGGTAGGACTTTGTGAATTTCCTCCAGACAGCCACACACTAGTGGGATTAGCTGAACCTCAATGGGCCATTAACTGGCTTGATGCGGCGGAGCTAAGCACAGCCCCTATTGCATCTGAATGGGCTCTGCCCTGTCTTCTCTCAATAGGCCTATTGGCCCTGTATTGTCACTCCAACCATTTAGAGCCAGGGCAGTGGAGGCAAGAAAACTCCCAGAAAATCAAAGAACCTTTCTAGAACCGTTTCGGCCTTCTAGGAGCAGGGCAACAGGATATAAATATAGGGTTCTCAGACCTACTCTTCAGTTCACTACTGGACCAGCAAAAGGACTTCCTGCTACTGTGACCTGCTGTGCACTCTGCCAGACTGCTGCTATACCTAGAAGGATCCCTTCACTGCCTGGTGCTTGCTTTAAACCCTCAGAGGCCAGCCCTGCTGTTGAGCCGTGAATCTTCCCCTGCACCCAGGACTTCCAGCTATGACTCCAAGGGGTAGTTTATTAGCCTCCTGTTCAGAGTCAAAGGGACATAGCAGGCTCCCACCATCTTGAACTTGGACCTGGGCGCAGCCTGAGTGAGTCCTGAACCGACAAGAGGTTTCCATACACTCCTGGACCCTTGGTTGTGGTGATAAAGGTGCCTGCATGACTGTGGTTGACACGTTTATCTTTAAGGTGCTATTTTTAACCTTAAACTTTTAAAATTCATAAATCTGGTTAGTTGATTTTTGTTGATTTGCCATCAAATAATTTACTAAAATGTACTCTATTCTTCTAAATTGGTTTAGGATTTTATTTGTGGTATATTTTCACTATTTTTGTGCTTCATTAATACTTTACACATTGCCTCTAAGTTAAGCCTGCCTGCTATTTGTTCCAAGCTAATCAGGGCTAGGCACAGCTTAATTTACTGACTTTTTGTGGTTCACCCTGCAAGAGAATGTGGCTGTTGCTTGATGTTATGTTATGTTATTATGGTTTGTAAAGCACTCAATTACCCAAAGGTGTCTTGGCGCTGCCCGGGAAAAAGGTAACGAAAGAGGTGGTGATTATACTAGAACAGCAGTCCCCGATCTTATTGATTGAAAAGCCATGTTTTCAGGGATTTCCACTTGATTAGGGCTTACACTTCAGTCAACCAACCCAATTTCTCAAAACCCCCTCTTCTTCCTTCAATGAGTCTCCCTGTGGGGGCTCAGGGCCTACATCCCACCTCTTTGTGGACAACAGTCACTGTGCCTCCTGACAGCCTCTTTACTACTGCACTCTAATATGTCAGAGGTGTTCCTCATCAGTGGGCCTACATCCCCATGCATGTAAGATAATGTCCCCTTGAGATTGTGATGGTGCTATATGCACCAGCGCAATCTGTATTTCAGGAAGGGCTGTGCAAACATCGGCAGCCCCTTTGGTAATACAGAAAGCATGCGTGCTTGTGTGTTGCACACTTGGGGCACTTTTGATGATATGTTCCCTGGCCTACATTTAGGAGTTGTGCAAATATGTTAAAATCAGTCACTGAATATCATATGCACGCCACACAGTCTGAATATCACTGCATACTTGTATGAGAGACACTTGCCTGATAGAGTTGAAAGCACTGCATGTACAGAACCTCTATTTGGGAAGCAGTGGAGGTGGTGTTATTGGCGGGGAATAGAAGATGAGATAATGAAGTTTACTAGGGCTCAAGTTCAGTTTTAACTCTACACATTCCCTTAAACTCTACCCTGGCATGTGTACTGCACTCTGCAAGCACTCAAGTTCTTTAGAAGGGATCTAAAACAAGACTTTGAACAGGAAAATTAAGTAGGACAATCTTATTATACAGTAGAATCCCTATTCCTTACCATTTGCTCTGCTTCTGCATATCACTCAAGTCCATAGCATCGGGTTTGTTCTTCAGCCATTTCTCTAACTCCTCAATGGATTTATCATTCGGGGAGGCAACAATGATTTCTGTGAAATAGTCACAGATTGGTACAGTATAATAGATGTAAGGGGGCAAAAATATTTGAATCAAAGTTTTTCCTTCAACAGCACCTGTTTAGAGAAATATTTAAACGTTAGAGCATTGGACATCTATGAGATGATACAGACAACTGATGGGCAATAAACAGACATATGCATGGTCTAATCATTCGTTCTATATGCTATTTTATCCAGCCCCAGGCCTTCTTCTGAATGGGACTCTTTATAGAATGATATTAGAAGCATTTGGAAAAACATCCGGTAGGATGGTGAGTGATTTCAGGACTGCTGTTGCGTCAAGCACAGAACTGTAGGTTATAAGTTTTAATTCCTGAGCATTCCTTCCTTTTGGGGTTTGTAATTTGAGTACTATTAATTTGAGTTGCAACATCTCTAACTTATGGTACTTAGAAGCAGTAGAAGTGTGGTACATAAGACTTGTATATTTTAGGACTTGCACAATGTTATGTTATGTTATAGATTTTATAAAGCAAGCAGCTACCCCAACAACGGGGAGTCCCGGCGCTAAACTGCAACTGTCATAGGCAAACCAGATGATACACAAGAGACCAGTTATGCCGGAAAAAGATGAGTTTTAATGGCTTTACGGAAAAGTGAATGGTTTTGGATGCTTCTGATATTCACAGGGAGGGAGTTTCAGAGCTTTAAAGCGAGAACACGAAAGGAGTACCCTCCTGCCCGTACTCTCTTAACCCGGGGAACAGCCGCCAGATGCCGGCCCATAAAACGCAGCTGGTGGGTAGGTATATAGGGCACAAGGAGACTGGCCAGAATAGCGGGTGCTTGGAGATTCATAATTCTATGGGCGATGCAAAGAGTTTTAAATTGTATGTGTTTCTCCACCGGCAGCCAATGCAGTCTGCGGATAAAGTCAGTAGTGGAACAGGTTCTTGGTAGGCCGAGGAGAGTCCGGACCGCTGCATTTTGTGCCCTTTGTAGGCAAAGCCCCAAGGTATAGGGAGCTAGCGTAGTCCAGTCTGGATAGTATTGTATCCTGAATGATCACCTGAGGGATGGTAGGGTCGAAGAAGCCCAACAATGGTTTGAGCCCCAGTAGGAGCCCAAAGCATACCCCGGCTACTGCTTTAGTTTGGGCCTGGAAAGTGAGGGCGGAATCCACCCAAACTCCCAGATTTTTGATTGTCTGTTTTGGGGCAGGCGGGAGACCCAGAGTGGATAGCCACCAATGCTCGCCTTACAGATTAATGTCTTTACCCACCAACAAGATATCAGATTTGCTGGCATTAAATTGGAGGCAATGGCAGACATCCAGCCTGCAACAGCTGTGAGATCTTCCTTAAGCTTAAGTGTATCCTGCACAGAGTCATCAGATAATGCTACCACCAGCTGCGTGTCGTCTGCATAGGATACCATGGTTAATCCTCTGTTCCTGGCTACTGCCGCTAGGGGTTTGGATGTAGATGTTAAAAAGGGTTGGGCTCAGGGCCGAGCCCTGCGGAACCCCTTGATGGACAGCATGTACCTGGGAGCAGAAGGGGGGATGGACACTTGGAAGGTATGCTCCGCTAAAATGGAGGAGAACCAGCCCAAGACAGGGCCTCCAACACCAATCTCCTCCAAGCGCTGCAACAGAATCTGATGGGACACTGTGTCGAATGCAGCGCTTAGATCCAATAAGATTAAGGCTGAGGTGTGACTGGCATCTAACGTGCCCCTTAGATGTTCTGTTACAGCCAGGAGGGCGGACTCCGCGCTGTGACGTGGGCGGAAGCCATTCTGGGAAGGGTCGAGCAGATTGTTGTCTTCGATAAACCTCGTGAGAATAGAGTTGACATAAGCTTCAGTGATCTTGGATACCAGCGGGAGAAGAGAAATAGGGCAAAAATTCTCTGGTTTCGAGGCATCCAGTGTTGTTTTTTTTAGCAAAGGGACTACCTTGGCATGTTTCCTGGCAGTGGGGACTACCGCAGAAGACATAGATAGATTGATGAGTTTGCAGAAAAGAGAGAGAAGTTGGGGTAGGAATAACTGAAATAAATCTGGTTTAAGAGGATCAGCAGGGGATCCTGATTTAAGTTTGTTGCAAATCGTGTGCATCTCTTCATGCGAGAGCGCCGGGAAGGCAAAGACTACAGGGGTGTCATGGGGCTGCAGGGAGGGGCCTGTCCTGATCTCAGAGTGGGGGAAGGTCCTGTAGATGTTCTCAACCTTCTTAATAAAGAAGGCAGCGAGGGTTTCGCATTGCTGATTAGAGGAAAGAGGGGTAGCTTTAGGTTGCCCCGAGGATTTAAGGTCTTTAAGCAAAGAGAAAACACATTTAGCAGGGTTACTGCTATTTCTGATCTCATCAGCAAAGTAAGCAGCTCTTTCCTTCTGGATGGCTCTATGGTAATTCTTAATAGCTGCACTGTATTGTATTTTCAAAACTGGGTCGTAATCCCGCCTCCATGCCCGTTCCAGCCTTTTGCAGATTTTCCGAACTGAGGCCAGATTGCCATTGTACCATGGACTTGACTGGATAATACGGCTCTGGGACCACCTGGCTGGAATGAGAGTATCGAGGGAGTGTGTGAGCCAGTCAGATAGAGTACTCTCAACCCTATCAGGGTTGTCGGGAAGACTGGGCGTGTGACTCGAGAGGAGGGTGCAAAACTGTTCGGTATCAAGTTTATGCCAGGGGTGCTTTAAAACTGATTGCGAGCTGTGCCCTGGAGGGGGCCCACTCCCGGTATGCCATGGTAACCAGGTAATGGTCGGACCAACTCACAGGAATGGGTGTATTGACTTTAAGAGCTGGCAGATTGGAGAGAACAGGGTCTAATAAATGTCCAGGTGAGTGTGTGCAGCATGGGATGTGCTGGGTAAGTTGAAGGGCAGCAAGATCAGCTAAAAATTGCCGATCTCACAGTCTTGACTGGCATCTAAGTGTAAATTAAGATCTCCGATGATACTGAAATTGGCCGATCTAATGGCAAGTATGCCAGATGCCACAATAAGTGCATCTCTGAACTCTTTAGACGGCCCCAGAGGGCGATAGATTGGAAGCCCAGAAAGTGTGAGATTGACATTGAAGGAAATCCCAAAACATGCACAATCACAGCCCACCAGGGCCTCTCTGATCAGGGTGTAGCCAGTTTTAAAGATAATTGCGATACCACCACCCCAGACCCCTCTGTTGAGTGCCACAATGTTATAACCTTGAGGCATGGCCAGACCAGGCTCTTTCTCCGTATTGTCAGTGAGCCATGTCTCTGTAAGAAAGAGAATATCCGGTGTCTCATCATGAAGTAAATCAAATACTTCGGCATGATGCTTTACTAAGGGATCACTGACAGAATATCGATGGACCGAATATTGACCTACAAGAATATCGAGGACAGAATATTGATGTCAGAATATCAACATCCTATCTCTACAAAGGTAAGTACAAAAATATCGAAACCAAAATATTGTTGTTTAAAATATCGTTGTTTAAAATATTGTTTTTTTTAAATTTCTTAAAAATAATATAAAATTAACTAAATAGTAAATATAATTATTAAAAACATAGTTAAAATTATTTTAAAAAGTTAAAAATGATAAATAATAAATGTAATATATAAAAACATTAAACATACATATTTAAAAATATATATATATATATATATTAACTTAATAATGTTAATAAATAATTATTTTAGTTAATTATAAAATGTTAGAAACATAAAAAAATATATATATATATATATATATATATATATATATATATATATATATATATATATATATATACATAAACCTGTAATATAAATATAAAAATAAAATATATATATAATAAATTAAAATATTAAAATTAATATTTATTTAGAAAAAATATACACTACATTAACTATAACAGTAGGGAAAACTTTGGATAGAGTAGGGCAGTGGTTCCCAAACTGTGCGCCGCGGCACCCCGGTGCGCCGTAATGAGGTGCCAGGGGCGCCGCGCGCACAATGTGGGAAATTGCAGCCGCAGCGTAGGGGGAGTGAAAACGTTTTTGTCAACATGATAGGACGATTTCGCATCAATAGATTTTTATTAACAAGCATTTCATCTGTAATTACAACTTGCCTCTGCAGTCACACTGACTTCAAAACATACACGACGTGCTTAAACTCCATTGGTGACCAAGTAACTGCTAAGCGTTTTCAGCTAGGTAAAACGGGACCTGGACGGAGTAGCTGGGCCATCTACAGTCTTTTTGTTCATGTTTTGAGGGCCTTCGATAGTGGTTAATGCCCTGTAATCATTTGTCACTTCAAGTTATTTTGTTAGTGATCGTTTGAGTGAAGCCAAGAAATGAGAGCGCATTCACCAGAAGTATGCTGGTAGACAGTGTAAAAAGTGACTGGTGTCTGAATAATTCTGTGTGCCAGTTTCTCAATTGGAAACACACTACAACAGTCTATTAAGTAGCCACACTTTCTTGTGTTGCGTCTTTTTTAAGTTGAGCCTGGGCAGCGCATGTGCTGCTGCGAGGCATGCATTAGTGGAGTATGGTGACAGATCGCCGGTGCTTGATTGACCAATGAATGACAACAGGGAGTGCGTGAGCGGAGGCAATGACAACAGGGAGTGCGTGAGCGGAGGGGTTGGGGAGGTGACAAATCGCCGGTGCTTGATTGAATGATAACAGGGAGTGCGTGGGCGGAGGGGTGGGGGAGGTGACAGATCGCTGGTGCTTGATTGAATGACAACAGGGAGTGCGTGAGCGGAGACAATGACAACAGGGAGTGCGTGAGCGGAGGGGTGGGGAGGTGACAGATCGCCGGTGCTTGATTGACCAATGAATGGGATGCAGCCAAAGTGATTGCCAGTGGATGAGTTTAATAATTCAAGCATTCCAACCATTATAATACCTTCATTGCATCCCAAATACTTTAAGGAAAACAACAGGAAGTACTCCCGAGGTCGGGCTTACATCCCTCAACCCGCCCACCGGTAAAAAAATGGTGGGGTGCCACGGCCAACTGCCGATTAGGTCAAGGGAGCCACAGGTCAAAAAAGTTTGGGAACCACTGGAGTAGGGGATAAAATTACTATTCCCACTCCACGGAGTGTAACAGTAGGGAAAGTGTTCTATAGAGGAGGGGTTAAAATTACTATTCCCACTCCAATAATTGCAACAGTAGGGAAAGTATTGGATAGCGGGAGTGTAAAAATTACTATTCCCACTCCAACAAGTGTAACAGTAGGGAAAGTGTTGGATAGCGGGTGGATAAAAATTACTATTCCCACTCCAACGAGTGTAACAGTAGGGAAAGTGTTGGATAGCAGAGGGGTACAAATTACTATTCCCACTCCAGTAATTGCAACAGTAGGGAAAGTGTTGGATAGCGGGTAGATAAAAATTACTATTCCCACTCCAGTGAGTACAAAAGTAGGGAAAGTGTTGGATAGCAGGTGGGTAAAAATAACTATTCCCACTCCAGCGAGGGCAAAAGTAGGGAAAGTATTGGATAGCGGGGGGTAAAAATTACTATTCCCACTCCTGTGAGTGCAACAGTAGGGAAAGTATTGGACAGCGGGTGGGTAAAAATTACAATTCCCACTCCAGCAAGTGTAACAGTAGAGAAAGTGTTGGATAGCGGGTGGGAATAATTTACTATTCCCACTCCAGTGAGTGCAACAGTAGAGAAAATGTTGGATAGCGTAGGGGAATAATTTACTATTCCCAGTCCAGCAAATGCAACAGCAGTGAAAGTGTTTGATAGCGGGTGGGAATAATTTACTATTCCCACTCCAGCGAGTGCAACAGCAGTGAAAGTGTTGGATAGCGGGTGGGAATAATTTACTATTCCTACTCCAGCGAGTGCAACAGTAGTGAAAGTGTTGGATAGCGAGTGGGAATAATTTACTATTCCCACTCCACCAAGTGTAACATTAGGGAAAATGTTGGATAGCGTAGGGGAATAATATATTATTCACCCTCCTGCAAAATAATTAACATTAATTAAAAAATAATTAATTTATCAAAAATAATTAACCTACCACCATATTACCCTATAAACAACACCACAAATATTATAAAATATTACCCAATTAAAATAATTAATTAACAATTAATTAATTAATTAATAACAATTAACAAGCAAATTAAAAACCATCAACAATAAATTAGATCACACAATTAACACTATAAAATAACTTTAAATCAATATTATATAAAAAATTAATAAAACTTTTATTAAAATTAAATTAATTCCCACCCTACTCCCTTATCAACCCACAACTCGAACCTAAAAAAATTATACAATTAACATATTTACCAAATTATTAATAATTAATATCCAATTAATAACTAATTAATAAAAGTTTTTAACACACTTAATATACAAATTAATTAAATAAATATTAATTAATAAAATTATTAATTAATTAATTACAATTAAATTATTTCCCACCCTATTCCCCTATAAACCCACAACCCGCTACAGAACTAAAACGCAATATATATATATATTTTTTTAATTTATAACTTGTAAAAAAGTATTAATTAATATATTATAATTAAATTACTTCCCACGCTATTCCCTTATAAACCCACAACCCGCTACAAAACTAAAATACGCAAAAATTAATTAACATAAAATTAATTACTTGTAAAAATTCAAACATACATTACAAAAATAAGCTATACTTTTAACACATATACTAACATACAAAACACTAAAAATAAATGTGATATTATTAACAACGATATTTTTACTTACGATATTACTAACTTCGATATTAAGTAAAACGATATTTCTTACCTGCATGTCGATATTCTTGTTGACCATATTCTTGCAGGTCGATATTCTGTCATATCGAAATTTAAACATCGATATTATTGCATATTGATATTTAAAGGAGTGGCAGTTCAAGCTGAAGAGTTTGGCAGAGTGCTGAAGGGGAGATGGGGGGCTGCAGATGCCAAAGAGTTGAAACCGCACCGTATGAAGCAAAAGGGAGCCTCCAGCGAGACACAAAGGGCCCGATTCTGATGCGGGTTGGAAAAGCTTCCCGACCGATGGCCTGATTCTGATGCGGTTAGGAAGGCCTCCTAACGGCATTTGCTCCTTCCAAATCGGATCGGGAACGTGTCTTCCCGACCGAGGGCCCAATTCTGATGCGGTTAGGAACAAATGTTCCCATTGAAGTCAATGGGAGTTCAACCAAATCGTATCTGGAAACATCCGGATGCATCCTACTCTGCCGATTGGACTTTCCCGATCCGAGTGGGTCGGAAACCATTTCCCAACCGATTCGGTCGGGAAGCTTTTCCAACCCGCATCAGAATCGGGCCCAAAGTTGGAGAGCACATGGACTTACCCCCTTACTAATTGTGAGTAAATCGTCCCGGGAGTATGTATATTTAGAGCAGATCAAACCGGTAGCATGTCTGGCGTCTGGAATCATTCAGGCGCTGACGGGCACAGACGGGCTTGCCTTTGGAACGCCTTCGGTGCACCAGTGGCGCGTCCACAGCACGTCCGCGCCACGGCAGGCATTAAATGGCCGGGTGGCAAATCTGGCTCCTCCCGGTCGAGCCTCTGATTGGGTAAATCTTAGTCTTAGCCACCATTATCTCAAATTATTAACCCTTAAAATGCCATAATCTTGTAGAATCCTAGAGCCCGGAAATATGACTCGCCTCATTGTCACCTTTTCAGTATTATTATTGCTGCAGCAGAGTGCAATCCTTAGCCATATCTTACAGATCAGTATAACACAAAATCCCTATTTAAACGTGAAGTGAAGGCTTGTAAGGAAAATATGAATGGTAAAGTGAATTCTTGACAGACTCTTAGGGAACATAGGATTTGCAGTGCCCAGAGATTTCTAAATGTTGAGAGCCATACCCGAAGAAGTGAATGGTCCAGTATTCTAAATATGAGAGCCAATCCCTGAAGAGTTGGTCAGGTATTCAATGGGATGTATAACAGTACAACGCGATCATTTTGATCGCAGTACTTTACATCGTGGTTTTTACAATGCAAGTCGTTACAACGACTTGCGTTGGAGGGCGCTGGATTGAGGATTAATATGATTTTCTATTCCAACTCCAGCCCACGTAACAGTAGGGAAGGTGTTGGAATAGAAAATCACACTATTCCTTAACCTAGAGCGTGGTAAAGGTCGTGCGTTGTAAACACTGCGTTGTAAACGACGTTTCCCATTCAATGTCATATTTCTAAATAAAAGATTAAAGCAGGCCTTTTAAAATTAATTTGCATACTTTTGAGTCTGCGTTAAAAGTGTATTCTGTATTTGTATATAAGGTTAGTGTAGCTACTTTGAACTGTGGAAATTATGAGTTTTAAATAACTATCTGACTCTAACATTGAACAAAATAAAAGAATATCCCATCTAGGAATCTGACATCAAGGGGTCGATTCCGATTCGGGCCGGAAAAATCTTCGTCCGAGCCGGACCCGGAGAGATTTCTGACCGAATCGGACTCTGGCAGTCCGACCGAACAAGTACGATGCATTCCCATGCTATCGGGCTCGATTCGGTCGGACTCCCATTGAAGTCAATGGGAGCTGGGCGTACAACGCGTACGCGGGCTCCCATTGACTCAATGGGTGCGAGGCGAACAAGGGCGCCACCTGCAGCGGGTACGCGTCGAAGCGGTTCGCGCCGTACACGCACAGGTAGGGGGACCCATGGGTCTCCCCTGTGTGCGCCTCGCACGTTTACGCGTACAGGGGGGTCCAACGCGGACCCCCAAAGTCCGGCTCCGACAGCTCTTTCGAGCCGGACAGCGCGAGTCGGTCGGACTGCTCGAAGCGCGCATCGTACATACCCGGCCGGAGAACGACTCCATTGCGCGAGGCGATCCCTGTCCGTGCGAGTCGGTCGGAGCGTGTTGATCCCGCGTACGAGTCGGACGGCGATTTCGCGGGCGCTTGCATCGTACTCGCTCGGCCGGACGCGCGTTCGAATCGGTCGGGAAACAGGGCTCCGAATCGGATCCGGTTAAGCCGAATCCGATTCGGAGCACTACCGGCCGAGATCGGAATCGACCCCCTAGTGTCTTCTGTATTATCCCTAATTTATGTTGTCTGCCTTATTTTTTAGAACTCACATTTTCAACTTAAAATACTGTTCATTTTGTATTTAAGATCAATAAAACATTCAAGATAAAGCATAACAATGTATTCAAAAGCTCCTCAGTAGTTTGTTGACAATAGCTGATTATAAAACAATTGCAATGCAAATTTCAAAACTTAGGGGCCACCGCAATGGAGCACGGGACCGACCGCCGATGTTGCGGCGGTCCCGCCATGCAAATTAGGATGCGCCTGCCACACTGGCGGGCGCATCCTGGTCCTTTTACATTGCGGGTGGATCTGCTGGCTGCAGGCCTGCTCGCAATGTAAAAGGACTGTGCACAGCATTGCCATGCACAGCATGGCAGGCACCACGTGGTGCCTGCCACGTAGTGCATTGTGATGAGGGGGGTACCATAGGTACTCCCCATGTGCACCCCCCACCCCCTCAACACCCTGGGGGCCCACAACGGGCCCCCAATGTCAAACACCGCATGCCTTTCCATGGCGGCATCGCCGACATGGAAAGGTCAATCCCCAAAGTCTTCATAATATGAATGGCAGTGTCTTGCAGACACCGCCACAATATTGTTTCCCTTTTCTGCCCGGTCGACAGTTCGACCGGCGGAAAAGCGGCAGACGGTCTTTTTGTCCGCCGCGGTGCCACCCGCCATGCTAATATGGCGGGGGGAGGACCAGGGACAATTGGCGGCCCGGCGGTGGCGATCTGCCCGTTATCCTAATGGGCCCCTGTGTCTTTTTGCGGAAAATAGTTGTTATAAAAATCTTCCTAAAATTTTAATAAAACACAATTTCATGACAGTTTATTAAAGGAGGTAATTGAAATCTTAGTATATCTGGTACAGCAGTAGAGGGGGTTTGGAAAGAAAATCAATTGTTAAAATGCATCGCAATATAGTCAAGAGGGGGACAAGTTCCATCTAAGAATAAGGGGAAGAAGAAATGAGAGATAAAAGACTTCCTTCACCGTACATGGCAGTCGCTAATCATTTTAGCTTGTACTAGCAATAGAGAATGACACCATATTTTTAAATTGTAAAGCTAAATAGCTAGATAAAGCCATTATCAGAAGTGCAGAGGAAACCCCGCAGGTATCATTTGGGGGTAAGCCAGTCAGCTTTGACAAATTTGGACATTCTTATAACTACAGCTTCCCTTGTGTCGGACCTCAAGATCATTGCAGCTTGTTCATAATTCCTGACACTGAGAAGATGGCATACCGGTAAAATCCACTGTTTGCTTGGACCCCTGTAAACAGTACGAAATACTAGAAAGTGGTGCAAAGTTTCAGGAACCAATTTGCAAGTGGGGCACACTGTGGTCAACCTAATGTAGTTTCCTCAGCTTGCAGTGAATCTGAGAATTGGGAGAGACCCATATCTAAGTTTTAGGTATAGCTGTCTTGGAATGGAACCTTAGATAGCATAAAGGGAAGCATCATAGGTTGGGAATTTTTTGTGATCAATGAATTGGTTGATCAGTCTGCTGACTTACACTTCTGGAACTCTCTGCCCCAAAGGTATTCCCTGCACCTATCCTTAATCAATTACTTTAGGATTTGAGCGGCTTCATCCTGGGTATGCAAAAGGGGATGGAGGCTCTATATGCACAACATTTCTTTTATATAGGCCAGCATGGTATTCTTAAGTGGTCCTGAAAAAGTTCCCTAAGAGGGAGTCTTAGGGTTCCCATTCTTCAGTGGACCATAACCTATGCCAAAACATCAAGGGTCTCTACTGCACAGTTAAGGAGATCGGGTATAGTCCCAAATCTTGTAACAAAGGAAGGCAAGTGCTTTGTGGTAGGTTGGTAAACAGCCCAAGAAATCTATTTATTGCCAATGTAAGCTCCTTGGCACATGCGTGACCCCAAATTTAAACTCCATATACGGCTGAGCTTTCTGCATTCACTTTTTAAATTTCTATGGCTGGGGCAAGAATTTTAGATTTTATCTTCCTTGCCATCTTAAGGAATGCCTCGGACTAATTTTAACACACTCTTGTTTGTTGGAGCACTCCAGCTTAAATTGTGGGTCAGGTTCATCCCAAGATAAACAAAGTCCTGGACTTTGTCGAGGGGTGGGTTTTGAAATTAAAATTCTTGCCCCATGCTGACCTGTATGGGTTTAGCGCCATCAATTTTATTTTGTGTTATGTTTAGCTCTAGATTATTAGAAAAATAGGGAGCGACCCCACTGACCAAAAGACAGGGTACCACTGGTAAATATAAAAAAATATTTCTCTTGGACATGCACAGAGATACACCTTCAACCCGGTGTACAATCAACAAAATTCACTACTATATCACACATCACACATACAAACAAATTCCTCCATAAAAACCATCAAGTTGAAACCCAAAAAACAACTATATATCACATAAAGATAAAACACTCAAATGTATAACAAATTCAAGGTTTATTAAAAATGAGTTAAAATCACATTAAAAATTATACGACAATGACCAAAAATTATACGACAATAAAAAACATAAATTCACACATTAAAAAACATGAGACATCATGAGAGATAGAAAAATATATGTGAAACACGTAATTTCATCAAAAAAGGTTATTCCCAACAGGAATCAAATACATAAACACCATTAGTTTCTGGATATAACCAAATAAAGATATGAGCGTCGACACGTTTCAGTGGTAGGAAATTATTGAAGTACCACCTTCATCAGGACAAATACAATGCTTGTCTCTCTCTCAACAGTATTAAAATTCGGTACACCTATAGTCATGTACGCGATGTTCACATAACAAATCTTCCGAATAACCATAAAAGGATTCTTTGTCGTTGTCACGTGGTTTGTGAGAAACCCCCGTTACTTCACCTTATCAGCGAGTCTAATCCTCAATTGATTCGTGTGTGTACACACATATTACTATCAAGTAAATTTGTAGAGGAAATTCAAAACGGAATTTAATTTGTATATTCCGTTGTCCCTTTTCAGAAAGATGGCGCACGGGCTTCACACCATAAAATTAGGTGGAGACAGATAGCCTCGTGTCACCCGGTCTACTTCTCACGTCTCGTCTGTGGCGTTTGAACCAACTTTAGCTCTAGGCCTCAATCTGCACAAAACAAAAGGAAATGGTTTATAATGGCCTGAAGTACCGCAAGGGGTATTAGATGTAAGGAGCGTATCATCTGCAAATAATAAAGTAGAAATTTTGATGGAGACTACTTTTGGGTCGTTACTGTTGGGGAAATCAAGGAACTCAACCAAGTCATTATTGAACAGGGAGAAGAGTGTTGCTGCCAAAATGTAGAGCTGGTGGACTCCCCTCTCTATCCCAAAGTAATTAGCTTGTCCCCTGTTCTTTCCGTACCTTATGCTTACGTGGTTGAACTCATGCAATCTTATGATGATATCTAAAATATTCTCCGGAACCTCCATGTTGGCTAGGACCTCCCAAAGATTATTGTGGGAGACCAGGTCAAATGCTCACTTTAAGTCTACAAACCAAAGTAGAGATGGCATTTTTTAAGCACTACTGTTACTGCTCTCCAGTAAACAGCGCTAAATCTCAACATCTGATCCAGTGTGCTAGTTTGTGGTCTAAAGTCAGCTTGGAAGTCCAAAAGGATGTGACTGGCAAGGGCCCAGTCTGTCAATTTCCTCAAGAGCTGCCAGCAAAAAATCTTCTGCAGCCCGTCTACTAAACTGATATGTCTATAATTTCCAGGATCATCCCTCCAGCCCTTCTTGAACATGGGGACGATCTCAGCTCTCCACAATGATTTTGGTATCAGGCCTCCATTCATAATTGCCCTCATAAGATGGCTAAGGTGGGGGACCCAGATGTAGGGCTTGGCTAGGTACATGTCAGTTGGGATGCAATTTGGGCCAGGGACCTTCCTGGGGATTGTTTATTTTAAAGCTGAATATGAGTCTCAAGTGAGTCTAGGCACCTAGGATGATTAATTAGGTCCTGGCCAGCTGGCCCATTACATCCCACTCCCCTTCATGAATACAGCTTTTCAAAATGATCTATCCATCTATGTGGTTAGACATTGAAGGCCACAGTGGAGGTTGTGCAACAATACCCCAAAAGGTCCTAGTGTCTCTCACTTTGGCTCATGAACCAATTCTGAACAAACCCCATTCTCACAGCTAAGTCTGGCATGGGCTACCAGTTCCTTATATTTTCTTTGAGCTGAGGGAATGTCATTCTGATCTTTGGCTTTGATAAGCATCAGGAGAGTGGATTTTGCTAGTCGACACTGGGCATTATACCATGGGTGTGTGTCCAATGTTTTAAATGGGGTTTTAAGTTCTCTTCAGGGCAAATCTCTCAGGCTTTTAAACAGTTCCTCGTGAGATGCTACAATAGAATTGCAGACTGCAGCTTCCTTGTATGCCTGTTTCATTTTGTCAGGATGGATTGCAACATGTTCCCACTTTAGGCTTTTTTTATATTTGAGAGAACAGTATTGCCTAAAAGGTTAGGTTTTAATGTCTAAGGTTATTAACCCTACCGGAACTAATTTGAGAGCATTTTCTATTACAGTCTTGTGTGTTTCCCATTGTCATACAATCAATTTAGTTATGACCCATTAATAGGAATGTGTGCTTTGTAGGTGATCAGACATAGCCTAAGGAAAATGCTCTTTGGCATAGTCCCAATCTAGGATCCCTTGATCATCTCCTCTGAGTAGCCACAGTGTCACCCTGCATGGTATACCACAAGGAAGGGTGTAAGATGGCTTCTTAAGAAGGTTCTAGTTTAGAGGGGGAAAGAAATTAAAGATAAAGAAGACACTTGTTAACAATCAGATTCAAGTTATAATAGATAAGCCTGACACCAAACTCAACCTGACATCAGGAAAGAGAAGATCCAGACTAAGATCCAGGGGAAGATATCTATATTGAATCCAGCTGCAAGAAGCCAAGAATCAGGAAAAATTAAAGAACACGTAGTGGATGAAGGCTACAAAAAATGGGGCCAATTGCATTACAACACATCTTCCTCTCATGATTGCCTCCCTTATCTACGATCCAAGGAGGAACTGATGTGATAGGAGAGACATATACCTTATCTTGGAATGTGAACCACTAATAATGTTCTTTGGACAATACTTGGCAAAAGAAGCAAGGAAAAAGACCACGTTTTATATCCTTTCTTATTTGCCAGAGTCCTGAACTTCACTTCCTCCCCTTCTGTCTAATGTCTACATATGATCACCGAACACCCCTCCGGGTAACAATGATACCAGAATCATCAATGCAACCCACGCCATAAAGGCGCTCAGCATACATTGTATTCCTCTGATGGTGCATAGCCTCCAGTAAGTCCTGTGCATGATTGGCACAATTATGTAATGACAGTGCTTCTGAATATCTAGGAGATGAGCTCCAGTATGTTTCTTAATGTGCAATTACAAGAAAATATAAAGCTACAGTTGAGACAGGAGACAGCATCCCAATGTTGATAGATATTACCAATAACTACTGCATCCAACCTCAACATTCCATATCCTTATGCCAACATTTGTGTTCTAAACACAGCTTTTAACACGTAACACATATGATTGATATACATACAGGGTCCTTACACAGATTAATCTGAAATTATTGTCTGGCAGCACGATTCCCAAAGCAGTTACTATCTCAACTGAATTGCCCATAACTGATTAATAATCACTGGTTTGCAACTGGAATTGAAGTTACAAATAATTAATACATACCTTGGTGAATCACAAATAGGTTGGGCATTCCCCCTTCATTTCCCCTCTTATGTGTGATTCAGAGTCTCAAAGGCCCTTTTACCAATTAGAAAGAGTAATCTGACTGATCAAAGAGCTTTTGTAGATTGTAAGAAGCCCTTTTTGCAATAACAAACTCAGTGCTTTTATGAATTGCAAGCTTTGCAATACATCTGGCTCTTCATTCTTTCTTCTGTTTGATTTCACATGGTTCATGGTTGTCCTGTTGAAGATATTACCTGTTCAGCAATAGCGCATGTATGATGTCTGTCACTGTACTGGTCTTTATTCTGCCACAGAAAGTATGTGTTTCATTATTGGGTCCTGAACATTGTCATAGTCTTGAACCCTCCTAGTGTCAATGAGTCCTTTCATGAGTCAATGCAAAGAAAGATATGCACTCTTCACCAGAGTACCATTAGATAGAGGGCAGAGCCCTTGATTAGTTGCAGGTTACATTTTTATAAAATGTCTATGTCTTCCTTAATTGTATGTCTGTGCCATGCATGCAGGGCCATTTAAATGCATTTATATTAGCTGCACACCAAAAATAAAAATATAACTGTTTTTTATATTTGTTGTTTTTTTCACAGGAGACAATTCTTTTGTGTTATTGTTTCTTTTTTAATACTGAGTTCATCTTCAAATTCAAGGAGTTCATTGAGGGCAAGATGACTCACCATACTTGTGGTGCCTGTGACAATTGCACCAGCTGCACTGAACACTCAATCCAAGGACACACTGCGTACAGGACAGGCAAGGTATTTTATATCTAGCCTGCTGAGTTCTGTACACTGTTCCTGTTCCCCATAGCAATATGTCAATGACTCTTGATCCAATTAACCTTCTGTTTGGTTAAGCGTGTAGCCATGTACCATCTTCTCTATTGCCATTTACTATTTCTCAGTTACCTGTGCCTTTTCACTAGATGTAAGTCCTTGCATAGGTTGGAAGAGAGAGTAATGCTCTAGGTGTTGTAGGTTTAATAGCAGATATATCTTCGAATGTGTTTTTTTGTAGTTACGTACCTGATGATCCAATTGTTGTAAATAGAAACATGGTGATGATATGAAAATGAAAGTGGGCAGACCTTTTTTATATCATTGATCCAGCATCGTGGAACAGATGTACTCTTTTTAGAACACAATCATGCCAGCTCCCCCCTTGCTACTGCACTGCCCTGCTCCTTTTGATTGTTCTTTGGTATATTGCTCTACCTTTTCATTTTGCTTACTCTCTTTACTGCTTTCTATTGCCTTGCATTCTCCTGTGTCGTGTAGTTCATGTAGTACCCTATATGCAGGACCTGCGCTTGTGGACAACATATACTGCAGGCTTGGTGGCAGACTGATTCTGAGCACCCCCACCGTATATGTCAGCCTTGTTCGGATAAGCTAGCTCACAGTGCCACTAGAGTCTCCTCTTATCGAGGAGAGAATAGTTTCTGGCAACCTTGGAACATGAACACTCTGATCCCTCAGAATCGTGGAAATAATATACTACTTTTCTCTCAGTCACGTCGTGCTAGCTTATCACCTCTCAGATAGACACACAGAATAAACAGTCGTGGCGTTTCAATAGTATTTATTGAACAGTTGTTATTCTTGTGTAAAAGATATGCATTGCAGTGATCAAAAAGCAACAGAAGAGATATATGATTAGCAGTACTACAAGAGTAAATGGATAGAACAATTCTCCCATATTGCAAGAATCATGAATACATGCATGAATATGAAATGCATAGCAAAAGGTTTGCTCCCTATGTAGTGCTCGTACTCCTACGATGCCTCACTGGATGTACCTACGTGTACCTAGCATATATGCGTGTAGGTCTAGAAGTCTATAAACCTAAAAGCCTATAAGCCAAGAATCCCTCTAGGATTTAGTCGAACCTCACATACCTCAGAAGGAGTATGGGACCCCGTCCTGGTCTCGCATTGGACACCCCGTCCGGGCTGTCTCAGACTAATGTCGACTGGAGCGGCTGCATGCTGGAGCTTCAGCTTCTCTGGACAGTGCGTCTGCTTGGAAGTCTCGGTTCCCTCTAATGTACAGGGGCAAGAGGTGGTATATTTATACCATGAGGATCCATCTAAGATGCATTGGATCTAGTTAGACTCTAAGGAAGTCATACGGGAGGAACTAAGTACATGCATATTATGCAGGGGGAATATTCTTGGAACAACATGCATAATTGATGAGTACAGTGTGGCCTGTGTTTGGGAAAAACCCTGCTGTAAACTTAACCACAGGCGAGATAACGTTCATCCCCAGAGCTCGTGATGTGCTGGCTGGTACTAATGTGGGTGAAGGACAATGCCTAAATAAGGAGTCATGACTATACAAGGATATGTATAGGTATGACCGTAATTGGGCATATGCGGCTATGACCATAAATGGCTTAGTACGAATATGTCCATATTAGGGCAAATACGAATATGTGCATATTTGGGCATGTAGCGAAGGCTCCACGTTAGGGCCGGTATGCGACACATAAGACCCACTCCACTTCTGCATAGGGTAACTTGAACCATATGAAATCTGGATATATAAATATTCTTTAAAAGATATGTAAAACATGACTTTAAAATTTGTTTAAAAAAATTCTGAAAATTCAGTTGTGTAAAAAAAAATCTGGTATATCATACATTTAGCCATACCCTAATGTCAACTTTTTCAGAAAAGGTCCATTCTGTTTCTTTATAGAAGTTGCCTCACAATCAGAGGAAGAAGGCCATGCTTTCTTAATGCAAGGAAAAAGTGTCAATTTAGGAATGTTTAAAAAATAAGTCATATGTTTGAGTTGGTGAACAAATAAGCCAAATTCTTTCCCAGGACACAATGAGCCAATTTCAGGTTAAGTGTCCTGGCTGGGAAGCACAACATCGCTGATGTCGGTCGCAGTAGACGATAAATCCAATGCCTCGCAGAGAACATCAATAGCACGAAGGTGAAAGATTGTGATTCCTTCAGTCGGTGCTTCGACAGCTTGTGCGGCAGTTGGTACCTGGGAGCCTGATGGAGAGTCGCCTAAGTCAACAGGAGCGAACGGCACCTGTGGATTCTCCAGGAATGCGTTTATCAAAATCGGAAGACGCTGGGGACAAAGCAGGGCATGGACCTTTATGGGGTCCAGCATTGCATTCGTGTCCGGTGGCGCTTCGGATGGATACGTCAGACACAGATCTAATGTACATTCTTCTCCGCAAAACAGGCATCGAAGCACAGGTAGGATGCAGACTGGTCGAAAAGATAGAAACCATGAGGCATTCAGTTCTCTTAGGCACGGTATGCCTAGCAGTTGCACCATCCACTCACGGAATTTCCGTTCGAGGAGGGTGTTCGCCATCCCTTCTGGAATTTGACCGGCCATTGCATAGTAGTAGTATTACGACCAGTACTCCTGCGGTCAGGAATAGAATTAGAGGGAGTCCGCCGAATACGCTTCCCAATACGGAGTGTATAAGATTTGGGATCACTCCGAGGACTCTCTGAAAGGTACTTAACAGTCCTGACCCTATGGTCTTAAATAGGTGTACAATACCGCACGTATCAGACATATTAAAGATACGGTCCACCATTTCTGCTAAATGAATGGGGCAGTTTGTACGTACTAGTGCCTCTATCTCTGGCGAGGTCCTTGCAACTTGTAGTTCATAGGTTTCTCGAGCGGAGGTTAAGGGCACCGGGTGCTGTAAAAGCATGGCTTTCAATCTGCTCAAAGTGTCAAATTTTATAAAAGAAACAATCAGTGAAGGCCAAAGTGGTGCCTCCTTGGCGGTGTTTGGTGGTGGAAACAATACTTGCATACAACAAGTAACCCTGGAGTTAACTGTGACCAGATAGGCGACCCCCGGAAGCATCCCACAGCAGCCTTGATCATTCAGCATTAAGTAACTCCCATTCGAGAGCAGCTGGAATACTGGCGTGATCATGGCAGCCGGGGCTCCAGTCATGTGACATGACAGACTAGCTACTGAGCCACTACAGGCTCCATGCAGGGAAATGTCCTGGCACATGAGTGAACCACTTAGTGCGTTTCTGCAATTTTTACCACTTATAAACACTTTGCGATCCCCACTCTGGCATCGGTATCTATATGGTAACTCCCAATTTTTCTTTAATGTACCCCTTACCCATTTTATCATATTTGCCTGCCTGCTTTTGTTCAAGGCAGTACTGGAACTGGAAAGTTGTGACCGGCAGTGTTATTTGGCCGAGAATTAGCCATTCTGTTGATGGTAATTCGGCTACAGTAAATGGTAACCTTTACAGCTTCTCAATTCGTAGCATTGTGTATTTGGCTCCCGTCTGTGCTATTTTAGTCTGTTTATCAGTAAGATTGTACTCTGAAAACAGAGACGTCGTGTTTATATAACGCCATGGCACATAGCCTGCACGCAGAGATTGCAGCGTCCAGCTCAGCATCATCAAAGAACGAAGTTGTGATTGCCCATGTTGTAACAAGGCCAGATCATGTTCTATAATGTCAATAGCCGAAGACACAATGTTACCCAATGAGTATATTCTGGAGGTCAAAGTTGTTAACCCATTATCCACTGCAGCCAAAGCCTTCTCTAAATTAACACAATCTATTTCTCGTATTCTTTCTGCGGCCTCTTGTTGGGATATTTTCCAGTTTTCATTATAATAGGCATAAATGCCAGTAAATATGAAATGTTTCTGACGGTTTTTCCTGGGTCCTAGTCTAATCTCTAAGATCCATGTCAGGTGTGAGTCGGGTCAAGTGATGTTTCACTTCAGAAAGTGTTGAGGTTTCTAGCCAATCTAGGCACAACTTTCCAACACTATAGGATGTCACTACCCCCGGGTGTTGTCTTTGTAAATAGCGTGGATCAGGTCTGTGGTCGGTAAATCCTGCTGTTGCATTCAGGAATCTACACTGACAGTTGTTCGTGTCAGCAGGCCAAATGAAACATTCCGTGTAATCAGGATCTGATCTATTGTACTGGAGTATGTCATCTATTCCTAACCCTTGTGTAGTTGAATTTTGCCCCCCCCCCATCTGTGATGGTGTCGGAAAACCAGGTGTGTTCAGTTCCTTGTTCTTGGCTAGACCAAGACAGGTTGTTTGCTGCTCAGTTTCATTCAGAAAAATAATCTGCTGCGGGATGACGCATGCTCTAAATAGCGCTTCTGTCCCCTGGACTTGCCAGTCCCTTGAACCACAGATTGATTTCAAATCTATTGTGTCTTTCCATAGGTTGAAGCCCTGTCTAGACAATTGGTTCAAAAAGGATGCAGAATAGATATGTTTGGTGTTTGTTAACATAATTTTCTGAGCTGATGTATTTGTCACTTTATAATAAAATGACCTCGGGTCAGATGTGTTAAACCCTGAAAAATATGTGAATTTTCGGGCAAATGTCTGTGAACTACCTTTTGGTGGTGTTAGGCAATGTTCCCATTGATGGTATTCAAATACATTTCTAGGAATCGTTGATTTGTGTAAGAAATGGTGACCATATTGCTGATAACAGTACAATGAATTATAGTCTGAAATATCATCTAACATTTCATTGTTCGGAAATGCTGCTGTTTTCTCTAAATCAGTTATCAAATTATTTACAGTTTCAGTGTCCCAATCATCAGATAATGTACTCGAGGTAACAATATCACTTAAAGAAATTTTAAACACATGTTTTAGTTTTAAAAGTTTAGTCGGACCGAATACGTCGAAATCTATTTTGTCCCATAATATACCGTCTGGTATAGGAACTGCTGTAATGTTCAATATAGACAAATCTCTTGTTTCACGATGTGATGAAGAATGTGATTTTAAAATCAAATTCACTTCTTTGGCTTGGGGGCTTTCTCGAAGAAATCTACCATTAATAAGCATGCTGAATGTTATAATTACTCCTAGTCAGAAAATTAAAATTAAAATCCCAGTTGTATACCAAAGTTCAATCCATGGTGATACCAGGTAAATTTTCCTGTAAAAGTTCCAAAATCCAATAAGTCTTTGTTTGATTTGTTGATGGGCTGGCTTCGTCTCTGGCTCGCTTGGGTCCAATGAGAATGTATCAAAGTTCATGAAATAGCCAGAAGCAGTTCAATCAATTGTTGGAATTGCATCGGGATTGGTTGATATTGGTGTGTTCTCTTCTCGAGGCACGTTGGTGTAAATGTCTGTATTTGGTCTTATTGCAACTTGGTTGTTTTGTTGACTTTCTTGTCGAAGTGGAACGAGTTCTATAGCATTGTTGCTTAGTCCATCATTCATTAGGGCTGGCTCTTCAAACGGATGAGTCTTTCAGTTTGCACTTCTTGGATGGTAGCAAGAGGAGGGCGTCTGCTACTCTGGAGTCCACGAGGCCTACTGTTTAGTATTGGCCACATAGTGTGGTTTGATGTGGTCGATTGACACAAATCTTTTCTCCTTTTTTCCTTCAAGTGGTGGCAGAAGTACTGTTCTTGTGCCTTGGATTGCTAGGACCGGAACTGCTGTTCTGTATGATGGTCCAAATTCTTTGTTGTCAGCAATCTTCTCCCTGACCAGATCCCCGACTTTTGGAATCCAGACAGGTCTTGCCGTTACTTCCTTGACTTCCTCAGTGGCGGGCTCTGTTTTGTGGACTGTGCTTTGTTTAGTCCTGGATTCATTCAGATCCTGTAAAACAGCCAAACGATCATTGATGTCAAATGGTTTCTCTTCCGCCACTGTGCCTCCACAATCAAGATCAGGTACCCACATCCTTGTCCCAAAAAGGACCTCATAAGGAGTGACACCTCCTAAAGAGTATCTTGTCATATTATTAAGAGCCCTTTGTACCCCATATAAACGGTCGATCCATCTACCGCCCTTGCCTAATACCCTAGCTGTTAAAGATTGCTTTAAGTCTCGGTTTTTCCTCTCCACAACCGAATTCCCCTCAGGGTGGTACGGAGAGGAGTACCGCAATGCTACGCCCATTCCTTCCATGGCCTCTTTGTAAGCCTTAGAGCTAAATGCGGGGCCATGGTCAGAATGTAACATGCCAACTGCGTATGTCCCGATGAAGACTCGCAAATCTTTTATAACAGTTCGAGCGTCAGCCGAGCGTTGCGGCCAGACCCAGAGGAACCTCGAGCAGGAATCCACTGCTACCATAATATATTTTTTGGACCCGTCCGATTGTAGGGGCCTGCAGTGGTCCAAATACACGCACGCGAGGGGTTTGTCAGATTTTAACAGGGGAGTCTACGCAGGCTTAGCCACGGTGGAACCCTTTATCTGCTAACAGATATCGCACTTTAAGACATAGGGGCCGATTCCGATTCGGGCCGGAAAACACTCCGACCGAGCCAGACCCGGAGATATTTCCGACCGAATCGGACTCTTGCAGTCCGACCGAACGAGTACGATGCGCACGCATGCCCTCGGACTCGATTCGGTCGGACTCCCATTGAAGTCAATGGGAGCCGGTCGTACAATGCGTACGCGGGCTCCCATTGACTCAATGGGTGCGAGGCGAACAAGGGCGCCCCCTACAGCGGGTACGCGTCGAAGCGGGTCATGCCATACATGCACAGGAAGGGGGGACCCATGGGTCCCCCCTGTGTGCGCCTCGCGCGGCTACGGGTACAGGGGGTCCGATGCGGACTCCCAAAGTTCACCTCCGACAGCTCTTTCGAGCCGGACGGCGCGAGTCGGTCGGACTGCTCGCGGCGCGCATCGTACTTGCCCGGCCGGAGAATGACTCCATCGCGCGGTGCAAGTTGTGTCCGTGCGAGTCGGTCGGAGCGTGTTGGACCCGCGTACGAGTCGGTCGGAGATTTCGCGTGCGCTTGCATCGTACTCGCTCGGCCGGACACACGTACGAATCGGTCGGGAAACAGGGCTCCGAATCGGATCTGGTAAAGCCGAATCCGATTCGGAGCCCTACCGGCCGAGATCGGAATCGGCCCCATAGTCTTTGGTCTGCTTTGTTAACCCTGGCCACCAGTAGCATTGTTTTAGCAAAGAAATAGTTGCTGTAATGCCTGTATGCGCAGAGCCCAAACCCTCATGTGCGGCTAAAATCAATCCCAACCTACGATCCATATTTGGTATTACTCTATCCCCCACTCCAGGAATCTGAGCATATGGAATGTTTTGTGCATCTAACTTGTAGGAGTACTTGAGTGGAAATTTTTTAGGTACTGCAGTACTGCCTTTGCGCGAAGCAATGACAGCAACCATAATCTCACCATCTATTCTTGTTTTTGAACGAGTAACTGCTGCTACTGCGGCTGTGCTAACAGCCCCTTTTGTGGCTTCATCAGCCAATGAATTCCCTTCAACGTGAACGCCTTCACGCTGATGACTCAGTGTGTGTTTATCACGTGAGTCCTTGGTAGTCCGTTTCTCAACCGAACTACCTGTTCCCATAGCAATTTATGCTTAATTGTGCCACCTTTCGCATCTTTAAACCCATTTTGTTCCCAATGATGGAGATACTCATTGTATGACTGGACACAGTAAAAGGAATCACACACAATCAGTGTGGGGAATTCGTGTTCCGTATGTACTAGTGCCATTATCAAAGCTTTTAATTCTTCCAACTGTGCCGGGCAATCTCCAAGAGACTGTGTTCTGGTAAAGCTGGGATGGAACTTGCCATCACGCATGCAACCTTTTACGATTGCACACACTGCGCTGTAAGCTTGCTTACTCCCTGTGGCTGGTTGGGCAGATCCGTCAGTGTAAATAATATATTCATACTGACCGAGAGGCAAAATTTCATTTGGAAGAGGATATTCTTGTTCATATTGCAGAAATGCTTGCGTTTTTAAGCTTGGATCAAATCTGTATTCAACGACCGTTGCAGTAAGAGAGTTAGCTCATTGAATCCAACGTGGATGTAAGGCTTTCGCATTTGGGATGCTGGCCTTTGTAACAGCCTCTAAGGCTGGGACCGGGGTTACGACAATTATGTGTTTCTCCTGAGCCAGAGCTCTTTCTCTTGCTACCGCGGTCTTAACAACTGTCGGGATTTTTTCAGTTGAAGTGAAACGCATTTCTGCGTTTCTATACCGGTGTGATTTGTATGCGATTGGTACAGTCTCGCCCTCATTAAAGGTTAAGTAAGCGTACCCGCATTGACCCGCAATTATTCGGATCACCAAGTTGTGTGCGTTTACATGTGTTTTTAGTTGTTTTGAAGCAATCATGTCTTCTTGTAGGGAACGTAGGATGTCAGTGTGTTCCTGCGTCCACTGTCTGCCTGAAAAGTCAGGTTTTATCAGATTGTAGAAAGGTGTAACTCTTTCTGCATAATCTAAAATGTATAATCTACCAAAATTTAGGAATCTCAGTATTGATTGTAAATTCTTCTGCGTTTTTGGTGTTTGGAGCAGCCCACATTTTTCTAAAAAGTTTGCTGCCAGGCTTTTGCCTTCACTTGATAACTCGTACCCCAAAAAAAGGACACTGAGGTGGGATATTTTTGATTTTTGGAAATTACATTTGTAGCCCTCAGTGACGAATCCCATGATAATGGTGCTCACCCTGGTCAAGTGTTTCTTTAAGTCGTCGTCCGTCAGATAGATATCATCAACATAGGACAACTCTTCTTCATCCACATCTTGTAGTAACTCTGTTACCCTTGCTGAGAATAGCCCCGGGCTGTTTTTATAGCCTTAGGGCAGTCGACAAAATTGCCTCTGTGACCCCAACGCGCTGAATGCGGTTAGATACCTGCTTTCAGGCGCTATATTTTGGCAGAAAAATCCGTTTGAGATATCAAGTGTGGTTTTGAATTTTTTCCGCGTAATGTTGTTCATTAATGCGGCACTATGTGCATTTTGGACTTCGAATGTCTTTGTGCAAGTATTTAAATGTCTGTAATCTAAAACTAGACAATATGTGTTGTCAGGTTTGGCTACGGGGAATAAAGGATTGTTCATAGGGGAAGTGCAATTTTCAAATACCCCCTGGTATTCTAGCTGATCTAGGAGGTCCCTGACTGGTCTTCTTGCTTCCTGCTTTATGGGGTATTGCCTTTGAGCATTCGGGGAAGCTTTTAACGGGATCACATGGTAGAATGAATCCTCATCCCAACCAGCATGAATTTTGTACAATGCCGGAGCTAGGGCTACTGCCCACTCCTGCGCATATGCATGTTTTAGGTGTATGGGAACAAGGTCGGAGAAAGCTGGAAAAATTATATCCTCTCCCCTAGGGCAGTCTGTGACAAATGCTGGTGGTCAATCTCGCTCTGCTAGTAGGATATCATAACCTGATGACAGGTTTTCCCAAAAGAGCCCTTTTATTTTTCTGGCTTTGTCCCCCTCCATCCGGAGTGTTATCTGATGTAACCTATGTGCGACGCTCACCCGAGTATCAGGTGTTTCCACCGTGATATACTCATTCAAGTCCACTGTCACCAGAAACTTCTTCAAGTTCTGGCGAGCTATCGTTACTTCTGCCGCACTGTCTAGCATCGTCAGAGCCCATTCCCCGTTCAGACGCTGTGTCCTCAGAATTCTGGGCATGTCTGATTTTGAGACCTGCTACTTTCTTCTTTTCAAATTGAGGTTTGGGTTTCTGTTTGTCCTCTTTTTTAGGTGCGTAGTCCGCAGCGCGTTGCGTGTCTCTGGACTTCGTACGCTCCTCTTGTCTGCGTTCTGACCGTCCTTCCCTCTCTGAGTTTTTTGAAGAACCCTGAAAGGAACGAGAAGAACGTGTATCAGTATCCTGATACCGGTCTGGTTTCCTAATCTGATCCCTATTCCAGAGGTTATACCTCTTTTCGGAGGGCTCCCGTTGGGGAGAACTACCTCTGGATTGAGATCTACTGTCTTTTGACCTTTGTTGTTTTTTATTTTCCCACTTATTTTTAGGAGAAATCGGTATCTGCTTTGTAGTGTCTCTTACAGCACTGCCCACTAGCGGTGGTTTTATTGCTTTGCCGCCCAAGCTATCCCTACCTAATTCTGCATAGGCAGTTTCAATTATTTTGGGTAGTTCGTGAGGTCGATCTACTAGTTTGACCTCTCTTAGGCATTGGCGGATCACCACAGAAGCTGCTTCCCCCTTGATATTAGCAAGTATTATGGCTGAAACCTGTTCGTAGTTATCTAATAACTTCATCCCTAAATTAAGGGCAGGTTCTGCTCCGTACTCATTTTGTATTTGTTTCAATACTTCAGGTACCACTGTTAAAGACGGGATACAATGAGTTCTGGTATATATTGCAGCGAAGACTGCACCCCAAGAGGTACAATCCTCCAACTGTGGTGTGATCCCCATGGGCAAGCAGATTGTTAAAATTCTGTGCTTTTCATTGATATTAGTATTTGGAAATACTTCCTCAAGCTGTGTTATTTTCTGAGCAATCCAGAACTGTATTTGCTCGCGTTTCGCTGGCATTTTGCCCATAACTGCATGTAATGTCTGTGGAGTTATTTTATTTCCTGCGTTCTGGACTGCAGCTTGTGCTGCACTTGGTGCTTGTGTAGAATGGACTGTTAAAGTGCGCATGACGAACTGTGTCAGGTTTCTGTAGATTTTGATTAAATCTCTGAGATGTACGAGTAATTCTGCATTAGGCATTATGTCAAAATCAGGATGCGGTGTGTAAGCCGCAAGTATTGTCCATGTGGCCCCTTCTCCTCCGAGTGGGCCTAATCTTACTCTTTGTCGTAAGTGGGGTAGGGCGCCTTTAAACCAGTATTGGTGTTATTGGAAATGTCCTCACAGGGACAATATTCCGCTGGTAGTTCTCCTTCTTCATAGTAATGAAATGTCTTTGCTCTAGCATCTGCTGCTGGGAATGTAACCCAAGAATAGAATACCTCTGTTTTACTGTATTTGTGTGCCTCGATCACGAAAACGACTGTGCCACCCCTGGCTGATAAGCCACTCTCGAATAATCTTAGGGTGACTGAATGTCTGAACTTAGGTGCAATCTCAATTGCGTCGTCGGGTTGCTCCTCATCTGTGAGGGGCAATGCTTGTAATGCCGTGTCTACGACAGGAGTACTCATTTTTAAAAGATGAACTTAAAAAGGTTTTATTCACAATTGTAGGAACTATCCTTTCAAGCTTGACTAACCAACAGCTAATAAATAGTATTCTCGTACTACTCAGCTGTGGCGGATTTTGTGCCCACCCACTCCAGACGTCTCTGGGGTTTTTGATTAGGATCTCTGAGGGTTAGCATGACTGAGCAACTCAGATTCTACAGTTAAATTAGTGCCTTTACCATAGTTGGCGGCGCCATGTTGTGTAGTTCCTATAGCACCCTATATGCAGGACCTGCGCTTGTGGACAACATATACTGCAGGCTTGGTGGCAGACTGATTCTGAGCACCCCCACCGTATATGTCAGCCTTGTTCGCATAAGCTAGCTCACAGTGCCACTAGAGTCTCCTCTTATCGGGGAGAGAATAGTTTCTGGGAACCTTGGAACATGAACACTCTGATCCCTCAGAATCGTGGAAACAATATACTACTTTTCGCTCAGTCACGTCGTGCTAGCTTATCACCTCTCAGATAGACACACAGAATAAACAGTTGTGGCGTTTCAATAGTATTTATTGAACAGTTGTTATTCTTGTGTAAAAGATATGCATTGCAGTGATCAAAAAGCAACAGAAGAGATATATGATTAGCAGTACTACAAGAGTAAATGGATAGAACAATTCTACCATATTGCAAGAATCATGAATACATGCATGAATATGAAATGCATAGCAAAAGGTTTGCTCCCTATATAGTGCTCGTACTCCTACGATGCCTCACTGGATGTACCTACGTGTACCTAGCATATGTGCGTGTAGGTCTAGAAGTCTATAAGCCTAAAAGCCTATAAGCCAAGAATCCCTCTAGGATTTAGTCGAACCCCACATACCTTAGAAGGAGTATGGGACCCCGTCCTGGTCTCGCATTGGACACCCCGTCCGGGCTGTCTCAGACAATGTCGACTGGAGCGGCTGCATGCTGGAGCTTCAGCTTCTCTGGACAGTGCGTCTGCTCGGAAGTCTTGGTTCCCTCTAATGTACAGGGGCAAGAGGTGGTACATTTATACCCATGAGGATCCATCTAAGATGCATTGGATCTAGTTAGACTCTAAGGAAGTCATACGGGGGGAACTAAGTACATGCATATTATGCAGGGGGAATATTCTTGGAACAACATGCATAGTTGATGAGTACAGTGTGGCCTAAACCACAGGCGAGATAACGTTCATCCCCAGAGCTTGTGATGTGCTGGCTGGTACTAATGTGGGTGAAGGTCAATGCCTAAATAAGGAGTCATGACTATACAAGGATATGTATAGGTATGACCGTAATTGGGCATATGCGGCTATGACCATAAATGGCTTAGTACGAATATGTCCATATTAGGGCAAATACGAATATGTGCATATTTGGGCATGTAGCGAAGGCTCCACGTTAGGGCCGGTATGTGACACATAACACCTGTTCATTACCCCACAGTGCTGACATTTTTTTCGGCCATATTCTCCGTCCCGCTTCCCACCTCACCAATCCCGCCCAGCTTCTTCCAGGGACTCTCCTTCCTCTCAGGACCTACTTAATGAAGGCCACAATGCAGTTGCACAGTGGAAGCATGCAGTGATCATGCCAAAGGCAAGCACTTCTGTGCACAACTTCGCCTGGACTGCACCCAGGCCAAGGAGCCCTGGCTCTCCCGCTACTCCCAGATACACCACTGCTGAGATCCAAGCCCTTGACCCGAGACTCCACAACAACAACTGCTGCCACACTTCTCCACAAACAACTGTATGACTTTTCACCAATTAACCATAGCAAAGAACTCTTTAATATGGTGCGAGAGTTCTCCAGTCCCTCAACTACCCAAAACATCATCCCCCTTTTCAGGAACTCTGCGACACCCTGGCGGACTTCTTCCATGGCAAGATCTCCACCATCTATAAAAACTTTAAACCCCTAACCCACATCCACCGACACCCTCAGCCTCCTCTCTCCCACAGATGAAAACCCGATGTGATCTCCAGCTACCTGCTCTCCGCCTGGGACCAGCTCACCACGCAAAACACTGCAGCAATCATCAACTTCTTCCACTCAAGGGCAACCATGGACCACTGTCCCAAACACTGTCTCAACCTAAGGATGCAGATGATCAGCAGTGAGGTCACTGCCATTTTCAATTCATCCATAACCAGGGTCACCTTTCATGAAGAAAAGAAACATGCAGAAGTTGAAACCCCTTCTCACAAATCCTTCCAACCACAGCAAACTCAAGAAGTTGCCCCATCTCACTGCTCTCCTTTTCTGTCAATGTCCTTAAAAAGGCCATTAACCACCAACTCACAAAACACCTGGAGTTCAACAATCTTCTGGACCACTACTAATCCAGTTTCTGCACTAACCACAGCACCGAAACCACTTTGATCTTCCACAATCACTCTGCAGCATTCACCACTGTATCCCAACACACACTTATCAAGAGGATTCATTACATTGGAGTCCTCAAATGGATTGACTCATCCACACAGGTAGAATCCAGAAAATCTGCCTACCTCCTTTCACCTCAGAACCAAAGAGCTTCATAAGCGGCGTCCCTCAATGCTCATCCATCAGCCCCACACTGTTCAACATCTGCATGACCCCATTGACCAACATTGTCAGAACCCACAGAATGAACATAATAACTGATGCAGATGACACTAAGCTCATTCTCTCACTCAAAATACCACTCCACCAAGAGGGCCAACTTCTGCACGTGCATAACAGGCATCGCCGGCTGGTGAAAACAACTGCTTAAACTCAACACATACAAAACATAAGTGCTGATCTTTGGGAAAAACATCTCCCCTTGGAACGACTCCTCATGGCCTACTGAACTTGGACCAGTACCCTCTTCGACAGACCACGCAAGCAACCTTGGCATCATCATGTACAGAAATCTAACCATGAAAAACATGATTAACGAAGTGTCTTCCTCTTGTTTTCTCACTCTTCGCATGCTCCGTAAGATCTTCAAATGGCTCTCCATCAACACCAGACAACCTGTCACTCAAGTCCAAGTCACCAGCAGGCTGGACCACAGCAATGCACTATATGTAGGAATCACAACACACCTCCTAAAGAGACTACAGACCATACAGAAGTCAGTGGCCAGACTCATCCTCAACCTCCCCAAGCAGACCCACACCACCCCACCTCAAAAAGGTCAATTGGTTTCCCATTTAGAGAAGATGTCAATACAAGATGCTGATTCACACCTACAAGGCCCTTCACAATCAAGGACAAGCATGTATCAACTGCAGCCTGAACTTCCACCATCCGCCCAGACACCTGTGCTCCGCTTCCCTTTCCCTTGCACACACCACTTCTCCTTCTCCTACTCTCAACAAAATCCTGTAATGACCCCCCCTTCACCTACTGACCTCATTCTCTCTTCTAGAATTCGAGAAAGCACTCAAGACCTGGCTGTTCAACCAAGCACTTAGCAGCTTTGAAGTATATTATCATTGATAGAGCTGTACTGCTCAAAATGTATTGCAGCATGTAGAAGGAAGAGGTCCAATACGTTGGGACCTTCTGCATGAGGACTTTACAGGTACTCCATTATCATACTGAATTACCCTCAACTGCTTCTGTGCTTTGAATGGCTGAATTGAGGGCTAATCCTGCAACAATTGACCAGTATGTTGTTAACTACTTGTTCTGTTTTGAGGACGTCCTGCATAATTAGGTTGATCCAATACGATAAACATAGGACTTTGAAGTATCCTTGATCAGCCTTGAATTTGACAATATTGCTTCCATTGTCAGTAGGAACAAATCTAGTGCTGAGACATCTGGCTTGAAATTACTTGTATTCTTTTGGAATACATTCTTCAAAGATGTTGGCAGCTGTATGTTCCATTTCCATAGAAAACATAGCAAGTGTTTGAGTGATGAGACCTTTGGCCAGGCTTTGCTTAACTCCCTTGAAGGAGACCCATTGTGCAGTGACGCATATCTAGTCTGTAACTTGATAACTGGTCTACATTTCTTTCATGGGGCTGATGTACTGAACAGCACTCCCCTTGAATTTTTCACCAACCGATTACATCACTTGATGGTGCATGCTTGCACAGCAACACTTGTAAAAGAAATCTGGCTTATTTTGATCAAAGGGTCGCCACAAGTTTAAACAACCCTTCTCTGATTAAGAATGCTAAGGGAGAAAGCGAAGAGCTAACATTTGGCCAGGTACTCCATGCTGAACATAGACCAGATAATGGGTTATTGGGTCTGTCGTTTTTTTTTTCAGGATCCCAATACCAGTAGGCTGCTTGAACATTTTGGGTTGCATATATACCTCTTTTCCTTGTACCAGGCTAAGATTGCGGTGTGTGATGACTGTACACTAAAAGCAACAGTCACATGACTGCTTCATAAGACAAAAACATCTTCTTCCTCATCACTACCTCTTTCTATCCATTTAACTTCTTCTTTCTCAGCCTCAGCTATATTTTTGAGGTGCTCTACCATATGATTGCATGTTTTTTTTCTTCATATGGTCAAGTTGGCCGTCATCCTGGGTACCGTAATGTCCACCTTGCTTCACACAATGCACTGGTTGGTAGTAAATTATGAAATCTGCAATGTGCATTCATGCAGCCTAAGCGTAAAGAAGTCTCAATCTGGGAGGAAAATTTCCTTATAACAGCAAAGCCTAAAGAACTTGGTTGTGATGGAGCTAAGTGTGCTTGCCTTTCCTTTAAAGGAAGATACGGATGTGGTAGGGATTGATTCTTCTTTATTGTTGTCCTTCTGCTGATTGTGCTGTGCTTTAGATTGATCGGCCCACTGCTTTCCAGCTTTTGTCACAGTATGTAGGAGATGCACAGGAGATGCCAGAGGCCAGATGCCTGAGGAGAGGGATGTCCACTCACCATCAGCTGCATGTCATTTCCATCTACTGCTGGAGCCACCACTCCCGTTATGCTGCCATAGTCTCCAGGGGTGGGGATTTGGACCTAGTTACTTTCAGACTTTGGGCGGTAGCGGTAGTAGCAGCTGGGTACCACATGAGCCGTAGAAGCTACAGGAACAGGAGCCATGGGGCAAGGGGAGTAGGAGTACAGCGAAATTGCAGAGCCTGATGTGCATTAGTCACAGTGGCCTAAACCCTAGAGGGCAGAAGCGACCAACCTAGTGGCAGGTGTGGTTTGCACATGGGTAGGAATGCCACCAGCAAGGATCATATACACTCCCTTATCAGGACTTGATCTTATGGTGCAACGTCACACACAGCTCTGCAACTCCCTGCATTTTGTACTAAACACCACACTGTTGTACTGATACAGCAGAAATGCTTTCATTCTGTGACCTGTGCTTGTTCTCTGTTCAGACACTGCCTACTAGATGAGGTCTTGGAAGGCTGTAAAGTCAGATAACCATACAATCAGCAAATTTGAGTTATTGCTCTTGACTCAACATGCAAGCACATCTTTTTATTGATACAGGTCATAATCAATCAGGTCCAAAAACAGACAGGCACAGTAGACTTTGTCGAACCAACTGCCTCCAAAAACGCCTGAATAGGATCTCTCACTCATTTTTGCTATAGTAGAAATTGCCATATATTTTTTCATATAGTCTTTCTTCTAGCAAATTTAACACGAAACAAAAAAAAACTTGCCATGAAAAGGTAGTACCACAGCAATAGCCAGCAGGCAACGGTCACAAACTAAAAAAGATAAAGGCAGGAGGGGCAGACATGAGGCAGTCCAACAGGTTCAAAGTGAATCCACCACCTCTGTCTACTCTCCAACTAGTAAGAGGCCAGCAACATGGGCAGTAAATTTGCAACAACTTGATTATTGAACTCTCATCAGATTGATCCTCATTTGCCTCCAATGCCACAGATCAGTCAATGACTAATAACACTCTGCCAGCTTTGCTGAATTAACAAGCTCACATAAAAATGTAAAAGCACGAGTTCACCAAGATTTGGGGCTGATTAGGCTCCAAGTTTACCTCTTACCCCCACTTGAGCCACAAGAGCCATGCGCTACATGGCCACGATCCCCAAATTGATTATTTAGATCTGCTCTCAAAATTTGCAGCAAGCGTTACTCTGAATGCCTCAGATAAAAGATCAAGAGAAAAGCTTGACCAAAACACCCTGCACACAAGTGTATCAGGGAAGGAAACAAGAGCAACAGGGCAATCATCTACTGAGGCTATTCTGCTACCAATTAACTCCAGTCTTCTGGTGGCCACAAACCCTTTCACCTGGCACTCCCTCAAATTAGAACTCCAGGGTTGATTTATTACAAACTCTTGCAAACACAATAATTAGTAAGAACTTAAAAATAACAAATCTGGAAACCAAGCTCAGTACATACCAACAAACAGATAAGATTTGCACCCTCCTAGAGTTACTCTCTATTCTGGTAGACAACCTGAAACTTAACTATCTTTTCAAAGTAGGGCCTAATAAAACAGACCATTGGATCAGCCTATGTAGAGAAGGGAAAATATCCAGAAGGCCCAATAACTCAAACAGATCCAGCTGGAGGTTGTAATTTTGCAGAAGGACACCACAAACAGCAGTACGAATGAACCGGCAAAGGGCCTTGTTACTATTGTGAGTTGCTTAGAGGTAAGCGAATCGTCCACATCCCTATTTCTGGGAGGCAGAAGAAAAGGCTTAAGAAAAATAAGAAGAAGCTGGTGATTCAAGCAGGCATGGTCCCAGCCTTTACCTCTGCACCCAGGTCTGACACCAATGCTTCCCCTCAGCCACATCCACCCCCAAAATTGTTTTACATTTTTCGGCTTGCCCAAATTTCTATAACAACCCAGTTGGGAGCCCTGCTCCCCTGGTGCCAGCAGACTGACATGCCACGGATCACTCTGGCGACCCAGCATCTTGGTTCTGTAAAAATGACCAGTCTTTTTAAACAATGCTAAGATTGAAAGTTCCTTATCAACACAGCTGGGAACTATGACCTCTCTGGTGAACGGATTTCCGCAATCGTCAGATGCTCATTTAAATACGGGCCCAGTACGGCACCCAATGGCTTCACCTTGTAGGACACTTGGCAGCAGCATTTATATCAGCCTACTCTGGCTAGCGTGGCTGGACAAACAACAATTCTGCTGACACAAATCACTTAAACACCTCTCAAGAAGGTAGATATGCACATCAGTGGAATTCCCCAAAACTACCATCATCTAAATGGCTCCTGTACCAGCTCCGTGGATAACCCTTCAAGTGTTGGCAGTCTAAAAGATGATTCATCCATAAAGGAGAGATCTAGTTTGATGTGGGATGAGCAAAAAATATCACAGAAGGCATATAATCTGAGCTGATCTTATGAATTATGTTTTTATATTAATACTGTTTTATATATCACTTTTATGGATGGCTAATTTCTTCTGTTGGAATGCCCCCTGCCGCTGAGATCCCCTGTGGCCCTATCTCATCTAGTGACACTTTCCCGCTTTCTGCGTTTCCCGCCTCCCAGTTGTCCAGCCCCCGCACACTACTTAATGGTGGCTGCACGCAGTAGGCATGCTGCTAGCACGCAAATGCATGCCAAAGGCAGCCCGTCTGTGCCTGTCCAAACCTGGACCGCACCCAGCACCACGGACCCTGGTCCTCGTACCTTCCACCGATACGATGCCCGCACTGTTCTCGCCCTCAACTCTGGACACCACACCGCCTGCCACCTCACATCACTGAAGGAGACCCAAGGACCCTTCTCTTGCCACAACTGAAGCTGCACCCTGTCCCACCTCTGCACTCCAGCTCCTCACACTGCATCCTCCTCAACATGTGCTTCCTCCACAAACACAACAAAGAAATCTGGGAACTCCTCAACCCCATCACTCCAGACATTGCCTTCCTAATTGAAACTAGGACAAACCCCAGCTCTGGCCTAGACATTTCCACCGCCATTCCCGATGGCTGTAAGATCACCCGCAAGGACCCGTCTAACGACCAGGAGGAGGCATCACCATCGTCCACAACAAGACCTTCTGCCTGAACACCCACTCAGATTATCCAACGACAACAATGGAAAACCTCCACTTCCAGATCCAGACCAACACCACGCTCCATGGTACCCTCATCTACAGACCACCTGGCCCCAACCCGCCTTTCACCAAAGCCATCTTCAATGTCATTGTCCCCCAGGCTCTCACATCCACCAATTACATCCTAATCAGTGACCTCAACTTTCACCTGGACAACCCCAATGAACAGAACACCACACCCCTTCTAGAGAACCTCACCAACATAGGACTCAAGCAGCTAGTCACCGCTTCAAACCACGCAGCAGGACACATGCTCAACCCCGTCTTCTCCACCAGTGGATAAGTCACCCGCAGCCACACCACCGAAATCCTCTGGACCAACCACCACTGGGTGCACTTCACCTTCACCAAACTCACATACCTCAATGCCCTCAACGCCCCCGGCCATAGCTGAACAAGGTCACTGAAGAAAAGCTCACCACCTCCCTTAGCACTACCACACTGCTGAAAGAAGCAGACGCCAATACCGCAGCACGCTACCTCCACAGATAGATCTCTAACTGCTCTGACATTCTGGCACCCCTCAGGAAGGCACTCAGCAAGCAACACTCCAAGAAAGCCAGCTGGTTCAATCCCGCCCTCCACGAGTCCAAATGCACCTGCAGACGAATAGAGAATAAATGGAGGAACAACAAAACCCTACCAACCCACACAACCTTTAAAGCCACAATCGCCACATACCACCCCCTCCTCAAATCCACAAAGAAAACAGCCCTCCAGGACAGAATAAACTCCAATGCACACAACAGTAAAGAACTCTTCACCAAGGAGTTTTCCAGGTCTAACAACAAGACCATGGACTTCCAACCCTCCCAAGACAAACTTGGCACCCTCTTTCATTACAAGATCAGGCAGATCTATGACAGTTTCAACACCCAAGACCCTCCCACCAAGCATGACACCACTGCACCCAAGCACCCCGTACCTCAACAGATTCTGTCCAACCGGATCCCTCTCACCAGAGATGACACTCTCAAAACCATGAAGAGCATCCACTCCGGAGGCCCCTCAAACCCATGATCGCACCACATCTTCCATATAGCAGCCACCGCAATCACCCCTGAGCTCCACATCACCATCAACTGTTCCATCGAGACCGCCACCTTACCCAACGACTGGAAGATCAACCCTCTGCTAAAGAAAATATCCACCAACCCAACAGACCTCAAGAACTTCAGACCCATCTCCCTGCTCCCCTTCCCAGCCAAGGTCATCGAGAAGGCCATCAATGCCCAACTCTCCGAGTACATCGAAGAAAACCAAGTACTGGACATCTCACAATCCAGCTTCAGAAGCAACCACAGCACCGAGACCACTCTTCTCGCTGCCACCGATGACATCTGCTCCCTCCTTGACTGGGGTGAAACCGCAGCCCTCATCCTTCTGGACCTCTCATCCTCCTTCAAAACCATCTCCCTCCGCACCCTAATCACGAGACTCCATGACACTGGCATCCGAGGCATGGCTCTGGACTGGATCCACTCCTTCCTCACCAGTTGAACACAGTGAGTCAGACTACCCCCTTCCTCTCCAAACCTATGGAGATAAGCTGCAGAGTCCCCCAGGACTCATCCCTGAGCTCCACTCTCTTCAACGTCTACATAGCCTCTCTCATGGCCATCATCAGGAACTATGGACTCACCATCGTCGACGACACCCAACTGATCCTCTCCCTCACCAACAAACTCACAACCACCAGAATCAACTTTCACAGCGGGATATAGGCCATTGCCACCTGCATGAAGAACATTTGCCTCAAACTCAACTTAGACAAGACCCAAGTCCTAATCCTGGGACCCACCTCCTCAGCTTGGGATGACTCTTGGTGGCTCTCCACTTTAGGCACCCCACCCCCATGAACCACGCACTTTGCCTGCTTCAAAAGACATTCAGATGGATCTCCACCTTATCCAGAAAAACAGTCACCCACGTACTCATAAGCAGCAGATTCAACTACGGCAATGCACTCTACACCAGTGTCACCCCGAAAATCATCAGGAAACTACAGAAAGTTCAAAATGCTGCAGCCAGACTCATCCTCGACATCCCCACTGAAGCCATATCAACAAATACCTCCAAGAACTCTACTGGCTCCCAGTAAAAAAAAAAATCACTTTCAAGGTCTTCACGCATGTATACAAAGCCCTCCATGATGCAGGGCCAGCCTACTTGAACCACTGCCTCTCATTCCACGTACCCACCAGACACCTCTGCTCTGTCCAGCTGGACCTTGCCACCGTTCCTTGGATCCACAAGACTAGAACTGGAGGAAGATCCTTCTCCTACCTCACCGCCTAGACTTGTAACACCCTGCCTCTCCACCTTAGACAATCCCCATCGCTGACCCAATTCAGGAAGGATGTCAAGACAGGTCTCTTCGAATGAACCCCAGCGCTCAGGTGGATCAGCAGTCCCCCGTTACCCACCCCATCACCTTGAGACCCTCAAGGGTGATTAGCCACACTTTACAAACCTTGATTGATTGATTGATTGATTGATTGATTGACATAGTAATACTTGAGGCAGCCTTACTTTCAAAGTTTTGTCTGTACAGTCCAAACTCCAAGAGGAGTAATGAGTAGCGGGTATAAGTTGGAAGGTGGAACAGCTCCCTCAAGGTGTTGCACTATGACTTATCAAATAATGGAGTTAATGCCCCCGGGCAAGCATGTTGTCCTTAGGAAACGTGGGTAGCATCTTTGCCTGTGTGACTCGATGTATGGCCTCTGTTTTGGGGGAGCTTAGCTTGTGATATAATCTGCATAGGACATATATGACTGCATGTGCATTCCTACTAATATGTTCAAGGTTCAGACTCAGCTTGCCTGTATCCATGAACCAGATCCCAAGATAGTTATATTTGGATGTTTGAGAGTTCAATTGGTTGTCTAAGTTTTTCCTAAATTTGTAGTTGCAGATAATCATGATTTTTGTTATATCTGGATTCGCCACAAATATGTTCACTGTATTGCAGGTATGAACCTCATTGAGAAAAATTGGGAGCCTGACAAAGCCGATCTGGGGTGGAATTGAGTTTGCCCTAGAACGTGAGCGACCTTTGTCTGCGGTGTGAAAATTAAACAACATTGGAACCAGAACACACCCTTGATTTAGTCCCTGTGTGGTCCAAATTTGTTTGGTGGCTGAATTATCTGTGCTTGCCTTGACAGAAACCCACATGGATAAATACAATGAGATAATTGCTCTAAGCAATGTGACAGGTGTACCCCAATCTGGCAATTTTACCCAGAGTTGATTGAGATCAACCTGTCAAAAGCAGTGGACTAATCCACAAAAGCAAGCAAATAATGGCAGCCATGAAGGAATTGAAGCGCTACATGCCAAGTATGACAAGGCAACAATGTTGTTGATGGTAGAGGAGTGCTGCCTAATTCCAGTATGATAAAAGGGTATAAAATTGGCTTCAGTCACCAAATTTCTAGTTCACTGAGTAGTATTTTGGGTTAGGTTTTAGCCTCTACATCCAGTAATGGGATTGACCAACAGTTCCCTGGGATGGCGTTCTTCCCCTTTTTGTGAATTGAATGGAGTATGTACCCCTTCCAGGACTGTTGGGCCTCTGAGTTCACTGAGAAAATATTGACCCTCAAAATATCCCCATACCAAAATATTGTGACCAAAATATCGTTGTCAAAAATATTGTCATCCTATACTTATAATGATAAGTACAAGAATATCAGAAAATACATATTGTTGTAGTAGATATCATTGTATTAAATATTGTTTTTAAATATATATATATACATTAAAATAATAAATATTTAATATGTTAAATAGTAACAATAATTTAAAAACATAAATAGATGTCATATATATATTAACAAATATAACACATAAATATATTAAAAGTAACAATTTAAAAACATAAAATAGATGTAATATATATTTAAACAAATATAACAAATGAACTTAATAAAAAAGGTAAACACACATATATAATAATTAATATATATAATTACATATATACATATACCAATAACATAACATCTTTAAAAAAAAACATTCTAATTAAATTAAAAAAGTAAACAACTGAAAATGTAGTAAACATATTTTACACATTAAAAATATTACTAAGTATACATATTATAATTTTAAATAAACAAAAACAGAGTAATATTATAATTATAATTTAGAACAATATAAAATAAATTATAAAATTGAATACATATACTATTCCCACTACAATTTATACAAAACAATGCAAACTATTTTAGTAAATATATATAAATCATTTACTAATCCCACTTCACGCAACGCAAAAGTTATAAAACCGGGTAACATTTACAAATCTCTCTCCAGTAAAAGCAAAAGTAGTGAAACTGTTGGAGTGCAGAGGGGTAAAATGTACTAATCACACTCCAATGAGTGCAACATTAGGGAAAGAGTTGGATTGTGGGGGGGTAGAATTTACCATTTCCACTCCAGTCAGTACAGCAGGAGGGAAAGTGTTGGATAGCGGAGGAGTACAATTTACTATTACCATCCCAATCAGTACAACGATTGCGGAGAGGTAAAATTTGTTATTCCTACTCCAATTAGTGCGACAGAAGGGAAAGTGTTGGATTCTGGAGGGGTAACATTTACTATTCCCACTCCCGTCAAAGCAACATTAAAAACAAACAAAATAACTTGAACAAAATAAAATTATTTAAAAAACAAAGAAAACAAAGAAAAATATAAATATGTACAAACAAAACTACAACTATATTTAAAATTAAAACTAAAAAAAATAAAAACATATTACAATGTTAAATACATATCACAAATAACTACAAATATTATTATAAATAAAATACAGACATCATGTTCATTCAAATACATATTTTTATTTAAAAATGATTTATTAACAAAAAAATGTATTACATAAATTTAATTTAGTTACTTCTGACCCCACAAATAAAATAATTAATTATCAATTCAATAAAATATAATGGATTTAAAACTACATTTTATTTCATTAAAATCAATTAACTTCCCACCCGTTATTCGTATAAACCCCACAACTAAAATTAAACTTAAAAGAAATAATTGCACAAATAAAAAATGTAATTGTCAATTAAATAATTAATAGTATTTAACAACTAATTATTAATTAATTTAAATTAATTCTCTCCCCACCCTTTAACCCCTATAAACCCAACAGCCCACCTTAAAAACAATTACACAATTAACATAATTTTTTAACCATCAATTACTTTAAATTAACAACTAATTATTGATTAACTAAAAATAAATTACTTCCTACCCATTACCCCTATAAACCCCACAACCTGCACCTAAAACAAAATACACAATTCACATAATTATTTATCAATTAATAATTGCTTAATATTAATTAACAACTAATTATTAATTAATTAAAAATAAATGAATTCCCACACTTTACCCCTATAAATCCCACAACCCGCTCATATAATTTACATTTAAAAAAAATTATAGCACAATTAATATAATTAAATATCAATTTAATATAGAATATTAAATAGAAATAAAAAAATACTGTATTATAACTAAATTACTTCCCACCCCATACTCCTATAAACCCACAACCTGCTACAGCACTAAAAATCTGAAAAATTAATTACATTATTTTTAATACCTACTAAAAATGTAGCAAATATATTAAAAAACTTAAACAATAATTATACAAAAGACTTTACAACATATACATTTAAAATATATACTTCAATACATAACAATAATTAAAAAACGATATGTTAAACAACTATATTTTTGCTAATTATATAAATCAATATTACTTACCTGAAAATCAATATTCTTGACAACTATATCCTTGCTGACGACATTTCCATATCACAATATTTTTGACACAATATTTTGGTATGTCGATATATTTTATTTTGATATTTTGGCTGAATACCTGACCTTTGCACTTTGAGAGCAGTCCACATAGAGAGGAGTAAACCCCAAAGTCTATGTCAGACTTGAAAAGTGTACTTGATGATCTTATGACCTTGATGGCTTTATACACAGAACAACAATTCAATATCATAGACCCCGGTGCCTCTTCATCACTGTCCGGGTCTGATCCTTGCCTCATATGAACGTCGCAGAATGCCTAGTAAGTAATTAGGTCCCAATCACATTGTAGATTCCTTGAGTTGGCAAACGTTTTTAACACTTTCTTCTTCCAGCTATTAATAAGTCCAACTGCATCTTTTCCCACTTTAATCTCCTGATCAGCAAGGTTTTTTCCAAACCTGTGGGCTCACCTAGTATATTAGTGCATTTCATTTAGGGAGTTCCAAGTCAAACTGTATTATAACTGGATAGTAGTTGCATTCATTTGCAGTATGGGGTTTACATCCAGCCAATAACTGCACATGTACAAAGGTGTAGTCTGATGTGGAAGTGCTTCTTAAATGTGTGTTATTGGCAACTTGATTATGATGCAAGGACTTGAGAACATGCTTTATCAGCCAGGCTGGTATATCCTCTAGTGAGAAAAGACTAGAGTCAGGGGGCAGTTCTATGTACTGTCTAAATAGTGAATGTCATCTGTTATTATAATCTTGTAAGTGGGAAAGCAGACTAAATCAGTGAGTGCCGAGAAGAGAGATGAAATCCAGGACATTTCTACTAATTTTATGGATGTTTAGATACACATAATTAACAGAATTGAATTAGCCCTGGTGTTAAGAATACCCCCCTTGATAGTAGCTGCCAACATTGATGGGCAATCCCACTTCCAGTGACTCAGTTTTGGCAGTAGAGATGTCCAGATTAATGGTTGTAAAAAAATGTAAATCCAGTACTTATATAGTGCACGACTCACCCCCGAAGGGGTATCTCGGCGCTGGGGGCCGTTGGGAAGATTGAGCGAGCTATTGCCCAGAGTCTCATGGTGCTGGGCAGACCCCTGCCGCCGGAGCCGGGGATCGAACCGTGATCCCTAGCGACCAGCGTCAGTCGCCCTGGCCGCGGCGCCACACCTCTCCCCTGACTATGTAACAGGCAAGGCCAGGGAGGGAGAAAGTGTTGCAGGAGATGAAGAATATTTTCCCTGTTCAAGGTGTCATTCTGGCCTTGTGATGTGTACTTAAGAGGAAAAATTACCTTCAGTGAGCAATCAATCCATCAATAACAACTTTATTCGTAGGAAGTCAGCCGTCCATAAAAGCGATATATAAAACAGTATTAATATAAAAACATAATTCATAAGATCAGCTCAGATTATATGCCTTCTGTGATATTTTTTCCTCATCCCACATCAAATTAGATGGCTCCTTTATGCATGAATCATCTTTTAGACTGCCAACACTTGAAGGGTTATCCACGGAGCTGGTACAGGAGCCATTTGGATTGTGGTAATTTTGGGGAATTCCACTGATGTGCCTATCTAACTTCTTGAGAGGTTTTTAAGTGATTTGTGTCAGCAGAATTGTTGTCTGTCCCAGTCACGCTAGTTGGAGTAGGCTGATATAAACCCCAAAACTAAAAACATCATTTACGCCATTGTCTGCCCCTGTGATAAAATCTATATAGGACAGACAACTCAGCAAGTCAAATGCCGAATACTGCAACATTGCAGTAGGATAAGATGCAGAACAATGGGGGCCCCTATGGTAGAACACTTCCAAACGCTTAATCATTCCCCAGAATCCATGAAATGGTTGGTCATCGAAGCTATCACACTGGGAATCAGGGGTGGTGATTTGGGCGTAATTTTGAACACTAGAGAATGTAAATGGATGGATCGTTTTAACTCTGTTAAAGATGGTCTCAACGAGATTGATGTAACGTATGCCCAATTATCTTTACTAAATGGACAGTAATTGACCCACCGTCTATGTCCCAATCTGCTTTGTACAAAGTTATTAAATTTCACCATCACACTCATACAATGTCGACTTCAAGATCTGTGCTACTGTTAGAATGTGCGCCAACCGGTTTGGACAGTCACATGTAATGTGTATGTCCTGGCATTTTTAGAATGTGCGCCAACCAGGTTGGACAGTCCCATTTAATGTGCATGGTGCTGCACTGTTTCGCTTCAAATGTAAGCGATAGTTGCTATTAGTGGGTGGTTTTATGTTGTATCTCCACTGCTTTACAATTGTCTCTTATACAAATACCCTTCTTTTTTGCTCTTTTTCCTGACCTTACTTACTGTAATGTGTAATGGGCTATTACAATTCCCCATGCATTGTATTTGATATAATTTCCGCTATTACAATTCCCCATGCATTGTATTTGGTATAATTTACGTTAAACATCTTGGCTCTCTCTCCCAGATCTGGGATTGATAATTTGCCTTCGTTTAATCATCGGTTCAGCCATGATCTATTACTGACTGGCAATACGTGCTCAACGTGCACGTCTCAACTAAGGGGCCGATTCCGATTCGGGCCGGAAATCTCTCCGATCGAGCCGGACCCGGAGAGAATTCTGACCGAATCGGACTCTGGCAGTCCGACCGAACGAGTACGATGCGCACGCATGCTATCGGACTCGATTCGGTCGGACTCCCATTGAAGTCAATGGGAGCCGGTCGTACAACGCGTACGCGGGCTCCCATTGACTCGATGGGTGCGAGGCGAACAAGGGCGCCCCCTACGGCGTGTACGCGGCGAAGCGCATCGTGCCGTACATGCACAGGTAGGGGGGACCCATGGGTCCCCCCCTGTGTGCGACTCGCGCGGCCACGCGTACAGGGGGGTCCGACGCGGACCCCCAAACTACGGCTCCGACAGCTCTTTAGAGCCTGACGGCACGAGTCGGTCGGACTGCTCGCGGTGCGCATCGTACTTACCCGGCCGGGGAACGTCTCCATTGCGCGGTGCGAGTCGAGTCCGTGTGAGTCGGTCGGAGCGTGTTGAAGCCACGTACGAGTCGGTCGGCGATTTCGCGGGCGCTTGCATCGTACTCGCTCGGCCGGACCCGCGTACGAATCGGTCGGGAAACAGGGCTCCGAATCGGATCCGGTAAAGCCGAATCCGATTCGGAGCCCTACCGGCCGAGATCGGAATCGGCCCCTTAGTATTTAAAGCCTGACACGTGACACCATTCGGTGTTAGCTGTCAGAAGTCTCAACGCTGCCCTGAGGTATGTGCTCCGCTCCCCTGCTCCCTTCCGGCTTCCAGATTTAATTTAGACGCGCTACTCAGTGTCGCGTGATCTCATGCAAGGCTTTTGACCCGAGTGTAGTTCGTTTGTTAAAATTCTTTCAGCCCTTTCCGATTCTGAGGATTTTAAATCATTCTTCAGTCCCTGTCATGTCTTAGTCCTGGTGTCTTTAGTCTCAGACGCCCCACGTTTATTTTCAAATATGGTAATTTGCATCCTTTATTGATCGTTTGGTGCGCCCCACTGTGGTTTAAGTACTGAGGACAATTTTTCACCTTGTCTGTCAGGTCATGCTTTCAGCTTCAGACGTCCCACGTTTTAAACTTCCCTATTGTGAGGGCGTTTTTTCTTAGTCATGGCATGATGTAATTTGTATTTCTTATTATTCACTGGTTGGCGCGCCCCGTATTTATTTATTTTTCATACCAATTTCTCTGGTACTGTGGTTATCTGATTAGTGAGTTCTTGTCCTTGGCACGTTGTTTTTAGCACTCTTTTCCTAGTTCTTGAACTTGGGGATTACTTACAGGAATTTTTTCCTTGTTGCAGCTATAGGTTACGTTTGAACCCTTGCTCTTTTAACCCCTTCGATGCTCATGACGAGCTGGACTCGTCATGGCACACAGTGTTCGTGTGCTCATGACGAGTCCAGCTCGTCATGGGACCCAGCACAGGAAATCCCTCTGGTGCGGGCACCAGAGGGATTCCCTTTTCTCCCCTAAAGCCTCGGGAGCTGGGGAAGAGCTTCCCCAGCTCCCGAGGCCCCCCCCTGGTTTCCCTGAAATGACGATCGTCGCGCACGTCGCGCTGATGTCATTTCAGTGAAACTGAAACTGAAATGAGCCAAGAGGCTCATTTCAGTTTCAGTTTCTACGTGCTCAGGGGGCTATCTCAGCCCCCTGAGCACGTAGAAACTCAGGAGAGGTATCGTTGGAAAGGGGAGAATCTCCCCTTTCCAATGGTACCCATTCCTAGTGGATCCCTGCTTGGGGATCGCCCCAGGAGGGCGATCCCCAAGCAGGGATCCACCCACTAGGCACCAGGGAGGGGGGAGCGGCCCCTTGGGCAAGGGCCTTTGCTCCCCCCATAAAATATTTGGCATGATTAGTCTTTCTGCCCCCCCTGTGTAGGAAAACGTTGTGGGACCCACGCAAGCCATACCTCGCTGGACTCCCCCGGGTGTCTAGCTTTCAGAAATTTTTGGGTTTGGTAGTTTCCCAAGATGGCCGCCGAGCCCGGGGACAAAAACCCAGGTGACCCCTCTTGCAAAACCAGGTAGTTTTGTGATAGGTAATTTTGATGTCGCCTCAATAGGTTTTGGTCCCTTTTCTGTCGCGGGTACTTGACCCACCCACGCGAGTGAGGTATCATTTTTATCAGGAGACTTGGGGGAATGCTGGGTGGGAGGAAATTTGTGGATCCACGTAGATTCCAGAACTTTCCCACACAGAAATTTGAGAAAAAAGTGATTTTTTTCAGCTAAATTTGAGGTTTGCAGGGCATTCTGGGTAGGAAAACTTTGGGGGATCCACGCAAGCCATACCTCGCTGGACTCCCCCGGGTGTCTAGTTTTCAGAAATGTATGGGTTTGGTAGGTTTCCCAAGATGGCCGCCGAGCCCGGGGCCAAAAACCCAGGTGACTCCCCTTGCAAAACCAGCTTGTTTTGTGATAGATCATTTTGATGTCTCCTCAATACGTTTTGGGCCCTTGCCTGTTGCGGGTACTTGAAGCACCCACACCAGTGAGGTTTTTGGCCCTGGGCTCGGCGGCCATCTTAGGAAACCTACCAAACCCACACATTTCTGAAAAGTAGACACCCGGGAATTCCAGGGAGGTATGGCTTGCGTGGATTCCGCAACGTTTTCTTACCCAGAATCCCCTGCAAACCTGATATTTTGCTGAAAAAAATCACTTTTTCGCACATTTTTGTGTGGTAAAGTTGTTGAATCATGGGGCTGACACAAATTTCCTACCACCCAGCGTTCCCCAGGTCTCCCGATAAAAATGGTGCCTCACTCGGGTGGGAGGCCCAAGTACCCGCGACAGGCAAGGGCCCACAACGTATTGAGGTGACCTCAAAATGGCCTATCACAAAACGACCTGGTTTTGCAAGGGGTCCATGACGTTTTGGCCCTGGGCTCGGCAGCCACCTAGGGAAACCTACCAAACCCACACATTTTTGAAAAGTAGACAACCGGGGGATTCCAGGGAGGTATGGCTTGCGTGGATCCCCCAACGTTTTCTTACCCAGAATCCCCTGCAAACCCGAAATGTGGCTGAAGAAATCACTTTTTTCACACATTTTTGTTTGGTAAAGTTGTGGCGTCACGGGGCTGACACAAATTTCCTACCACCCAGCGTTCCCCAGGTCTCCCGATAAAAATGGTGCCTCACTCGGGTGGGAGGCCTAAGTACCCGCGACAGGCAAGGGCCCACAACGTATTGAGGCGACCTCAAAATGGCCTATCACAAAACGACCTGGTTTTGCAAGGGGGTCCCATGATGTTTTGGCCTGGGGCTCGGCGGCCACCTAGGAAACCTACCAAACCCACACATTTCTGAAAAGTAGACTCCCGGGGATTCCAGGGAGGTATGGCTTGCGTGGATCCCCCAACGTTTTCTTACCCAGAATCCCCTGCAAACCCGAAATGTGGCTGAAAAAATCCCTTTTTTCACACATTTTTGTATGGTAAAGTTGTGGCATCACGGGGCTGACACAAATTTCCTACCACCCAGCGTTCCCCCAGGTGTCCTGATAAAAATGGTGCCTCACTCGGGTGGGAGGCCCAAGTACCCGCGACAGGCCAGGGCCCAAAACATTTTGTGATAGGCAATTTTGATGTCGCCTCAATACGTTGTGGGCCCTTGCCTGTCGCGGGTACTTGGGCCTCCCACCCGAGTGAGGCACCAGTTTTATCGGGAGACCTGGGGAACGCTGGGTGGTAGGAAATTTGTGTCAGCCCCGTGATGCCACAACTTACCACACAAAAATGTGTGAAAAAGGGATTTTTTCACCAAATGTCAGGTTTGCAGGGGATTCGGGTAAGAAAACGTTGGGGGATCCACGCAAGCCATACCTCCCTGGAATCCCCAGGTGTCTACTTTTCAGAAATGTGTGGGTTTGGTAGGTTTCCTAGGTGGCCGCCGAGCCCCGGGCCAAAACGTCATGGGACCCCCCTTGCAAAACCAGGTTGTTTTGTGATAGGCCATTTTGAGGTCGCCTCAATACGTTGTGGGCCCTTGCCTGTCGCGGGTACTTGGGCCTCCCACCCAAGTAAGGCACCATTTTTATCGGGAGACCTGGGGGAACGCTGGGTGGTAGGAAATTTGTGTCAGCCCCGTGATGCCACAACTTTAACACACAAAAATGTGTGAAAAAGGGATTTTTTCAGCAAAATGTCAGGTTTGCAGGGGATTCTGGGTAAGAAAACATTGGGGGATCCACGCAAGCCATACCTCCCTGGAATCCCCCGGATGTCTACTTTTCATAAATGTGTGGGTTTGGTAGGTTTCCCTAGGTGGCCGCCAAGCCCCGGGCCAAAACGTCATGGGACCCCCTTGCAAAACCAGGTCGTTTTGTGATAGGCCATTTTGAGGTCGCCTCAATACGTTGTGGGCCCTTGCCTGTCGCGGGTACTTGGGCCTCCCACCCGAGTGAGGCACCATTTTTTTCAGAAGACCTTGGGGAACGCGGGGTGGGTGGAATTTTGTGGATCCACGCAGATTCCAGAACTTTCCACCACAGAAAAGTGAGGAAAATGTGTTTTTTTGCCAATTTTTAGGTTTGCAAGGGATTCTGGGTTACAGAACCTGGCGAGAGCCAGTCAAGTCACCCCATCCTGGATTCCCCTGGGTGTCTACTTTTCAAAAATGTATAGGTTTGCTAGGTTTCCCTAAGTGCCGGCAGAGCTAGGGTTCAAAAACTACAGCTAGGCACTTTGCAAAAAAAGGGTCATTTTTCACTGTGAAAATGTGGTGCGTCCACGTTGCGTTATGCGCTGCTTCCTGTCGCGGGCACTAGGCCTACCCACACAAGTGAGGTACCATTTTTTCGGAAGACCTTGGGGAACGCGGGGTGGGTGGAATTTTGTGGATCCATGCAGATTCCAGAACTTTCCACCACAGAAAAGTGAGGAAAATTTGTTTTTTTGCCAATTTTATAGGTTTGCAAGGGATTCTGGGTAACAGAACCTGGTGAGAGCCAGTCAAGTCACCCCATCCTGAATTCCCTGGGTTTCTAGTTTTCAAAAATGTATAGGTTTGCTAGGTTTCCCTAAGTGCCCGCAGAGCTAGGGTTCAAAAACTACAGCTAGGCACTTTGCAAAAAAAGGGTAATTTTTCATTGTGAAAATGTGGTACGTCCACGTTGCATTTTGAGCCATTTCCTGTTGTGGGCACAAGGCCTACCCACACAAGTGAGGTACCATTTTTATCGGGAGACTTAGGGTAACACAGAATTGTAGAGAAACTGTTATTACCTATTGACTTTCGATGCATTTCTGCCTTCCAAATGAAAGACAATGTGTAAAAAATAAGTCATTTTGAAAAATGACCTATAATTCTCATGCTAGTATGGGTACTCCCAATTTCGGAAATGTGCAAATATCTACTGTTTCTAAAATCTACATTTTGTTCCCATTTCAGAAATACATAGGTGTCTTTCATAACAATTTTTCCATGTAACTGGAAGGAGGTTGAAAGCACAAAAAATAGCAAAAATAGGCTATGTCCCAGAAAAATGCCAAAACTGTGGAAAAAAAGTTGGTTTTCTGACAAAAGTCTGCTTGTCCCTGAAATCTGGGAAGATGGTGATTTCAGCACCACAACCCCTTTTTTGATGCCATTTGCAGGGAAAAAACAAGACGCTTTCATCTGTAGACCTTTTTTCGCATTTTTCCCCAAAAAACCCAAATTTAGCTGTATTTTGGCTAATTTCTGGGTCCCCTCCAGGGGAATCCACACACCCTGGGTACCTTTACAATCCCCATGATGTTAGAAAAAAAGTACGCAAATTTGGCATGGATACCTTATGTGGTCAAAAAGTTACAGGGGCCTAAGCGCGCACTACCCCAAATAGCCAAAAAAAAGGCTTAGCACAGGGGGGGAAAAGGCCTAGCAGCGAAGGGGTTAATACGGATACATCCGCGACCCTAGGTTATTGCGAACCTTTGGTTCATTTCTACACGGACTGCTGTACCTATCGTGAGTAATTGTTTAGCCTATCTAGGCCCCACGCTTTACTCCTCTATATCCACTAGTGTGAACATTGACCCTAGCGGATTTTGTATGTCTCCTTTCTCTTCTCGGCTGTTTAGGAGCCTTGCTGGCCCACATCACTACTTTCCAGCCTGAAGATTCCTTTGCTGTCACTGGTAATTTACCCCTATTAATTCTTTGTTTGGATGCCTTCTCCATTAGACACACCTTACTAATTGCACAATATTATTCTTAGATGCAACAATAAAACCCCCGCCCCCACCCCTTGGTCCTGATGAAGACCCCACCTCCAAGACGACAAATCTGCTGGTTTTTATAGGGGTCGAAACGTCGACATTTCCTTTTCTCTACATATCAAACCTGGATGACAGAGAATTTATATCTGCATCTTTTGTTTATGATTTCGCATTTGTATGTTTGCCAGTAATTTGGCAGGTTAGGTTATCATTATTGTATATTGATGTATATATATGCACCACCTTTCCCCTGCACATCACTTGCACTTATCCCAACTGCGCACTTGTCACCTCACGTTGTATGCACCTGTTTTTAGTAAATGTTAAATGTGATATACAGTCCACATTTTTTTTGAGCCTTTGATCTATGATGACAATTTTTGTGATATTTATTAAATCATAATCATTTATTGAATGAGCCATTTGGTGTTGTCATATTCTTTGTACATAGACCATGTATTGGTTGCAGATACATTGTGAATATTTTCCACTGTGACTATCTCTTTTGTACCACCAGAGCGATCTGTGGCATGTCAGTCTGCTGGCACCAGGGGAGCAGGGCTCCCAAACTGGGTTGTTATAGAAATTTGGGCCAGTCGAAAAATTTTAAACAATTTTGGGGGTAGATGTGGCTGAGGGGAAGCATTGGTGTCAGACCTGGGTGCAGAGTTAAAGGCTGGGACCATGCCTGCTTGAATCACCAGTTTCTTCTTATTTTTCTTTAGCCTTTTCTTCTGCATCCCAGAAATAGGGATGTGGACGATTCGCTTACCTCTAAGCAACTCACAATAGTAACAAGGCCCTTAGCCGGTTCATTCGTACTGCTGTTTGTGGTGTCCTTCTGCAAAATTGCAACCTCCAGCTGGATCTGTTTGAGTTATTGGGCCTTCTGTATTTTTTCCTTTCTCTACAGAGGCTGATCCAATGGTCTGTTTTATTAGGCCCTACTTTGAAAAGATAGTTAAGTTTCAGGTTGTCTACCAGAATAGAGAGTAACTCTAGGAGGGTGCAAATCTTTTCTGTTTGGTGGTATGTACTGAGCTTGGTTTCCAGATTTGTTATTTTTGAGTCCTTACTAATTATTTTGTTTGCAAGAGTTTGTAATAAATCAACCTGGAGTTCTAATTTGAGGGACTGCCTGGTGAAAGGATTTGTGGCCACCAGAAGACTGGAGTTAATTGGTAGCAGAATAGCCTCAGTAGATGGTTGCCCTGTTGCTCTTGTTTCCTTCCCTGATACACGTGTGCAGGGTGTTTTGGTCAAGCTCTGCTCTTGATCTCTTATCTGAGGCATTCAGAGTAACGCTTGCTGCAAATTTTGAGAGCAGATCTAATTCATCAATTTGGGGATCATGGCCATGTAGCGCATGGCTCTTGTGGCTCAAGCGGATGAGAAGCAGGCAGGTGCCTGTGGGTTGAGCAGGGCCTCAAACCACTGACCCGAGGATCAGTAGATCAGCAGCAGAGAGCTCAAGGGCAACAGCTACCAGACAGCGCTGCGCAAGGAAGGGAGCAGTCCACTGAAAGGTCATACAACTAGCCTAACCAGACACCTTAAAATGGTTCTCCAAGTGATTTACATTGCTTTGAATAATCCATGGCCTCTATACCTCAAAAGGTTGGCACTTGATTTAGATTTTAATCTGGATATTTTATGGGCCTAAATGCCCCTTACTCCAGTATAAAAGCTATCTTGAGGAAAGACAGCATGTAGCTCAAGTAAAGCTGACTTAACAACTATTCATTCCATCACCAATGCTTCCTCAATCCTAAAATCATAAGTTGAAGCAACATTGCAGCCTTAATTAAAGCCAGCATTAACCAAGGAGACCAGACACTGTATCCTCATAGCTCGACTCATGGTCCTTCCAATATATTAATTTTGACGAGAGTGGAAAGGAACATCAGGAAGCATGCCCTGTAGATTCTGAGCGGCCGATTCCGATTCGGGCCGGAAAACTCTCCGACTGAGCCGGACCCAGAGAGATTTCCGACCGAATCGGACTCTCGCAGTCCGACCGAACGAGTACGATGCGCACGCATGCACCCGGACTCGAGTGGGTCGGACTCTCATTGAAGTCAATGGGAGCCGGACGTACAACGCATACGCGGGCTCCCATTGACTCAATGGGTGCGAGGCGAACAGGGGCGCCCCCTACAGTGGGTACGCGTCGATGCGCATCGCGCCATACATGCACAGGTAGGGGGGGCCCATGGGTCCCCCCTGTGTGCGACTCGCGCGGCCACGCATACAGGGGGGTCCGACGCGGACCCCCAAAGTACGGCTCCGACAGCTCTTTCGAGCCGGACGGCGCGAGTCGGTCGGACTGCTCGGGGCGCGCATCATACTTGCCCGGCCGGGGAACGACTCCATTGCGCGGTGCGAGTTGTGTCCGTGCGAGTCGGTCGGAGCGTGTTGAAGCCGCGTACGAGTCGGTCGGCGATTTCGCGGGCGCTCGCATCGTACTCGCTCGGCCGGACCCGCGTACGAATCGGTCGGGAAACATGGCTCCGAATCGGATCCGGTTAAGCCGAATCCGATACGGAGCCCTACCGGCCGAGATCGGAATCGGCCCCCCAGTGTTTAAAAGAAAATCCACAATACACTTATTATGCTGCTGTCTGGAGTTTTTAACTGCACATTGCTCTTTACTAAAAGCAATGTTCAGGTCGAATGGCATCTCCTCCTGCAATGAGATGTTAGAATTTTTCATGACCACTATTGTTCCCATGTACTTGTTATGCTTTGGGAAATTTGCTAACAAGATTTGCACCACCATCAAGCAGCGAAGGCCTTGACTTTGTTGAATACTGAAACTGCCTCAGAATCAATATTTTAAACTCATACTTATTCATTCTTTAAATGGAGCATTATTCTATTGTTCTGTTTTATTTTCCAATTGGTGTGTACACGTTCTAAGTGATTTTATTGCTGTGTTTTACAGATTTATTGTGATTAATTGTATTAATGTTTTTTTTTAACTTTTTATTGAGCAGTTTAGTACATTTTAACAATAGTAACATCATTACAGTACTCACTCATGGCACAACTGTCATTTATCTGGCATGTTGATCTTGATCATATACAAGGCAATGTGGCAAGTGGCCGGCATTATGGAAGACATAGTACAATCAGCAAATGTAGTCCCACTGAATTGCCCCGCGACCCAGGTAGAGTGATGATTGTGTCTCTGGCATAACTCCCAGTCATCTCCCTGGACATGGGCAGCGGTCAGCCGTAGATCAGAATCAAAACAAAGCATATTAATAACTGCATTTCGACTGTCAGCTTCAGGCTATCGTGTTGTGTAAGCCCCTCATCCCACCCCAGTGGGGACGATGCCGGTGTCCAGTGGTGAGGCGGCAATTTGACGAGCGGGTCCGGCATACGCCTAAAAGGACCCCAGATGTCTTTTTGGCGCGAAGAGCACGGCAATGTAGTGGAGTAAATTTCACTATTTGTGTTACAATATGCTAGACTATCGAGCCAGTTTTGTGGTGTGGGAGCAGTTTTGCGGCCCCAATGCAGTGCAATCTCCCTTTTAGCTAGCAGTAAACTAAGGGAGGCAAATCTCTGTATTCCTTTAGGGAAGTTGACAACATATCCTAGGAGTGCAATCTCGGGGTGGGGACTAGTGTCAGTTCCATCATATCACCCAGTATCTTGTGTACCGCTTCCCAGTATACTTGGATCTTATGGCATGTCCAAGTGAGATGGGAGTAGTCCGCATGTGGAGCATTGCATTTGCGGCAATTGTGCGGCCTGGCCGAATCTAGTCTGTGAGATCTGGCTAGAGTGACATACATTCTCCGCAAAAATGTAAAATGTAGCAGTTTGTGTCGCTGTTGAATGAGACATCTTTAGTCACTTTACAACATTGGAGCCATTACTCATCTGTGATGGTGTGCTCTAGATCATCTTCCCATGCCTTGCAGGTCTTGTCATCTGTGATTGTGCTTACTACACCACTGGATTCAAGCTAGCCTGGCTGATGAAGGGTGATGCCCTGAAACCGGTCCCAGGATGCTTGTTTCCGGTCCAGGGAGGACCTGGCTTGGCAGTTCGGGCTGGACTTCTCCCACAAGGAACAGGTTCAAGACTGATTTGCATATGGCTGGGTCCAAACTGGGGTGGTGTGGTGAGCAAAAGAATGATGGATTAAACCCAGATCCTTGTGACTAGGGGTGAATGTTTGCATTTTCCAGCATTCCGTCCATCAATTGTTACCTTTGCATATGTCACCCTAAGTGGGAAGGGTATTCCCAGACGTGGGTCCCGTGCTCACTACACCACTGGATTCAAGCTAGGCTGGCTGATGAAGGGTGATGCCATGAAACCGGTCCCAGGATGCTTGTTTCCGGTCCAGGGAGGACCTGGCTTGGCAGTTCGGGCTGGACTGTTCCCACAAGGAACAGGGTCAAGACTGATTTGCATATGGCTGGGTCCAAACTGGGGTGGTGTGGTGAGCAAAAGAATGATGGATTAAACCCAGATCCTTGTGACTGGGGGTGAATGTTTGCATTGTCCAGCATTCCCTCCATCAATTGTTTCCTTTGCATATGTCGCCCTAAGTGGGAAGGGTATGCCCAGACATGGGTCCCGTGCTCACTGCACCACTGGATTCAAGCTAGCCTGGCTGATGAAGGGTGATGATCTGAAACCAGTCCCAGGATGCTTGTATCCGGTCCAGGAAGGACCTGGCTTGGCAGTTCGGGCTGGACTGTTCCCACAAGGAACAGGGTCAAGACTGATTTGCATATGGCTGGGTCCAAACTGGGGTGGTGTGGTGAGCAAAAGAATGATGGATTAAACCCAGATCCTTGTGACTGAGGGTGTATGTTTGCATTGTCCAGCATTCCCTCCATCAATTGTTTCCTTCGCATATGTTGCCCTAAGTGGGAAGGGTATGCCCAGACGTGGGTCCCGTGCTCACTACTCCACTGGATTCAAGCTAGCCTGGCTGATGAAGGGTGATGCCCTGAAACCGGTCCCAGGATGCTTGTTTCCGGTCCAGGGAGGACCTGGCTTGAAGAGATAGTCGTTCAGAGCCCGACCGGGAAAACGCCACTGACAATCATACCCATCTGGTCTGGGGACCTCAAGTCGTATCTGAATTGGGGAGTGGTCAGAATATGTTCTTGGGAAAGTAGCCATTGACTGACACCAACATGAGATGTTTGGGGAAACGAGCCAGTAGTCAATTCTTGTCCATGTGTTGTGTTGGCCAGAGTAATGCGTGTATTCAGTGGCGATGGGGTTGCGCCTGCGCCAGATGTCAAGCAGTGGGAGTTGTGTGCAAAGGTCAAGTAGGGCACGCTGCGCTCGCGGTTTGGTGCTGGGATTTTGGGCGGTGCTATCTAGTGCTGGGTTGAGTAGCAGGTTGAAGTCACCCCCCATTATCAGTAAGTCAGAGTCTAACTGTACGAGTTGGGATTGCAGGGAGTAAAAACATTCAGGAGTGTCAGTGTTCGGAGCGTAAACGCATATCAGTGCGATAGTTTGCCCCATGAGTGACCCCGTGATGATTGTGTACCTACCCTCGCTGTCAGTGGTCACGGATTTCAGACTAAAGGGCACTCTTTTGTGAATGAGTATAGCAATGCCGCGGGAATTGCTGCTGAAGTTGGAGAAGTATCTGTGTGTGCCCCAGCTTGAGGCGAAACGTGCAGGATCAGATTTGGGTAAGTGCATCTCCTGTAGGAACACAATGTCAATTTTGTGACGCAGCAAATAGAGTACAACTTGCCTCCACGTGCGGTTGTCATTGAGGCCTCTGACATTCCATGACATAAGGGTCAGCCCACATGGGCCGCTAACATTGCCTAGCTGGGCCATCTGTCGGAGCGGTGGACTATGATCAATAATGGCCAGGGCTTAGATACGTGTACATGAGCAGTGAGAACCTCTGTAACAAACTTAACATATCTGTATGAAAAAAAACGTAGCGCCCCCCTCCCCACACCCACCCACACCACCAACGAGGCGAGGCAAAGATCCCCTCAGTCTACATAACCCGATACGCCTAACGGTTAGAGGCTGTAAAGAAAAAACCCTGAAGTGGCATATCCAGATAACTAAGAACAAACCAGTGGCATACGCCATAGGGGGTGGCAATGCCACGCCAGTTAATCAGCCATTAGAAAAAACATTTTGTGCAATTAAATACAATTATTTCTCATCTAGCTGACGTATTTGTAGAGGCATTGAACAGGGTCTCTGAATCAGCCAGGGCCTGAGCTGGAGAAAAGGTCTATGCTGGCATTAGAGCCACTGTCTGGAGCAGAGGACACAGCCCCATCCGCAGTTGCATGATTGTTGTTCTGTCTGTGTGTCCGGCAGAATTCTTGCGCCTCCGCGGGGCTATCAAAGATGCTGGTCCAGATACCAACGTCCACACGCAGCCTAGCAGGGTATAGCATGCCATATTTCAATCCTAGATTACGTAAAGTGGCCTTGACTCTGTTGCATTTCCAGCGGGCTTCTTGGACCATTATAGTGAAGTCCGGGTAGAGCGCTAGTTTGGAACCCTGCCAAGTAGTGTCCCCTTGTTCCCTGGCTAGGCGGAGTGCAGTGTCCCGGTCTCTGAAGTTCATGAGTCGAGCAATTATTTGTTGCGGAGGGAGGCCTGGGTTGGGTCGTGGGCCCAGCGATCGGTGGGCGCGTTCTATCACAAAACTTGGGGTGAAGGCCTCTCTCCCGAAGAGATCTGAAAGCAAGGTCTCCACAAAGAGGTCGAGGCGGCCCGTTGCCGTGGTCTCCGGCACCCCAAGAATGTGGATGTTGTTCCATCTGCTACGGGCTTCTAAATCCTCGTTCTTGATCACCACGTCCTTGAGGATGCATTCCACTCTTTCCAGGCGTTTGAGGGATTGCGCCGTGCCATCTTCGATATCGGAGACCCGCGCCTCCACTACGTCAAGGCGCCGATCGTGTGCTTGGATCTTGGCCCCCATGCTCTCCAGAGTTTTGTCAAGAGCATCGAGCCGCCCGTCTAGGGCCCTGAAGCCGACCCTCATCTCCTGGAGCAGGGATGCAGGATGCAGGATCTTCGCCACACGCTGTGTCGTGTCCACCTTCCGCCATGATGGTGCTGCTCTCCGGGGCGTTGTCGGTTAGCTTTTCAAATGGGAGAGTGCGTTGCTTGGGGTCCCTGTGGCCCATGCCACTACGCAGTATCTGGGGTGAAAGCAGTGACAGAAGCCCAGCGCCCTAACTGCCAATGATGGGGGGGCCACGCACACCCCCAGCTGATGGGCAGAAAAGGAGAGGCGAGGAGTGAACAGGGCACAGAAGGATCAGGGACGCACTCCGCCGCGGGGCACAATGCGGGCAGAGTATTGGGTCCTGCAGGGCGCACGCAGCTGACTGCACCAAATATCGTGCAGCCTCACCTTGGGGAGCTATTAGTCTCGATGGTTGTCCAAAGACCCAGGAAGGGCCGGCGGTTTGATGGCAGGGGGCACCGAGGCCACAAGGCAATGCGCCAACTTTCAGGTGCAAGGAGGGAGAACCTGCTGGCTCCGTGTGCGGCCGTGAAGCAGTTGAGGCGGTTGTAGGCCCTGCGCCGCTTCTCGCTGGTGAGTCAGAAACAACGGTTCCAGCGGAAAGTTAGGCTAATCTATAATAATAATAAAATGCACAATCCCAATCACAAAAACCGGTTAAGGTGATGTCAGAAAGAAAGAGGGCCTTGCAGAATTTATGTTCACATTAATTCTTTTTATCAAATTTGTAAAATTCAAATTGATATATACACAGACCAAGAAAAAACAATAGTGCTTTTGTGTCCCCAAGTGAACTGGAACCATAAAACAAACAGTGAAAAACATGTAACGTGTACAGCTTGGTTTCCAAATTTTTTTTAAAAGGCGACCAAAGATTAACTTAGTAATGATTCCAGCTTCTGTGTACAATAGTCAGAGCTTTCGCTTTCAAATACAGTCAATGGCGTTTCGACCCTTTTACAGTGCAGGGTCTCTTCAGTACCAAGGGATATGGGGACAATCTGATGGCGATTGTTCACAATGACCCAGGCAGACGACCGGAGCAGTTCGAATTGACAGATTCATTCCAAAGAGTAATACAATTCCCGTGGCACGATTGGTCCCGCGGGCCGGTTCAATTAAATTGAAGAATCTTCTCCATCACTACTACACTAAGTGGGGGTCATGTACTTCTGCCATCTACCACAATAGAGCAACCTATGATTAAGACCGTTTGTCAGCCCACCAGTTCGTCTCTCATATGGGGCACCCGACTGGGTCCCCGTGTGAGTATTCCCTTTTCCTCTCTCACTTTACCCGTGTCTCACTTATTTCACTGTCTCACAAGGCTGAACTATCGCCATTGACTGTATTTGAAAGCGAACCAGTTTAACAGCTCTGACTATTGTACACAGAAGCTGGAATCATTACTAAGTTAATCTTTGGTCGCCTTTTTAAAAAATTGTTGAAACCAAGCTGTACACGTTACATGTTTTTCACTGTTTGTTTTATGGTTCCAGTTCACTTGGGGACAAAAAAGCACTATTGTTTTTTCTTGGTCTGTGTATATATCAATTTGAATTTTACAAATTTGATAAAAAGAATTAATGTGAACATAAAGTCTGCAAGGCCCTCTTTCTTTCTGACATCACCTTAACCCGTTTTTGTGATTGCGATTGTGCATTTTATTATTATTATGATAGATTAGCGTAACTTTCCGCTGGAACCGTTGTTTCTGTTACACATGACATACCCTGGTTCCTAGTGAGTAGGGTGCCCCTTGTTCTTGTTTTCGTCTCGCTGGTGAGTCGGCGTGTCCTATGTGCATGGTTTCGTTGCCAGGAAGCCGGGCTTTTAGGAGCGGTGCTCAAGAGGGGGCAGACGGGAGCTCACAGCCTCGACTCCGTCCCACCTCCCCCAGCACTCCGCACATAGGGCGACCGGGCGGCTGCCTCCCGGGCACGCACGCAGGCCCTGTCCCCGCGGGGCCTAAGGGAGAAGGTGGGAGTCAGTGGAGCGATTCAGGGGCAGCCAGCAATGACCACTTCCTGAAGGAGGTAAGACGTGAGGCAGGAGGAGGGGTGGCGTATCTCAGGAGGACCCACTCCAAGCGCTCTCACCTCCACAGCGATGGTGCGCAGAGGGTCTGCTCCGATTCTCGGCAGCGCGTCCGCCTACAGTCTCGTCTCGGGATCTGGCCTGCAACTTCATCCTGAGGCTGCTCTGCGTCGGGTTCCAACGGGCACCGGGGTATCAGCTCAGGCGGCACAGATCCGCGTCTCGGAGGTGTCACCAGTCACAGCGCGTGCCGAGCCAGCCGAGTGTGCCAGGTGGAAGAAAGTTCGGGCTGCATCTCTGGGGGAAATAGCTACTGGGCTGATGAAAACTGGCGGAACTTCAATGCCGCGTGGCCATTGTGGTCGGCGGCTTGGCCACGCCCCCTTGTATTAATTTTAATTAATTGAGACAAATAAAACTATCACTTCACTGTGGTAGGGATGTGATTGGTTCTAGGGGAGGGCAGAATTTTTAATTCCGCAGGAGGAATTGGGGGAATTTAGTAATTTTGTGTTTGTACCATAGAAATAATAATTAATTCCGCTATTCTGCCAGCCAAATTAAATCAGCACTGTAAATGTTTTTTAAACAGGGTGAAAGGGAGCAGTTCCTCTCTGCTTAAAAACACTGCAGATTAAACTTTAATGTGCAGTGATATTCAAGCATAAAGAAACTACTCCTTCTTACAGCCCTGCTTAAAGTAACACTGCAGTACAGTGCATACCAATCGGTACCTTTACATAAGTATGTAAGGGCACTGAGGGGTATGCACTGGGGTGGCTACATCTTGGTTTCTTTATATACTTATGAGTATATAAGGACATTGTGGGGTATACACAGCACTGGAGTGTGCTGCATACTCCTCCTGTACCTTTACATAGGAATGCAAGAGCACTGAGGGGTTTGCACTGCACTAAAGTGCAGCACTTACCCCTTCATGCCCTTATATAAGTATGTAAGGGCACTGAGGTTATGCACTGCATTGGAGTGTATTGCATATCCCTTGACGCTCTTACATAAGTATATCAGGGCACTGAGGGGTGAATACTAGAGTGGATACCCACTGGTGCCCTTACATACTTATATAAGAGCACCAAGGTTGTATGCATTGGACTATAGTGGAGTGCATACCCCTCATTGCCCTTACATAAGTATGTACACTGAAGGGTATTTACTGCACTGGAGTACACTACATATCCCTTGGTGCTCTTACATCAGTATGTATGGGCACTGACATGTATGCAGCCTGGCGATGGGCCATCAGGATGCACAAGTCACACCCCTCCTCCCTATGTGTGATTGTCTAGAGGGAATGCACGAAGCCTAGCTGTCACCAAACCCAGACGTGTATTCATAAACAGGCAGAGGCCCAGAATGGTTAAAGGAAAAAAATGCCAAATTTTAAGAGGAAGGCCAAATTTTAAAAGTGGCATTTTCAGACTTACAATTTGTGATTTTAAATTGTGAGTCCTAGATACCAAACACCAAATTTCTATCTGCTCCCAATGGGAAACAGCACTTAAAGGGTGTTTAAGACAATCCCAATGTTAAACTATGAGAGAGACAGGCATTGCAGTAGTGAACTAAAAAAAAAAAAAAGAGTATTTCACTACCAGGACACATAAAACGCAAAAGTACATGTCCTACTTTTTAAATACACTGCACCCTGTGCATGGGGCTACCTTGGGCCTACCTTAGTGGTGACTTACATGTAATAGAAAGAAAGGCTTGGGCCTGGCAAGAAGTCTAACTTGCCAGTTTGAAATGGCAGTTTAAATCTGCACACACAAACTCTGCAGATTGGAGGCTTGAGACATGTTTTAAAGGACTACTGAGTAGGTGGCACAATCAGTGCTGCAAGCACACTATTAGCATTTAATGTACAGGACTTGGGCACATATAGTGCACTTTACTAGGAAGATATGAGTAAATTGAATATGCAAATTGTGGATAAGACAATGTTACCATGTTTAAAGTACAGAGCATATGCACTTTAGCAATATTTAGCAGCGGTAAAGTGCCCAGAATCCTAAAGCCAGCGAAAATGAAGTCAGCAAAGTTCGAAGGCAAAGATTCAAGGGAAACTACGCCAAGGATGCCAGGTCTAACAATTACGGATCCAGACATCAGTGCAGTTTGGGCACTCAGGGCAGGGGTGAACATCCATTACCATGTGGAGGGCTTTTCCATCCCAGCACCCCTAAGGTAATAACAATATATCTCTAGCACAGTGATAATTTGAAAATACATTAACATGCATCCCAGTACTAGTTACCAAACAGTAACATACCACATTAAAATGATAAATCTGGACACATAATAGAAACAGCACAAGGAAATGGATGAAATGTATACAACCCCAAAATGTCCATTGCCCCTTATATTATTATCTGCTAATTTCACATTGACCCTCCCTGCAACCTCTAAGCCAAGCTCCAGACCATCCAGAAAACAGCCAACACAATTAAAAAAATTATTACAAATAGTGGTGCCTGCCCTCTCTGAAACAACAACCATTCTGCAAAATAATGCACTGAACTTACTTGATCCCAAAAAAGTTCAAATTCCAAAGTTACGTGTTGCAAGAAAGATAGGAGACAAATGAAAAGTGATGCTGTGCCTTCAGAATGCAAATCCAAAATGACCGAGAGCTCAACAAAGAGTCTTTGGGAAAGTGAGAGAAAGTTGATACTGTATGCATCATAGCCTCACTTTCTATAGTAATGTCTCTGTAACAAATTAATAACTAAAACAAAGATGCATTTCACACTCACACATTACCCAAACGGTCTTCTAGGGTAAAAAAATCAACTAAAAATAAACTTTTGAGTTACTTTTATCAGTGCCTGCCTTACATGAATGGCTGTTCATGTTCAATGTGATCACATTGTTCCTGTGCTCCCGCAATTTAATTTGTACCCTAATGGCAATTATTTGATATGGCACGATTGGCATTATACAACACTTATTTAATGCAAAATAACAGGCATGATTATCTACAAATCTCACCAAGACCTGGGATGAGTGTGTTGTATGGTCACGCTCTAACAGGAAGGTAGGTTCATTTCTGCTGTAACCAGGGTGTCATATCCCAAGTGTGGTGGAAAATGTTGATACTGACTGTGTTTTAATCGTTTGTATTCTATGGCACATTCTAAACTCATGTTCAATGTTTATGCAAATGATGGGAAGAACACCTAGCAGAAGGAGAAGCATGGTAGGTCAGAGCATTGCTGAGTTACTCGGGTTGAGTTTATCAACCGACTCAGAACATATCAGAAATCATACAGTCTGTGAAAATGAAATACCATAAATAGTACATACCTCCAGAAGAGAAGGTCTTGACGAAACTATTAAGAATGTCAGTAAAATCATCAAAAAATTCAGATTGTTCGACCAAGTATGTTTCTATATACTGTCTTGGATTAAAATAATTATCATAGAATTCTTTCATAGTATTTCCAGAAGCCATTTTATCCACTGTAATCTTTTCATGCGTTTAGTCAGTGTTACCTGTATCAATTATATAGTGCAACAAATGTGCAATTTAAATTATGTTCAAAGGCACCTCTTTTTGCATTTGCATTGCTATTTTAGCTCCAATTCAATTTACATTTTGAATGTGGTTTAATGTATGTTAAGTTATACAGGTTTGTAGAACACACTATTACCTGGGAAGGTATCTTGGCACTCAGCAGGTGTAAGTCTAAGAAGTGACGAGGAGGCTCTTATGTGTAGAGGCAGGCATTCCATGTTTTAGAAGTGATGTAGGTGAAGGATTGACTGCCAGATCTGGATTTTCATATGCCTGTGATATGTGCAAGTTGGATTCCAGAAAAGTGGAGATGTCCAGAAGTTTTGTATGCTGGGCCAGTGTTATGTAGTGCCTTGAAAGTGTGGTTGAGGAGTTTGAATTGTGATCATTCGTGAACAGGGAGATAGTAGAGCTCTTTCAGGTGTGGTGTGATGTGAGAAAGGCACTAGACAGAGCACATGACCTGGGCCTGGTTAGCAGAGCCCAGGGCACAATCATACTCGGAAAACACCAGTATCAGTCAAACATTGGGGCAAAAAGTGAAAGGACTTCTGAAAAAAAGCTCAGTTTTCTGATACAACCCCCCCAGACAACATGCCCAGGAGATGCTGAGAGAGTTTTCCTGGAATGTCAAACGAGGAAGCCAGTGAAGAAAAGTGGCTGTACTATTGCAGGGCCTACTCTGCCTTACATCCTTCTGTTAAGGTCACTTACTCTGCGCAGTTGACCCATAATAACAGTAACAGGATACAATCCAAAATTCTGCAACTGGCAGTTTGGGCTAAGAACAAAGGCACACTCGTGTAATATCAAGACGATTCCATTGGAATACTCTCACGCTCAACTTTAAGTGGCCACACTGCCCCCGGGCCACGTTCATGCAAAATCGAATTTTAGAAGAAAAGGAGCATGTAAAAGTCCATCATTAATTTGTCTTTTCAAAATTCAAAGAATAATAATATAATATAATAATAATATTCCTTCCTTAATTCTCATCAGGCCAATTCAAAAATAATCACTTGGGAGTCTTGTGTTTCTTAATGGATCCAAAATGTTTATTATTCAATCATTGCTTTCCATCAAAAGCAGTCAACGCAGCCCAGCCAACGCGTTTCGTCCCTGAGACATCATCAGGGCTCAAAATCACGATTCAGTCAGAAGACTGTTAATTCCTCCGTTGTGTCTATCAAGGTGCTGCAGAATTCACATAAATGTTTCATATCCCGTTCATTGTTTTCGTGCTGTCCATCGAGACCTCCTGACTGCTGCTCATCCAGTATCCATCTGGTATATCAGCCACTTGTCATCACCGTCCTGGTAACTACGGACAACCCCCTTGGGAAGCTTTGGGGCACACCCACAACCCCTTGACATCTCAAACTCTTTCACTGCCACCATCTCTTTTTTTCCTCAGGTGTCCACCTCTTCTTGAACAGGGTGAACTTCTCTGCCTCTAGACCTATGTAGGCTATAATTTGGAGGAGAAGGAAGTCTGTTGGAGTTGTGCTTAACAGAATTGACTGAATTTGGAACTGAGAAAGACTGGTGTCTTAGACTGTATATAAAAAAATGCTCTAAGTTCAGGTAATTAAAAAATCCACTATATGCTTTTTGTTGAGAAGCGTCAGTAAGTGCAATACTGTTGGTAAACCTATTCTGTACAAGGTTAGTGAGTCAAAATCTGTTTATAGAGGTGCACTTTTCTTAACATAGCTTTTAAGAGGCAGACTTTAGAGGTTTGCAGGGGATTCTGGCTAAGAAACTGTTGGGGATCCATGCGAGCCACACCTCTCTGGAATCTCCCAGGTGTAGAGTTTTCAGAAATTTCTGTATTTGGTAGGCTTTTCTAGGTGGCCCCCAAGCATGGGACCAAAAATGCAGGTGCCCCCTCTATCTATCACAACAAAGGTGGCATTGGCATTTTTGGTCCCAGGCTTGGTGCCCATCTAGTGAAATGTGAGAAAGTCAGTCTTTTGGCCCTGTTCTCCCCCTTTTTCTGACTGGTACTGTTGGTAACTGAATGTGCCTTGGGCTCTGATAACCAGTCCTAGGGCCAATGCTTTGATGAGAATGGTATATGGAAATTAGGTAAAATTATAATTGGCAATGACAGATCCCTGTAAGTCCCTAGACTATAATAAGGCAAGGAGGATTCAAACTATCTATAAGCCCCTAGTATATACTTGGGGAGGGAAATTTAGAGGCCCAGTAGATTTTCTGCACTGGAGTTAGCAGAACTGTGTTGTGTTGACGGCTGTTATTTTTAAAGGCAGCCCTACTTTGTAGACGGTCTTTAAAAGTAAATTATATGCAAATTCAACTTTTGAATTAAAGGTACTTTCAAAGAGGTAATCGACTTTATTTTCACATATGAGTCACCCCTAAGGTCTCCCTTATGTGCCCTAGTGGTGGGGCACTATGTAACTATAAGCAGGGGCATTATAAAATATGTTTTATATGACCTGGCAAGGGAAAAACTCTCAATTTTGTTTTTATACATCATAGAAACATATGTCCATAGGTTAACTTTGGAATCCTTTATTTAAGTACAAATATTTCTAGGAAAGGGCTAAAAATGTCATTCAGATAGTTAAAAAGATTGGTAATGATAAATCCAACAACCTGCCACTGTTGAATTTATCATAACTAGTGCAGAAAAGTAGTTATAGGAGTTTCTTTTCTGTGAGCCAAAATACAGCCTTCTAGCAGCCTCTCCTGATTGGTCAGCCTTAGCAGGCTTAGCCAGGCTGCTTTGATGAGGTAATAAGCGGTCTGCATAGAGCAGAGGTTATCTGATGGAGGGAGCTCTCCAGCTGCAGAGAAGAGGTCAGGGCAGTGGCTGGGCAAATCAAACTTTGCTTCAAAGAGAGCTGGACAGTACACAGGCAGTACACAGACATACTGGTTGGATTTGGCTTGAGGGTGAGTGAAAGGTTCAAAATTTATATTTTATTCACAGGAGACTGTTAATAATTGAAAGGTAAAAAAACAGAAACAATAACTCACAGCTTGTGAGCAGTAAAGACGCAACAAGGCATCAACCGCTATACAGCACACTACAACACTCACATCAACAACAATGTAGAGACAATGTACACTCTGGCAGAGAAAGACAGAGATGACAAATATTGCTTCACAAACATCTATTCCTCAAGTACACACACATGTTTGTTGGATTTGGCAAGAGGGTGAGTGAAGGTTCAGAACATAAAATTGGAATGCACTGTTAATAACTGAAAGGTCAGAAACTGAACCAATGACTCCCAGCTCATGAGCTGTAAAGCCGCAACAAGGCACCAACCTCTTTACTGGCTATTTACACACCTTTAATATGTGACACACGCAAGACCATTCACACCGCCAGCCATGGGCCAAGCACATTACAATACTCATATCACTTTCATATGCCTACATGACTGACACAGCAATCACACTGGCTGTTGACTGATGGAGTGTGCAGACTTGCGTTTAGTGACTAAGGGTTATATGTACAAGAACTGCTGCTAACTAGCCTTCGCGTTAGTTAGGGGCAGTTTTCTTAATGTGGCCTATCACCAAAAACGATTGCCCTGTTAGCGATGTATTTACAATACGTCACTACATGGAAATAGTTTCAGGTATCCATGGTGAAAACTGCTGCTAAAACTAGCGTGAAGGCGATACAAATTCAACGTTAGTGGGCGATAACTGACGGAAGGCCAATTTGCGGGCAAAAAACTCACGTTAGTCAGCAGAAATTCACCTTTTTTGGCTTCTGAAGGCAAAAATAGCCAAAGAGTCCACCTCCAATGAAAGAAAGAAAAGAAAAACAATGGAATGCAGAATGGAGCAGCCAGGGACAAGTGCAGCACAGATCAACAACCTCCCCAAACCCCCCAACAGCCAGGATAACCAGCCAGAGTCACAGGGGAAGAGGAAATGCAGAATTAGGGCTACATATATGAAAAAGAGGCGCATCGCTGGGGAAAACCTATGGTGCATCACTTTTCATAGCGCCCTCCTTGCAACACCATGGATGCCAAAACCTTGAAAACGCGGACAGTCCCTGGGGCCCAGAGGTTTCGCTGTGCCTGCGTCTGGGAACCAGAGAGGGATGCGAAGGTACTGTGGAGTTGCTAGGCCATGGCGGTAGACATTGAGGCATCAGCGATCACCCTTGCCTGGTGGTGAAGTCTGCCAAGTCACATGGAGACATGTTGCTGACCTGTGTGAGAAGACCACCTGGTGCCCCTTGGATCTGTGAACGGTAGAGGCGCACCTTAGCCCCAATGTAGGGAGGACTGCATCGCATACCACGTGCCACCATTTACCAATGGTGGGCCAAGCTCCTCTGCATCACAGGCTGGAGGATGTTGCGCTGGCCTGACCCTGTGGAGGGTGAGGCCCCTGTGCTATGCTGAACTTGTGTGGCAGGAGCGCTTCAACTTCATGCATAAGGGGGCCCTGTTGCATCACTTGCATTGGGAGGTACCCTAGCGGACTTAGTGGCAACTGCGGCACCCAGGCTTGTTAAATTTCACCTGGCTGAGGCTCCTGCTGGCTGAGCCATAGATTTGGAGAGAGTGCAGCAGATCGTGCCACAGTGTCAATGTCTAGGTGAGGAGAAGGTGGGACGTGTAGCGGAGGAGGCCCGGGGGTTGAGTAGGGCCCAGGCCTAGCGCCTTTGGGTGACGCACCCTAGTGGTAGCTCCTCTGCTATGGTGGAGGAGCGTCACCTCACTGCTTTCAAACAGTGAAAGAAGAGGAAATATAACATGATGATAACTTTCTGATATTCTCATGCTATGTTTCCTTTGCGGGTGGGAGGGTGGGTGAGGATGCTCTACTCACGGAGCAGGGCAGGTGCAGAGTGGTGTGCCCACTCAAGTGCACAATGACTGTTTGGTTGGCCCTTTCAGCCCATCCAAAGCAGTCATGCACACTTTCCTGTTCGCAATACAGGCTGTTTTACAGCCCGCATGGAGAACATGCCCACCCCTCCAGCCCTTGGCTGAACGCCTTGTCACGGCGCTCAAGAACAATCACAACACGCATTGCAGCGTTGTGATTGACTTAGGTGAGGGAACCTGGCTGCCTGCTTCCTGTTCCTGGAAGCAGACTCAGGAGAGCAAGAACACAGACGACACAGGTCCCGGCCTCAAGGTAAGATTTAAACACATATATATTTATAACCCCCACTCCCTCCCACATCCCCACCCCTCCAGTGTCTTTTCCTGGGTTTCCCGCCTCCCAGCTGTCCAGTCCCCCCTCAGCACTACTTATTTGCAGCCGCCGTGTGGCCATGCACGGCGGACGTACCACTGGTGTGCCGAAGGCAAGGCTGTGTGCGTCCGTCTGCCCCTGGACTGTGCCCAGCACCAAGGACCCTTCCTCTCTGTCACTCCACCACTATGACACCAGCACCCTCCTTGCCATCAGCCCTGGAAGCCACATCACCTGCCAGCTAGCATCACTGTAGAAATTCCCTTGCACCCTGTGCCTGCAAAAACTGGAAGCGCACCTTCTGCCACATCAGCACACCAGCGGCTCCTGCCGCCCAGCTAACCAACAGTGCAGCAGACCAGGTCAATTGCATCCTCCCCAACGTGTGGTCCCTCCACAAACATGCAAGAGAAATCTGGGACCTCTTCAGACATCGCCTTGTTCACGGAAACCTGGACCAACCTCTGCTCCGGACCGGACATTGCCATCACCATCCACAACGGCTACAAATTCACCCACACAGACCACCCTGAGTGCCCAGGAGGAGGCATTGCCATTGTCTAGAAAAGAACACTCCTACAGACCACACACTATAGTGACCAGATGGCTACCATGGAACACCTCCACTTCCAGATCTAGACCAACCCCAATCCCACCCTCCACGGCACCCTCGTGTACAGGCCCCCCGCTCCATGAACCCCTATTCACAGATGCCATTGTAGACCTCATCGCACCCCAGGCTCTCCCATCCACTGACTACATCCTACCCGGCCACCTCAACTTCTACCTGGCAAACCCCAGTGACCCGAACCTCACCAACATCGGACTCAAGCAGCTAGTCACTGCACCAACCCATATAGCCAGACACACGCTCAACTCCGTATTCTCCGCCAGCGGGATCTTCAAGTACAGCCACAACCCTGAACTCTCTTGGACCGACCATCATAGTATACATCACGCCTTCATCACGCCCACCGTACACCACCGCCATCAACGCCCCCCAGCCGCAGCTGGATGAAGGCCATCAAAGAAATTTTCTGCAACTCCCTCAGCACCACCACTCCTCCAACACCGCAGCGCGCAAACTCCACTGATGGGACTCCAACTGCGCTGACACAATGGCAGCCCCTCCGTGTCAGTGGACACAGCATCCGGGGGTCGCTGGCCACCGGGGAAGATGACAGCTGACACCCTGGACCGCAAACGAGACTTTGTACAAAGGGACGCATCTAGGCATATGCGTGACCTTAAGATCCCCTATGCCACATTATACCTGCGTCAGGTAGGATGTATGTAGGGTGGTTGTTCCCATGCAACAAAGCCTCGTAGGAGTGGCGCAGTGAAATCTATTACATTTTACTGTGAAAATTCTAGGACGCCACTGCGTCAAAACCTTATGCCTGCCTCATGGCGGGAATAAGGGTGACATAGTGCCATAGGGATAGGCCTGCCCCATGCATTGCTGGAGTTGCATCATGCTTGGAACAAAATTGCAGCAATGCATGACTTTAGCGCCGACAGATACGTCAGGAATACTGACATATCTGTAAATCCTTGCGACATGGAGTGCCATATAGTAAATACAGTGCATCCATGGTGTCGCAAGCAGGGCGCAGTGAAAAGTGTTGCAACGCTGTTTTGTCACAGCGATGCAACACTTTTCATGAATGAGGCCCAGGTCTGTGCCCTATCTTACTCTGGGGAGCATTCCTGAGCTTTTGTTTTGGCACAGGGCAGAGCAGCAATATTCTTTGTTGAGTTGTCCAGCACCAAAACCTCTGAAATGAGGCCCCAAGTGTTTGCACCAATTTTAAGACCAGCTATTTTGTGGTCTTAAAAAACTGCCTCTAACTGAAGTTAGAGGCAGTTTTGGGGGTTTTGCACCATACAAGGAATTCCTAGTAAATATCACGAAGAGGGGTTAGCGGCAGTTTTTGCACGGGTACGCCCACCTTAAATCTCATTTTTGTTAACTCTCGCTAACAGAATTGGTGATCTTTAAAATTCACGTTTTTGCTGGAAAAGTGCTGCTAACTCCAGCTAGCGGCAACTTGAAAATAAGGCAATAAAAACATAGCCACCATAACGTCAAAAAGCTGACGCTATGGTGGCGTTAAGTCCTTGTACATATTCCCCTAAGTCTGGGCGGAGTACACGGAGTTTCACTCTGCGGAACTCTGCAAAGTGGCAGAAAAACTCCACCATGCTCTGCATAGCTCCGCCCCTGGCAGAGTCTGACTTTGTCCCTCACTTTAAAATCAGCGTGAATGGCACTACCCTTCACGCCAGAGGACGCTGCTTCTTTCTGCTGCTTGAGTAGACATTCTACTCGAGTGGCAGCTTCCACAGCTCGAATGGCAGATTTCTCAAAGCTAGCAGTCACGATCTGCCATGACAGCCCGCAAAGAGAAATCTTGCTGGGAGGAGACCTAGCGCGAGCGCTTTCCAAATTACCGATGGCGAGCCGCTCAAGAGAAGAAACTCCGCTCTGCATCACTTTGCAACGTTTTTTGGAAGAGCGGAGCACAAAGTGGGCAAAACTCTGTGAACTCCACTGGAGCAGCGGAATTCTTTGTCCACCCTTAGTAGTGACCAGCAGCAAGTAACTACTCACACACCACCAGCCAAATTCCAGCTCACACACACTGCCAGACAAGCGCCAGTCCACGCACAACAGCTGCCAAGCACCAGCCAAGTGGCAATCCACTCACACTACCATAAAAAAAAATTAAGCGACAAAACAAACCATTTGGAAGTAGACACAACACTATAACTACAAACACAACAGCTCTAACTAAATACAACGCGCTAATGCAACCGTGAAATCTGAACAAAAAATATAAAATAGTACAGACCAGTCAGTTTCCTTTTGTGCTCCCCATTGCTCCTAAAAACTCTATTGTGTGTGGTACATCTTAAAACATGTGGGCACACACAGCCTAAGATTAGAAGGACAACCGGGACAGTAAATATGACTCTCCTTCCGCACACCTTTTCGGAAACAGACTCTACATTTCCTGGGAAAGTCTATTTTTTTGTGGGAGGAATGTGATCAGGAAAGTGGCGATCTTTCAATCAAGCCACACCCTCCACCGCTTCAATTCTTGGAACTCTTGCCTCTTCCACTACAACAAGGCTGCCTATCACAGACTTCTAAAACTGAACAAATGTCATCTTTGACTCTGGAGAACAATTCTTGAATACAAAAAAAGCATTGAAGGTTGATAAATAGAATAAATGGCTAGCCAGCTTCTGATACCAAATATAAGCCTTACGAACAGCAGTGAAAGGTTCCATCCTTTGCCTTTGATCTACTCTATGTACACCACCCAAGTTTTTAATGCAGTCTAAAATGCGCACTTCAGCAACAGTCACAGGTGAAGTACTTTCAGAGTATTTCACAGCTAGAAGTTTTTTTACTATTTAAGGCACTGCACTGTCCCTTCTCAAGTAATTTACAAACAAGCTCTTTTGGGTAACCTTTATGGTTAGAGCAGATTGTGCCACAAGCAACAGTGTTCACTTTGAACAATTCCCTGAACAATTGCACACCAGTGTAGAAGGTATCTATGTATAAATAGTGACATTTGTTAAAAAGACCTCCACCAAGTTCCCACACATTTTTCTCACTAACTCCGAAAGTGGTTGGACACCAGGGGGTCAATACTGGAATCACTACTGTTGTACACCCTGAAATTAGCAACATATCCAGTACAACTCTCAGCAGCATATACATCTTAGTTTCATAACGTGCCCTCTTGCTTGGAGTGTACTGCTAAAGGACAGAAAGGACAACTACTGGTAATATGGCAGCAGAAGTGCTTCTGCTGCCATCACCGGAGGGGCCCTGTAGTTGGGCGGTCCATGCGGAGAGCGCCAGTGCTTCTGTCAGTGGGTAGGTGCTAAGATGGAGCGGTTCCATCCATAGGACACAAGCACTGTGGCTGAAGAGACAACCATTCCATCCTTAGCACCCTAGGGGTTAAACTGAAAAAAAAAGCTTTTTGTTTACAAAATGAGAGTTATCTACTTGAGTTGTAAGAAGGTGGGGTGACATAGTACCTGCCAGTTGAAAGAATGTGTAGGCAGCTGAAGAACTGTCAACTTTGTCTGCACAAGCTAAGGTTGTCTTAGTTATACTTTCAGAATGACTGCATCTGCAATACTTCTAGATTCCTGCAATGATGTAACACACTGTTTGTTTATTATTAGCCAGCTGAACTTCTTTTTGTGAATTTTATAAAATTATAATTTTTCATTGACAATTTTGCCACCTAGCCTTCCATATGGAGACGTTTAAAGAAGATTTTGTTTGGCAGGCTAAAGTGGCTGGAACAAAGGAATAGAAGATCTATGTACAATAAAATACAGTAGGCAAATTAGGTAAAAGGGGAGGAGTTGTTGCTTCCTGGTAATGAAAAGGAGGAAAAAATGTTAAAAATTGCTAACGTTTTTTGTTTGTTTCAAAGTAGTTGATCGAGTTTGTTAATGTAGTTGTTGTTTGTAATGTTGTTAAATTGTGTTTTTTTAAAATAAAATGTTTAAAGTTACTACAGATTTCTTTCCTTAATAGCTTTTAAATAATTTCAATATTATTACAGTGTTTCAATGTTGATTTAAAGAGGCAGTCCCATTGTCAAGAACTGTAACTGTGCTGTTGCATGTATATGTACGTATATGGTAATATAATGAGAGCAGTGCAAGTTCCAACTGAGCTGACAGTGCAGTCACTCTACATATTCTGGTCTCTATGCTTGTCATCCAACACAAACTTGTGAGTATTGAGGCCAGTCTCTCTACACACCCCGCTATGCATACCCATCATCCAACAGAGAGATGTAAGGATAGGGGCCAGTTCCTTCCCATATCCTACTACATGCACCTGTCATTCCAGAGATAGGTCTCAGAAGAGAGGCCAGTCCCTTCCCATACCCTAGTATGCACATCTGTGATATGAGAGAGGTCTCAGAGTAGAAGGCCGGTTCCCCTCCGCATCCTACAGAGGACTCCATAATGTGAGATAGGGTTTATGAGCGGAGATGTCAGTCTCTCCCCATACCATGCTATGTTATCTGTAAATGAAGAGAGAGATCTCATCAGAGAGGCAAATCCCTGAAAACACCCTATTGCACAGCTGTGCCATCTGAGACAGAGGACATATCAGACATGCAAGGTATCCACCCCACATACTGCTATCTAAACTAGGCCTGGGTGGTGAACTTTGCTCCGTTCGCGGAGTTTGTGGAGTTTTCTGCACTGCAAACTCCGCGGAGTTCACGGAGTGCAGAAAACTCTGCTTCGCGATGTGCAGCGGAGTTTTTACCCAGCTCGCGATCGCGAACAGTAAGTTTGCGATCACAAATGGTAAGTTTGCGAGCGAGAGCTGCCGCTCGGGTTGAATTTCTACCCGAGCGGTAGGAATACCAGCACAAACTGCAGTTCGCACTGCACTCCGCCACTTGTTTTTTTGTAACTTTACAGAGCTCCGCGTAGCAAAACTCTGCGAACTACGCCCAGGCCTGATCCAAACCCATCATCAGAGTCAAAGTTCTCAGTAGAGAGGCCAGTCCCTCTCCATATACTAGTGTCATGCAAGAGAAACATGTCAGTGAAGAGAGTAGTCTGTGTTCATATGTTAGCAGAGACATTGGCCATCCCAGAGAGACAATACCTCCCCATACACTACTATACACAGGTGTCATCCAAGAGAGGGATGTTGGCAGAGATGGCAGTCCTTTCCTACATCCTACTATGCACACCTGTTGTTAGACTTGGCATCTTTTGGCGTGTTTCCCCTGAGTTTTTGCTGATCAGTGGTAAAGTGCAAGTGCTCCTGTAAGAAATGTGTTATGGATTGGTATTTCCATGTTTGGCTATTTGAGTTATGTGTTAGTCCCTAGTAAAGTGCACTGAGTGTGCCAGGGCCTGTAAATCAAATGCTGCTGGTGGGCTTGCAGCACTTGTTGTGCCACCCACCAAAGCAGCCTGTAAAATGTGTCTCAGGCCTGCCACCGCAGAGCCTGTGTGCAGTCTGTGACAGCCATGTCGACTTGGCAAGTGCACCCACTTGCCAGTCCCAAAACCTTCCCTTTTGTGCATATTAGTCACCCCTATGGTAGGCCCAAGGTACCCCTGTGGGCAGGGTGCGTTGTATGTAAAGGTAGGGCATGCCCTGGTGTGTGAGGCATGCCCTGGTAGTGAATTACAGCCTATTTCGTTTTTCACTATTGAAGGGCTACCTGTTCCCCATAGACCAGAATGGGCAGTTTGATTATAACATCTTATAATCCTAACTGACCCAGGGAACATGGTAGAAATTCGAGATAAGTATGCCTGGACTCAGAATGATAAAATACATATTTTAGTGAAGTTGGTTTTAACATTCTGTGTTTGAAAATACCACTTTTAGAAAGTAGGTATTTTCTTGCCTAACCATCCAGCTGCCTCTGCTCAGTTTGTGTATTGCCTGTCTGGGTTTGCGTGTGACAGGGGCTGGGGGATTCCAGGAGGCAGGGCGAGTCAGCATAGGGCTGAATAGCCAGATCTACATGTAGATGGGTGGGAGGAGTACACCTGGGACCTGAATAGGGCTGGGCCTTCCCTCCACAATGATGGCTCCACCTCCTGTGGTGCGTTTGATGTCCCTGGCCTGCACCCTGAAAAGAAAGAAGGAGTCTTGTCAACAAAGTGCTCCAAGACTGACCAGAACTGGTTTGGGCCAGGCAAAGGCCTCTCTGCCTTCAGAGAACAAAGGAATTTGGGATATAAATATTGGGGCCCTGACCCCATGAATTTAGATCTCGCTGGAATCAAGGAACCTGCCAAGAAGAAGAGCTGGAAGAGCTGCTAGGAGGAGTACTGCCCCTTTGCTGAGTTATTGCCTTGTTGGGTTGGCCTGCAGTTGCTGCTTCTGTCTTGGGCAGTGAAAGGACTGGACTGAACTTTCTACTCTTTGTGCTGAGAATCTCCAAGGGCCTGAAATCGAGCTGGCCTCCTGTTAAGAAGCCTCAGGGACTGCAAAGACTTCACAACCCTCTGGGTACCGCTTCTGGAACCGCTGTTTCAGTTGCCACAGAGGAAGGAAAATGCAACCGACTCCGTCAACTGACTCCATCGCTGGCCTGGTGTCCAGTTTGCACTGCAGACCGCACCGTTCGCATCTCGCACCGCAACCCTGGTCTCTCCAACGACGACGTCCGACGCCATCGCCACCGAGCCGCTGCTTGCACCGTGACCTGTGGGCACCGCAGTTCGCATCGCATCGCTTCACTGTACCAGCCGGACCAGACCGACGCTGTCGCTGCAACTGGCTCAACAATCGTGTCCGCATTGCAGTTGGGGCACCGCTTGCATGCTTCTTGACGCACCGCTCCGACTCGCACCGCTGTCCGACGCCAGCTCCCGCATCGCAACCTGCCAGCACCGCATCGAGCACCGTCTCACCCTGCACCGCACGCCTTGGACTCACCGACTCCGTCTGCTCGATTGTCACCGAGCCGCTGCCTGCACTGCATCGAGAGGACACCGTGCCCTGCACCGCTTCCATCTTGCACCGCAACCGCAACGTACGCCGACCGGCTCGCACACTCCATGCCCGCCACAACGAGAAAGGTACTGTGACCGAGTCTGTTCACGACTCTGCTGGCCCGTATCAACGCGGTCGGCTGGAACTGTTAGACTCTGTTGTTTTCAGCATCGCGGTAGACTCGGACGGAGCTACCGACTCGTACGAACTTTGTTTTTGAAATATTCCTGCAAAGAAGAAGTTATCTTGCAACGTAATCATTTTTAAAGTACTGTATTGTGGATTTTTATCGTATTTGGTCTTGTCTTGAGTATATAAAAATATTGGTTATTTTTCTAAACTGGTGTGGTGTCCTTTTGTAGTGCTTACATTGTGTTACTGTTGGTTATGTGCAAATACTTTACACACTGCCTCTAAGATAAGCCTGACTGCTCGTGCCAAGCTACCAAGGGGGTGAGCAGGGGTTATTTTAGGAGTGTAACTCCCTCTATCCTGACTAGGAAGAAGGGTCCCTACTGGGACAGAGGTGCAAGCCCTTGCCAACTAGAGACCCCCATTTCTAACACCTGTCATGCAACAGAGAGATGTCAGTGGATGTCAGTGGAGAGGTCAATCTCCTCTCACGCCGTACTACGCTATTCATCATCCAAGAGAGAGGTCTCATTGTGAATGCCAGTTCTTCCTACATCCTACTACACACACCCTTCATCCAAGAGAAAGTTCTCAGTGTAGAGGTTATTCATTCCCCACAAAGTACTGCACATCCTTTTCATACTGGGGAGAGGAATGGCCTGTCCATATCATACCCTACTATATAGACTGGTTATCCTGTGGTGGTGAATCCAGTCCACGTGAGACCACAGATGTCCCACCCTCCCAAGGCCTCTGCTAGACAAACTCTGCTCCTTCTTCCACCACAAGATCAGGTAGATCTATAACAGCTTCAACACCCTAGACCCTGCCACAATGCCTGCCACCCCCGCACGCAACCATGCCATACCACAACAGACCATGCTCAGCTGGACCCCGCTCACAACAGAGGATACACTCAAGACCATGAAGAGCATACACTCAGGAGCCCCGTCCAATCCCTGCCAGTACTACATCTTCCACAGAACAGCTGTCACCCCCCCACTTTGATGCACCATCAATTGCTCCATTGAAACCACCACCTTCCCCGACGACTGGAACCCCACCAAGATCAACCCCCTGCTGAAGAAACCCTCCTCAGACCCAACAGACCTCAAGAACTTCAAACCCATCTCCCTCCTCCCCTTCCCAGCAAAGGTCATCGAGAAGGCCATCAGCGCCCAACTCTCTGAGTTCATCAAAATGAACCACATCTAAATCTAAAATCTAAATCTAAATCCGTATTTGTAAAGTGCGAACTACTCACCCTTACGGGTCTCAAGGCGTTGGGGGCCGTCGTGGAAATTAAGTGAGCTATTGCCCAGAGTCACATGGTGCTGAGCTGCCGCCGGAGCCGGGGATCCAACCGTGAACCCTGTGCTCCGAAGTCAGCTGCCCTGGCCGCTGCACCACACCTCTCCATCTTGGGCACCTTCCAATCCAGCTTCTGAAGCAACCACAGCACAGAGACCACACTCCTTGCCACTACTGACGACATCCGCAAACTCCTTGACTGAGGCGAGACCACAGCCCTCATCCTATTGGACCTCTCTGCTGCATTCGACAGCCTAATCATGAGAGTCCATGATGCTGGCATCCACGACAAGGCACTGGACTGGATCCACTCCTTCCTCTCCGGCCAAACACAGCGAGTTAGATTACCCCCGTTCCTCTCAGAACCCACAGAGATGATCTGTGGAGTGCCCCAGGGTTCCTTCCTGAGCCCCACCCTCTTCAACATCTACATGGCCCCCTTGCTACCATCGACAGAAGCCACAGATTCAACATCGTCTCCTATACCGATGACATCCAGCTGATCCTCTCCCTCACCAATGAACCCACAACCGCCAGAACCAACTTCCACACGGAATAAAGGCTGTTGCTTCCTGGATGAAAGACAGCTGTCTCAAGCCGAACTCAGACAAGACCGAAGTACTCATTCTGGGACCCACCCCTTCAGCCTGGGATGACTACTGGTGGCCAGCCACTCTGGGATTCCCCTCCCACCCCGAAGGACCACTCATGCAACCTGGGCATCATACTGGACTCATCGCTCACAATGAACCACCAAATCAAAGCAGTTTCCTCAGCCTGCTTCCACACGCTCTGCCTGCTCTGAAAAACATTCAGATGGATCCCCAGGGAATACAGAAAGACGGTCACCCACCACCTTTTCACCCGCAGACTCGACTACGTCAATGCACTCTATGCCAGCGTCACCCAGAAACAGCTCAAGAAACTACTGAAAGTTCAAAACACTGCAGCCAGACTGGTCCTCGACATCCCCCGCTGCAGCCACATCACGCAACACCGCTGACAGCTCCACTGGCTCCCAGTCAACAAGAGAATCACCTTCATGCTCCTCACACATGCCTACAGAACTCTCCATGACAAAGGGCTAGCATACCTGAACCACTGCCTCGCATTCCACCTACCCGCCAGACAACTTTGTTCGACCGAACTCGCCCTAGCCTCCATCGCCAGGATCTACAAGAGCAGAACAGGAGGAAGTTCTTTCTCCTACCTTGCCATCAAGACCTGGAACACCCTGCCCCTTCACCTTAGGCAATCAGCGTCGCTGACCGTATTCAGAAAGGACCTCAAGACCTAGCTCTTTGAATGATCCCCTCCCAAAAAGGACCCGCAGCTCCCCAGTACCTTGAAACCCTCATGAGTGAGTAGCTGTGCTTTTATAGCCCCTGATTGATTGGCTGATTGATTGAGGTGTGGCTTAAATTACACCATGAATGGATTACGCACTTGATGGGCCGAATGTGGTGAAAACAACACTGACTTACTATGAAATCTTCTAAGCAGTAGCCTACACCAGCCCATTACTGACACATGCATTAAAAATTAAGGTCTTGTGTTGCCTAATTGTAAATGCCTAACCTAAGCTTGTCCAATCCAGACTTTAAGTCCATTTTTTATAATTTGAGGATTTCACAAATAATACTGCTAGCTCCACATTTGCCAAAACTTACTAGTACTGCTATTTTTTCTATTTTAGCACAATCAAGCATTCTCATTGTGTCATCAATTAGTACGCTTTCTACTTCCATTTAGTTGCCTACGATGGATAATCAATCAATCATTCAGATTAATCCTTCAGTTGGAGCTCACATGGGTGGAATTGGAAGTGGGACCTCGCTTCTGAAGTTGTGATGCCTCCCCTGTTATTGCTGCGTGTGTATTCAGGTAAGACAACTAGTATGGATGAAATTTAACATAGTAAAAAAGTAACTAACTGCTACTGTTGTTTATCTAGATAGTTGTACACAATATAGGTCATCATGACACTATTCCCCCTTATGTTCAAGATAGGTAGAGAAGTATAAGACTAGACTCTATAACTAAGTGCTACGCTCTCTCTTAAGTTACAAGCAAATAAACAAATAAAACTAGCAGAATGCAGCAGAGAAAAGTAAAAGTAAAAGAAACAACTTCAGGCATAAATTCAGATTGAATAATATAGTTGGCCCCTTTATTTATTCACAAAGAAACCCATCCTCTCCACCTAAACAACAAGCCCACCCCTATTCACAAACAAAACTGACCCAAGCCCCAAAAGTAAAAGTCTCTCCAGTCCCAACTCCCTTCCCACACTCTTCACCCAGCCCCAACAAACAACAAATCCCTCCCACCAAAACAAACAAATAAAAAAGGGCTAGAATAGGGCATTATGGATGTCGGTCCAGAGATGGTCCAGGCTCTGCTCCATCATGGTGAGCCGCCACTGCAGGATGACGTGCAGCAATGGGCTGTTGTCAGTGTGGTAGGGGGTGGCAGCAGTTGGCTGCCAGCCATGCCGGCGATGGGATGGCCAGGAGACTGGAGGCTGAGGGGTACCGGCTGCACTTGTGCCCGGCTGTTGTGTGCTCTGTTCCTCCTCCTCCTCTTCCAGGACCTCCAGCTGCCTGTAGTCCAGTTGAAACTATCTCCTGCTGGGTGGGTGGTCCGGCTGGACCAGCAGGAGCAGCTATATAGAGAAAAACAAAAAAGACAAATTGTAAATAATGCTCTGTGCAAACAATTGTTTTAAAATACTGGGTGGCACACTAGCATTACATTGCTAGTCCTTGAGGGCCATTGGAATTTATTTGAGGTGATTATGATTAGGTGAGTCACAAGGCCAATTGTATGTTTTACCCACACATGTTGCCAAATATAAAAAAGCACTGACTGTGTGGCAGAAAATATTAATAGGCAGAGAATGACATCACAGGATTAAAACAAAACCTGATTTGATTAGTTTTTTTCTTCTAAAGGCTTTTCAAGTAACTACAGATGTAGACACTTTGAGTTGACAAATAAATGACTTCTCATTAATGAGTAAGGCATCATGCAATATATGGAGCACAAGTTGTGTGTGGTGCTAAAATAATGAAGCCATGCTCATTGCTAGCTGGCACATCTGCTTGTTTACTACTGTCTGCAGCTGTAGTTGATAATTTTCTATTTTTGATTCCTATGGCCCTGCTCTCTACACCAAATGCATTTCTCTTTATACTCTGCCTTCAAAGAGGCAGATGAATAATAAATAAGATACTATGTCATACACCTCAAATATATTATCCTGTCTGCCGTAAGTAGACATTGAGGATAATCAATCTAATGGACTGCACTACAGGTAAAGGAACAGGCTATATAAATTTTATTTGGCACATTCGTCATAGTTTTATACCATATGTCAAACTTGACATCAAGTCATGCACTTACTCCCACTTTACTCTGTGGCCTTGCAGCCACCACGCATTTCCAACAAATTAATTTGCTGGGCAGTAACCAAAGAATAGAACCTTGATTTTCTCTACTGCAGGGGGTTGGGTAGAGGAATTAGACAGGTAGAGTAGAGATTTTTTTTACATATAATAGAGGGGCCACTACACTGATCATCAATTCATCATCTTTGGCTTATTCAGTCCCAGCTGTACAGCCCTCCCCGACCCCTACTTAATGGTGGCTGCCGCGCGGCCGCTGAGCGGACGCGTGCAGCGGGTGCCCCGCTGAAGCACCGAAGGCGTGCCAAAGGCAAGTCCGTCTGCGCCCTTCCGCAACCCGACCGTGACCAACGCCAGGAACCCTGGACCTCCGCACCACCAACGTTACGACACAGCAGCACTCCACGCACTCAACCCAGGCCGCAACAACAACTGCCTGCTAGCCTCACCAGCCGACACCCACGGACCCTTCAGCTGTCACCGCTGCTGACAAACCTACAGCACTGCTAGGAATACGGACCCAGCACAATGCGACTGCAAGAACATACCCGTACCGAAGACCTTGCAATGCATCCTCCTCAAAGTCTGATCCCTCCACAAACACGCCACCGAAATCTGGGACCTCCTCGACAGCACCACCCCGGACATAGCGTTCTTCACCAAAACCTGGACCAACACCACCTCGGGGCCGGACATCGCCATCGCCATTCCCCAAGGATACAAGATCTCCAAGAAGGACCGCCCCACCCGCCCGGGAGGAGGAATCACCATCGTCCACAAATCCACCCTCCACCTGAGCACACTCCCCGACGAAACCACAGACCAGATGGAACACTTTCACTTCAAGATACTGACCAGCCCTACCACCACCCTCCGAGGAACCCTCATATACCAACCCGCTGGATCATGCGGACCGTTCACCAACTCCATCACAGACATCATCTCCCCGCATTCCATCGCATCCACCAACTACACCCTGCTGGGAGACCTCAACTTCCACCTTGACAACCAACTGGACCCCAACACCACATCCCTCCTGGACAACTTCCACAACATTGGACTCCGCCAAATCGTGACTAAACCAAGGCACTAAGCAGGACACACCCTCGGCCCCCTCTTCACAACAGGAAACTCCATCACCTTCAGCCACACCACCGAACTCCCGTGGACTGACCACCGATGCGTCCACTTCACCTTCAGAACACCCACCATCCACAGACACCAGCACCTGCTCCCACGAAGAAACTGGACCCGAATCACCGACGACCGGCTCACCTCCTCACTCAGCAACTCCACCCCAACCATCGCGGGAAACTACGACCCCAACACCGCTCCCGCACCCTGCACAGATGGATCTCCGACAGCACCAACACCAATGCCCCCTCAAGAAAAGCAACAACACCGACACCAAGAAAGCCAGATGGTTTACCACCGAACTTCGAGAGTCCAGACACACTTGCCGTCGCCTCGAAAAGGCCTGGAGGAACACCAAATTCACAGAAGCACACAACTACTTCAGAGCCGCTACCAACGCCCACCACCAACTCATCAGAAAAACAAGAAAAAAAGCAATTGAAGACAGAATCTCCACACACGCACACAGTTGCAAAGAACTCTTCAACATCATCAAGGAGTTTGCCCAACCCACTGGCGAATCAACGAACATTCCTCCCTCACAAGACCTCTGTGACAAACTCAGCACCTTCTTTCACCACAAAATCAAGAGCATCTACGACAACTTCGACGAAGACAACCAACACACTGAACCCCCGCCTACCTCCCCTGACACCCTGAAGCCAGCGATTGACAACTGGACAGCCCTCACCACCGAAGACACACTGAAGACAATGAAGTCAATCCACTCCGGGGCCCCCACGGACCCCTGCCCCCACCACATCTTCAACAGAGCCACCGACACCATCGCACTCATACTCCGCCACACCATCAACCGCTCCCTGGCGACCGCCTCATTCCCCGATGACTGGAAACACGCCGAGGTCAAGCCCCTACTGAAGAAACCCTCGGCGGACCCCACTGACCTCAAAAACTACAGACACATCTCCCTGCTTTCGTTCCCAGCGAAAGTCATCGAGAAAGCCATCAACAGCCAACTCGCCACATTCATCGAAGAGCACAACATCCTCGACTCCTCCCAATCCGGCTTCAGAAAAAAACACAGTAGGGAAACTGCCCTCCTCGCCGCAACAGACGACATCCGCACCCTACTGGACAAAGGAGAAACAGTAGCCCTCATCCTCCTTGACCTCTCAGTGGCATTCGACACAGTCTCTCACCGCACCCTAATACGCAGACTCCTTGATGCAGGGATCCAGGACAAGGCCCTCGAATGGATCCGCTCCTTCCTCTCCGGCAGAACGCAGTGGGTCAGACTCCCCCCTTTCCTCTCAGACCCTACACCAATCACCTGCGGAGTCCCTCAAGGGTCCTCCCTCAGCCCTACGCTCTTCAACGTCTACATGGCTCCACTCGCCCCCATCGTCAGAACCTACGGACTCAACATTGTGTCATACGCAGACGACACCCAACTCATCCTCTCCCTATCCAACGAACCCAACACCACCAGACACAACTTTCGAGAAGGCATGGAAGCCGTCGCCAAATGGATGAAAAACAGCTGCCTGCAACTAAACACCAACAAGACAGAAGTACTCATCATGAGCCCAATCCCCGATGCCTGGAACGACTCCTGGTGGTCCCCCGCCCACCCCCACGGACCACGCACGCAACCTGGGAATCATCCTTGAGTCTGAGCTCAAAATGGACCACCAGATCAACTCCGTCTCGTCCTCCTGCTTCCACACCCTCCGCCTCCTATGTAAGACCTTCAAATGGATCCCCCTCGAACACAGAAAGACCGTCACTCACGCCCTGGTCACCAGCAGACTCGACTCAATGAAAGACATATGGTGTTGGTTGGCAAATGCAGTGGGAGCGGAACATCATACTTTTTTTCCAGCCATGCTGCACTGTCATAGGAAACTGCTGGTATACTGTAACTATAAACGAACAAGTCTGCGGCACACCACATTAGTTGGGGAGGGAGTGGTCTGTCATGACAATGGCCACTCTCTCGTGAACTGAACTATGTTAGAGCTAGGCATAAGCAGGAAAAGGAAAGCCTTCTCAACAAACATACATGGTGATTTTTATTTATAATACTAGCTTACTTGGGCCTGCTATCAGAATTTTCATGAAAGACTGCACCAACATTCCAGTTCCCCAAGAAGTCCACAACAATCATAAAAGGACTTACTGAGATCAGCAGAGCACTCGTCAGTGGCGATGGTGGTCGGCGCTGGCGCTGGCTGACCAGCTTCTCCTGGACCCTCAGAAACGTCCCTCTTCTTGCCCTTGGGTGCTGATGAAAGAAGATAAATAAAAATAGATTAGTGATTCAGTTAATAATCTCCACAAAATGTTTTATGAAAAGCAAACACAGTCACATACTTCTCTAAAATAGATCACCCATAGTATTACTAGTTTCAACTCAAGTCTATCAACTGTTGTTGAATCCATATTCCAAATTTCCTTAACAAAAACTACATTTGGAACTAATGTATTGCATTGAGTTATCTTTGATTCTATTCCCATTTCTCAACACCCTCGAAGGACCATCTTAGTCTCCCTTTTTTACAACGCATAGATGAATGCTTCACATCACAGTGAATTAAATTAGATAACCTGGAACTGTACAAGCTATATATAACAGTCTGCAATGGCTTCTTAATTAATCAGCCTGATAAGTGAGACTAAGTAGTGCTGAGCACCTGAATAGCAGAAACTAGAAACTGGATCATGCAATACTATACCAGCATAAATTAAACATAATATACCTCTGAGTGTGAGCAGCATGCCATTCAGAATTTTCTTTTTAGCATTGTAGAACACAAACACAACAAATAATTAATACTCACCGAGTCCCGGAATCTCGATGCCCAGCAGGTGGAACTGGTACTGTTCCCGGTCCAGAATGTTTGCCCAGAGGTGCCTCAGCTGCTGGGCAGTGTGCTGAACCTGGCTGGTGTGCCTGACGTACTGGTACACCGTCCAGTGCCACTGATGCTCCCGCAGGGGATAGCCGCTACTGAGCCTGCCAGCATAGAGGGGAGGTGGAGCTGCCCAAAAAAACTAGTGCGGCCACCCCCTCCTCTCCACCTGGGCGACTGCGCTGCCCACAAGGAAGTCGTCCCTCTGCTATGGCACTTGGTGGGGTAGAAATATGAAGGAAAAAGAAGGGGAAAAAAAGAAAAGAAAAGAAGAAATAAATAAGGAAAGAAGAGGAAATAAAGTGAAAAAGTCACAAAAACACAAACAAAATGTACACAAAAACTTATAATACACAAAGAGACACACTATTATATAAAATAAAAAATAGGGGTAGAGAAGTAATAAAGGAGGAGGATTTCAAAGACTAAAGACAGATTCAATTTAGGCCCAGCACCATAACAGCGAGCAGAAAAACAAGATGGTTGCACCCATGCTGCTGTTCGTGCTTGATTTAGAATGCTAGAACACACTTGAGAACTACGTAGTGTGTTCTCATTCAATTTTGGAGTGCGCAGACACATGCACACGCGTTCCGAAAGCTACGCAAACCTTGCCCGCGCGTTGAAATTCATTTTTTTTCTACTTTGCGAAAATTCCGGGTGTTAGGACTCCACGAACTCTCCCCACCCCTAATTGATATAGCGCTTGTTGAATTGACAATGGACTTTGCTCATTGATTGCCCTCGGGTCCATTCACTAGTCGATGAGTGGGCGTGCTGACTGCAGGGGTTCACCCACCAACTGCATGTTTGATCTACAGAGGGAGCTCAAAGGCCACAGACATGCTGGCCTGATAAAATCAACATCCGAGGAAGGAGTCAAGTCACCACCGTGGACATCAGCATGTGCAGCAAGGCTGACACTAATCAGCAACCCAGGGCTGTGGAGATGAAGCCCGGCCTGGTGGCCCCTGTCGGGGGCAAAAAGGTCATCAGTGAGGTTGGGGGTGGCACATTTCAGGGGGGTTCATGTCTGTACATATGCTGGAAGAGAACACTTTTAGAAAGTGAAGTTTTGGATGCACGCTGGGTCAGTGGCACGGGTAACACTAATCATGCTAACGTATGCTCTGTCTGGTAATCACCATGCAATCAGGCACATGAAGGGGTCATGAGTACCCTTATGCTGACGTCTATGCACTCCGCTAAAGCTCACAGCAGGCTCCCGCTCCCTTAAAGTGAATACAATTAAATGTTTATCTCTGAGTCCTCATTCGATCACAAACAAATTCATGTTTAAGCAGACTTCTCTGCTGGATATTAACTAGTAACCTGCTATGTTGTCTAATTTAAGGAAATGATTCAAACATCTAGGCTTCTTTCACTGAAGAAGAGCAAGGAGAATAATTCATTTTTATGCTACTTTGCCATGATTTGCAAGTTTCGATTGGGAGCTGCTGCCCTGCAGTACCCCATTCACCTTCAGAGAGGGGCTCTATATATATTCTGCTATGGTCTTGATTCTAATCAGCATATTTTATTATACACCTTTAAGTAAAAGTTCAGATGATAGCTGTAGGAATTGATGAATAAATAAATAAAGCAAATCATTGTCAATGGAGTGCGCATTTTCTTTGGATCAGGACTCTGAGCAAACTGAACTTGAATATCTGATCCACCTTGACATATAGCAAGCACATTTAAATTTGAATTTTCTTTGTTTCACATGAGGTTTAGCAGTTAAAAAGTCAACATTGTGGAACATGATAAAAGATGAAATCACTTAAACAGTCCCTCATAGGAGTGCCCACGAAGTGTGGAACTCCAGCCCCCCGAAAACCAATAAATGACTTTCCTACATTAAATTTACAAAAGGAACAAAAGATCTGTTGTTTTAATGTCACCTGACACCATGATGGACTTGTAGCAAAAACAAATGCATTGCTCTTGAAAGTCCGCTTTCTGTAGTTTATGATCGACTTAGTTCCATAATATTCTACTCTGCCATAATACTGGATATTACACACCACCATAAGCTCTCATCATGTATCTATACTATGCTTAGGATTCTCTGGCTAGACATATAGCTTGTTTTATTATTAGATGCTGTGAGCTCCAATTTAAGGCCCAAATACGAAGGTGTTCGGAAACTGTTCCGAACGAATCAGTCTCGGACTCGTTTCCAAACGAATCAGGTCTTGGGAGTCCGGACGACCGATTATGATGCTTCCCAACATCGTTTGGTCAGACTCATATTGACTTTAATGGGAGCCTGTGTTCTGAACGAGAACACAGGCTCCCATTGAAAAAATGTGTGGTTGGAGAAAACCTAGCAACCTGTGGCAGGCACCCCATGGTGCCTGCCGCATTTTGCATGGTTGGGATGAGGGGTTTCTTGGGTATCCCCACGAGCCCCATTCAGACGCCTCTGGGTGAAGGGGGGCCCGCAACATGCCCCCAAAGACAGATTCCAAAAGCCTTTTCATTTCGGGCAGACTGAAGCGGAACAGCTGTCCAAATTGGTAATTGTAATCGCTCGTCCGGAAAACATCTCCATTGAGCTGTATAAATCAGCTCTGAAAGACTCTGGCTGTTCAAATGCCTTTCAGAACCGATTCGGACTGCTCGAACGGTTTCCAGGCATCGTAATTGGTCATTGGGAAATGTGTACTATTCATTCCGAAACAAGGCTTCCGAATCGGATTCTGCAAAACCGAATCCCATTCAGAGCCTTTCCTAACGACATCGGAATCAGGCCCTTAGTGTTTATATTCTCTCTCTTGCATTCTGTATCTTATAACTTTCCCATTTGTGACTAATTTCATTATCTCCTAGATCTAGATTGTGGGATAGATAGATAGATAGATAGATAGATAGATAGATAGGATAGATAGATAGATAGATAGATAGATGGATAGATAGATAGATAGATATATAATTTTCTTCAAGACAGGTGCACTGAAAACACTATCCGATCCTCCTTGGCACATTGCAGACACATAAATGTTTCATTTATTTTGCATCACATAATGTTTACCAGTTGAAGAGTCAACATTGCAGAAGAGCATCACATGAAACTCAGCACAGACATAAAGATATGTTCCCAAAGTAAAACTTGACTGAGCAAACAATATATTAAGCACTGTCACTAAATATTTTTATGATGAACATGGAGGGCTTGAATCAGAAAGGTAAACTTAGACCAAAAATGTGAGTTTACAACTGTCGATATTCACAAAGGTAAGTTACGTGTAGTATCTTTATGTCCGCACTCGGGCCAGAGTTTCCGTATTCGGGGTGGAGCTTCTGCACTTGGGACAGAATCTCTGCCCGAGTGCAGAGATTCCACTCTGCACTCTGAAGAGAACTTTCTCTCTTGGAGGTTATCCGCTGCACTCGGAATGGATCTCTGCCCCAGATGCAGAGATTATGCACTGAGTGCAGACATTAAGATGCTACTCATAACTTACCTTTGTAAATACTAAAGTCTAACTTTACCTTTGTGAATCAGGCCCATAGATTTGTATCGTGATGTAAGTGAAGTGCCCGGTGTTTACAAATCCCGGGGCAGAGACTGTGCTTGCGACCATCACCACAGACTATTTTAACAATGTCTGACAATGAAGTTGTGCAAAAGAAGCCTGTTGTTTTATTATAGGTTTTCATCACTGTGGTGAATATTATGGCTCAGTTTGATGAACTGTACATATTAAGACTGCATGACCCTCAGGCAACAATGTTAAACAGAAACTCATTGACTTTGGTGGGAAGAGCTTTGAGTTGGAAAATTAAAACTGTGCGGCAGCTGAAATCCTCTCAATGGGCAGATATTTTTCAAACATTCGCCTGGTCAAGAGTTCTACTTCCAGAATTAGAGCCTAATTTAGATCTTGGCGGACCCTGTCGACTGGCTGCTTTTTCGGGGGTCTTCCCACCCACTGGCTTGGCGGTCCACCCGCCCTATTTAGATGATGACTATTACATAGACAAAAGACCGCCGAGGTAGATCTTGACCGTGTTAACAGTAGGATAGGCAAAAGTGGCTGTCGTGGGAGGCCGCCAGTTCTTCTACCAAGCCAATAACAATGTGCCTTCCAGCAAACGCAACTGTGGAGGGGAACCCTCCACACCTGAGTTGGCGCAATGGAATTCATACAAGGCACAACCTCACCTTTACTCACTTTTCCACTTCCTGTACCACCATGGACCCAATCCTACACATCCTGCCTCTTCTGCTACTGGCTGATCACAATGCAAATCAACACCGTAGTTGCCAAAACTGAAGGTAACCTCCTCCATTACCTTCACTTGGCTGTTCACATTTGGTCTGGACTTATGCATTTTTAAAGTACTCACACAAGCAATAGCATACCAATGTGCAATGCATATATCTCTCATGTTGACGTCTACAAAATGTAAAGTAACACAACTGTAAAACCAAATTGTGTACATAAATTCCGTGACACCTGCCTTCCAAAAAAGAACACTTGCACAAAAATGGTTATCAAGTCAAAAATCAAAATATCACTTTACAGGGTGTGTAAATAATGAACAAAAATTGTCACATTAAAAACACATGCATTACATATCATTGGGAGAAGTGAAATGTATCTTCATGTGGAGAAGTGTGGCTCAATGGTTAGAGCAGCAGACCCTGATGCAGAGATCTGGTCCGGGACCAGGGTTCAATTCCCGCCTCGGCGGGTCTTGGGCTCAATTTCCTCGGACCTGATAATTCTTGCCTTGGTGCCTATTCTAATCATGGGTCCCACTCTGCAACTCTGGGCAATAGCTTGCTTAATCTCCACAACGGCCCCAACAGCGCTGGGATGCCTGGCTTCACCCTGGGGGTGCCCAGGAGTGGACATTTCACAGGGAAAAGCCAGGAAGGGTTCCACAGCGGTATGCGTACAGCGCCTGGACACCCCTTTGGGGGTATGGGTGCGCTTTACAAGTACAAATTTCATTTCATGTACAAATTGCAGTACACAAGCTGTAACCTTCACCTCAAAGATTACCCAGAAAATCAATGGCAATCCCAAATTTGAAGCACTTTACATTATCATCCACGTGATTTTTTCACTTGTTATGTTGCTTTGTATTCCAAGTGTAAGACACCAATGCAGAGAAACTAGCCCCTCCTAGTCTCTTTGTTTTACTTCTTGGGACTTTGAGTAAGTTCTGAAGGGCCCATCTGAGTTTTATGATTTGGGGTGTAATGCTGGATTCTGGATGATATAAAAACAGGGATTTTGCCGTGAAGAGATTTAAAAACAATGTATGCTGTTTTAAAGATAGTTCTCTGAGCCACAAAGCTGCCTGATTTTGGATTAGTTTTAACCTCTGATTGAGGCCAGAGGGGAGAACCAGATAGAGTGTGTTAGCATAGTCAATAGTAAATATCACTAATGCCATCTTGTGTAGTGCAAGTACTGTATTGTTAATAAATGCAATTTGCACATTATATTACATGGTGCAATGCATATGTGTAAATACCTATCAGTAATCTGTGTGTAGCATAGACACCTGTGGTAAATTATCCTCAAATAATGTTTTAACATCTGTTTGTTGGTGTAAGTGTGCACTATTATGTTGAATGGCTTGACCTAAATTCAAATAACCATCATATACCATGTGAACCATGTATGCACTTAACATAGAAGACATTTAAAAAGTATGTAGTAGTTTCTGCCATCTTGCTAAACAAAAATATGTACTACACATTTTACACTGAAACATTGCTAGGAATCAAACAATTGCCAAGGAATAATAATGACAGTACAAACTGGGTGAAAATAAAAATTGTGATTTATTCACAATGAGATAAATCTCTCGCCTTATTTGAAAGAAGGCAAATGCCAGTCTAAATGGTGTCCTGTGCACAGGTGTGCCTCAGCTAGTCTCCAATTGCACTGCCAGGGTAACCTCCCCAGTAATGGGCATCTAGACGGCAGAGCAGGCACCTCAAAGATGTTACTTAGGAGGGGGGTCTGGGTTCGAGTTTGGGAGGGGTGGTCCTTGGTTTTAGAGGAGTGTTCTTGGTTTTGGGAGGGGTAGTCTCAGGTTTGGGAGGGGTGGTCCTGTGTTTGGAAGGGGTGGTCCTGGGTTTGGGAGGGGTGGGCTGGGATTTGGGAGGGGTAGACTTGGTTTTGGGATGGGGCTTTCCTTATTTATGGGTAGCTCGGGGGCAGCAGGGTTGGTTTTAGTCTTTTGAGGGGGGGTTTGGGATGTGGAAGGGTTGGGTTGGGGTGGAAGGGTAGGTGTGCTTTTGTGAGGAGTGGGTGTGATTGGTTTCAGGGCAAGGCTAAACAGAAGACTTTCACAGGGAAAATGGATAGGATGCTTGGGAGGGAGTTGGGGTTGGGAGATAGAGTGAGTAGAAGTGTATATTGTGCATGTGTCTGTTGAAGGTGCAGGTGTTTGTGGGTCTGATGTATGTCATGAATGTTTGGGTGTGCCCTCCTTTGTTGGTGTGTTTTATATGGGTGAGTGTGAGCATTTCTGGTTTTGAATGTGTATGCTGTGGAGGTTCTGGGTGTGGTTGTGGCGTCTGTGTGAGGTAGTGATTGTGTGTGCTGTGGAGGTGCTGGGTGTGGCTGTGGTGTTTGTTTTGTGTGGTGGTGGTGGTGGTGGGTGTGTGTGCTGTGGAGGTGCTGGTTAGGGTTGTGGTGTATGTATGTGGTGGTGGGTCTGTGTGTTGTGGAGGTGCTGGGTGGGGTTGTGGAGTCTGTATGTGTGTGGTGGGTGTGTGTGCTGTAGAATTGCTTGGAATTGGTTGCGGTATCTGTGTATGTAGTGGTGTGTGCAGTGTTTGGGGGTGTGATTGTGATGGAGGATATATCTGGGGTGGTGGGTGCAGTATCTGGGGGGTGTTTGTAGGTGTGTCTGTGGCAGTGCTGCTGGTGGGAGTGGTGTCAGTCTGTTTGGATGCGTGCCTCTGTTTTTTGTGTTATTTGTGCTTGTGTGTGCTGCTTGTGTCTGTGTGAGTTGGTGCATGCAAAAGTATAAGTGTGCTTGGGACAGGTCTGAAAATGGGGAATTTGGATGGGGACAGGGCTGGAGGTGGGGCACAAGGTTGGGATGGTTGGTAGACTGTGGTCAGTGAGGAGGCTATACCTTGATCAGACATCTATAGGCCAGACATAGCACTGTGAATGCCTTCCAAGTATTCTTCCATATTTTGCATGTGGCAGCTAAGCCCTTGGATGACATTCAGCAGTGCTGTCTGGCCTAGAGATTTTTCTGTAGGAGGTCAATTGCCTCTTTACTCAGTGTAGCTGGGTTGACTGGGGCAGGGAGTGAGGTACCTGGAGCAAAGGAGACACCATACCTTTTAGGAGGGCAGGTTTGGCCAACTAGGGGGGGAGCAAGAGGGAGGCAGGTGATGATACTCTGAGCCGCAGACAAGAATGCAGGTGTAACAGATACAGTAGGGTCTGCCAGCACAAGTGAGGGCTTGCTGGAGGAGGCCACTGAAGAAGATGTAGAATCGCTTGTGGCCTCCATTGCACTCACCCCACCCTCTGGGCCACTGGGTCCCTCAGTGCCAGTCCTAGAGCCAATGTGGCAAGCTGCTTCCTCAATGATGTTGGCACCTTCTCCTTCACCTGCCCCAGATGATTCTGAAATTACATTTTCAATAGTTATATTGAATTGGTGTACACAAAACTGATCATGACCTTTGATCACAAAACAGTTTCCAAGTTTCCAGGTTTCACCTGCTTTAAGGCTCTCAAACTTTGCTTCAGCATTATCATAATCTCATGGATGTACGCAATAGTAGAATAACATTGGCTCACAGTTATCACTCCTATATTATGTATAATCTTGGCACTTATCCATCACTATGTATCTCCAGGAATTGTTTCTCACCTCTGAAAGTTTGGCCTTTGTAGTTTAGAATAGTGAACTGATGTCACCAAAGAGGATAGCAGCCGAAAATATCTTTGTACAGTCTGTTCACAAGGCACTAAAAGCTGCATACTGTTCATGCAAAAAAGAAAAATATGAATAAATGTGTGTCAACAAATGCTGCAATGTTATACCAATATCACCATCAACTGAAAGCAGATTACAAAGATAACACTTACTCCAAGTCAGTAAACTATATGACAATTGTCAAATGTTGTACATGTTTTCTGTACTGAAGTAGCTTAGCAATGTATCACATACTATGTAGATACATAGGATGTTGAAGACAGTCAGAAACAGAAATTTGGAGGGATTGACAAATGACTTCTATAGCATAAGTAAACACATAATCCTTGAAACATTTCTAAAACAGTCAGTACACAGCAAAAACATTTTCACATTTCAATCCTAAATATCTATAGTTATATGAAGTTTGTTGTGTCCAGAAGTATTGAGCAACTATCGGCCAGTCTCGCTATTGCCCATGATCAGCAAACTTTTAGAAAAACATGTAAATAAGAGTCTCACGAATCACCTTGAAAGCCACTCGATGTTACATTCTACACAAACTGGCTTTTGACCTAACCATGGCACAGAAACTGCCTTGTTGACCGTGATGGAGGAATCAAGGAAAGTCCTGGATCAAGGAGGATCAGTGGCGATCATCTTGCTTGACCTGAGCGCCGTGTTGGATACTGTTAATTACAACATTCTTTTTGACAGACTCAAAGCGGTGGGACTGTCGGGCAAAGCCCTCTCCTGGCTCAAATCCTTCTTAACAGATCGATCATATCAGGTATTCGAAGGAAACTACACCTCAAGAAAGGTCCACTAATGTGTGGAGTACCGCAGGGGTCTTCATTGAGCCCCACGCTCTTCAATGTGTATTTGTGACCCCTTGCTGAAATAGTCCTCCCATATGGGGTCCAGATCGTGACCTATGCGGATGACACCCCCAGCTAGTGGTAGCTTTAAACCATCCTAAGGAGGAGTCAGTCAACATAGAAGCCTGTCTGGAAATAGTGGCCACATGGATGGACCAGTCATATCTCAAACTTAAGGGAGATAAAACAGAGATAATGATCCTTCAGTCATTCTATTAGCTCCCCCTCTTTGAATTGGCCCGTCTGTTTGGGTCCTCCTCCAAAACCTAAAGAAAGGATTAAAAGCCTTGGAATATGGCTAGATAGGTTTCTAAAATTGGACTACCAAGCGGTTCAAGTAGCAGCTACCTGTTTTGGCATCATAAGGCAACTGTGGAAAATGTTGCCATTGCTTCCATCAACCGCACGCAGGACTATGGTTCAGGCATTGGTATAACCCCGGCTGGACTATTGTAATTCTCTGTATCTGGGCACCCCGAAGGCCACCATTAGGAAACTGCAGGTGGTGCAGAACTGTGCAGCTAGGCTGCTACACAACCTCCCAAAAACTCAGTCAGCCACACCAGCATTAAAAGCCCTACACTGGCTACCCGTTAAAGAACATATAATGTTCAAATCACTGTGCATAGCGCACAAAACCTTATGAGGCACGGGCCTGAAAATTAATCATACTTTGATGTCTTTTTACCGGCCCTCGCGCAGCCTGAGAACGGCCAATTTATTTCAGGCGATAGTCCCCAAAGTCCAGAGGATTCGAGCTGGTGGACGCATGTTCTCACATAATGCGACAAGTCTGTGGTACACACTTCTGCTCCACCTCCGGTCATTGACACACCACTTTGCATTTAGAAAGCAATTAAAAACATGGCTCTGCCAGAACCTGGCTTAAACTGCACTCTGTTAAAGGTTGCATCCAGCGCTGGGACGCCTGAGGGTAGCCATGCGCTATATCAAGTATGTATTAATAATAATAATAATAATAATTTGTGAAGTTGTTTCACTAAATATGCTGCCTTGCACAAAGGTACAAACTATCAAAGAACATCACAGTAGTTTTTGGATACACTAATTCCTATATGATACTTACTTCAAACACTCACAAATATTTCACAATATGCAAAATATTACACCTTGATGCATTCCAACAGTTGCCTAATGAGTCATGAGTGTGGCCTGATTTTGGGGTTTCCGGATGGGAAACTCCTACATATATGTGAAAGAAAACTGTGTCTTTCACAATCCCTTTGTGTTTGCCATCATTACTTCATCATCTGGACATGAGAAAGGACATTCAGACATTCCTTAGGGTATGTGTTACTCTATCACCAATGTGTACACATTCCTGTTTGTGTTTCCACAAAAAATGTATGTCTATCACAATTATTTGTCAAAACACAGACTGACTAACACACACATATTTGTGAGGTGTGAAACATCATGCTTATCTGTCACTTTGAACATGTATGCAACTGTAATTCTGATGCAAAACACAATGCACTGTGAATATGTGTTTAAATATGTGTTTAAATATGTGTTTGAATCCAAAATGTAGCCATTAATACTGATGTCCCTAATCATTTTGGATTACATGCTCACTCTTGTTTGTGTAGTATCCCAACTTACCAATGGGGTGATTGGTATATCCACCATATCATAACTGCCTAGTATGCTATGGTATATGTAATAGCGCTACCATTACATCAACACCAGTAGTGAAGAAGCATCACACCTGACAGAATAAAAAGTACTGGCCTTATTTGGTACATCTGTCCCTCATGACATCAAACATCTAGCTGTATATGTTGGGTTTAGGCAGCCATAGGTCTGCTCACAACAGTCCAGTGGTTGCTAACAGGAATCAGGTGGGATCCTTGCCAACATATCAATAGACAATTCACATCATCATAAACATTGTGCAAAACTTACACCTTCAAGTACTTATCTTGTGTGTTGGACATGGGTCACTGCCTGAAACCAAAAAAGAGTCATGTAACATGTGAAACTCTGATAGGAACTTAACCCCTTTTTGCTGCTTTTGGGCCCTCAACTTCCCATTGAGCGTCAAATAGGACACCGCTAGGAGGTTGTAGTGTGGTTTGCGGCCTCATTATCGACATTGCTAAGTTAGCTTAGGCCTGAACGCCATGATGCCTTTTCTGCACACACTACTTCTTGACATTGTTTTCGTAGGCTCTGCCCGTGCCCCTTTTTTCATGAGAAACTGTCTGCATTCTGCTTTTCACGTTTTCTGCTGTCCTCTGTGGGTTTCGTCTGCACACAATGTACAAGGTCGAAAAACAATGTCCCTTGTTGTTATGTTCTGGTCAGTTCCACGTAGTTAGACATAACATGGAACACACAGCTGTACTGCTGCGAGTCGGGTGTTTTTAATATGGCACTCTAACTGTAAGCAGGCATTTGGAGAAAAACCTTTCCGAAAGAAGAGCTGTGCTTCATCGCTCATGTAGACATTGCATCTTGTTCTCGAGGTATGGGGGCCCCCCTGACAAAGCCCAGAGGTCTTCTTTATTAAATAATAACCTCGTGGTTAGCACGGGTTGGGTGGTAAGGCATTATAGTCCTTTATCCACTGTTTTTATAACAATGTTGTCCCCGTTTGTATTCTATGGAATTGTAGCGATGCTTACTGTTTTTTCATTATGCATTATGCTGCTAATACTGGCACGGATACTGTATCTTAGAACACGTTAGCTGAAATAAACATTTTAAACTATACTGTGTCTCTTATTATGCATTTTGTGGACAAGTATGAGTGAGTAACGAAAGAGTGTTCTTGCTACCACGATTCCTGCAAGAGTCTGTGTTCTGGGTTGTCTAATCATTGGTAGCTCCGCTGTAGTATGGAGAACGAATGAGACACTATAGCTAGTCGGATTGGGAGTTTGGGTACTAAGGTAGATGGTTGGTACACCACCATATACTGAGGTCCTATTTTCCTGTGCATAGTTCTGTATATGTGCAGAATCCCCGCAACAAGGTCAGGGTGCGGCACACGTGCCTCTCACATTGGGAGGACTGGCCAAGCTGGACTTCATCTGACTTTCAGGTCCAGCATCTGTGGTCCTCCAACCTTTTCAGGCAGTGGACACTGTGCTGCTTGAAGACCCCCAGGGTCCACAGCTTCCTGGTAATGGCTTTCCAGATGTCCCACTTCTTATGAGCGTTGACTGAATGGATACAAGAAATGACAGAAAAAACAGTGGTTTTGTGGCTTTTTGTTTGTCTGCATTGATGCAACACTAGCATAATTCATAAGTTACTATACAACATGTGTATTGTCACATGCTGAACTAAACCAATATCTCCATACAACTTTATAGTGACCTGATGTCATGGTCTACACTCACCAATTCAAGCCTGTGACATCATTCAGCCCAGGGGGGCTCCTACGTCCTTGCTCGGCTTGTCCTTGGAATCCTGAGGCACTGTCAGGACTGACGGGGATAAATGTTAATGCAGGAATCGCGCAGGGTCAGGTGACCATGATTAAGGCGGGCATGATAAATTGTAGATCCTTGTCCAAATATGCTACGGACATTTGGCTTCTGCTGGCGAGTACTGAGTGGGATGCCTTGTTCCTGACAGAAACCTGGTTAAACTCAGACTCAGTGGCAGCAATAGCCTTGGCTGTTCCAAGCGGTTTTAAAATGTGCTACGCGAATAGAGATTGTGGGAAAAGAGGGGGAGGGGTTGCTATCATTTTTAAAGACTCTTGGTTTCTAGCAGCCTCCGGCCCGCTCAGATTGAATGAGATTGAGGGGCTTAATTTTTGCCTACAAATTGATCCTTCAACCTCCTTCTCTGGCATTCTTATTTATAGACCACCTGTCAGTGCGTCTAACTCAACCCAAGAGCTATGTAATTACATTATTGAGAAATCACTAATGTATGCGAATTTCACCGTGCTTGGGGATTTTAATTTACATGTGAACGACGCTACCTGCACACAGGCAGCTCAATTTGTGTTGACCCTAGAAGGGGCTAATTTAACGCAACACATTAGATCTCCTACTCACAAGGCAGGCCACATCTTAGATCTCGTTTTTTCTAACTTAACCTCCCTGACCACAACGGCCCCTATCAAACTGGTCTGGTCGGATCACTGTTTGATTCCTTTTGTTTTAAGCTCTGTAGATTCGGTCAGAGCAAGGGTAATCAATCCTACATTAAACGAAATTGGAAAAATTTAACAGTGATGGTGTTGGACCCCATTTTACAGGCCAGCCAACCCACACTTTCATCTGACCCGAACGCTGATTCCATAACCTTAAATCAGTGGATTGCGACAGCGGTCGAAGTCGCAGCTCCTGCCAAGACTACTAGATCATCTAGGCTCTCACCATCCGCCCCTTGGTTCACGGAGGCTCTTAGGGTGACCAGGAGTAGCTGTAAACGACTGGAGCGGCAGTGGAGGTCTGGTTACAGCGAGTATGCTAAGAACATTTATAGAAACGCTTTGAAAGAATTCCACAGCAAGATTAGAGTAGCTAGAAGAAAGTATCTGGCGGATTGTATTTATAAAGCTGATAACTCGACTAAGGAGGTGTTTAAAGTGGTCAAATCCTTCTTGAAACCTAGATCTGTGGAGTCCACTGTGCAACCCTCACTCGCCTTATGCAAAAGTGTTTCCATCTTTTTTGACGATAAAATTCAGGAAGTGTATAAATCTTTCTCAGGGCGGTCAGAAACAGAGAAATGTGACAAAAGGGCAGTTAGAGTCCTGGAACCATCTTTGATGTCGTTTTCCAGCATTTCCCAACAGGATGCCATGTCAGAAATTGTGAGGTGTAAGTCGGGGGCACCTGATGACCCTTGCCCCCCAACACTATGGAAAGTGATGGCCCACTCCCTGTCACACACTCTGTTGCACATCTGGAACGCTTCCCTGTCAACGGGTACTTTTCCAGATGTCTGGAAACACGCTACTCTCCTACCGTTACGAAAAAAAACGAATGGGGACCCTGGTGATCTGACCAATTATAGACCCATCTCTTTGCTGCCAGCTCCGGCTAAGATGTTGGAAAAACTGGTGCAGAGGCAACTGTCTAGTTTTATCGAAAAGGAGGGCATCCTGCATGATACCCAATCTGGCTTCAGGTCGGGATTTAGCACTGAGACGGCCCTCCTGGAGGTGGTGGAATTAGTTAGACTGGCTGCAGATTCAGGGGCCTCTGCGATGCTGGTGCTCCTGGATCTGTCGGCCGCTTTCGACACTGTTGACCATACCTTGCTGTTAGAGAGACTGTTGGATAATGGTATTGGAGGCTCGGCCCTGGCCTGGTTGAAATCCTATTTGGAGAATCGCACTCAGAGGGTTGCGCTTCAACCTTTCTTATCCAAGCCTAAACAGCTCTGGTGTGGAGTCCCTCAGGGGTTAGCACTCAGCCCTCTTCTGTTCAATGTGTACCTGGCTCCTCTGTTTACCTTGATAGCCAATTGGGGGATAAGAGCGATCTCCTACGCAGACGATACACAATTGGTTTTCACTTTCAAAGAGCAGACCATGGCTGCCTTTGAGAGCTTTAAGGGTTGCCTGAGAGACATAGCGTGGTGGATGAACAACAACAAACTCAGGCTTAATGCAGGAAAGACAGAGGTGTTGTTTTTCGAGAAAGAGCCACCCCAGCTTCGGATCTCTGGTGGCCTACCGAAATGGGTCCCCTCCCTCACCGGCAGATTGTATAAAAATCTAGGTGTTAAGTGGGAGTCTGACCTTTCCTTCTCGCTCAGATACGTCAGGTGACGGCCACCTGTTTATGTCAACTGAGGAATTTGAAGACATTTTTGTATCTGCTTCCAGAGGAGTGTCGGAAAAACATAGTACATGCTGTAGTAACTTCCAGGCTAGACTATGCAAATGGCCTCTATCTGGGTCAGCCAGAGTACCTGATTAAATGCCTGCAGATAGTGCAAAATGCGGCTGCGAGACTAATTAGGCGAGTGCCGTTTCGCGAGCATGTCTCTCCACATTTAAAAGCTTTACACTGGCTTCCAGTGAGGAAAAGAATCAAATTCAAGGCCTTGACTCTGGCATTCCGTGCTATGCATGGTAACTGCCCCATCTACTTGAAACACAGACTACGTGGTTACCAACAATCCAGAACCTTGAGGTCCAATTCCCAAAATCTACTGTGTATCCCCCGTTTAAAAAGGCACGTATGGGTGGCAGATCTTTACGCTCTGGGCTTCAAAACTGTGGAACTCCCTGCCGAACAATCTCCGCACTATCGATACTGAGCCCCTTTTCAGGAAAATGGTGAAAACCTGGCTTTTTAAGGAAGACTGAGGACCCATGACTTGGTCCTGAGCGGTCCAATGCTGTATTACTTTCCGCTTAGCGCCAGGACACCTCTGTTTGAGGTAGCTGTCGCGCTTTACAAGTGTCTGTATTATTATTATTATTACGTATTGTGTGATGTGACCTACCTCTGATCAGCGCATTAGATTGTGAACTATTGAAGGGTAAACATAAATAGGTATGATGCAGTGAATACTTGCCACTGGGAGTAAAGGGCTTGCAGTTTGGACATGACACTTTGAAATGGGAGTCCAATGGCATTAAATGTTAGCTCAAGTACTTAGGCAACTTTCCCTCTCAACTGTTGTCCATTTAAAAGCATTAAGGGCCCTATTCTAAACCACACCTCAACATTTGCCCTGGGAACGATATATGTTTATGACAGATGTACCTTAGCCCTTCAGTTGTTTGTCTCTGTGACTCAGTCCCAGCCTGGTCCATAATTCTGACTGAGCACTGATCATTTCATGACTTGTTATCTACAGACTGATGATCTGGATGCGACATCAACACAGCATCCCTTAACATGTCAATGCAATAAGCACCTTGTGCCTATCTAATAAATGGCCTCAAGGTCATGTGCTAATAGAAGGGGCATGGGAGCTACTGGTAGGTCCCACACAACTGTTTGGAGAGGCCAGATATAGGCTGAGAGAGGTGTTGAATAATACTAGGGGTGGACAGAGAACGTTGGAGCGGAGTTAGCCAGCCACCCCCACCCCCTGGCCCGGTCCCTGCTTCTGAACCCAGCCAGGTCGGGTGAGCATGCCCTGGCACCGATGGACAACCGTGCCCAGTGGCTGGACCCTTGGATGGCTTGCAGGACTGGGGGGCTCCTGCACCCCGGGGCCCACCAGACGGAGCTCAAGCCCTGGGCCCGGTCCCAACTTCCGAACCCTAGCCAGGCAGGGGAGAGCCTCCCCGGGCCCCGATGGACCCCAGCGCCCGGAACCTCGGCTGGCTTGAAGGACGGGCCCCGGTGGACCCACTTGGGCGGCGTGGGACATCCACAACTCGCTGCCATCCCAGACCGGGCCCAGGCGTCCCCTGCTCAGAGCTTCTCCAAGCTCTCCAGGGGCTCCAGCTCCGGCTCGCCCCCATTTCATGCAGGGCTGGCCTCCTGCCGCTCCCCGCCCTGGAGACAGCGGGGAGCTAGGCAGTCCTCCCCACTCTGCAGCCGCCCTGCCCTGGCTACTGACTGTCACCCCCCACACCCAGACTCTTGGGCGTCAGGGTGCTGACTCGGGCGGGTGTGCCTTCCACGTTCCCGGAGGGTTAAGCCCAGGCCACGTCCTCTCCCCGCCAGCCAGCCCAGGGAGCCCATTTTCCTCGACTATTGAGCCCCCATGTAGTGGGGGCTTACAGAACCCTGGGAAAGGATAAAAGTCGGAGGCAGCCCGGCCGGCTGGCAGGCCATCTGGTCACCCGGCTTGCAGGGCCATCTGGTCACCCGGCCCGCAGGGCCATCTGGTCACCCAGGCCCGCAGGGCCATCTGGTCACCCAGGCCCGCAGGGCCATCTGGTCACACAGCCTGCAGGGCCATCTGGTTGCGCAGCCAGGCGACCAGATGGCCCAAGGCGACCCAGCGCCCAGATGGCCTGAGACAGCCGGACCCAGTCGCCCTTGCAGTCCGACAACAGCAAGGGTGGCCAGGCGCGGCGGCAGAGGGACCCATCCCTGAGTGTGGTGGAGGAGGGTGTCCGTGGGCGCCCACGCACAGAGAGACAAAAGCTTGGCTCAGAGGATGACTTTCAATAGATCGCAGCGAGGTAGCTGCTCTGCTACTTACGAAACCCTGACCCAGAATCAGGTTGTCTACGAATGATTTAGCACTGGGTGCCCCACGAACATGCGGTGCAGTAAGGGCGATGGAGGTGGCCCCCTTCTGTCCGCTCTCCGGTCCCCAATCGGGCAGCTTTATGCATCGGCCCCCCGAGAGAGGCCGGCTATCCCAGGCCAACCGAGGCTCCACGGCACTGCGGTATCGTTACGGTTTAGGGGGGATTCTGACTTAGAGACGTTCTGTCATAATCCCACCAATGGTAGCTTCGCCCCATTGGCTCCTCAGCCAAGCACATACACCAAATGTCTGAACCTGCCGTTCCTCTCGTACTGAGCAGGATTACCATTGCAACAACACATCATCAGTAAGGTAAAACTAACCTGTCTCACGACGGTCTAAACCCAGCTCACGTTCCCTATTAGTGGGTGAAAAATCCAACGCTTGGTGAATTCTGCTTCACAATGATAGGAAGAGCCAACATCAAAGGATCAAAAAGCGACGTCGCTATGAACGCTTGTCCGCCACAAGCCAGTTATCCCTGTGGTAACTTTTCTGACACCTCCTGCTTGAAACCCAAAAAGTCAGCAGGATCCTGAGGCCCCGCTTTCAAGGTCTGTATTCATACTGAAAATCGAGATCAAGCGAGCTTTTGCCCTTCTGCTCTGCGGGAGGTTACTGTCCTCCCTGAGCTCGCCTTAGGACACCTGCGTTATCGTTTGACAGGTGTATCGCCCCAGTCATACTCCCCACCTGCCACTTTCCCCGGAACGGGTCGCGCCCGGCTGGCGCCGGTTGCTTGGAGCCAGAAGCGAGAGCCCCATGGGGCTCGCCCCCCTGGGTAAGTGAAAAAACTATAAGAGTAGTGGTATTTCACCGGCAGCCCGAGGGACTCCCACTTATCCTACACCTCTCATGTCTCTACATAGTGCCAGACTAGAGTCAAGCTCAACAGGGACTTTTTTCCCCGCTGATTCTGCCAAGTCCGTTCCCTTGGCTGTGGTTTAGCTAGATAGCAGGGAGGGACAGTGGGAATCTTGTTCATCCATTCATGCGTGTCACTAATTAGATGACGAGGCATTTGGCTATTCTGTACCACCCCGCCGTGGCTCATTCTGGGTTATTATGCTGCCCATCAGAGTCAAATCGGTTTTGCTTCCAACAATACAACATTCGTTCACTCCGGAGTACAGCTACACTGTAAGCTGTCCTCACTGGAACTGGGATCACGTATAGGCCGGAGATAGTACACCCTGCAGTACTATTCCAACAATATAAAATTGTCTACGAACAGTCCTGTGAAATTAAGTATGATTAGCAGGACATCAATAATCAATGCAATATGTAGTGATTATGTGTATGTAATTATTTGAGACCTATTCTTCATTCAAGACATTTCCATAATCATGATGTACACATTTGTATCTAAATTATTATAAGCACACATCTATAAAAAATACACATCTATAAATTGCACATCTAGCTAGAAAATACACATCTATAAAAATTCACATCTATAAAATCCACATCTATGCTAATTCTTGTGTCACCTATAAACTATTATGTAACTGTTTCAACATTTTAAAACAATATGTTTTATAAGAGTGACATATGTGCTGTACGATAGTGTACATTTCAGCATTTAGCTTGATATTTAATTGTCCATGAATACTTGGCACATTTTAAGAGTGTCCATCAAAGTAGTCAGGCAAACATTCTTCTTGAATGGGAACGACATTTGCAGTCCAAGATCAGCCAGAGCAACATCATTACATTGAGGATAAATACCCCACATCCGACAATAAAGCCAATAAAATTTTAGAGTGTTACAGTTGGTAAGATCTTTGATTTGCTGCGATAGATCCTGATAGTATTTAACTTTACTCTCGAACGCTAATTCAAGGGAATTCTGTGAGTTTTTCATAACGAATTGAAACATCAATCACTACAGCAGTACCATTTTTGGTGAACACTACATCTGGTTTTCTTAGTTCACCTTGATTATTTTTAACATGAGGTTCCCTGTATGTCATCCACCCACACCTTTTGCTCTATCAATGAGCAATTCCAACACTTTGTTATGCCTTTTTATCCTTATGTCCATGGTTTTAGGACATGCACCTGAAATATGTGAAATTGTTTCGCACATATCTTTGCAGTAACTACAAGTAGCAAATGTACGATTTCTCCCCCAAGTGATGGTTTCTCTAGTATACAAGACATTTGCTCCCAACATCAGCACAGCTATGTATTGATTTTCTTTCATTTTATTATGCTTGCTGATCCAGAAATTTGAGGTAGGATTACTTGCTAAGTATTTTATACCATCACCTTGGACAGGGAGATTTTCCCATTTCTCAAATTCCTCTTTCCTCCAATTGCATGTTGCTAACAAATTCAAATCATAACTCAGAAATCTACTGTCTAAAATGTTGAGTTTGTGTGTTTTGATGATGCTATAAATTTTTTCATTGATTACTTCTCCTGCATACATGAATGAATGAGCTATGTACAGATCTGGAGCGTCCCTGAGATACAATAAACTATTGACTTTGTTTAGACCAATTGTCGTACATAACTTTGGTATACTGAGGCCCCCAAAGGATCTTTTCGAATACAGGAGACCATCACATGTGTATGCAGGTAGGTGTAGGAAATGTTTGACATACTTTTTTTATTGTTTTATCCAGAATGTTTAAAGTTTTAGCTTCTGTTCCTGTCATTTCCAGTTTAAATGACAGTTTAGGGACCAAATACTGACACAATATTTCAATTTTCTGTGTGGGCTTAAGTGGTAGATTGTCAAGTTTTTGAGCCCAATCAACAAGAACCCCATTAATTTTGTTGTTGCTTGAATGGCCGATGTGTGGATCAAAGTTCAATCCGAGGTATCTCTCACTTTCTCCTGGATGAATGTTTTCAATATTTTATTTTTCAAATTGCCATGGTTTACAGTTGTTAACCAGGATTTTATCTTTATGGTGACTTATATAAAATCCATGTGTTTATTTCACATTAAGTTTTAAGCCTGTTGTTTTACTGAATTTTTCAATGATCCTCAGATTTGTATTCATTCCTTCCCAGGTGTTGCTGAGTACTGCGATATCATCGGCAAAGGCTAGAGCGGTGATTTGCTCTATGAGTCCATCAGAGCCGAATGTGAAGCCCTTACCGCTTTTTTGAAGATCACAGATCAACGGATCCATGGCTATGTTGAACAACAGTGGGGATAAAGAGTTACCTTGCTTAACTCCCGACTTCATTGTTATTTCTGGAGTTGCTTCATTGTTCTTTCCCTTGAAAATTGTTGTTGAGTCAGTGTACAAGTCTTTTATTATGTCTCTGATGTATGATGGAACTCTGTGTCTTTCAAGACTCTGTAAAATGTGACCATGGCTGACAGAGTCAAAGGCTTTTGAGATATCTATGAACACCACTGCTAATGAGTTTGTTTTTTCGTGCCCCTTCTATGATATTTTGCAGAAGAGTTAGATTTTCGAGACAACCTCTCACCTTCATGAAGCCTTTTTGTCTCGTATTCAATTCAACGAAAGATGTGAGTCTTTTAGTTAGTATTTTCATGAACAACTTCATGAATGCCGTACCAATGGTAATTGGTCACCAATTACTGATTTTTTTAAGTTCGCTAATCGGTACATTTTTAGGTATCAATATCGACCGGTTCTTTTTAATACTTCTGGTACTCTTCTCATCGATAACCAAGACGATAGGATTCTGGGCAGCAGTCTTGGTTGCTTGTTATGCACGTTCTTCAAGTCATTTAGGCCAATCTTGTCAGGCCCCACTGCTTTCTTTAAATCTGATTCATTGAAGGCTTTAGTTATTTCGAGCAGTGTAATTTCTTTATACAGTCTTCCAATTTCCCATTCATTCGGTATCCGGTCAATTGGGATGAATTTGGGATTTTTCTTGTTTTCTTTTTCAATTATGTCTTTATAATATTGGAAGATTTCATCAGCACTGATTTGGCAAGTGGCATCTTCTTCCCCATCAGTGATTATCCTGGCAATTTTCTTTTTGTCTTTTGTAAACATTGCCTGGTATTCTTTGTAGCTGCCCTTTGCTTATGCATACTTTTTCTTGTGTGTCCGATTGAGCCTTTCCTTTTTTTTGTCTTTCTTTGCTATCTTGTTTTGTACTGAGGCAATCTGTTGCTCATCTTGAGCAGAGTTCATAGGCTCATTATGGAGTTCACCCGTTGGTTCGGTACGATTTGCTGGTACAGGACTTATATCATTGGTGTTTTCTGAGCTATAAGTCACTATCTCATCCATCAGATCCATAGCAGCATCGTGGTGCTGTATGTTTTTGGTGTACTTTTCGACTTCTGTGATTCTATCATTCAGTTCATCAAAGTTTTTTATTTTTGGCGCACGTTTTCGATTGATAAAGTCTCTGTGCCTTTCCGTTGTTACTTCCACTGAAACCTCTGGTTCATCGCAGGAGTCATTCTCAGAGATATTGGATGCTTGCAGTACATCCTTTGCCGATTTTTCGTTCTTATCTCTCCTATTTCTTCTTTTTTCTGCAATTTGTTTAACGTTTTTTTGTCAAAATGCGGAACCATCAGCGCATTAATGTTTCTCTTGTTCTCATATACTTTTTCCAATTCTGCTAATAGCAGTATTTCTTCCTGTGACCATAGTTTTGATGGTTTGCTGCTTGCTAGAGCTGCTAGCCTAGCCTCATTTTGCGCTCATGGATGCGCATGCCGAGCATGTTGTGAAACTCCAATCTTTGATCCGAATCTGAGGTCACAGAAGCTGCACAGGAATTGCAGCACTCCTTTTTTAGGTCTTACTTTACATTTGGCATAATGGCATGCAATATTATGGTATTCGGCTTCTTTGTCACATTTTGAGCAATAGGTTTTGAGATAGAAGCCTTTATGCTTGGTAGAGACATGTTTTCTTAGTTCTTTAAAAGTACCCAAAATGTCTCCACACAAGTCACAATTATACTTTTCGTTTGGGTATTTCCAATATGTGACTTCATTTGTGTAATCACTTTTCTTTGTACTCATTTCTTTGCTGACCTCGTACACATCGGGTAGATTTTCAAAGTTGGTTGTAACAATGTCATTCTTGGCTGAGGAGGCCACAAATTTGATGGTTTTGCTGAGGTCTACTGTTGGGTCTTCGTCTGCTTCGGAGGGTGAACTAGGTGCCATATCGTGGCCTGAATCGTTGTTGTTTGTTGCATTGTGACTAGACTTTCACGTAATGCCGACAAATTATTGCTTGAGCCCCCTACCTTCAAAAGGGAAATATCGATGGCTCAATCCTTCTCAGGCAATGCAGTCAGAATCTGGAACTCGCTTCCTCCACTACTCCGTACCACCACCTCTACCCAGACTTTCAAAACTGACCTCAAATCTCTTCTCTTCCAAAGACATTTCCAGAATTAATACATAATTTTCATGTCCCTTAAGGAAGTTCTTACAATGTTGTAAATATGTCATCTATGCCTGTACAATACTATTCCCATTGTGTTTTAGATTGTGTGACTGCCATCTTTTGTTTTATTGTACTTTTTCATCTATCTCGTTTATATCTGTAACGTGTAAATATGCAAATGTCCTCATGTAACGTACTTGGTTCTATTGTGAAGCGCTCTGACACCTTTGGGTAAAGTATGCGCCATATAAAATTGCATTAAATAAAATAAAATGGAGTAGTATTCACCAGCATTGGAGTCTGTCGCATTGGCAGCAATTTTCAGTGACCGGGGCTCTAAACACTTTCTCAAAACAGACAGCGAGACAGCCTGCATGCATCTAAATATGCCAGGCAAAAGACCGTAGATTCAGTGGAGTACTAGGGACCGCCTCCATGGCGGTATGGCAGTAAGATCGCCAAGATCTAAATTGGGAACTTAGTCTTTTTAATGGAGATGATGCTCCAGAGATTTTGGAAGTACAACATTTTCCTTCTAAGTCCCAAATTTTCTGACCTTCTGCAGCTAGTCCTCTTGGTCCCTTCTAAGGCTCTCAAGACTTCAGGGACAGCACCTAGAGGCCAGAAATCACACTAGCAGAGGCAACCAGCAATGTTCAGTACAAGCCAAGCTTTTATTGGTCAGCCGGACACTCCAACAGAATTATTTTGTATGTTTGTGATAAAAATGTTTTTTTTTTTTTTTAAATTAAAAGTTTTGAGTATGAGCCCCTATTGGATTATATGAATTATTACATTGTTCCATTTTTTAATGTCTTTATTGATGCAGGTGTATGTTGCCCCCTTATATTCCCACCCTTACTCTTTGAAGTACAGACCGATTAATGTTTCCTGAGGAAGGTGTATGACCCAGGTGGTCTCACACTGAAACGCGCATGAGCACAATACTGGATTTGTAAGATCCATCATGAGAAATAAATCTTTAATTATAAGATTCATATTTTACAAAGGGGGAATTGATCAAATTTGGATGTATTGCTGTTTCTTCTATATGAAATGTATCTATGATTAACTGAAATAAAGGTTTTTGAACGAACGAACGAACGAATCAAAGACAATGTAGTTTCGGTCAATGTATTAGAATTGAAAAGAGGAAAATATGTTTTCTGTTGATTTTATTGAGATGAGAGATATTGAGTATTTGTGGTTTGAATGAGTGGATTTATTTTCATGTTTTTATGTAAATGGGTGAGGGTGTAATGGAGAAAATAGGGGTTTTAAAACAACAGTCTTCATTGTGATTATTTTAGTCTTGAACTATGTCGTTCAATGTAAGTGAATTTCTATGTTGAGAGAAAAAAGTGATTCTGGAAATAAACATTGAATTTGAACAATATTCTTGAATTGTATAATTTAATAAAAAGTATTGTTTGTGGTTCAACCACTTTATATTTCATGTAATTAATCAGAGACCTCTGAGCTATGTATTTAATCTGTGGGGTTAGTGGGTTTCAGTTTGTTCTGATTTGAATTGTGTTCCCCTGTTCACTACCCTTATTTGGTTTATCAGTGGCCATCTGCTTCGTTCTTTTTTTCACAAAAAGAAAAAGGCCTCTCACAGCTTGGTGTGTCCCTGTAGACACACAGGAGGTCAGCCAGCTGACCCTTGATTTTCACTTCTTATCCCTGGGTACAAGAAGAGGCAGGCCCAGCACTACATTACTCCTGGGGGATCAGAAGCAGCAGATCCAACCTAATGGCATAATTTTGGTAATTGAGCATTACGAAGCCAATGTATGGTTACCGAGATTACGCTGTTAAGCCGAATCACATAATGATACTCAATCAATCAATTAATCAAAAAAAATTATTTTGGTAGTCTGGCCATAAAAGTGAAATGTCCTTTAAATACCTAATGTACAATTTTGCATAACACAATATAAGATATGCACATTAATTCACACAGCCCTTGCACACAATTGGTGTCCAACTAAAATCAGTGTAAAAATCCTTCCAACTATACAATGGAAGCAATTGCATCAAAAACCAGTATTAAGCCAACAAACTAGGCGGTGGGGTCTTCCTGTATGCATGTGAGAGCTTCATTATGAGCTCCCTAACTTGAAAGAAGGATGGGCTTGCTTAAAATGATACTCCAAGTTGAAGAAAATGTAGCATGAAATGCAGGAAAAGAATGCATCCAGCAAGAAAGAGGGCAACATTTTCTGAAGACAGTATCTTTAACAAAGGCATCCACCAAACATTTCAGGTAGATTTTTTTCCTGAGTGGACTGTTGAGGTCATATTTAAGCATATAACAACAAAATCAGTACATTAAAGGCAGTTCTTTTTTAATGTGAGCTAATAGGAAATCAACTCAAAATAGCATTTTTTAGTTAAAGTTTTGCCCAAATGTTGGTTCGAACAATTTGACAGAAACAAATTTTTCCTACTCTGTTTTGTTTTTTATAATGGAAGATAATGCCATAGAGACTGAGAGGCTACTGTACATTCAATAGCTACTGTCCTGAAAACTCCTCCCTCTGCTTTGTCCAGCCCTTGCTCATTTTGTATTTGTATATTCGAGGGAAGGCATCACTTTCGGTTTGCCTGCAATCTCAGCTTCATCCACACCCTTGAAATTTTAGAATTTAAAGCAATAATTTGCAACAAAAAAATGCTTTTGAGGGAAAGAAGGCACCACATTATGTGTCCCTTTTTCTTGTTTATGTTTGTAGTTGGTTGGCCTGGAGTTAGCAATGCTGTTAGGAACTGTGGGATTATGTTGTTAATAGAGACAATGTCAGCACATTTTTATGAAGGTGGAGGCCCTGTGTTATAAATATATTTTCTCAATTTTCTTGTGTTTAGTTTGTTAATTTTACACACATTTTGTAATATGTTTACTGTGTTGTTCCTTTACTTTTAGTGGCTACAGGTGACCTGCAAAAGACCCCTAGTGTATTTTTCAATTAGTTCTTTCACATTTGCACTGCTTAAGTGTTGTGCTATATGTTTTAAATTATTTTAGTGGATTTTACATGACCTTGTTTTCAGTACAAAGTGTAAGTTATTTTTTGCCTGAATGTGCCTGCTGTTTGCTAGTGTCGGAGTTATTACTGGAGTCCAGGCTCACATGGCCAGACATAAACCTTTGTTTTCAGCTACCTTCTTCCCTATCTACACAACCACCATTTTTTGTGAGTTTATGTATGTCTGCCTTGGTTGATATTGGGCCACCTGCATCAAAGGAAAAACCAGTCGCAAACGGGCAGATTCTCAGAATCTGCCCCTTTGCGACAGGTATTTTTGCATTTGGGATGCATCATCCCAAATGCAAAAATCGCAATTTAAGGAATCGCAAAATTGCGATCACTTAAATTGTGATTGCATTTAAGAAATCGCAAGTTGCTATTCCTTAAATGCAATACATTAAACTGAAAAAGGTAGCAATTTCGCTAATAGGGGTCGCAAATTATCATCAATTTGAACTTGATGGTAATTTGCAAAACCTTTGAAAAATGCACTAAAGTGCATTTTTCAAAGTTTTGTGTTGCACACACACATGCCATTAGGGCATGTGTGTGCGCAACATGGGTTCACATCACAATTTCAGGGGTGCAACAGGGTGTCCTTTTGACACCCTTGCACCCTTGAAATTGCATGCGCAATTTGCGAGTACCTATTGGTACTCGCAAATTGCTGCATGCTATTTCCATTCATTCCTATGGGTCTGTAGGCCCATAGGAATGAATAGGAAGCCATTCCTTAATTGCGACTCCCAATTTGCAACTTGCAATTAAGGAATATTTAGGAATCGCTATTTTTATAGCGATTCCTATATGCATAGGCTTTTGCGAGTCCTTAATTGCGATTCCTTAATAATCTCAATAAAGGACTCGCAAAAGAATGTCTTGATGCATGTGCCCCATTGTGTTTTTTTCAATTTTTTTAGCAACTTGAAAATATGTTTTGAAGGAATAATTGCTTTGGGTTGTTTGTGGTTGGAGAACATTTAAAGGTTTTTTTTTTCCTATCAGTGCTGATTTACTAATGTTGGGTAAAAAGGGCAACTGCATGTGTGAGCCCAGACATATCTTGGGTATGTGTGCTCAATCTTTTCTCTGCAAAATTAAAACATGTTTTTGTGGGCGGACCTCCAGGCAGAATTAGGCAATATGTTCTTTATTCTCCATGTCTCCTTTTTTGATGGTCATGTGATGGGGCAATTTTGTTTACCCATTGTACCTATGTTTGTTATAGGCCACCATTCTTGTTTATTCTCTAAGCCTCCTTCTTTGCTGGACATGTGGCGGTGGCCATTGTAGGTTGTCAATGTGTTGGGTGCCTTGCTCACTTTGCCACTGGATTCAAGCTAGCCTGGCTGATAAGGGCTGTTAGCCCGAAACCGGTCCTAGGATGCTTGTTTCCTTTCCAGGGAAGACATAGCTTGGCAGTTCGGGCTGGACTGTTCCCGTGAGGCACAGGGTCGAGACTGATTTCCATATAGCTGTGTCTGAACTGGGGTGGCGCAGTGAGCTAAAGAACGATGATGGATTCAACCCAGATCTGTGACTGGGGGTGAGTGTCTGAAAAGTTTCAGGGCTCCATCCATCATCTCCTTGTGTTTTCTTTGTTCGCTCTAAGTTGGCAGAGTATGCCCAGACGTGGGTACCTTGCTCACTTTGCCACTGTATTGAAGCTAGCCTGGCTGAGCAGGGGTATTACCCCCCAAACCAGTCCCAGGATGTTTGTTTCTGGTCCAGTGAAGACCTGGCTTGGCAGTACGAGCTGGACTGTTCCCATGAAAAACAGGGTCAAGACTTATTTGCATATGGCTGGGTCTGAACTGGGGTGGTGAAGCGAACTAAAGAACGATGATGGATTCAACTCAGATCTAATAGTGACTGGGAGTGAGTGTCTAAAACATTTCAGCGCGGTTAGAAATGGTCGACTTGACTCTTGATGTTGGGTCAGTCACCCTATGGAACTTTTTCTAAAAGTTTCTCCAAACTTTCTGAAGTTCCCCTTGTGGGTTCCAAGTGTCCAAAACACAAATCCAAGGTCTTACAGTCTCGGAGTTGCTCCTCTGAAGTTGTGACTATAATTCCCACAATGCACCTGGCCAAATCCTTTAAAGTCCAGCTGACGGTGGTCAGCTGGGTTCTTCTTGCTAGAGATGATGTAGGTAAAGCTCTTTTAACCTGTCGATTTCAGGGAGTCCACTTCTTCTCTTTCTGAAGCAAGGCAAAGCCCTTAGGGCTGTAGTTCCTTAGTGTGCAGCAGGTGCAGTCATTCAGTGTGCAGTTCTCTTGGTTCAGGGCAGGGATTCAGCAGGGCAGCCCTTCTTCTTATTCTAGTTTCAGGCAGCAGGTCTAGGTTGCTCTGCAGCTTTCTCATATTCATCCAGTTTTCTGTGGAGACAAGCAGGTGGGCACCCCTGACCAATGGGGTACAGGGTGCCACCCAAAAGTATGACAGCTTCTTCCAAAGTGTGACATATTCTTGTCCCACAAAGCACTGCCCAGAAAACCTTTCTGCTTGAAGTGAAGACCTGGCTAAGCTAACCTACTGATGTGGCTCATTTCCCTTAACACTCCCCCTTCCATTCCTGGGGGTCCCATCTGGGTTGGGGTACAGGACATGGGGGTAGGCCTGGCTTACATTCTGAATGTATTGCTCTTTGAAGCTCAGTTTGATTACCCAGCCCCCTTCATGACCTGTGCTCTGCAGCTTCAGATCTCCCCCTCGAGGTAACCACTGCCTCAATGAGATGAGGCTGCTAGAAAGCTGGCTTTTGACTCACAGGAAATAAAGTTTCAGAACTTTGTTTCTGTACTAGTCATGATAAATTCAACTGTAGCAAGGTGTTGGAATTATCATTACCAATGACAGCAGGCAACACAGCAGTGCACACTTCAAGCTGCTGGACCTTTAAAGCTACATGTCCGGCCATATACTAGGAGTCTCCAGGTAGGTTGTCAGTGCCAATTGTAACTACTCCTAAATATCATACCTTTTTAATCAGAGTACTGGCCCTGGTCCTGGTTAGCAGGGCCCAGGGCACAGTCAGAGTCAGTTACCATCAGTATCAGTTAAAGATTGGAGGTTGATCAGGGCAAAAAGGATGACTTTCTCACACTACTGTTGCACAGACTGGCGTGGTAATAGTAAATTTCACCCTTCTAAAATCCAATACTTTTTCTATTGTCCCTTAGGAACGGAGATAATATGTGTAACCCTTCTAACGTCCTACACTTTCTCTTCTGTTGTATGAACTGGAGTGGGAATAATGTATGTATTATTATTTTTTTAGTAATTTATGTATATATCGCTCTATCTATATACCTCTCTATATATCTATATCTAGCCATATATTGCTGAGGGGACAGGATGTGGCTACTCGTGTTTTGGATGAGGAGCCAGGGGTATATGAGTCTCACCTTAGCTCCCGCACTCTATCCCTGCATAAGATGTAGGAAACTTACAGATGCAGACAGACTTTCCAGTGTAACAGAACCAAGAATATGCAAAAGTGCAAACACGTTAATTATTAGGTTCTGTAAATCAAGAATTGAATATAGAAACAAATCTGAGCAGGAGTCACTGGAATGACCACCTGCCTGGAGGATTAAATGGAACAGACAAGGATTATAGAAATCAATAAATGGTGGGAAGCGACAACTTTGAAAAACTATATTGATTGCAAGTAAATCCCTACCAGATTGATTATAGTTTAGTTTAGCCATTTATAAAGCGCATGGTTACACCACTGGTGTGTCCCCGCGCTGGAATAGGCACTCTGAACGGGTACAGAACAACATTTGCAAATCACAGATGGTCACTCACTCTAGTCAGCATGCCAAATTTAGTATGCTGTTAGGAATAACCATGTCTTCAGTTGTTTGCAAAATTTAGTTGTGCATGGTTCTGTTCTTAAGGCCATTGGTAGAGTATTCCACGCTTTTGCTGCGAGGTATCTGAAGGAGCGTGCCCCCATTCTGGCTTCAGATACTCTTGGTACAGTCATCAATGCCCTACCCTTAGATCTTAGGTTTCAGCATGGTGTGTACTGTGTTAACAGTGGTTGTAGGTACCGTGGGCCTTTTTTTGATAGAATACGGTGACAGTGGCACATTTCCTTGAACACAATTCTCTTCTCCACTGGTAACCAGTGCAATTCTGCCAAGGTTTTCATTGTGGAGGCTCTTCTCGGGAGACTTAGTACGAAGCGAGCCGCCGCATTTTGCACGCCTGTAATTTGGATAGCCCTTTTTTTGTGGCACCTAGGTATAGCACATTGCCGTAGTCCAATTGGGAGGTTACCACGGCATGTACTATAGTTTTCCTAGATTATATCTTTGTACTTCCCACACTGAATGATCTAGATCATGATTCAGTAAAACAGTGACAAATGGATACCACAGAATGTTCTGTGAGGCTAACGTGAAGATTGATTATACATGCAGAGAGAAAATTGTCTAAAGCAATAGATTGCATTAAGGAATTAGAGGAACTACTGGATTCCGTGAAAGACAAAGAGAAAGTAATATATGCTATAATTGCAATGGAGAAAACAATTGAAAAACATGAAGCAGAGATTAAAACTCCCTGGCTATGGAAACTGAAGCAAGAAACAGAAAGTGTATCAGACTCACAGGTTTGTGACTCTTTTGGGATCTCAACCAATGAGGCAAATACAAGTATGTGCAGGACTAAATCTAAATACACAACATCCACAACTTCCACTGTGCAATAAGATAGATGCCTTCCAAGAAATAGTCATGGGAAGACTGCACAGAATAAATAAAAATGACCATAGAAAGAGAAGAAGCCGCAAAATATAACCATGAATGTTTCCTGGGAAGTTACAGATCTGCAGAAAGTATTGTTATTAGGGCCTCTGACAAAGGATGAGCCAACAGGCAACTAAAGAATTTAGAACATTATCAAAAATTGCCTGGAGATCCAGTGAAAGAATACATGATTTAACCAAATACAAATTGCTAGTATGGCATCAAAAAGAATTATTGAAAGATCAAGAATATTGTTTTCTAAAAATTGACCATCCAGTGACACCCACCATTTACTTTCTACCAAAAGTACAGAAAGACAAAACTAATCTAATAGGGAAACCCATTGTAAGCTTGATTGGGGCCCATTTAGAGAACACTTTGAGATTTATTGTTCTCTGCCTTTTTCCTTATGCGGCTGTATTACCATATTATCTCAGAGATGTGAAAGATTTTTTTAAATAGAATAGGTGGTATACCTTGGAAATCACATTTTGGGATTGCCACTGTTGATGTAGTATCTCTATACACCTTCATACATCATTCAGATGGAAATGAAAGCCTGTGAATAATTATTTTTAAATCAAGGTCACTGTCATTATAAGAACACTTCAGAATGACCATGGAAATTATGAGTTTCTGCCTCCAACATAATGTGTTCCTATTTACCAAATGATTACCTCCTCCAGAAACAAGGTACAGCCATGGGAATGTCCTTTGTACCAACCTATGAAAATCTCACCATGGGTTGGTGGAGGCAGAGACAGTGTGGAATGATCATTGCATGGCTAGAGTAGTCCAGGTCATCATGCGTGTCTGCTACATTGATGATTTATTTTTACTATGGGATGGTGAAAGAATGATCTTGAAAAATATTAGTCCTTGAATGATAGCCCACAAAAACTAAAATTCACATTTGAAATAAGCAATACAGAAATTAACTATCTTGACACCAATGTGTACATAAAGGATGACAAAGTATGCAAAAAAATTAGCAAAAAGGCTACCAGCAGCAATTGTATCCTTCATGCTAATTGTGGACATCCATGAGCTTTAAAATGGAGTGTGCCATAAGTGGAATTTCTCCAAGCAGGAAGAATTTACTCAGAAAGAGATGAGTTTGAGATACAAGTAGGAGAACCGTATGCACACTTCAAAACGAGGGGTTATCTAACTACAATATTAGATGATGCAATCATGAGAGTTAAGGGAAATAAAATAAAAGATCTACTGGTGGTTAAACCCAAAATTATGACAAATGGTGAAGAACCAACAGGATATATAATGGAATGCAATTCATCCCATCATGAAACATGTAAACTCCTAAAACAGAACTAAGCGATACCAAAGGGGATGATGGACGGAGCGTTAGAGCAAATCAAACACTCACCCCCAGTATCGCTTTGTTCGCCCTAAGTTGGCAGGGTATGCCCAGACGTGGGTCCCTTGCTCACTTTGCCACTGGATTCAAGATAGCCTGGCTGATGAGGGTTATGAACCCGAAACCAGTCCCAGGATGCTTGTTTCCAGTCCAGGGAAGACATGGCTTGGCAGTTCGGGCTGGACTGTTCCCACGAGGCACAGGGTCAGACTGATTTGCATATGGCCATGTCTGAACTGGGGTGGTGGAGTGAGCTAAAGAATGATGATGGATTAAACCCAGATCAGTTGACTGGGGGTGAGTGTTTGATTTGCTCTAACACTCCATCCATCATCCCCTTCGGTATCGCTTTGTTCGCCCTAAGTTGGCAGGGTATGCCCAGACGTGGGTCCCTTGCTCACTTTGCCACTGGATTCAAGATAGCCTGGCTGATGAGGGTTATGAACCCAAAACTGGTCCCAGGATGCTTGTTTCCGGTCCAGGGAAGACATGGCTTGGCAGTTGGGGCTGGACTGTTCCCATGAGGCAAAGGGTCAGACTGATTTGCATATGGCCATGTCTGAACTGGGGTGGTGGAGTGAGCTAAAGAATGATGATGGATTAAACCCAGATCAGTTGACTGGGGGTGAGTGTTTGATTTGCTCTAACACTCCGTCCATCATCCCCTTCGGTATCGCCTAAAACAGAACTGGCAGATTTCAAAGATGGATGCGCCTCTAAAAGATGCAGTTGCTGAATATCCTAACATCACATATAAGAAAAACCCTTCACTAGGAGATAGATTGACCAATATTTTTATGCAGCCAGAAAAAACAATGGGGGGACCAGGAATTACAACCTGACTTATGAAGAGCAAAATGGGGTTTTGGAAGCTTTCCACTATGCCTGTAATAAAACTCAATGCAAAGCTCAGAATGGCAAATTCTGTCTTAGTAAAGAATGGATCACCTGTGAAACCGCATTTGTGATTTCTGTTCTAGTATGCCTCTGTGGACAACACATAAGAGCCATCAAAAACAAAGATGTTACATACTTTATGGCGAAACAACTATGGGAGTCACATGAGGGAGACATAAGGAACTTGCAGTTCTTTGACTTACAAAATATCAAAAAGAAACCCTGTGGTGAAGATAGAGAATGGAGTCATTTGAATGGGTACGGAATTGCCATGGTGCTTAAAACCTTGATTTTGAATTGATTTTGCATCTTTAAATGTGACTGTTTTTTTTTACATTAGGATTATGAAGAGATAAGACATGGATAAAAATTGGATGCTTCATTATAGTAACAAATCTGGTTTATTGAAGCTTGCAAGAGAAAAGTTTCTCCATGAAGTGCGATTGTAAATATTAAGTAAAAAATAAAGAAATTTGAGGTAAAAAATGTATGATTGGCATTGTTTAAGCATATCCCTTGGGCTTACATATTTTTTAGGTAGTTTACCAATAACAGTAACAATAGAGAAAATGGAGAGCACTGATTTGAAGAACAGACCATCACAAAAAAACTATTGTTATTTCAACATCTTGCTTGTTTTGCACATAATTAACTATGACTTTGCACTGTGAAGAATAATATTTGGTTTTATGATTAACAAGTGTGCTAAAATTGGCTGCTCTCCAATGAAATGTTTTCTAAAAGAACAACATTTAAAATTAGTAAAAATTTAGCTTGGTTCGTTTTTAACATATAGTTGCTAGATACATTAATAGTACAGTGATCAATAGGAGAGGAAGAACGGATATGCATAACCTTTCAATTGAAGACATGTACTCATTGTTGGCTGCTGAGTGTCGTTGGGGGCCAAGAACCCCTATTGTTGCCACAAGTATTTCTCCCACAACGGGATTGCTAAGAGATAGTTGGAGGCCCCGCCCCCTTTCTCCACCGCTCTAGGAACACGCCGCGTGGTGCACTACTGATTGAGGGATGAAGTCCCCTTGGATGTTGAGTGCCCTTGGGAACCAGAACCCCTCCTTTTACTCCCAGTAAGTCTACACAGTGGGTTTACTGAGAGATCATCTGAGTCCCTGCACCCTTTGTCCACCACTGAGCATACACACCTTCTGACTCACTACTGATTGGGGGATGAAGTCAATTAATCAATCAATCAGGCTTCTTATAAAGCACGACTACTCATAAGGGTCTCAAGGCCCCACAGCAGGATTGCTCAGACCTCATTGAAGACTGCACCCCCTTTTTTTGCTGCTCTGAAAGGGGTCTCCAGGTGTACTACTGGTTGGGGGATGAAGTGCCCTTGGCAACTGAGGGTCGTTGCGGGTCAAGGACCCCTATTGTTGCCATACAGAAGTCCCCACAATTGGATTGGTCAGACCTCGTCTGAAGTCTTGTCACCTTTCTCAATCACTCTGCAAAGGGGCCTCTTGGCACACTATTGGTTGGGGGATGAAGACCCCTTGGCTGCTAAGGGTCGTTGAGGGCCAAAAACCCCTATTGTTACCACAAGTAAGTCTCCCAGAACAGGATTGATCAGAACTCATGTAGACCGTGCTCCTTTTCTGAACCACTCTTTTAAGAGGCCTTCTGGTGCAGTACTGGAAGTGTAGGGGTGAGCGTGCTGGTAAACTCTGCTCAACCGGCAGTTGGTGGATTTTTTGCCAAACTCACTAGTCTAAGAGGAGCACAGAGTGGCAAAACTCTGCAAACTCTGCCAGCAAAGCATGATGACATCATTTTTATCGACATCCTCAATATTGTGCATTCAGTTGGCATTACATACATCGATATTATTTCTACTGATATTGGCTATTGTTATGCATGCATAGATTATAATGTAGATTGACATTGTTTCTACAGGTATCAAGATTGTTATGCATGCATAAACTATGTCATATATTGTCATTGTTTCTACCGGTATTGACACAGTTTTGTGGGCATAGTTTATGGCGTACATTGACAATGCACTTATTGGCATTGACAATTATTATGCAGGCATAGTTTATGACATCTGTTGACATTGAATTTATTGGTATTGCTGTTGTCGGGCCTGCATATATCATGGTAGACATCAATATCATATTCACCCTTTCTAAAAAAACATTATGTTAATGGTATATATTGAAATGTTTGAGATTTACTAATTTAAACTATCAGGCATACTTTAAAATTTTGACTCAATGCTACTTTGGGGTAGCGTTGCATCAAAAAAAACTTGTGCCGTGTAGCACCATTTCCTTGTAACATGGATGCACCATATATATGGCATGGCACACTATGTTGCAAGCTTTAAAGATGCATCCAAAATTCTGACGCACCTCTGAGAAAAATTACCAAAAGTGTTTTAAGGCCACTGCCACATATGGGATGGAAAGCTGTTTGTATATCGTAAAGCACTGGTAAGTGCCGAAAATCAGCTTTGCATTACTTAGGATGCATTGCATGGCGGGAAGCAACAAATCCAACACCAACCAAGATGACCAGACAGCAGACCATGGGAGGAGGAAGAAGACCAATTTCAGTGAGGAGGAAAACCAAATATTAATATCTAAGGGTGACAAAGAATAAACTGATGACATCACTGATGACATCATCCAGTGACTGTGTGTTTCTGTAAAGTTTAAATATGTTTTATATATATATATAGGCCAAGGTGTATTGAAGAATGAGTGGGTGTATAAGTGTCTGAATGAATGATTTAGTAGGTGCATGACTGACTGTATAAGTGAGTGATTAAACGTGTCTTACTGAATGCATGGGTTAGTGACTAAACTGTGTGCATGTCTGTATCAGTCTGTCAGTTGGTGTGTAAGTGGCTGCATGGGTTGGTGAGTAGCTATATGAGTGTCTATATGGGTTATTGATTTGTTGTCTGAGTATCTGTATGGGTGCCTGGGTGTCTGTGTGGGTGGGTGAGGGTGTGTGACTGTGCACAGATGTGTGAGTGGGACATTCATTGGGTGTATGGTTTCAAGAGTGCATCTGTGCAGGGCTGTACGGGTGGGTGAGTGTGTGTATGGGTGTGTTGGTGAGTGAATTGATGTCTCAGTGGTACATGTGTGAGTACCTACATATGTGAAAGGCAGTATATGTGAGTGTTGGAGTATATAAATAACTATATGTGAGAGTGAGTGATTGTGAGAGTGGCTGTGTGGATGAGTGTGTACTTGTATCAGTGATTGTATAAGAGAGTAAGTATGTATTAGTATCTGTATGAATAAGTGAGGTAGTGTGTGTATAACTGTATAGGTGAGTAACTGGGACTGTGACTGATTCTTTGCATGACTGACTAGATGTGTGAGTAACTCTATGGATGAATGGCGGTGTGTGAGTGTCTGTATAGGTGTATGAGTGCATATGATAGTGTTGTAATGATGAGTGACTGCATGTATGGGTGACTATATGAGTGAATGAGTGGATGTGTGTGTAGACCTAGGGATCAGTGAGTGGGTATGTAGTAACTGGTATTGGTGTGTCTATGGTTTCGAAAATGGTAGTCTGTATTTTAGAGTGGGTGTATCAAAGGTTATATTAGGGTGTGAGGCCGTGCATCAGATTATCACGTGGATGATGTCATCAGTGATGTCATTTGAGATGGCATCAGTGATGTCATCAGTGATGTCACTGATCATGTCATGATTGATGTAATATGCGACATTATCAGCAGTGCATTGCTGCCACGAGAGTTATAGTTAGCTCAACAAACTATAACGGCCGAATTTTGTACGACTGAAATGTCCAACTAACTATAACGTCCCTGAAACCTGTGGTTTTTTCAGTGAATTTCTAAGGTTTTTTGAAATGCTAATTTCTAACTATAACGTCCCTGAAACCTGTGTTTTTTTTCTGTGAATTTCTATGGTTTTTTAAATGATAATTTCTAACTATAACGTCCCTGAAACCTGTGGTTTTTTCATTGAATTTCTAAGTTTTTTTAAAATGCTAATTACTAACTAAAACATCCCTCAAACCTATGGTTTTTTTCAGTGAATTTCAAAGTTTTTTTAAATGCTAATTTCTAACTATAATGTCCAAAAAATACTTGTTCTTAGTTTTTGAATTGTTATAAAAATAATGTAATGTTTTCTCTTTTCTAAAATATAAATATATATATATATTTTTAAAGTGGATTCGCATACCGATCGTGTACCTGTCTCGGTGGGTGAGTGAATCCAAGAATTTTGCCGCCATATTGGATAAGTCGTGTAGGATGCGCATTCGGTATGCGAAGGGTGCGCAGATCTCGGCTCCGCGTAACGTCACGTATGTATTTATGGGGGTCGCGTCAGGTGCGCGAATCAACCGTAACATTTTTATGTTTTAAAAGTATATGTATATAAGTTTAATAAGTATATTATAGCAAGAGATTATTTAATCTAATTATAAAAATCATATATTTGTAATTGTAATAAAGATATATTATTGTTAAATATATTTTGTGGGAATCGCGTCGGGTGTGCGCTGGGTGCACGCCGGCTGCTTGAATCCCATGTGACTTCAAAAGATACAATTTCATTGGTTAAGAACCTTTTCATTCTAGAACTTGAAGGACCCCACCAATTATTTTCATTCCTTCAAAAGCATCTCAGCAGACACAACTGTTGAATTCTGCTCCTCTTGTTTGGTGTTTTTTTTAAGTCATCTAAAAATGGCAGCTAGCAATCAACCTCAGCAAGTTCCACCTGAAGAGGAAGAAGACCTGGAGGAACCCGTGAAGAAAAGATACAAAACTATCATGTGGACATTTTTCTCCATTCCACCTGGGGAGAAAAAGGTGAATGTCCGAAAAGTCACCTGCATTATTTGTCAGAATGTCCTCTCATGAGGTTTGGAAAAGAAATATTCCTGCGGGACATCATCAATGTTGAAACATCTTCAGACAATGCATCCTCGGCATCTTGCTAGGGAACAGCTTCAAAGGGAACAAGAAAGGCAGGCAACTGACAATAACGCTGCTGGCCCTAGCACGTCATCGGCTTCAACATCATCTGGCACACCCAACATCATCCCTGACTTCACTAGAGTGGAGCAGCATTATGTTAAATGTAAAAAAAAATGTGTTTTTGTGAGCAATCACTGGATGCCACCCTGGTTGCTATTAGGAACCACCAATGTTATTATTTTTTTTATTTTTTTTCTCTATCCAATGAGTTCATAATTGCATAATTTTTTGAACATGTTCACTGTTGGGTCTGTTTTTTTTTCTCGTTTTTTAAAAAAGAGTTTAAAAAATACAAAACAAATATAAAACATAAAAAGAAAAAAAAATGGTTCTTTTTAGAATCGCCTAATTGGTTAAAAATAGACAAACTTGTATGTGTTCTATGAATGACTGCAAGGGTAATGTCTGAGTCATTGTGTGAGTGAATAAGTACTGTCTCAGTGAATGAATGAGTGCAGCAGTATTGCCTGACTCATTGGATGAGTGCATGCTTAGTGTTTGAGAGAATGAATGAGTGCAGCAGTAGTCCCCGGGTGATTGAAGGAGTGTATGGGTAATGCCTGGGTGCATGGAAGAATGCACAGGTAGTGCCTGGGTGCATGTAGGACTGCATGGGTAATTCCTGGGAGATTGGAGGAGTGCATGAGTAGTACGTGGATGATTGCATGAGTGCAGGAGTAGTGCCTGGATGATTGTAACACTGCATGGGTAGTACTTGGGTGATTGTATGAGTGCTGTAGAAGTGGCTGAGTGCATGTATGGCTGTATGAGTAGTGCCTAAGTGATTGCATGAGTTCATGGGTAGTGCCTGAGTGATTGCCTGAATGCAGGGATAATGTCTGGGTGAATGGAGGAGTGCATGGGTATTGCCTGAGTGATTAGACGAGTGCATAGCTAGTGTCTGGAGGCTTTTATAAGTGCATGGGTAGTGGCTGGGTGATTGGAGGAGTGCATGGATAGTGCCTTGATGGCTGGAGGAGTGCAAGGGTAGTGCCTGGGTTATTCCATGAGTACATAGGTAGTGCCTGGGTGATTGCATGACTGCAGGGGTAGTGCCAGGGTGATTGCATAAGTGCATGGGCAGTGGCTGGGTGATTGGAGGAGTGCATGGATAGTGCCTTGATGGCTGGAGGAGTGCAAGGGTAGTGCCTGGGTTATTCCATGAGTACATAGGTAGTGCCTGGGTGATTGCATGACTGCAGGGGTAGTGCCTGAGTGATTAAAGGAGTGCATGGGTAATGCCTGTGGAATAGCATGAGTGCAGGGGAAATGCCTGGGTGATTGAATGAGCGCAGAGATAATGTCTGGGTGCATGGAAGAGTGCATCAGTAGTGCCTGGGTGCATGTGGGACTGCATGTGAAGTCCTTGAGTGATTGGAGGAGTGCATGAGTAGTCCCAGGGTGATTGCATGAGTACAGAAGTAACCCTGGGCGAAGTACTACGGTACGCTAGCGTAGTTTGCGCTACTTCGCACAACGCGAATTGCACGTAGCACAGTGCAAACACGCGCAGCGTAGCGTAGCGTAGTGCAGCGGTCATTTTTTGCTTGCTCGCGGTCCTCAACGTCAAGTTGGCGACCGCGAGCAAGCAAAATGACATCCCGGCGAGACTTTTTCCTTGTTCGCGATCAGCAACATCAAGTTGCCGATCACGAGCGTGGAAAATAAACCTCCCGGCGAGATTCTCAACGCGGGAGGTCAGGTTTCTCACTGCGAGTGGTCGCGTATGCTCGCGACCGCTCGCGATGAGAAACTACCAGTCCGCGTTGAGAAAGCTGCCGCTCGAGTAAAAATCTACTCGAGCGGCAGTAAAAGAAAGCTCGCACTGTGCAAGATGCCGTTTTCAATGATTGCACAGTGCGGACAAGCATCCGGCACTGTGCAATCATTGCGAACAGCGCACTACGCAGTTCGCGTAGTGCTATGCGTAGCTCGCGTTAGTGCGAACTGCACTTCATGTAGCTTCGCGTAGCGCTACTTCGCGAACTACGCCCAGGCTTATACAGAAGTAGTGCCTGGATGATTGCAAGACTGCATGGGTAGTGCTTGGTTCTGCCACCACACACTACGAACACGCCTTCATGACACCGGGATCCAAGAGAAGGCCCTGGACTGGACCACATCCTTCCTTTCTGGCAGAACACAAAGCGTCCGCCTCGCCCCCTTCCGATCCAAGGCCACCAAGATCATCTGCGGTGTACCCCAAGGCTCCTCCCTCAGCCCAACGCTGTTCAACATCTACATGGCACCCCTCGCCCACGTCGCCCGACAGCACAACCTCAACATCATCTCCTACGCCGACGACACACAGCTGATCCTCTCCTCACCAAAGACCCTCACACCGCCAAAGCCCACCTCCACGAAGGAATGAAGGCCGTCGCCGAATGGATGAGGACCAGCCGCCTGAAGCTGAACTCGGACAAGACAGAGGTCCTCATCCTTGGTTCCAACCCTTCAGCCTGGGACGACTCCTGGTGGCCAACATCACTGGGAACAGCCCCGCCACCCACCGACCACGTACGCAACCTAGGGGTCACCCTCGACCCCACCCTCTCCATGACTAAGCAGGTCAATGCCGTTTCCTCATCCTGCTTCAACATCCTCCGAATGCTCCGCAGGATCTTCAAGTGGATCCCCACCGAAACAAGAAAAACAGTCACCCAGGCCCTCGTCACCAGCAGGCTGGACTACGGAAACGCCCTCTACGCAGGAACGACGGCTAAGCTCCTGAGACGGCTGCAACGCATCCAGAACGCCTCTGCACGTCTTATCCTCGACATCCCCGACGCAGCCACATCACACCCCACCTGAGAGACCTGCACTGGCTCCTGTCAACAAGAGGATAACCTTCAAGCTCCTCACCCACGCACACAAAGCACTCCACATCTCCGGACCAGCCTACCTCAACAGACGACTCAGCTTCTACACCCCCACCCGCCAGCTCCGCTCGACCAGCCTCGCCCTCGCCATAGTCCCCCGCATCCGGAAAACGACCGCCGGCGGCAGATCCTTCTCCCACCTCGCCGCCAAGACCTGGAACACCCTCCCCACCAACCTCCGACAGACCCAAGACCTACTGGCCTTCAGAAGACTCCTCAAGACCTGGCTCTTCGATCAGTAGCAGCACCACCCCCTCTTCCCCCAGCTCCTTGAGACCCTCGCGGGTATGTAGTGCGCTTTATAAGTGACATGATTGATTGATTGATTGATTGATTGATTGGGTGATTGCATGAGTGCTACAGATGTGCCTGAGTGCATGTATGACTGCATGGGTAGTGCCTGAGTGGTTGTAAGAGTGCATGGGTAGTGCCTGGGTGATTGCATAAATACAGAGGTAATGTCTGGATGAATGGAGGAGTGCATGGGTAGTGTGTGTGATAAGACAAGTGCATAGGTAGTGCCTGGATGATTTTTAAGTGTATGGGTAGTGGCTAGGTGATTGGAGTAGTGCATGGATAGTGCCTGGATGACTGAAGGAGTACAAGGGTAGTGCTGGGTTATTCCATGAGTGCATAGGTAGTGCCTGGGTGACTGAAGGAGTGCATGGTTAATGCCTGTGTGATTGCATGAGTGCAGGGGTAATGTCTGGGTGATTAAAGGAGTGCATGAGTAATGGTTGGGTGCATATAAGAGTACATGGGTAGTGCCTGGGTGCATGTAGGACTGCATGGGTAGTTCCTGTATGATTGGAGGAGTGCATGAGTAGCACCTGGGTGATTGCATGAGTGCAGGAGTAGTACCTGGATGATTAGAAGACTGCATGGGTAGTGCTTGGATGATTGCATGAGTGCTGCAGAAGTGCCTGAGTGCATGTGTGACTGCATGGGGAGTGCCTGAGTGATTGCGTAAGTGCATGGGTAGTGCCTGAGTGATTGCATGAATGCAGGGGTAATGTCTGGGTGAATAGAGGAGTGCAATGGTAGTGCCTGGGTTATTTTATGAGTACATAGGTAGTGCCTGGGTGGTTGCATAAGTACATAGTTAATGCCTGGGTGATTGCATAAGTGCATGGATAGTGCCTAGGTGATTGGAGGAGTGCATGGGTACTGCCTGAGTGATTGAAGGAGTGCATGTGTAATGCCTGGGTGATTGCATGAGTGCATGGGTAGTGTCAGAGTGATTGGAGGAGTGAATGGGTACTGCATGAATGATTGAAAGAGTGCTTGGGTAATGACTGGGTGATTCCATGAGTGCAGAAGTAATGTCCAAGTGATTGGAGGAGTGCATGGGTACTGCCTGAGTGAATGGGTGAGTGCATAGGTAATGACTGGGTGATTGCAAAAGTGCATGGTTAGTGCCTGGGTGATTGGAGGAGTGCATGGGTTCTGCCTGAGTGATTGAAGGAGTGCATGTGTAATGCCTGGGTGATTGCATGAGTGCATTAGTAATGACTGGGTGATTGGAGGAGTGCATGGGTACTGCCTGAGTGACTGAAGGAGTGCATGGGTAATGCCTGGGTGATTTTGTGAATACATGGGTACTGCCTGAGTGATTGGAGGAGTGCATGGGTACTGCCTGAGTGAGTGGATGAGTGCATAGGTAATGCCTGGGTGATTGCATAAGTGCATGGTTAGTACTGTGGTGATTGGAGGAGTGCATGGGTACTGCCTCAGTGAATGAAGGAGTGCATGAGTAATGCCTGGGTGATTGCATGAGTGCAGAGGTAATGTCTGGCTGATTGGAGGAGAGCATGGGTTCTGCCTGACTGATTGAAGGACCACATGGGTAATGCCTGGGTGATTGCATGAGTGCATGGGTAGTGCCTGAGTGATTGGAAAACTGCATGGGTAGTGCCTGCATGTTTGCATGAGTGTGGGGGTAATGTCTGGGTGATTGGAGGAGTGCATGGGTACTGCCTAAGTGATTGAAAGAGTGCATGGTTAATGCCTCGATGATTCCATGAGTGCAGGAGTAATGTCTGGGTGATTGGAGAAGTGCATGGCTACTTCCTGAGTGATTGAAGGAGTGCATAGGTAATGCCTGGGTGATTGCATTAGTGCATGGGTAATGCCTGGGTGATTGGAGGAATGTATGGGTTCTGCCTCAGGGTTTGAAGGAGTGCATGAGTAATGCCTGTATGATTGCATGAGTGCATGGGTAGTGTCTGGGTGATTGGAGAAGTGCATGGGTACTGCATGAATGTTTGAAAGAGTGCATGGGTAATGCCTAGGTGATTCCATGAGTGCAGGATTGATGTCTGAATAATTGGAGGAGTGCATGGGTACTGCCTGAGTGAGTGGAAGAGTGCATAGGTAATGTCTGGGTGATTAAAGGAGTGCATGAGTAATGGTTGGGTACATATAAGAGTACATGGGTAGTGCCTGGGTGCATGTAGGACTGCATGGGTAGTTCCTGGATTATTGGAGGAGTGCATGAGTAGTACCTGGGTGATTGCATGAGTGCAGGAGTAGTACCTGGATGATTAATAGACAGCATGGGTAGTGCTTGCATGATTGCATGAGTGCTGCAGAAGTGCCTGAGTGCATGTATGACTGCATGGGTAGTGCCTGAGTGATTGCCTAAGTGCATGGGTAGTGCCTGTGTTATTGCATGAATGCAGGGGTAATGTCTGGGTGAATAGAAGAGTGCATGGGTAGTGCATGAGTGATTAGACGAGTGCATAGGTAGTGTCTGGGTGATTTTATAAGTGCATGGGTAGTGGCTGGGTGATTGGAGGAGTGTAAGGGTAGTGCCTGGGTTATTTTATGAGTACATAGGTAGTGCCTGGGTGGTTGCATGACTGCAGGGGTAGTGCCTGGGTTATTGCATGAGTGCATAGTTACTGCCTGGGTGATTGCATGAGTACATGGATAGTGCCTAGGTGATTGGAGGAGTGCATGGGTACTGCCTGAGTGATTGAAGGAGTGCATGGGTAGTGTCTGGGTGATTGGAGGAGTGCATGGGTACTGCATGAATCATTGAAAGAGTGCTTGGGTAATGCCTGGGTGATTCCATGAGTGCAGAAGTAATGTCCGAGTGATTGGAGGTGTGCATGGGTACTGCCTGAGTGAATGGATGAGTGCATAGGTAATGCCTGGGTGATTGCAAAAGTGCATGGTTAGTGCCTGGGTGATTGGAGGAGTGCATGGGTACTGCCTGAGTGATTGAAGGATTGCATGTGTAATGCCTGGGTGATTGCATGAGTGCAGGAGTAATGACTGGGTGATTAGAGGAGTGCATGGGTACTTCCTGAGTGACTGAAGGAATGCATGGGTAATGCCTGGGTGATTTTGTGAATACATGGGTACTGCCTGAGTGATTGGAGGAGTGCATGGGTACTGAGTGAGTGGATGAGCGCATAGGTAATGCCTGGGTGATTGCATAAGTGCATGGTTAGTGCCTGGGTAATTGGAGGAGTGCATGGGTACTGCCTCAGTGATTGAAGGAGTGCATGAGTGATGCCTGGGTGATTGCATGAGTGCAGAGGTAATGTCTGGCTGATTGGAGGAGAGCATGGGTTCTGCCTGACTGATTGAAGGACCACATGGGTAATGCCTGGGTGATTGCATGAGAGCATGGATAGAGCCTGAGTGATTGGAAAACTGCATGGGTAGTGCCTACATGATTGCATGAGTGCGGGGGTAATGTCTGGGTGATTGGAGGAGTGCATGGGTACTGCCTAAGTGATTGAAGGAGTGCATGGGTAATGCCTCGATGATTCCATGAGTGCAGGAGTAATGTCTGGGTGATTGGAGGAGTGCATGGGTACTTCCTGAGTGATTGAAGGAGTGCATAGGTAATGCCTGGGTGATTGCATTAGTGCATGGGTAGTGCCTGGGTGATTGGAGGAGTGTATGGGTACTGCCTCAGGGATTGAAGGAGTGCATGACTAATGCCTGGGTGATTGCATGAGTGCAGTAGTAATGTCTGGGTGATTGGAGCAGTGTATAGGTACTGACTGCGTGATTGATGGAGTGCGTGAGTAATGCCTGGGTGATTGAATGAGTGCATGGGTAGTGTCTGGGTGATTGGAGAAGTGCATGGGTACTGCATGAATGTTTGAAAGAGTGCATGGGTAATGCCTAGGTGATTCCATGAGTGCAGGAGTGAAGGCTGAATAATTGGAGGAGTGCATGGGTATTGCCTGAGTGAGTGGATGAGTGCATAGGTAATGTCTGGGTGATTGCATAAGTGCATGGTTAGTGCCTTGGTGTTTGTAGGAGTGCATGGGTACTGCCTGAGTGATTGAAGGAGTGCATGAGTAATGCCTGGGTGATTGCATGAGTGCAGGAGTAATGTCTAGGTAATTGGAGGAGTGCATGGGTACAGCCTGAGTCATTAAAGGAGTGCATGGGTAATGCCTGGGTGATTTTGTGAATACTTGGGTACTGCCTGAGTGATTGGAGGAGTGCATGGGTACTGCCTGAGTGAGTGGATGAGTGCATAGGTAATACCTGGTTGATTGCATAAGTGCATGGTTAGTGCCTGGGTGATTGGAGGATTGCATGGGTGCTGCCTCAGTGATTGAAGGAGTGCATGAGTAATGCCTGGGTGATTGCACGAGTGCATGGGTAGTGCCTGGGTGATTGGAGGAGTGCATTGGTACTGCCTGAGTGATTGAAGGAGTGCATGTGTAATGCCCGGGTGATTGCATGAGTGCATGGGTAGTGTCTGGGTGACTGGAGGAGTGCATGGGTACTGCATGAGTGATTGAAGGAGTGCATGGGTAATGCCTGGATGATTCCTTGAGTGCATGAGTAATGTCTGGAGGAGTGCATGGGTACTTCCTGAGTGATTGAAGGAGTGCATAGGTAATGCCTGGGTGATTGTAGAAGTGCATGGGTACTGACTGGGTGATTGGAGGAGTGTATGGGTACTGCCTCAGGGATTGAAGGAGTGCATGAGTAATGCCTGGGTGATTGCATGAGTGCAGGTGTAATGTCTGGGTGATTGGAGGAGTGCGTGGGTACTGCCTGAGTGATTAAAGGAGTGCATGGGTAATGCCTGGGTGATTTTGTGAATGCATGGGTACTGCCTGAGTGATTGGAGGAGTGCATGGGTACTGCCTGAGTGAGTGGATGAGTGCATAGGTAATGCCTGGGTGATTGCATAAGTGCATGGTTAGTGCCTGGGTAATTGGAGGAGTACATGGGTACTGCCTCAGTGATTGAAGGAGTGCTTAAGTAATGCCTGGGTGATTGCATGAGTGCAGAGGTAATGTCTGGCTGATTGGAGGAGTGCATGGGTTCTGCCTGACTGATTGAAAGACCACATGGGTAATGCCTGGGTGATTGCATGAGTGCATGGGTAGTGCCTGCATGATTGCATGAGTGCAGGAATAATGTCTGGGTGATTGGAGGAGTGCATGGCTACTGCCTATATGATTGAAGGAGTGCATGGGTAATGCCTCTATGATTTCATGAGTGCAGGAGTAATGTCTGGGTGATTGTAGGAGTGCATGGGTACTTCCTGAGTGATTGAAATACCCATGCATAGGTAATGCCTGGGTGATTGCATTAGTGCATGGGTAGTGCCTGGGTGATTTGAGGAGTGTATGGGTACTGCCTCAGGGATTGAAGGAGTGCATGAGTAATGCCTGGGTGTTCGCATGAGTGCAGGAGTAATGTCTGGGTGATTGAAGCAGTGTATAGGTACTGCCTGAGTTATGGAAGGAGTGCATGAGTAATGCCTGGGTGATTGCATGAGTGCATGGGTAGTGTCTGGGTGATTGGAGGAGTGCATGGGTACTGCATTAATGTTTGAAAGAGTGCATGGGTAATGCCTACGGGATTCCATGAGTGCAGGAGTGATGTCTGAATGATTGGAGGAGTGCATGGGTACTGCCTGAGTGAGTGGATGAGTGCATAGGTAATGTCTGGGTGATTGCATAAGTGCATGGTTTGTGCCTGGGTGTTTGGAGGAGTGCATGGGTACTGCCTGGGAGATTGAAGGAGTGCATGAGTAATGCCTGGGTGATTGCATGAGCACAGGAGTAATGTCTGGGTGATTGGAGGAGTGCATGGGTACTGCCTGAGTGATTGAAGGAGTGCATGGGTAATGCCTGGGTGATTTTGTGAATACATGGGTACAGCCTGAATGATTGGAGGAGTGCATAGGTACTGCCTGAGTGAGTGGATGAGTGCATAGGTAATGCCTGGGTGATTGCATAAGTGCATGGTTAGTGTCTGGGTGATTGGAGGAGTGCATGGGTACTGCCTCAGTGATTGAAGGAGTGCATGAGTAATGCCTGGGTGATTGCATGAGTGCATGGGTAGTGCCTGTGTCATTTGAGGAGTGCATGGGACCTGCCTGAGGGATTGAAGGAGTGCATGTGTAATGCATGGGTGATTGCATGAGTGCATGGGTAGTGTCTGGCTGATTGGAGGAGTGGATGGGTACTGCCTAAGTGATTGAAGGAGTGCATGGGTAATGCCTGGATGATTCCTTGAGTGCATGAGTAATGTCTGGGGGATTGGAGGAGTGCATGGGTACTTCATGAGTGATTGAAGGAGTGCATAGGTAATGCCTGGGTGATTGCATGAGTGCATGGGTAGTGCCTGGGTGATTGGAGCAGTGTATGGGTACTGCCTCAGGGATTGAAGGAGTGCATGAGTAAAGCCTGGGTGATTGCATGAGTGCAGGTGTAATATCTGGGTGATTGGAGCAGTGTATAGGTACTGCCTGAGTGATTGAAGCAGTGCATGAGTAATGCCTGGGTTATTGCATGAGTGCATGGGTAGTGCCTGGGTGATTGGAAGAGTGCATGGGTACTGCCTGAGTGATTGAAGGAGTGCATGGGTAATCCCTGGGTGATTCTATGAGTGCAGGAGTAATGTCTGAGTGATTGGAGGAGTGCACGGGTACTGCCTGAGTGAATGGATGAGTGCATATGTAATGCCTGGGTGATTCTGTAAATGCACGTTTAATGCCTGGGTGATTTTGCAAGTGCATGGGTAATGCTGGGTGATTGTATAAGTGCAGAGGTAATATCTGGCTGAATAAAGGAGTGCATGGGTACTGCCTGAGTGATTGAAGGAGCACATGGGTAATGCCTGGTTGATTGCATAAGTGCATGGGTGGTGCCTGGGTGATTGACGGAGTGCATGGATAATGCCTGGGTGATTGCATGAGTGCAGGAGTAATGTCCTGGTGATTGGAGGAGTGCATGGGTACTGCCTGAGTGATTGAAGGAGTGCATGGATAATGCATGGGTGATTCCAAGAGTACAGGGATAATGTGTAAGTGTTTGGAGGAGTGCATGAGTAATGTCTGTGTGATTACATAACGGCAGAGGTAATGTCTGAGTGATTGCATGAGTGCAAGCGTAATGTCTGAGGATTAGAGGAATGCATAGGTAATGTCTAGGTAATTGTATGAGTGTAGGGTAATGTCTAGGGGATTGGAGAAGTATAAAGGTAATAGCTTGATGATTGGAATAGTATACAGGTAATGTCTAGCTGATTGCATGAGTGTACAGATAGTGCATGGGTGAATAGAGAAGTACATAGGTTGTGTCATGGTGATATTATGAGTGTATGGTTACTGGCTACGTGATTGCAGAAGTGCATAGATGATTGGAGGAGTGTGGGAATAGTGCCTTACTGTATAGATGAGTGCATGGGTAGTATTTGAAAAAATGAATGAGTCTAGTAAAGCGACTGTAAACATTAGTTCATGTTATCATGCTTATTACATTATTTCATCTTACCTTTTGTATTAAAGAAGATGCAAAACTCAGTGGAACTATTTTACAGTAGTTTTGTTGTAAACTGAATTTAAAATCTTTTTAAACTTTAGTATTACCTTCTGTAAAAAAAAGAAGAAAAACGGTTATTGCATGTAATATTATAGTTTTAAGAACACAACATAATTTTAGAATTACATAACATATTCAGTTTCCCTTTTTTGTTGTTCTCAGATTCTACAGAATTTCACCATACACAGTGATTTCAATGTAGATTATCATACAACAGCGGGGAAAAAAATACAATCAATGAGATTGCAAAAAAAAAAACAAATCTGTGCTGAAATTATTTACAAGTGCAACTATCTGTTTACACATCTACAGTTTGTAAATTATATTCTTCAAGTACATTAAATCTTTTACTTCTCTCAAGTACATTTTGTAAAATATACACTCTCATTTAAATTACGAATAATATAAACATCAAGTATATAAACTACTTTTTTCAATCACAATTTTCCAAATGCAATATCAATTAGCTCAAACAATAATTCAAACACTAATTGTTCACATCTTCCCAATAGGCCGAATAATGTTTCCAAATCTATTTGCATTAAAAATATCCAAAATAAACTCGCTAATTCGTGTTCACATCTTCCCAATAGGCCGAATGATGTTTTCAAAACTTTAGCATCAAAAATGTGAGATATGAATTTGTTAATTCATAAGGCAGCCTACATTTGTGTTTCAAATGACCATCATTGCAGTGTGTTCATCCTTTATAGCACTTTAAATACACAGTATAGTGTCCACATGTTGTAGTAGGTCCATCATGGAAAATAATAGCCACTGCTTTAAAAGTTCTTCCTGAAATTGATACTTGACTTACCACAAAATGTTTAATTTTGGTTTCCAATTTTCTTCCATCAGCTCTACAACGTTGTAGCATTAAAATTACATATTGTCCAAATCTTTCTATAAATATTGTTGACAACATTTCTGATTTACAATGAGAACATTTCATATCTTGATGAGCTGTTTTTATTAATTTGTTAAAAGACACTGATTTGCAATCTAGTCAAATATATGAATCGTTCAGTGTCTATTTGAGTGGTAGAAGAAAATTAACACTTTTCACATTTATGATCCCATCTGTAACTTAGTCCAAACAAATTTTCAATTTCTATTCCTTCATCTTCCAATACTGCAAGCATAAACATAAGAAATTATTGTGCATCTTGTTTTATATTAAGTGTAAATTGCAAAGAACCAGTATATATATCCCAAAGATGCCGTATGCCAGAAGGAGTATGGAGTTCAATTCTATCAGTTACCAACTTTTGAAAAATATAATGTAATAAAGAACAGAGGGACATATTATCAAGAACGGCGTTAAAATTATCGCCGCTTTAGCGGCAGAAAACTGCCGCTAAAGCAGCGATAATGGGCTTGATAATATGCCCTTGAGAATTCCAATAGAAGCCCATGTTGACACCAGAAAGGCGATAATTTTAACACCGTTTCTTGATAATATGCCCCAGAATCTTTTTTGTCGATTTTCCATACTTTCTTGATGAAGATCTTCTAGATAAAACACAACATTCACAATTACATTAGCATAGCAGTTGATACCTGAACTATTTTCTAACTGGTATCCTACAATATCATCAACAGTGTCCATTTTCTTTGAAGTTTCATCATTTTCTTGAATTGTTTTCTTTTTTTGAACCTCACTAGAATATTTGTCATATTTCTGTTTTGGACACACTACACGTTTTTCATATGCAGGATATTCACCTAGGTTAGAAGCATACAGTCTTCTTAACCGACTATACTCTCTTACACAATTTGCATCAGCACTAACCTTTTTCTCATCAAAATCAATCAAATACAAACCAGATAATGTTCTTACTCGAGACAATGCAACTTATGGCATGCCCTCTTTAAACACTGTACTTCCAATATTTACCAAAGCACTGTCTACACTTAAACCTTGAGATTTATGAATGGTTACAGCATATGCTAAAGAAAGAGGAAACTGTTTTCTATGAGCATACAAGCCTTTTACAAGCAAAAAACGAACAGCACAACGTCCAATCAGTTTACCTCTTCAATCTGATCAAATTTAATCTTCAAAAATTCAATTCCATCTCTGTTCTGAAAATGTACAAAATCAACAACTTTTCCCATTGCTCCATTTAGTAAACCTTCTTCTACATTCAAATTACGCCGTAAAATTACCCGACAATTTACACATACACATAAAGTCTTTTCTAAACCTGCAGTCTTAGACACCGACTTTCCCAAATAATCCAATTTTTACTGTAATTTGTCTGAGGGAAGAATAGTTACTCCTTCGTGTTCCATTTTATCAATAGCTTCTATCTTCAGTTCTGGTTGTTTTTCCAATTTCAAAAGTTCCTGATTGAATGCAGAACACTTTTGCAGTATAGGCTTTAAGAAAACTATAGACTTCTTTTCTCCAATTTTTTTGTATATTATTTCAGGTGCTATGTTTTCATTTTCAAACAAGTTCATTAAAAGCCGACTTTGTAAAGCTTCTGTTCCATTTTTTGTTAAAGCACCTATTCTTATATCTTGAAGAATGTTTACATAATGTTCATCACTTGCTTGTCGCATATTCTTAATAAGTTCTTTATATTCAAAATGAGACCAATTGTTGACATTTACAATACTTCCCAAAAATGTCTTAGTGTCTTCATCGAGAAGTGTTTTAAAAACAGGTTGTCCTTTTACAGGAGTAAGTTGTAGTAGATCACCAAATACAATTACATGTTTTCCTCCAAATAGAACATCATAATCTGTTTTTAAAATCTGTTGCATTTTTAAATGTGCAAAGGCAAGCATTAAGTTTGAGACCATGCTCACCTCATCAATGATTAGAAGTTTCATTTTCTTCAGTACTCTTGAAACTTCATAACAAGCTTCTCCTGATAGCTTGTGATATTCCAACGTATTTTCATGTTCAACTGGTAGCATGAGTAATTGATGTACCGTAATCCCTTTAATGTTATGTGCTGCTAACCCAGTGGGAACGGTTACAACACAAGATAAATGTGATTCAGTGGTTTTGTGTAGATAACTGGTCAAAACTTTAATTAAGAACAATTTTCCTGTTTCAGCTTGCCCACTGATATACATTTGAATAGGTTTAAATGATGTGCATTGGCATTCTTTTTTTCATGCAGTAAACCATGCTGTATCTGTTGTGTCACTTGCTGATATATTTCTTTTTGTTCAATATTTAGTTCTTCTTCCAAGATTCCCACTTCTTCCAAGTTTCTTAACTCAATAATATCCTGTTGTGCTTGTTGCATTGCCGTTTCTACTTCATTCATGGCTATTGCTGCTTCATTTTCAAGAATTGGTTGTCGCAGTGGATCTTGACTTAGTGGAGCAGAACTTTGACTATCTTGAGAACTGTCTCTAGCTATTTCAGCTGCAATAGTAGTTTCTTGTTCAATCTCTCCATTTAACATTTGTAGATAATTTGGAAAAATTGTGCATTCAATGCTATTTTTACATGCATTAAAAGAATATTCATAGCAGTCAAAATCTCGAAGTAATTCCATTTCACTACGCCAAGGCTTGAAGAGTTGCAAAAGTGCTAAATAGAAAAATTCCCTTTTATCTGGAGTATCACAACTGAGTTTCCTGTGATTAATATGATTTCCGTTGGCATGCTTTACCAAACATCCATCACATCCAATTACTGCATATTTTTCTTCATTTATATTTTCTGTAACATATCTCTTAAAACTATAATGTTGCAGTACTTCATAGAGACATATGTTTTCCAGATGTAGACTTCTTTTGGGATAGTATGTATCCAACATATTAGTTTTAACAATATCTGTACTTTCCAGTTCATTCAATGCTAAATATTCAATTTCTTGTACAGATTTCAATATTCGATTTCGTGTTGCAGCAAGACCTAGACTTAACCAAATGATTCCTCTTGACTTTGAATATAAACTTGCAGAGGTCAACCGATCCGAACATTTGTAGGATCCAATCTCTCGATGGATAAGCATCTTCAAACTAAAGCTGTACAATTTATTACTAAGAGTCTTTTCTCGTGAAATTTCTTCACACATTTCTTTCAACTCTGTCTTTTCCGATTTGGTTATGTATGATGTAACATAACGAGCAACAGCAATCGAATTATCTACAACATACTGGATATCCATGCTTGCATTCCACATTGTCAAAATCACTGGATTGTAGTCATTAATATACTTTGAATGTTCACTTCTTTTTATGTTTTAAGTATTCTTCGGAGATTTTCGAGTTATATTATGTCTTACTGCGGACATGAAACTGTTGACTCTTCCTTTTGAAATTACTGTACGTGGGAATCCAAAACGACATTTTGTATAATATTTTCCCTTTGACGTATATTTCCGTCGACAATATTTTCCACATCGATGACTTTGAAACCGTTAAACTTGTTGTCTTAAGCTGTTTTCTCCTCCTTTTTTTGGAATGGCACAGGTAACAGAGGGGGTCATTAGGATAGCGGGTGGATCGCCACCGCCCGTATGGCGGTGGTGATCCGCCCGCTATTTCCCACCGCCCGCACTCCATTTCCCCCCTGCCATATTACGATGGTTGGGGGGACCCCGGCGGACGGAAAGACCGTCCGCCGGTTTACCGCCGGTTGACCAGTCGACCGGGCAGAAAAGGGGCAGGATATGGTGGCGGTGTCTGCTAGACACCGCCATCCATATTACCATGGGCAGCGGTGCAGGGCTTTCCATGGCGGAGACCCCGCCATGGAAAACCATGCAGAGTTTGCTTTTGGGGGCCCGTTGCGGGCCCCCAGGGTATTGGGGTGGTGTGGGGTGCACATGGGGGGTACCTATGCTACCCCCCTGCATTGTCATGGATATGGTGGCAGGCACCTCGCGGTGCCTGTCACCTTGTGCATGACGATGCACACAGTGTATTCCCAGCATTGTGGCGGGCGGTGCTGTGAGCACCGCCCACCACAATGTTGGGAATGGAGGATGCCACCGCCACGGTGGCGGTGGTATCATAATACGTACAGCGGGACCGCCGCACCTCTTGCGGGCGGTCCCTTTCTCCGTTGCGATGGCGGGCGGACTTTGTCCGCCCGCCATCGTAATGACCCCACTAGTTTTTAATGAAAGACAAAACAGTTTCATCAGAATCGATTCCAACTTTAGGTGCATTCTTGATCCATAATAGCATGTGTATATGAGGAGCACTTCTGGCTTAGTACTCCTTTCCCCAAAAGAAATCAATACCTTTTGCAAGAGGTGGATTATTTTTATTGCAGATAAAAGACATCATAACTTGAAAACTATGATTAAAATATCTGCACACATTGACAGGATACAACGAACACAGTTCTCCAGCTGTCTTCAATTCAATGTTTTTTACATTTGAATTTGCTTCTCGTAGAAATTCAAGTAAATCGTCCCATGCGTATTCAGCACAGCTAAGCTTAACAAACCATGTAGGGGTTCCTACATTTCTTAACATACATTTAAGTTCTCCGTGACGACAATACCAATACTCATTAGTACCACGTTGACATGCCATCAAATTAATTAACTGAGATTCTAAATAACCTGTTTTTAATATATGGTTCACTGCATATGAAAGTCCAGACAAGTCACTTTCAAACAGAAAATTAAATAAATATGGAATACAATGTCGAAATCTTGGATCTTCTGAGTACAATCTTGTCGTACGATATTCTGAAGCTGGAATCTGTACTGGTCGTTCCTCATATCGTCCACCTTTTAAAAGTGGGAAGAGCTGTGGAAAACAACGAGCTTCTAAACTTTTTTCTCAAACACTCATGGGAGTTCCCTTCGCTTACTTCATTTGGAATAATTCAATAGTGTTTCCAATCACTTCTTTTGAATGTAGAGGATGTATCCTGTAATGTTCATACATTTCTTCACTCCTGGAGTTGTTAATTTTTTCTATTTGGCCAGTTGAAATTTCTCTATCATCTTCTAAAGATATTTCTTGTTCTTCCACAAATACATTTTTAAAATAAATTTTGTTTTGTACAAGATATAATGTAGCCTTTTGAAGTTTGGTGATATCTACTAACTCTTGCCATATTTTCTGACTCTTTGTTGGTACACCATTAACTAGAATAACTACATGTTCACTTTCCTCTCGCTCTATACCAACAGTTTCAATATTTTTCTTGAAATGTAAAGGTAAATACACAACTCTTCCTTTTAAACCTCTTTGTAAATCTGTTGGAGGCACCTTACCTGTTTTAGACTCCCTACAAACTATAGCCTGAAAAGGATGCACAGATTGAATAAGAATGGACTCATACGTATTAACATCTACCAGTACCAGAGGAATAACTACCAACTCTAGGGTGTTATGTACAGCTCTGGCTGGCATTTTGTTCTCTTCTAATTTGTTTTAACAATATTTACAAATACGTTGATCACTACCCAACTCAAAACGACCTTCCACCAACAAATAAGCACCCAATTGCTCCCAATTATCATTGTTTTCCTTTTTACTTTTTAAATACACATTAACATTCCTAGATTGACTTCTATAGTGAGTACGTCGACAACAAATAGAAACATAGTTTGGTTTTTCACAAGAAAGTACCTTAAACTTTGTAATGTCTTCTACAAACTTTTCAATAGTACTTTCTTCCACCTCTTCTTCAACACCTACACTTATCAAACTCTCACTTTCTGTACACTCCTCTTGAGGACCAAAGAAACAAAACTGTGTATCATCACAAACTTTTTTTACATCCAATACTGAACCATGCAAAAGAGCTGTGTTTATTTCACTTAAAAATAATTACATTCTTTAAAACTCTTTTAACAAATTCTTAAGTTCTCTTACCAGAAGACTTTTTCTTCAACGTCACTTGTTGTACTTCATCTAATTTCTCCTTTTCTCTCTCCTTTAAATGGTACTGTTTTTTTGTTGTCTTTTCTTTTGTGCTTTTTCTGTCATACTGAATCTTTCTTAATAACTATGGAGAATATCTGAAAACAATGAAAAGTTTAAAAACTTTCTAAAATGTATGTAATATTATTAAAAACATTATGTACAGATATTCCCATCTATAAATGAAATAAATAAAATTTAAAAGGTACAGACATATGCATATATGATTTTCAGAATATACTGAGACTTACAGCTGACAAATGTCATTGGTTTTTGCTTTATATTTGCCTAGGCCCAGCACCCTGAGCATCACTAGAATTGTGAGGCAGCAGCACAAAAGTGAGATTTAAGGCATGGTAGGAGATGGATTAGTTATTACACTACTTTGTATAAGTCTGTACAATAGTTCACTTGAAGTATGCACATAAATATAGGTGTGTGTTTGAAATGTAAATACGTTCTAAACCTCTCTTGCTTCTTTCTGCACTCCTCTTGCTTCTTTCTGCAACCCTCCTGCCTCTTTCACATCACTCTTCCCTCTTTCTGCAGCTTTCTTGTTTCTTTCTGTATTCCTCTTGCCTCTTGCCTCTTTCTCTACCCCTCTTTCCCCTTACTATATCTTTGTTACTTCTTTATGTACTTATCTTTCTGTACATCTCTTACTTCTTTCTGCACCCCTCTTGCTTCTTTCTACAAACCCCATGACTCTTTCACACCCCTCTTCCCTCTTTCTGCACCCCTCTTACCTCTTTCTGCATCTCTGATCCTTCTTTCTGAACTTCTTCTGTTTCTTTCTGCACCTCTCTTGTTTCATTCTGTATCCCACTTGCCTCTTCCCCCACCCCACTTTCCCCTTTCTGCACCTCTCTTGCTTCTTTCTGCACCCATTGTGCCTCTTTCTGCACCCCTCTCCCCTCTTTCTGCATTCCTCTTGCCTCTTTCTGCACCTCTGTTGCTTCTTTCTGCACTTCTTTTGTTTTTTTCTGTACCCCTCTTGCCCTTTTCTCATCCTCTGTTCATTCTTTCTGCACATCTTTTGTTTCTTTCTACACCTCTCTTGGTTCTTTCTTCACCCTTGTTATGTCTTCATGCACCCCTTGTGCCTCTTTCACACCCCTCTTCCCTCTTTCTGCACCCCTCTTGCATCTCTTAGACCTCTGTTCCTTCTTTCTCCACTTCTTCTGTTTCTTTCTGCACTTCTGTATCCCTCTTGCCTCTTTCTCCACCCCACTTCCCCGTTCTGCATCTCTATTGCTTCTTTATGCACTTCTCTTGCTTCTTTTTGCACCTCTCTTCCTTTTTTTTGCACCCCTCATACTTCTTTCTGCACCCCTCTTCCCTCTTTCTGCCTTACTCTTCCCTCTTTCTCCACCTCTGTTGCTTCTTTCTGTACTTCTTTCATTCCTTTCTATACCTCTCTTGCTTCTTTCTCCACCCCTCTTGCCTCTTTCTCCACCCCTCTGCCCCCTCCTCCCCCTTTCTGCATCTCTGTTACTTCTTTTTGCACTTCTCTTGCCTCTTTCTGCACCTCTGTCCCTTTTTTATGAAACCCTTATGTCTCTTTCTGCACCCCTCTTCACTTTTTCTTCTCCCCTCTTGCTTCTTTCTGCACTGCTGTTGCTTCTTTCTGAACCTCTCATGCTTTTTTTGCACCTCTCTTGCTTTTTTCTGCACACATTAAAACTAAATAGTAACCCTGGGCGTAGTTTGCGTAGTGGCGCTACGCGAAGTGCACTTTGCACTATGCAAGCTACGCGTAGCTACGCGAGCTGCGTAGTGCAGTAGGGAAAATGCTGTTCGCACTGATTGCACAGTGCCGGATGCTTGTCCGCACTGTGCAATCATTGCAAACGGCATCTTGCACAGTGCAAGCGGTCGTTTTCTGCCGCTCGAGTAGATTTGTACTCGAGCAGCAGTTTTCTCAACGCGGACTGGTAGTTTCTCATCGCGAGCGGTCGCGAGCATACGCGACCACTCGCAATGAGAAACCTGACCTCCCCGTGTTGAGAATCTCGCCAGGAAGTTTATTTTCCACGCTCGCGATCGGCAACTTGATGTTGCTGATCGCGAATGAGGAAAAAGGCTCGTAGGGATGTCATTTTGCTCGCTCGCGGTCGCCAACTTGAAGTTGAGGATCACGAGCAAGCAAAAAATGCCGCTACGCAACGCTACGCGTTTTTGCACTGTGCTACGTGCAATTCGCGTTGTGCCTTTGTAGCGCAAACTACGCCCGCTCCGCGAGCGTAGCGTAGTACTATGCCCAGGGTTACTAAATAGGCTGCACTTCTCATTTCAAGTAGAGACCTAAAATCATGTGGTGTATTTGATGCAAACCTTTCACAGACAAATACAAAGCAGCAACCTATCACGTATTATGCTGTAAGTGTGACCATCTTCCTGCATATGTTTGTACGCCACATAAATGTAGGTGTGTATGAACTTATGTCTCTACTTACTCATATACTCTTATGTGTTATCCAACTGAAGATGCTGTATGTGTAAAACACAAGTATACATCTATTTCTATACTTCTTTTATATATGGTGCACTACCAAAAGGTTCAGACATATGCATGCACTGTTTGAGGAAGATGGTAAGACTAACAGCAGAGACATGTCAACCATTGCTGCTTTGCCCTTAGCTATGCCCAATACCTAACTAGTAGTGGAATAGTGAAGCAGTAGCAGTAGAAAAGTGATGTTTAAGATAATTTCGGTGACTATGGGCCAGATGTACGACCATTGACTTTTGCGACTCGCAAATTGCGAGAAATTGCAAGTCGCAATTTGCGAGTCGCAAAAGCCAATGTACAACAGTGTCTGAGACACTGTTTTCAAATTCCAATGGGGTCGCAAATTGCATGCCTCATGAATATTGAGACTGTTGCAATTTGTGACCCCATTGGGAATGGCTGGCACTCCCAGGTATGGTGGCCTGCTGGGTTCAGCAGACCACCATGTCTGGGACTGCTTTTAAATAAAGCAGTTTTTTTTTTTCCAATGCAGCCCGTTTTCCTTAAAGGACAACGGGATGCATTTAAAAAAAAAAATGAAACGTTTTTGTTTCATTTTTTAAGGGCAGGTAATGGTCCCTGAGACCACTGCCTGCTCTTAAAAAATATTTTCCCCTGCATTTGCAAAGGGGAAGGGGTCCCCTGGGGACCCCATCCCATTTGCGAAAGCATTACCACCTACTTGAAGTAGGTGGTAATTTGCGAGTGTTTTGCGACCGCAATTGTGGTTGCAAAACATTGGTACATAGCTCTGAAACTCGTTATTGGGAAGGAACGCCCCTTCCTAATAGCGAGTCGTAAAACCCTATTTTGCAAGTCGCAAATAATTGCGACTCGTAAAATAGGGTTTATACATGGCCAATGCAGTTTTTGCATGCGCAAACGGGTTTCGACAACCGTTTGCGCATGCAAAAATGGTCGTACATCTGGCCCTAAGTACTGATTATGGTACTTTGTAAGAATATGTGAAAAAGTTCACTTGAAGTATGCCACATAAATCTACGTATCTGTTTGAAATGTAAAGGGCAATCTCTCAAATTTTAAACCCTTTATAGTCTTGCAACTGAGGTATATCTCTACTTGCATATCCATGTTGATACATATCATACATGCGAAGTTGATACATATATAAAACACAGCTATACATCTATTTGTATATTACTTTTATGTATGAATTTGCTAGGAAAGGTACAGACATATGTACACAATATTTCAGGAATATAGTGAAACCTACAACAGACACATGTAATAGATCTGCCTGATTGATTACATAACTCCATTGGTAGTGCTTGAGTGATTGTATAAGTCCAAGGGTAGTCGCTGCATAATTGGATGAGAGGATATATAGTGACTGGATAATTCAATGAGTGCACACAGAGAGGTTGAGTGCATGGATAAGTGTATAAATACTACCTGAAGGCATAGATGAGTCATTGAGTAGTGCCTAGGGGAATAGATGAGTGCAACAGTAGGGCCTGGATGATTCTACAACTACAAGGGTAGTGCCTGGGTTATTTTATGATTGCATAGGTAGAGCCTGCATGATTGCAAGACTACAGAGGTAGTACATAAATAGTGACTGGGTGATTTTATAAGTGAATGGGTAGTGCATGGGTAATTGCATGAGAACAGGAATTGTGCCTGGGTGATTGGAGAACTGCAAGGGTAGTGCCTGGGTCATTATTTAAGTGTATGGGTAATGGCTTGGGAATTGAAGGAGTACTTGGGTAATGCCTAGGTCATTGCATGAGTGCAGAGGTAATGTGTGAGTGATTACATGAGTGCATGAGTAATGTCTGGGTGATTGCTTGAGTGCAGGGATAATGATTGGGTGGTTGTATGAGTGTAGTGATAGTGTCTGGGTGATTGGAAGCGCGCAAGGGTAGTGCCTGGGTGATTGAAGCAGTGTATAGCTACTGCATTGGTGATTGCATGAGTACAGGGGTAACATCTGGGGGATTAAAGGAGTACATAGCTAATACCTGAGTGATTGCATGACTGTAGGAGTAAAATCTGGGGGATTACAGGAGTACACAGGAAGTGACTGGGTTATTTTATAAGTGCATGGATACTGCCTAAGTGATGGCAGGAGTACTGAGGTAGTGGCTGAGTGATTGGAGGAGTGGGTGATGTTATAAGTGCATGAGTACTGGCTGAATAATTACATAAGTACAAGGGTAGTGCCTGTGTGATTGAAGGAGTGAAACGGTAGTGCCTGAGAGATTATATAAGTGCATGGGTAATGGCTAGGTGATTGAAAGAGTGCATGGGTAATACCTGAGTGATTGCATGAGTGCATAGGTAGTACCTGGGTGATTGCATGAGTGCAGGGGTAATGCCTGGGTGATTGCAGCAGTGCATATGTAGTGCCTGGATCATTGGAAGACTGCATGGGTAGTAATAGGATGTTTTTATAGCTACATGAGTATTGGGCCTAGCCAAATATAAAGCAGCAGACTATTACATGACTCAACTGTAAGTCTCTCCATATTGTTAAAAGCATGCATACATATGTCTCTACCTTTTCAAATCATCATCATATCTAAAAGAAATATGTCTACAATATTTCAGGAATATAGTGAAACCTACAACAAAGAGTAGATATTACCTTTACACTGATGCAATGACTTAGGCGTTACCTATGTATTCCTTTAATACCCCAGATGTTACCCCTGTACTCATGTTATCACCAATGTATTAGGTATACACTGCTTCAATCACCCAGGCACTACCCTTGTACTCTTTAAATCATGCAGCACTACCCCTGTGCCTATGTAATCACTCAGCCAGTACTCATGCTGTTATAAAATCACCCAGGCACTAACTTTGCACTCCTCCAATCACTCATGCACTACCCCAGTACTCCTGCAATCACACAGGCAGTACCCATGCACTTATAAAATCACGCAGTCACTTTCTATGTACTCCTGCAATCCCCCAGATATTACGTTTGCACTCATGCAATGACCCACGCATTACCTATGTATTACTTTAATCCCCCAGACATTACCCCTGTACTCATGTTATCACCAATGTATTAGCTATGCACTGCTTCTTTCACCCAGGCACTACCCTTGCACTGTTTCAATCATGCAGGCACTAACCTTGTACTTATGTAATCACTCAGCCAGTACTCATGCGCATATAAAATCACCCAGGTACTACCATGGTACTCCACCAATCACTCAGGCACTACCTCAGTATTCCTGCAATCACCCACGCAGTATCCATGCACTTATAAAATCACCCAGTCACTTCCTATGTAGTCCTGTAATCCTCCAGATATTACCCCTGCAGTCCAGCAATCACCCAGGCATTACCTATGTACTCCTTTAATCCCCCAGACGTTACCCCTGTACTCATGCATTCAACAATGCATTAATTATAAATTGCTTCAATCGCACAGTCACTTCCCTTACAGTCTTTCTATCACGCAGACACTACCCTTGTACTCATGTAATCACTCAGCCAGTACTTATGCTCTTATAAAATCACCCAGACACTACCTTTGTACTCCTCCAATCACTCAGGAACTTCCTCAGTACTCCTTCAATCATACAGGCAGCACCCATGCACTTATAAAATCACCCAGTCACTTCCTATGTACTCCTGCTATCTCACAGGTGTTACCCCTGTACTGATGTAATCACCAGTGTATTAGCTATGCACTGCTTCAGTCACCCAGGCACTACCTTTGCACTCCTCCAATCACTCTGTCAGTATCTATGCACTCCTCCAGTCACTCAGCCAGTACCCATGCTGTTATGCAATCAGTTAGGCAGTACCCTAGCATTCCTCCAATCACCCAGGCACTACTCTTATTCTCATACAATCACCCAGGCACTACCCCTGCAGTAATGCAATCACTTAGGTACTACCTGTGCAGTTATGTAATCACCAAGGCATTATCCCTGCAATCATATATGTATTACCAAAGCACTCCTTCAATCATACAGGCAGTACCCATACAGCTATATAATGACCCAGGCACTACCTTTGCACTCTTCAAATCACCCAGGCACTACCCTTGTACTCTTCCAATTACCCAACCAGTACCCATTCACTTATAAAATCACCCAGGCACTACCTGTGCATGCCTCCAATCACCCATGCACTACCACTACACTCATAAACCACCCAGACATTTCTCTGCACTTATGCAATCATCCAGACATTACTCATGCACTCCTCCAATTACCCACACATTACCTCTGCACTGATGCAATCACCTAGGCATTACCCAAGCACTCCTTTAATCACTGAGCCATTACCCATACACTTATATAATGACCCAGGCACTACCCTTGCACTCCTCCAATCAACCGGGCACCATTTCTGTACTCATGTAATTAACCAGGCAGTACATATAGACTTATAAAATCACCCAGTTACTACTTATGTACTAGCCCTGCAGTCATGCAATCACACAGGGTCTACCTATGCACTCATGTAATTACCCAGGGACTATCCTTGCAGTTGTAGAATCACCCAGGACGTACTGTTCCACTCATCTATTCACCTAGGCCCTACTCACTGACTCATCTATGCCTTCAGGTGCGATTCATACACTTATTGTGATTACATGAGTGCAAGGGTAGTGCCTGGGTGATTGCAGCAGTGCATAGCTAGTGCCTGGATGATTAAAAGACTGCATGGGTAGTGCTTTGGTGTTTTTTAACTGCATGAATGTTATACCTAGCCAAATATAAAACAGCAGTCTATTACTTGACTCAACTGTAACTCTCCATATTGTCAAAAGCATGGATGCATACGTCTCTACCTTTTCAAATCATCTTCATATCTAAATATACAAATAAATGTATACCTGAATCTTCACATGCATAGCAGACATAAGAACACATGTGCAAGTACAGACATACAGCAATCACAAGATCATGGAGACTTTAAACTTGAATCTTGACAGACTGCACTTTACATTTACTCATACAAATTACTCTAATAAATAATATCTCTACAAACATCTCAAACCTCACTTTTGTGCTGCTGCGTTACCATTTTACAACTACTTATAATGTTACACCTAGCCAAATACAAACCAGGAACCCTTCACATGTCTCTGCTATAAGTCTCAAAATACTCCTGAAAGCGTACATGCATATTTCTGTACCTTTTTCTAGCACCGTTATATATAAAAAGAAATATACAAAAAGATGCATACATGTGTTTTATACATCTAGCATCTTCTGATACATAACACTTATAAGAATATATCTCCTAGTACAGACTTTCTTCTATCACAACACTATGCACACCTCAAATATTCACAGAACAAACTTCCAATTTCAAGCAAACACCAAACATTGTGTGGCATATTTCAACTGTACCTTTCTAGAGACTTATAAAAAGTACCATAATCACTAATACCTTATGACAACATCTTTTAAACAACACTTTTTTGCTGCATCTTCACCATTCTACTACTACTCACTGTTGAGCCTACCTCATAAAAAGCAACAACACCTCTTTGTAATACATCATACACCATGAAAATAGATATACAAGTAGAGACATACTTCAGACACAAGTCCATGCACACCTTAAAACTTAACAGACTGCACTTCCAATTTGAAAGCGACACCTAAAATTGTGCGGTATACTTCAAATGTACATTTTTAAACACTAAAATAAACTACCATAATCACTAATCCATCTTTCAATATACACATACTTCTGTACAGAATCTATTTAAAAAATCATTTAAGTACAATAAAACAAACTACAATACACATCTCTACATTCAAGAATATATTTCAAACATCAGAGTTCTTGATTAATTTTTAAAAATAAAGCTAATACATAATACACCTCACAAATGTATAGCTCACCTCCAAATTGATTTGTAGAATATGAAATATCACAAACTCATAAAAAAATCTTATGCACACAATCAATGTAATGCACCACTCTCAACAAGATAAAACCAGTAATGGCAAACTTTCACTCTCTTTCTCCACAGAAATGCAAATCACATTGCTTCCTCTATAATTTCAAATTGTAAAACACATTTCTGTTGGTTAGACATATTAACCCTTACCAACTGACTTCCAAAAGTGCCCAAACTGGTTCTGGAATTTTTTGGAGTCGCTACTCTACCGTGCACCAGCGCGATGGAGCCGCAAATCCATACGGGAGTTCAAAACTATATATTACAAATTAAAATACCACTATTTTTTAGGAACACACCACTTCTAAAGATAGTACTCACTTGGGAAGTTATACTTTAATAACATATCACTTATATATAAATTACAATTTTACATTTTAATTCCACAGTTAAGTTTCAACCCTTCCCCCATTTGGTTAATGCCAGTTTCCATAGTAACAGTTCATGGAACATTCAACTGAACTAACAGGTCACAAGTTCACCATATTTTCAAGTTCTGCACAAGAGGTTACAAATGCAAACAGGAGGTGTGGTTAACGTTTGCAAAATTCCTTATCCTATTTACTATACCTTTCAAACATTTTCTACTAACCAATAAGAAACATGCTTTTTAAAGAAAGTAACATGCACCCTATTTTTGAATGTACAATCTTCTTAAACAGCCAATCAATTCTCTACTTTTTTTAAAACAGCATCTTGTCCACCATTTTAGATACCTCTTATTCTACCAACTGACTACCTCAGCTACAGACATCTTTCCATTGCTTCCAGACATCCCTTCAAGATGCCTACAGTGTGGATTGTTGGACACAGCTATGTTTTCTTGTGGAAAAGGTGGGCTGAACGCAGAGGTATTGACAAAATCTTAGCTTTGCAAAATGTGGATATTAAATGGATTGCACAGAGAGGATTAAAGTGGCATCAATTGATGCCTTTGGTTAAAACTTTTTTGCATCTCCAACCCCCTGACGTCATGATTGTGCACTGTGGTGGCAATGACCTAGGCACAATGACTGGGGTAGGTCTGGAAATGCTAATGAAGGACACATTTGCCCAATTGATGTTGCTTTTTTCCTCAAACTGTCTTTGTATACTCTAATATATGCCAAAGATAGAAATGGAAGTGGTCAAATCAATTCTGTCCACAGATTGAGAAAGCTAGGAAAAATGTCAATAAAGCTGTTTCTGCTTACCTCAGAGACCATAGGATGGGCTCCATCTATAACAACAATCTACGTTTTGATATGAATGACATCTACAGAAGTGACGGAGTACACTTCACATGTCAAGGAAACAGAACCTTTCTCAACAACCTAAAGCTGTGCATCTGGACTTACATGTAGCTATAAAAAACTCATAATGAAAACAAGGGATCTTTTTAGAGCCACCCTATAACATAATAGTGAATATGAATTTTTTTTACACATACATATTTTTTTTTTTAATTGTGTATTCCCGCACCCGACGTGAATCTGCAAAAGCATGAATTCAATGTACTACAATACAATACACTTTTCAAATGTAACTATTAATTTTCAATTTTATATATTTTTAACAACTCTATCAATTGTAATCTTGTCATTAACTTCAATCACAGTACAAAGAGATGCCCCCTGAAAAACAACCAGCCCTGGTCTCGTTCCTGAAAGGCTGACCACCATTTGTCACCACCAGACAGGTTTCTAGACCCCTGGGTAGAGAATCTCTGCTCTGAGTCCAGAAACAAAGCCCATTCTGGGAAGAGGTATCACACTTCCTTCCCCACGTTGGGCTGGTTCCACAAAAATGAAAACTTCAGAGGCCTGCTGCCTTTGTAAGTTGTACCTGCCTTTTGCTGCCCCCAGCAACTGGCTCCCACTGGTTCTCTCCCCCACTTTGGGCTGGAGAATCGGTGGATAATCCGTGGTAGGAGGAGAGGTGTGCCAACCTTTGCCAATACCACCCATCAGGTGGGGGAGGGGAGGTGAAGCACACATCTCAGTCCCTTCCATCTTGGAGTTGAGTAGACCCAGCCAATTAGGAAGAGGCTCATGCCCCCTCCGGAAGGCATAATAAGAGATGTACTCACCCCAAGGAAGGGACCCATTGGTCCTGACCTGCACACCCCTAGAACACCCCTAAATTTAGTATTTAGTGGCAACCCTGAACCTTGCCTCCTCACATTCAAGGAAGAAAAAAGATGCACTGAAAAGCAGTGCTGACCCAGGAAGAAGAGGACACCTTCTGATTTGGCCCCAGCCCTACCGGCCTGTCCCAACTCCAACCTACCTACAGAAAAGGAGGATCTGCACTTCACTCACATTACCGACTCTGTCTCCCATGATCACCTTATTTGCTCAAATAAAGAATTACCCACAGAATCCGGATCCAGGCGGCTCCACAATTTTGCACCAGACTCCACCCAACGCCCACGGCCCGAGTTCGAGTGGCCCATCACCACAAGAAGGTCTCCCAGTGATCCTGACCTGGGATCTAGTGATCTGACAGTGCTTGCAGCCTCAATCTGAAGGGCCCTCCTGACCGCGACTGGAGCTGGTGAAAAAACCTGATGCTAAAAGACACCCATGCACCCGATGCCCCACGGCCTTAGGTGGCCCAAACAATGGTGTCCAGGCATCCCCCAAGAAGCTCCCTGCCTGAGCCTGCAGTCTCTTTACCAAACCAAAGATCCCCATTGGGATTCACAGGTTCCCTGATGTCTCCTTGGCACCCTGCACCCAGCTGCCTCAGTGCTGCTGGTGGTGCAGCTCCTGTGTTGATTGTTGGCCCCTGCAGTGCTGACCATAACCCCAGGAGCTTTGCTCCCACACCCGAGTGGCCATCTCAACATCAGTTTCTGACAGAAGGCCCCCTTAGCCCTATTGGCTAACATTGGGCCCTTGCACTCCATACCTGGCCATCCCAGTGCTGCTGGTGGTGCGATTTGAGTGTCTACCTGGACCTTGGGAAACCTTGGTCCAAACCTCCAAAAGTTATATATTCAAGTTGAGTACTTACCTGTAAAACCGATAACCATTTTTCTCCCATAGGAACTAATGCTACAAATATTTGTTCAAAAAATTGTTGAACTGTTGTTATGCTTTAAACCTTTAACTGTCATACTTACCTGTAAGTGACAAAGTCTAGGGTGTGATATCTAGGCATATCACCCTGAGTAATCTAAAAGTAACGAGAAAATAATCCAAAGTAATTACTGTGTAATTTAAACTGCTTTTTGAGCCAATACAAACCTGTAACAATTGCAAATCAATTCCCAATTGAACTCTTTGAAATGTTCTATGATTGAAAGTATATTTTGCCTACCTCTACAAAGACCTGCTTGGTTCTAGAAAATAAAACTCAAGTATACCTTTTTATACTTAACCATTTGGTCTAGATCCAGTCTCTGAGTGTGTGCCTTCAGTCTTGATTGAATGAATACAATAAATGCTTAACACACTCTCTGGAGAAGCCTAATTGCTTGGCCACACTAACACAAAGAGAGCTGTTAGTACTTAACTAATTTAGCCTCTGCTATACCTCTGAGGACTCCCTGGACTCTGTGCACACTATTCCTTACTTTGGTATAGTATATACAGAGCCAGCTTCCTACAGAAAGGACTGGACTGCACTTTCTGCACTCCAAGGGCTTGACATGGAGATTGTCTCCTGTTGGAAGTCTGAGGGAAATCAAAGACTTCAACATCTTCTGGGTATTGGCTTCTGGAGCTGGATGTTTCAGCTGCCACAGAGGAGAAAGATAACCTGATGCCATCAACTATGCCACTGCCGGCTCTGTGACCTGAAGGCACTGCACAGGGCACCTCCGCACTTCGCAACTCAACCCTGGTCTCACGGCGTCTGCCATTCGATGCTGCCACCGAGCCACTGTTTGCACCGTGACCTGTGGGCACCGTACTCCACACCGCCTTGCTTCACACTGCCACCCAGATATCCCTGAGGATGCCACAATGCCGTCAATGATGCCCCTGCCTGTACCATGACTTGTGCACACCTCACGTGGAGAACACAGAGCACCAACCAGCTTCCCACTACAGCCCTTGTGTCACTGATGATGCCGCTCCAATCTGACATCAATGCTGCAGCTTGCACCGTGGTTTGGGGGCATTGCTCATAAGTTACAAGGCACACCGCCCCATCACACACAGCAGCCTTGGCCCACCAATGCCAGCGCCATTGACTCCAGATCTTCAACTGACACCGTTGTTTGCAACATGACCTGTGAGCCCCCCCCCCCGGCACATTGCCTCATCTCGCACTGCAGCCTTGGGTCTACCGACGACGGCCCTACAGCAACAATGATGCAGCTGCTGGCACCAAGACCTTTCAGCACTGCAATGAGCCCCGCAACTCTTTGCACTGCAGCCCTGACCTCATCGATGCAGCTGGTTGACCTCACAAGCCGCTGCCTGCACCACAACCTGAGTACACAGCACAACATACCACTCCGCTTCACACCGCACCCCCAATGCCTGCTGGTGCTCCTGACTTCAAACTCACAGAGTTTGAACTGCAACGTGTGTGGCTTCAAGGGCCTGACGACTCCTGCACTGTCTTATGGAACCGATGCCTGCTGACGCCCACTACAGTGGAGCTCACTGCACGGTCAGATGCCCTGCATCTCTAAAGGTACTGTTGTTTTACGGGTCTCCACAACAAAGTAGCTGGCTAGAACTGTTGAATTTGTTTGTTTGTGATGCCATGATAGCCCCGGACTGAGCTACGGACTTCAAGGAATATAAAGTCTATTTTTGCTTTATGTGTATTGTGGATTACTCTAGGTTGGATTTTTATTGTTTTGATTTTGTTTTACACGGATAAATATTGTACATTTTTCTAAAACTGGTGTGGTCTCCTTTTGTAGTGTTTTCACTGTATATCTGTGTGGCATGTGCAAATGCTTTACACACTGCCTGACTGCTCGTTCGAACTATCAAGGGGAAGAGCAGGGGTTATAGATGTGTAATCCCCTAATCCTGACTAGAGTGGTGGATTCTGCCTGGCTTCGGTGCATACCCTAGCCAACCAGAAAACCCATTTTTAATACTTCTCAATTAGGAATTGCAGCATATCAAATGTAATAGGGAATGTCCAATGTTATTCTATGGGAGTGGTAATCCTCACAGTAGTAGAAAATTAGTTTGGGAGTTTTCAGTATCATGAAAAGCAAAACTTAAAAGTACATGACAAACCCTACAATTGCACAGCACCCTGTCCTATGGGCTACCAAAGGCCTACCTTAGCAGTGACATATATAACAAAAGGAGCATAAAAGGCTTGGCAAGGGGTTTTGATTGAAAAGTTGATATAGCAGTGGAACACTGTTTTCAGGCTGCAATGGCAGGCCAGGACATGTTTTAAGTGCTTCTTACGTGGATGGAAGAATAAGTGTTGATTGCCCACAGTTAGCATTTAATTTACAGGCCCTGCGTATACTGTATATAATTCTTTAAGGGACTTACAACTAAATTTAAGTTTGCCAATTGGGTATAAACCAATTCAACCATGAGAGCACAACTACTTTAGCAGGACCTTAGACAAAGGATAAGTGTAGGATAATCCCAACCAAATTGTAGTGAAAAATGTGACTTTACCATTAAAGAATGTTTATCATTACAATTTAATAGGTACCAAATATGAGATATTTACCTTTTAGGAGTTACAACTAATTAAATGTAATAAGGTATCCCCAATGTTATCCTACGGGAGGGGTAGGCCTCACAGAAGTGAAAAACACATTTGGAAATGTTTCACAACGAGGACATGTAAAACCTAACAGTACATGTCAAACCTTTCAATTACACAGCACCTTGCCCTATTGGTTATCTAGGGCCTACCTTTGGGGTGATATATATCTAACAAAAGGGGAGTTAAAAGCTTGGCAAGGGGGTTTGAATGGCAAGTTCATATCACAGTGGAACACTTTATTCAGGCTGCAATGGCAGGCCTGGGACATGTTTTGAAGTGCTACTTAAGTAGGTGGCACAATATGTGTTGCAGGCCCACAGGTAGCATTTAATTTATGCACCCCGGGTATATGGTACACTACTCTACAGGGGACATACAGGCAAATTAAATATGCTAATTAGGTACAAAAAGATTTAGAAAGAAAACACAAGCCCTTTAGCCCTGGTTAGCAGTGGGAAGCTGCAGTCTTAAAGCCAACAAAAACAAATTCAGCAAAAAAGTGGAGTGTAAAGGCAAAATGTTTGGGGCTGACTATGCAGAGAGGGCCAGGTGCAACATTCTCCATCCTGGATTACAGCTGAAATGCTGAACGTGCTGGAAGAATAGCCAGTCTGGCATCAGTCTTCTGCTTTAATTATCTGATTTCTTCTCTTTTCTGATGATCAGTTTGGAATTACTCATCAGTCATGAAAATGCTCCAAATTTAAATGACAAACTCTCCAGTCTTTAAACTAAAAATCATATTATTTTAGGTGACTTCCTCTTCCTCAACACCAATGAAAGTTAAAGGGTGAAATAATCCCCTCTGTATTTTTAGCTCACATTTTCTCTCTTATCTGGTTCGGAATGACTACATGTGTATCTATTCTTTACTTGTGTGGTGAAGATCTGACCTGTTTAGTAGGGGCAGCTTCTCTTGCTCAGTTTCAAAAACTACACAAAGATAACTGTTGAGCGGACACAATGCTATACATTACATGTGTAACATCTTCAGCCCTGACATTTTTTTAGCCAAACACATTATGCACACTTTCATGTTAATGCTGTCTGTGTTACAAGTCAGCTACTGGCTTCTTAATGGACACGGTCCAGGATCTTCTCTGCATCTTTCACATTTTGAGCAATATCAGTTTGTTTTCTTGTGTGCTGTACTTTGCCATGCTACTGAGATCCTGTCTAACAACTGTATAATGGGCTAGTACAGATTTGCTTATGCAGCTGGGATGGCAGGTTTCGTGGGTGTTAGAGGACTAGATTCCATTGATGCACTGCATTCTCCCTGTATCTCTGGTCTTAGGTTGTTATTTTCAGGTAAAGTTTATTTTTTTCTTGCTATTGGACAGTGGCAATGTTGCGCAATATATCCTCATTTAAACATGCACGTGTTCAGTATTGAGAATAATGTTTAACTAATTGCAATTGAACAATTATGGCCCTGAAAGGGTAGATTTTAGATTGATATAACTCAGTATTGCATTGGGATGACATTTGACTTGCTGGTAGTTTAAGATGCTAGACTCAGGTATGGCAGAGTGAAAAGGCATATACAGATGTTTGCCTTTAATTGGATGCATGCATTGGATGTGATGAGGCTGATACTGGTCCAAAGGTGTTTGGTATCAGCAGCTACAGTGGACTGCGCTAGGCTGCATATTTGGTCCTTAGCACATGAACTACTTTATGAGTTGTTAACCTGTGTCACAAGTGGTTTTAAATGGAATGATGAGTGCTCAAAGGACAATCATTAAAGTGTTTAAAGTATTGCCTCTTTTGACATGGTTAGTCCCCACTTTTTGCCTGATGTCTGATTTGATTTTGAACTGTAAGTGCACTCCTTTCCTTAAAATTGTACTGTGATTGGCACAACTTCAGTTTCCCTATTAGTCACAGTAAATTGTACCCCTGGGTACCAGACATTGTCTTCTGCAGCACTTTTTTTCCCAAAAACTGTGGCTGTATTTTGCCTATTTTCTCAGGCCCCTCCAGGGGAATATACACACCCTGGGAACCTTTAGGATCCTCTGGAGGTTGGAAAAAAAGGTCCCAAATTTGGCATGGATACCTTATGTGGACAAAACGTTGTGGGTGCTGAAGCAAGAGCTACCCCAAATAGCCCAAAAAAGGCATGGCACAGAGGGCCTGGCAGTAAAGGGGTTAAGGGTGCCTGGAGAATATTGTGTACACACTCTGAAGAAAGACAGATGACTTTTTCTCAGTTGTTTCACATATTGCTGTGATGCCTAAATGAAATCTTCTTAGATGTTGTGGGGTTTATTGACAGAGGTTCAGTAGTTGCCGTAGACAATGTGTTTGTTATGCATACAGGTTAAAATCTGTGGGACTATGAGGGGAAGAAGAAAAGGGGTGCTGTGCAGTCCACTTGCGGATGACTACATGAACTCTGCTGCACTCTCAGTTTCTGCTCAAAAGGATCCACTGAATATTAAAAGCCACCCCTACAAAGTCTGAACCTTGATGGTGAAACACTAGTATTCTCACCAGTGCCTTAATGCTGATGTGTTAATAATCATAAGGGGGTCCCATTGTCCACTCAGTCATCTTAATGCTGTCATAAATTTGATTTGTTCTTTTTTTTAGTTTTACTTTAAACACTTTAAACCTGTTGACGAGCACATGAAATTTCATACTTTACACAAAAGTGACCAAGAATCGATTCTCCTGACCTTGAGGAGGGCGGCCTTGCTCTCCCATGTTCTCCATTACAAGGGAGTGCACAGCAGCTAGTAAGTGTCGATGGCTTGCCATGTTCTTGCCATGACTCTTGGGTCTGCTGCCTGAGCTGACCATGGCACAGAAATCAGTTTCTGCTTCTCATGGTGCGATCTCATATTTTTTATTTGTTTTTTAATAGCTAAGCTTTTTCAGCTGACGGGTCAGTGTACTGAAGAAGCATCTCATTAAACTCAGCCCAGAGGTCAAACAGCACACAAAGATCTGAATAAACAAGTAGGTTTCGGTTGATTTTAATTATAATACATTTTAAATGTTGTCTTTGTAGATAAGATGAAAGAAGCAGTGAATACACTGCCCGGAGCACAGCCTAAGGTTTTGAGGCCAAATTACAATATCTTGCAGTCAAGATCAACAATACGAGCTCAACATGGTCTGTACAATATTTTAATTAATGTGATGTAAATATATGCCTTATGTTGTGCATAGAAGCGTCACTTTTCTTTATGTAGAACCCAAACTGTGCTACGTGAAGCTTTTTAAAGTTTAAGACAAATCCAGTGCCTATTTGGTTAGTTTTTCATCTGACTCAAAAGCATGTATCCTGACAGATGATGCCTATTGAGCAGATGTGCCCTCTGACCTAAATAGATTGTCCACATTTTCGACTATACGGGTGAAGTTCGAGCAGGTGGCAGAACTAAACATATAACCTTGATGTTTGATGCTGCTGCAATGGTATCACAGTAGTAAGTGAGCAAAAATCTCAACCTCTACCACGGTGGTGGCTGCACAAAGGCATATAAAATGCGTTAGGTGGCATGCTTGAATTAATCTCAGCCACTGATAATTTCTCGGTCCGCAACCCAGTCCATTGTTGTTTTTTACCCATACAGGAAGTTTGCCATTTAGCCTCATTCTTCTATAATAGGAACAGTCTAACCTGAGCTGCCAGGTCAGGTTCCCTTTGGACTGGCACACAGACATCCCCATACAGGTTTTAGAGTATTAGACCTCTTCTGTTGCATGCAGGTTACATCCAGTCACATATGTGTGATCACAAGAACCCTGTTTGGACATACACATGGTTTAGGAATTCACACTGACTTGATGTAAAAAGCATGATGGGTCGAAATCAAGCATTTACCTATTAATTATTTTTTTCATTTTCCTCAGTGCAACACCTTAAGTGTGGCAGGTATGCTCAGACTGGGGTGTCTAGCTAACTGTGCCATAGCAAACAAGCTACACCCTACTGGCTACCTACTTAAACCTGTTCCTGCTTTGAGGAAACCTGATCTGGTAAACAGGGGTTGATTGATCCCACTGGAGCAGAACCAAGGCTGATTCGCGTATGGCTCATACCTGTCTGGAGTGTCCTGGTGGGCAAAACAAAATGCACTGGATTATGGCCCAGAGTAAATACCAGTGGCTGAGATAAATTTGAGCAATCGACCCATTCGATTTTTGTTTTCCAAAGTGCAGGATCCTAAGTGGGGCAGACATGCCCAGACAAGGGTCTTGTGCTCACTGGGTCAATTAAATGAAACAACATCTTAGTTTAGAGATCCAAACAGCCTAGAGTTGCTTCTGGTCTTGCTTGGAGATGACCCAGATTGGCAGTTTTGGCTGCACAGTTCCTACTGGAGCAAGACCAAGGATGATTTACATATTTTTAGCTCCTGTCTGATGTGGCATGCTGGGCAAAAACCAAAGCAAAGAGTAAGATCTATTCAAACATTCCACCAATCAGTTTTTTGAGGGCAGAGACTAATAGCTTAATAGTGTGAGTTCCATAGGAGAAAGCTAAAACCCTTCTTCATGTATTCCAATAAATCCTACCAAATGATGATCTCCACAAAATGTTTCCATGGTACATTCATTTATTGACAATGGTCAATTGCTGTTCCAGATAATTAAGAGACTTGATTAAAACAAATGTGACAAATAGTTTGAGGAAATTAAACAAGCCATTGAGAATGCTGCTAAAATTGCATATTTCAATCCATAGCTTCACACAGAGGTTGTTGTTGAGGCTAGCCCAGTTGGGTTAAAAAATGATAAAAGCTCAAGTATCCAAGATAGAAAGCGTACAAGTCGTCAAAACGATGTCTATGATAAATTTAAATCTGTCTCATATTTTCCAACAAACAAGATGTAATAACAGAAATCTGGGTGAGGCTCAGGACCATGGCATTGCTGCGCTGACTTATCATGGTTATAAGCGCCCCGGAGCTTGGATAAAATCGTGTTTGTTGGAAAATATATTTTGAATCAAGATGCATAAAATCAAGACAGTGATCAATAAAATTGAAGTTAGAAGGAGACATCTGCCTTTTTTTTTAAATACTTGTGTTAAACTTTGGAAAAGGACCAACTGTTATTTTTTGAGAAAAGCCTTGAGAAAGTCCAGGTGGATGAAACGCGCGTCGGCTGTCGTTATCTGTCTATAATGGAAGTAATTAAAATGATCTGATACGTCTATCGCTGTGGACCATTCATTGGAGAATCACTAAAGGAACTTCAAAAACAGGCTGTTTTCACCTAGCTGGATTGATAAAAGTAACAGTGCTGTGGTGTGCTTTGGTGCTTATGTTGGACATTGTTATCTAGACTAATTTGTTGGTCTAGTGGATTTATACCCAAGGTGGGTGGGTATTGTCGCACCATGGAAGCACCCTGATGACTCGATGAGCTTTAAATGAACATTGAAATACTAAGAACTGAATAATAGATGTGCGGATCTGGAAGCATATCCACCGGGTGTACATATATAAAGCAGTTTTATGTATGTTAGCCGCTGAATGTGAGTTTGAGAATTTTACGTCACAATTGAACCGCAACCAGATAGTGGTATGTGACTGGGATAAAAAAGTTCAAGAGAAACTACTATCCATGAGAAATCCCAGTTTGACAGAGACCATTGATGTTGTGTAAAGCATTGACATGTCTTGCAAGGTTTGCATAGAATTAACATGTAGGGAACCTAGTGGTGTGTCAGTTGTGAATGAAAGTGGCAAACAAAATGCCCATTTCAAGAAAACCACCAAGATGAAAGAATCCAAAGGGGGATTCTTTAGTCAGAAAAACATTTGTTCAACCATGTCCAGCAAGGAATGTTTAGTGCAGGACCTGTGGTAAAATGGGGCATTTTGCCAAGGTTTGTCAGTCAACCAAGGATAAGGTCAATGCTATACCGGATGTTAAGCTGTGTGACAGCTCTGAGGAAGAACAGATTATGGTGAAAGACGTGATACTGGTTGTCAAAGGTGGTGAATCAAACTGTGTTGATCCTTATGAAGATACCATGGTCGACAGTACAGCTTTGAGACTACTAATTGATTCTGGTGCCAGTATGACAATGGTGACTGATTAATTATTCCAGGAGGTTTGAGGTGACAGGGAATGACTCCCACCAGATAGGAACCCTGCAACTTATGATGGGAGGAAGATTGAACTGACTGGGTATTTTGAGAGTCATTTGAAGTTTAAAACACAAACAATTTTTGGGGCTGTTCAGGTTTCTCTGGTAACTGATGGGATTCCAACTGACAAAGTTACTGATGAAGTTGACCCCCACAACACGAAGTGGATTGGTTTGTTTAGAACACTATTCTGTGATAAGCTAGGAAAGATCAAGGGATTCAAGCATAGCATTAAGGTTCAAAGTGGTGTCACTCCAGTCAAGCATAAATTAAGAAACGTACCGTTCAGTGTTTGTGATGGATTAGCTGACATACTCAAAAAATGTATGCTGATGGTCTGATTGAGCCCGTTTAGTCATCCCTGTGGTTATCACCTTAAGTCATATCAAGGAAAAAAAATGGTCAATTGAGGGTTTTTTTTAGACCTTAGGAGCCTCAACAAAGCCATCTGGCTAGATTCCCACCCTTTACCCCGTATAGATGACCTCATTAGCACTTTTGCAGGTGCAAAGGTATTTTCTAAGATTTATCTGGCATCCGCCTACCATCAGGTTGAGCTTGATGAATCATCACGTCACCTTACTGCCTTTGTGTCGCCAGTTGGCACGTTTCAGTTCAAGAGATTGCCTTTTGGCTTGGTATCAGCAGCTTCCATCTTCCAACGTGTGCTTGAGAATGTTTTTAAAGGGATTGATGGGGTTGTGACTTTCTAGGACGATATACTTGTCACTGGTGAAAATATGGTCAGTCATGATAAATACATGCATGCAGTTTTGGAGAGTTTGCAAACATTTGGAGTTGTAGCCAATCTCAAACAATGTGAATTTGCAAAGAAGACTATTGAATATTTGGGAGACATAATTTCTGAGAAAGGTGTGGAACCCCGGCCTGGGCTAATTGAAGCCATTACTAAAACACCCAAAAGTAAGGAACATGTGGCATCATCCTTAGGGCTCTGTGAGTTTTATGCAAAATTCATCAAAAACTTTTCTGCAAAAACAGTTAATTTAAGAGAACATTTAAAGAAAAACAAAACCTTTGAGTGGGGAGTCTTGTGCCAAGAAAAAATTTCAAGCATTAAATAATAACATTGTCTCCTCAGGTATTTTATCGCCTTTTGACCCTTCCAGAGAGTGTATTATCATCGTAGATTCCAGAAATGACGGTTTCGTTGCCACAATTGCTCAACTGAAAGGTTCCTCAGAATTGACAGTTGGGTTTGCGTCCAGTTCTCTGGGAGTAAATGAACAAGAATTCCTGGTCATTGAAAAGGAAATGCTGGGTTGTTTTTGTGCAGTGGAGCACTTCAAATTTTTCATTTGGGGGAGAAGTTTACTCTCAGAACTGACCACAAACCTTGAGTCAGCATTCTTGGGGGTACGGTCATCAAAGATCATACACCCATGTTGGCCAGATTAAGTTCATAACTTTTACAGTATCATTTTAATGTGCAAACTATTTATCTCGTTCTCCTCTCAGTGTCTCTGCTTATCCAGATAATCGTGAAGAAGACGATGAGTGGATTGATAAGTATGAAGGTTGAAGAACTGGAATGTGTTAGGAAATTCATTATGAGGGGATGGCCTAAGGAGAAAGCATTGCGCTATGGTTTGCAAGCTTATTTCAAGGTTGCTGACAAACTTTCTATCGAGAAAAAAGGGATGCTGGTACAAGGTGACAAATTTGTGCCCTCTGTTGGACTGAGAGATAAGATCATTCTTTGTGGTCACAAGGGACATTTGGATCAGACCATCACCCAGAGGAAGATCAGAGACAGTTATTAGTGACCTGGCATGGATGCTGTAATCATAGCTAGTGTTTGTGCATGTGTCATGTGTGCCACCAGCGATAGAGGGCCCAAAACTGAAGCTGTGCCCCATTCAACCTGTCAGTCTTCCTGAGAGTGTGTGGTTCAAACTGGCAATTAATTTTATCGGTCCTTTCAGTACTTTGCCACGTAAGTTTAGATTTGCCATTGTTGTTGTAGATTACCATAGCAAATGGTGGGAAGTAAAGATTGTTGGGGAAACCAACACCTCAGGTGTTGTAAAATTAGTTTTTACAAGGAGGGTGTCCAAAAGAGATTGTCCCTGACAACGAAGTCCTGTTTGTTTCAAGACAAATTAAAGCTTTCTTGGACAGCAATGCCATAAGACACAAACGCATCGCTTTGTATCACCCCCAGGCCAATGGACTTGTAGAAAAAATGAACCGCACCCTGATGGAATGCATACAGTGGGCTTTGCAAAACAAGGTGGAGTTGTGTCAAGCTGTGGATGATATGTTGTGGTCCCACTGGTCATGTCAACAATGATGTATCTGGTCTGTCTCCTTTTGAAATCATGAGGGGGCATGTGCCTGCCTCCAGGTTATGTCCTGCATGGTTGAGAGAGTGTCAAACCAAAAACTGATTGGATGTATTGTGTGGATAAGATTGTAAGATCCAGAGTTGAGGAGTTTCAAGCCAAAATGAAAAGCCAGTATGATGCTGCACAGAGTCAAAGCTAATATTTTATACATGCATGTGGGCGATTGGGTGCGTGTGAAAGATCTCAATCATTTTGCCAAAGGGGTGACATTTATTATTTCCACTGCATTCTAAATCAATTTGGGCAAGGTGTTGGACACTAAATAGGTGTCATTTACTATCCCCACTCAAATCTAAGGCTATGTTAAGAAGATCTTGGAGGCTAAAGAGGCTAAATTTACAATATTTACTTCAAAATATAATATTTTTGACATGGTAATACAAACAAAAAATTGTAAATAGGCAATAAATACCCACACATACTTTTTACTATGAATAACCAAAACTACAAACTTGTATATACATATGTAAATAGTGTAACTAATATTAATCATTAAAGCATTTTTCAAAATATTTGCTACCATTCATCAAGTGTAAATCATAAAATGCCAAATAAAACCACAATCGAAACTTAAAAATCATAAACAAAATATTTTAAATATTTGTTATAAAAAAAATATTTAAAATAAATTTTCAAAACCCAAAATCTAATATTTCTACAATTTTGTAAAATGTGTTATTTAAAATTAAAAAATAGTGCCTAAAAATAATTCTAATAAAATAAATGTATTAAAGGTTTTGTAATATATATATATATATATATATTATCTACTGGCGGTCGCCAGTAGATAGTTATAGTTAGGACCTATTTTCCATAGGAAATCCGCAACATTCTATTTGAAATAACGTTGGCGCTGGTTGACGAATCTTCGCAAAATTTTCCAACTTGTTGGGGCGCTCCGGTCCGCTCCTATCCTGAAAGTCTCGGGGTGATTCGTCAAGCGGGGGCCGAGAAAAAATGGGGTCCCAAAACATGTTTTCCCCATTCATTTTTCCATAGGAACCTTTAGTCGCAGCTACAGCCCGAACTGCTGAACGGAATTACACCAAATTTGGCAAAAAGGTAGCCCTTGGTTCAGAGACGTGCCTTTTGCTTAAATGGTGTAAATCCGTTCAGTAGTTCCTGAGAAAATCAAAAATAAAATCACATATATATCTATGGCCGCGTAGGGTTCGCGTACCCTCCCGATCACGAGCTGTATGGTAATTGGCTGTCAACACTCCAAACCAGGAAGTGTTGGCAGCCATATTGTTCCTCGGTAGAACCGAGGCACAAGAAAAGACAAAAACAAGGGCGCAAAACGCAAAAAGGTGCAGGGTAGAAACACACTGACCCCCTAGGCCTGGTCAGGGGGTCCTACAAGGACCCCCAGGGCCCAAAAAAATATATATCTTTCTTTTAAAATCGGCAAAAAACATGCTGGGTGCGTGGATCCTGCCGATAAAAAAAAAAACAAAGCGCGGGCTCCCGCGCTTCGTGGTTAATTGGCCCCCGGGTGGGCCAAGTCCCGGGGACATGCAGGGTTTATCGAATAAGGCCCCCCCAAGCCCTGGGGACCGCCACCCCCCAGGGCTTTAAACAAAATGGTGCGGGAGGGCTCTCCGCCCTCCCGTAGCCCCGGGGACCGCCACCCCCGGGGCTTCTTTTTAAAAATAAATTACCTATGTGGGGGCTCGAGCCCCCACATGCCCTGGGGACCACCACCTCCCGGGGCACTAAATAATAAAATGTGGGGTCCGTTTTGGACCCCCGAGCCCCGGGGACCACCACCTCCCGGGGCTGTGCAAAGGTTGGGAGGGGGCCGCACGGCCCCCTCCTGGAGCCCTCCATGGCCCTGGGGACCGCCACCCCCAGGGCCGGCTCCTGCAGTGTCCCAGGGTGCCTTCCCCGGGACACTGTAGTTTGCTATGGCAGGACGGGAGCCTCGCGGCTCCCGTCCTGTCATAGCAAACTGCTTGGATATTGAGCGAGAGCAGGAAACCTGCTCTCGCTCCAATATCCAAGCACATTGCTTTTCCACACGGGGAGCTGCATGTTAGCAGCTCCCCATGTGGAAAAGCAATGCCGGCTCCCGCAGGACACAGGGAGCCGGCATGGTCCATGGGGGAGTTGGGGTCCCCCCCACGGACCCCAAAGGATAGGGCCAGCCCCGGGGGATGGGGTCCCCGGGGCAAGTAGTGGCCCGGGAGGGGGGCTACGCAGCCCCCCTCCCCCAAATTATTAAATAAAAACATTAAAAAAGGCCGGCCCGGGGGATGGGGTCCCCGGGGCCTAAGGAGGCCTGAGGAGGGGGGCAACGCAGCCCCCCTCCATAAAAATAATTTTAAAAAAAGGTGGCAATGACCCGGGGTATGGGGTCCCCGGGCCAAAATTGGCCACTGGAGTAGGGCCCATGCGGTCCACTTCCGTTCCCATTTTTTAAAAAAGGGGTCAGGCCCTGGGGGATGGGGTCCCCAGGGCCCAAAATAATTAAAAGAAGGGGGCCACACAGCCCCCTTTACAAAAAAAAAAAATCCGGCATCGCGCCGGAGGCCACGCCCCTCCTTGTCAGCACTCTGCAAACGCGCCCCTGGCGCGTTTGCAGAGGGGGATGAATTCCCTTGAATACTGGGGTCCCTGGGGCCAACTAGCCCACCAGGAACCTCCAGTATGCGCCAGGGGCTGCGTTGCAGAGAGGTGTTCTGAGGCCACGCCCCTTTACACCTCTCTGCAATGCAGCTCTGTGGCGCTTAATGGAGGTAGCTGGTGGGCTAGTTGCACCCCAGGGACCCTCAGGATTCAAGGGAGTTAATCCCCCACTTAAAACGCGCCACGGGCGCGTTTGCACAGTGGTGAAGGGTGGGGGCGGGGACTGAGGTGACATGTGTGCAAACAGGCCCGTGGCGCGTTTTAAGATAGGGAATTAAATCCCCTTCAATCCTGAGGGTCCCTGGGGCCAACTAGCCCACCAGGTACCTCCAGTAAGCGCCACGGAGCTGCGTTGCAGAGTGTTGTAAAAAGGGGCGTGGCTTCTGAACACCTCTCTGCAACGCAGCTCTCTGGCGCATACTGGAGGTATCTGGTGGGCTAGTTGGCCCCTAGGGACCCTCGGGATTGAGGAGGAATTAATTCTCCAACTTAAAACGCGCCACAGGGCGTGTTTGCAGACATGTCACCTCAGGCCCCACCCCCTTCCTTCACCATTGTGCAAATATTCCTCTAAAATCAGCCGAAATACGAATTCCGATTTACTCACCTGTTATCAGGAGAGACCACAGTGCTGCATCTTTGAGACCAGTACTGATCCTGAAAAGTAATTTTAACCGTACTTACCAGTAACTTGTATTTCCTTCCATAGGAATCCATTGTCTGGTTTTCAGCAGAAAAGTTTCAAAGTGCCGATTTTCACAAACTACAAATATTCCTTAAAAATCGCCTGTATGACTTAAACGCTTTCTTTCAACTGTTTACAGGAGATGCACCAGTGCTGGATCCAGGATCCACCACTGAGTAAGAAAAAGTAATGATAACACTACTTACCTGCTAAGTGAATTTCCTCCCACAGGATAACATTGGTGATTCTATGTGAAAAAGTTTCTGTCAACTTTTAAAATACAATAATATTCCTTAAAAATCACTAATGTAATCAAAACGCTTTTACTCAACTGTTTACAGGAGATGTCCCAGGACTGAATCTAGGATCCAGTCCTGTGGTTAGAAAAGTAATCCATAAAGTAACTAATTGCATTTAACTAGAAATTCACATTGAGCTCAATGTTGCATTGTGTTTGAAATTGTGTTGCCCATTGCAACAACTGTAACTACTGTACTTAAAAGTCTATTGCCTATTTACAAAGTATTTAAACTAAAGTAAATCATTCTGAGAAAGTATATTTTGTAATGTAATGTATAATGTAATTACAATGTAATTTAAAAATAAAATATCTAAAAATAAATAGTTTAAAAAAATGTAGTAAATCAGTATCAAAAAAATAAATTTAACAATTAATACATTTAAAAATTGTCATTTACAAAACCTTTGAAATTCACTGAAAAAAACCATAGGTTTCAGACATGTTATAGTTAGGAATTAGCATTTAAAAACCTTTGAAATTCACTGAAAAAAACCATAGGTTTCAGGCACGTTATAGTTAGAAATTAGCATTTAAAAAACCTTACAAATTCACTGAAAAAACCATAGGTTTTAGGGACAGTTATAGTTAGTTGGACATTTCACTCGTACAAAACCCGTGAAATTCCCCCGTTATAGTTAGTTCAGCTAACTTTAACTGGCGCCCCCGCAATGCACTGCTGATGACGTCACATATTACATCACTCATGACATGGTCAGTGACATCACTGATGACATCACTGATGACATTTCAAATGACATCACTGATGACATCATGCACGTGATAATCTGATGCACCTCCTCACACCCTAATATAACCTTTGATACACCCACTCTAAATTACAGACTGCCTTTCGTAAAACCATAGACACTCCAACACCAATAACTACATACCCACTCACTGATTCTTAGGTCTACACACACATCCACTCACTCACCCGTACAGTCACTCATACTTACGGTCACTCAGTACAGGACTATCATATGCACTCATACTCCTATATAGACACTCAAACACCGCCACTCATCCATAGAGGTACTCACACACCTAGTCAGTCATGCAAATAATTAAACACACTGCCATTTACTCACCTATACAGTTATACACACACCAGCTCACTTACTCATACAAATACTAGCACATTCTTACGCTCTTATACAATCACTGATACAAGCACACACTTATCCATACAGTCACTAACACAATCACACACTCTCGCTTATATCCATTTATATACTCCAACACACATATATACTGCCTTTCACATATGTTGTTACTCACACTTGTACCACTGAGATATACATTCACTCACTAACACACCCATACACACACTCACCCACCCATTCAGTCCATCACAGATGCACTCTTGAAACCATCCACCCAGTGAATCACCCACTCACACATCTATGCACAGAGTCGCACACACCCCACCCACACACTCAGGCACCCATACAGATACTCAGACAACCAATCAATAACTCATATATGCACTCATGTAGCTATTCACAAACCCATGCAGCCACTTACACAGCAACAGACAGACGGATACAGACATTCACCCAGTTTAGTCACTAACCCATGCATTCAGTAAGATACGTTTAATCACTCACTTATAGAGTTAGTCACGCACCTACTAAATCATCCATACAGACACTTACACACCCACTCATTCTTCAATACGCCTTTCCCTATATATATTAAAAATATTTAAACTTTACAGAAACACACAGTCACTGGATGATGTCATCAGTGATGTCATTTGAGATGTCATCAGTGATGTCACTGACATGTCATGAGTGATGTAATATGTGACGTCATCAGCACTGCATTGCGGGGCGCGAGTTATAGTTAGCTGAACTAACTATAACGGGGAATTTCACGGGTTTTGTACGAGTGAAATGTCCAACTAACTATAACTGTCCCTAAAACCTATGGTTTTTTCAGTGAATTTGTAAGGTTTTTAAATGCTAATTTCTAACTATAACGTGCCTGAAACCTATGGTTTTTTCAGTGAATATATATATATATATATATATATATATATATATATATTGTTTTTGTTGGAAGAGCAGAGAATAAAATATATGATCTAAACATTCGTTTCCACAAGAGGGTCAAGAAAAACAAATAAATACATGAATTATACAAATATTTAATCTAGTCACATATCACCAATTATCATAAATACTTCACAAATACTAAAATAATAATATACCATAGATATTATATTTCTCATCTTTTCAGTTCCAGTTTTTGCGGAAAAACTAATTTCTTTCATTCCAGAACCCGCCATAGACCACAAAACTTCTCATATGAGCCCGACTTCAGAGCATATCTTCTTTCCAACTCTTTAACTCTATCAACTTTTAATTGCCATTGTTGAAATGTTGGGATTATTTGCAATCTCCAGTTTTGCAGAATAACTGATTTTGCAGTCAATACAAAAATATATATTCATTTTCTTTGTATGAGGCTCATTTTTATATGGGATGAATAGCCCATAAGTTCGGTCCGAGTATCTATAGAGTGATGCAGTTCTAAAACGTGGAGGCAATATGTTTCTATCTGATTCCAGAATGTTCTATTACCCGGGCAACTCCATATTATATGGGTCCATGACCCCGCTCCATCTTGCATACATCGAAAACAGCTGGATGGAATTTCCGGGTTTATTTTTTGTAAAAACTCAGGCGTTGTATATAGCAGCCAGTTAAAAAAAAAATTACATTCACCTAAAATTCCCCCCTTTTATCAAAATGAAGTTGAATTCATTATTCGTTTTCCATACATTGGGGGAGCCATCAATATTTTCTTTAGCGCCCACCTATTTCGTACTCTCTCATAAACCGTTACACTTTTATTTTGCCTCAAAATAAAAACTCATCCACTGATAGATCTTTCCAGAAAAACTCTGATTAAAATAAAGGACCACTGTAGTATTTCTTTATGAAACTTAATCCCGGGTTCTATGTCTTCCCAATCCTTCCATGTTTCCCCATGTAAGAAATCCAATAGTAAACTAAAACCATTACTATCCCACTTTAGGGCAAACATTTTTCCTATAAAGGGTCTTTTCCCCTTATAAACATCCACTTAGTAAATTGCACTATTAATCTTTCGAACTGGGTCTGGTGAACTCTGAGTTTAAACTGTGTTGGCCTACACATTATCTTTTGGGAGACACTTATCGACTTTAGGAAGTTGTGCTGTGCTGGGGACATTGCCGTGTTGTTGTTTCCGGCAGTTATTATCATTGCGCGTCATTTAAATTGGCCACGAGGCTCAGCGCGCGCCTTCACAAAGCGTTGCTGCAGCGTTTCTTTCCGTAACTTCAAATGGCTCGCGCGTCCCTTACCTTCTACCTGGGTCGCATGAGACTACTGTTTCTAGAGTTCCTTGCAATACTCCTTGGAGATGGTCCAGAGCAGCATCAGCGTGCCCGAGCCACCCGGCGCTATCCACATTGGCGTGATGACGTTGCTGCAGCCTTGGGTTTTGCTGGAGTTTTCATTCCCGTCCCATCGTTGGTTACACATTACGGGGGAATATTGTGGATCAAACTGGTCTTACGTGGATATTTCAACCATGAAGTGCGGTAAAGCTAAAACCTCATCGTTTTGTGATCCTGTGAAGTATTAACAGCCCTGGTGGGTATTGGTCCAGCATATAGCGTCAGTGGATAACCGCTTAAAGTGTGTTTTACTTTATTTTTGAGACTGCCATCTGCCTTTTAGGTCCTGTGTTTGGTTCTTTCATCACACCGCATATCTACAGCGTTATGCACTTAAAAAAAGCGAGAGACAATATTTGCTGTTTTTAATCTGCACTGGTTGAAAGGAAAACAGCTTTGTTTGCAACTTTATGCTCTGTGGCTTTTTGTTGCCGGTTCATGTGGAGGAGTGCTGAGATGGTAACTACCTCTTTCCTGTGGTACTGAGGTGGCTGTGTTTGTAACTAGTTTATGCGCTTCTTGTTCAGAGGACCTATGAGTATCCGGCCCAGTAACAGAAGAGTACATGTAATATGTCCTAATGCATGTGAAGATAAACTGTGGTTTTTTTTCAGGTAGTAGAGACATTCCCTCAAGACTTTGCGGAGAAGTATTATGAGAAGTTATATTTGTGTTGTATGCTTGTAAAGGCTTTAAGTTCACATTGTTTTGCATTGAAATCTGGTGTGTGTGGGTTGACTATGTATAGGTTAAGTCCCCTAGGGGCTGATTCACAGAACTAATCTGAGATAAAATCCTAAACTTACTACTTTTGGTATTCACAGAAGGCATTTAGTAGTAGTAAAGTGAGGAGTCCTAACTTTACTACTACTAAACTGAGACAAAATCCTAACTTTGCGACTTTCGGTATTCACAAAAGGCATTTAGTAGTAGTAAAGTTAGGACTCCTAACTTTACTACTACTAAATGCCTTCTGTGAATACCAAAAGTAGTAAGTTTAGGATTTTATCTCAGATTAGTAGTAGTAAAGTTAGGAGTCCTAACTTTACTACTACTAAATGTCTTTTGTGAATACTAAAAGTCGTAAAGTTAGGATTTTATCTCAGTTTAGTAGTAGTAAAGTTAGGAGTCCTAACTTTACTACTACTAAATGCCTTTTGTGAATACCGAAAGTAGTAAGTTTAGGATTTTATCTCAGTTTAGTAGTAGTAAAGTTAGGACTCCTAACTTTACTACTACTAAATGCCTTCTGTGAATACCAAAAGTAGTAAGTTTAGGATTTTATCTCAGTTTAGTAGTAGTAAAGTTAGGACTCCTAACTTTACTACTACTAAATGCCTTCTGTGAATACCAAAAGTAGTAAGTTTAGGATTTTATCTCAGATTAGTTCTGTGAATCAGCCCCTAGGGGACTTAACCTATACATAGTCAACCCTCTACTACTCGCAGCCCTATGTATGAATGTTTTGCGACTCGCAATTTACCGCCCTCTTCAGGAGGATGGTAATGCAGTCGCAAAAGGGAAGGGGTCCCCAGGGGACCCCTTCCTCTCTCGCAAATGCAGGGGAAAATATTTTTTAGGGGCAGGCAGTGGTCCCAGGGACCACTACCTCCCCTTAAAAAATGAAACGAAAACATTTCATTTTTTTTTCTTAAAAGCAGTCCCAGACCTGGGAGGGCCTGCCATTCTCAATGGGGTCGCAAATTGTGAGTGCCTCATTAATAATCATATAGGATTTATTTAGATAGTTTTATGACATTTCCCAGTGAGGTATTGTTAAATTCTCTGCCAGGAGAGAGGTACAATATGCAGCTGAACCTTGCTTGGAGGACACTCCAAGAATGAGTTGGAGTCATCAGCATAAATAATGTAGCTATTAAAAAGCAGTGGTGAGATAACAGAGGACCTGATTTGCAGTTTGTGTACTCCATCAGGGAGAAGAGTAATCAGTTGTCCTGATTCAGTACATTCAGTATTTACACTCCAAACTTAAAGATGCCCACCATCCCAGCAGACATCGCTAGTCATTGATGAGAACCACAATCATGGCAGCTCATATCAATGAGTTAAAGATTTGATGGACAGTACCATCAACATTTTAATTTGTCTTTTGTTTTTATTGAAACAAAATCCCAAAGCAAGATTTTTGGGGGAATCAACAAAAAGTATGCCCCCAACAGGAGTTATTTAAATGTTTGTACTGTCCTTTTCCCAACAGATATTTTTATGGTGGTAAGAGAAAATGAGAATTGGCCACTCTAAATTGGGGATGCAGTTGAGTGGTCAAACCTTCAACAGACCATACTCAGTGGGGCCGTTGGATGCACATGTCAATGACAGAGACTGAATAGGCTCTTTGGCTGGCATACTTAAGGGTCACCTGGTTGTTATTCAGGTGTGCAGTCCTTCAGTTTAGCAGAAAGGGTACTCTGTTGCTGTTATGATAGAGTATCATCTCCGCCAAACTCTGAGCCCTAGAACACAAGCCTTGAGGAACACAGAACCCAACACCCATAGGAGTTGAAAAAAGGAGGTGTGAATACTCTTTGTTGATCCATGGTATCCTAAGAAACAGATATATACAGGAGCACAAGGCCCCTGAACCTCTGACATCCATCATCCTTAGAACTCATATCACAATGAGCTCAGGACTACAATCATATCGAAACCTGCCTTGTTGTCAGTAAAAATAGCACTTGATCGATCATATTATTGAATTTGCAAAAAAACTATCCTTTCAAGCATTTTTGATACAGGAAGGCAACAGAGAGATGGGATGAAACTTGCTCAGAATAGATGGATCCAATGAAGTCTTTTTTAGCAGTTGTTGTATCATTTCTTCTTTCGAATATGATGGAATCCAATAGGTGGAGAGAAATTGTGAACAATTGGCCCCAAGCTTCACAGTGATAAACTAAGCCAATTTCTGAAAATATTTGTTAGGACACATGCCTAAAGGGTAGGGTGAAGAATGCCTTTGCTCTATCCGACTAATAAAATTACACTCCAAGATGGCACAGAATTTGTCCAATGTGGGAATGCCCCATTCTAAAATGGTTGTAACATTGCAAAAAGGGTTTAATTTTTTCCAAGCAGTTTGGACAAATATTAGTTTAAACTTTTATATCCACTTTTATTTTAATACTTTTTCAGTGGTAAAGAGAGAAAATTGTTCTACAATAGTAGGTGAGGGTGGCATATCCAAAGTGCATGTAGACAGATCCTGAAGCTGATGATTTTGAACAGCAATTTAGATAGATTTGAGGCAGGTAACATGTGGTTTTAAAAGGATTGTATTTTGGCTACCTCAGTGTGTTTCTGACAAAATCAAAAATTAGATTTGTGCCTGTGGGTTACTGGTCTTCACCAGAGTCTGCTCTACAAAACTGTATCTTCCTCCTTGTAGTCCTGGCTATAATCTGCAGATTTATTTTATTACAGTTGTATTTTTACCTTTACCTGTGACAGTCCCTCCAATGTTTTATTATTAGTGATATTTACATTCATAGTACTAGGAGTGACAGCAATGTAGCTGTTATCCAATCTTATTCACACTGTCTGACCCATCATCTTAGGATAAAAACGTAGCACAAGCCGTTTTTCAATTTAGTACGTCATCTGGAAACACTGCCAATTAACCTATTTGAAAATGACTCCTTCTCTAGCCACTTTGAAATGAAATCAGCACAAATAATTGTCTCAGAACACCTGTGATATAGCAGACACCACAGACCTATCATAGCAGGATTGGTGAATCAATAGGGAAACAGTGTTCCAACGATTATGAAAAAGAGCATGAAAATATGGAGGGTTGTGACACATGATCATTCTGTACTTCACATCACTCATTCACTCAGCAAGAATATCCTTCCAAAACATCAGCACATCACTACAAGAATTAGATGTTAAGTGCATCATGCTTTATGCAGTTAAACTGAGTGCCGAGATGTCACATGTTTTCAGCACAGGTGAGGATGCCAAAGGCTTCATCAAACTAAACCTACCTCCTCTACAAGGTTCAATGAAACACAAGACTCGAGAAAATGAGGGTGTGATTATCTATTGTTCTCACCAATAGTCTAAACAAGGGTCATTTTGAGGGCAGGAACAGCACAGGTGGATGGATGTACTTCTAGCTGGTCTTGTCATAACTCTTCATAGTAACATCGAGGTATGACAGGTTCCATGTAACTGGGACAATATATTGGCCCTACTACAAAGGATTCAGAAACGTGTTCTATTTTGGCTGCTTTGCTAACAGAGTAAACAGGGGGTGTGGCAGGATAGTGTCGAGCATAAAGTTTCAAATGTTTCAAACAGAATTGATCCAGAAGAGAATGGCCTGAATTAATTCTAAGGATCCTGACGAGGACAGAAACCTGAAGGGAAGCAGGATTCTAGTTACAACCCATAGGAAAAAGAAAAGAAAAGGACTCTTCCCCACCACTGAACATGGTAAACTTTCTTAGGAGCTGCCAGGAGGATGGAAGTCACATATTCTATTTTTAAGATTGAATACTGGCTAAGCCCGGGCAGAGTTCACGTAGCCATGCTACGCGAAACTCCGCGAAGCAGTAAAACAACTCTGCAACTCTACGCAGATTTCCACGAGCATGCAGAGTTGCTTGTTCTGCATGCCCACGCATGCTCGCGCATGTTCGCGAGACTTTTCTGATGTTCAGGAATGCGGATTGTGTGTTCGGGGGAAATATCTCCCAAACTTAACCACGCAGTCGCTAATGGGCACGGTCTCTTATTTTTCTAATCTTTGTATGGTTCTGGGGCCTGTTTTTCATCCCTCTCCAATCTTTTCAATCCTTTGTTTCTTACACTTTATTCTGATCTTTTTCAATTAGTATCTATCCCTCTCTCTCCTTAAGTGTACATTTTGCATTTTATTTCTACTTTTACTGCGTTTTTTGTACTGGTTTTCTATTACTTGCTCTTTATTTATTTTTACTTCCCTACTTCTTCCCTTGACTTTATTTTTTACTTCTACATTTTCTTTTTTGCCCCGCACGAACCATGGCTAAGGCTATGGGCAAGGCTAAGGCTTAGGGCAGTGTGACCAGGAGCCGCCTTCCTTGCGGAAGACGGCGCCCAGAAGGGGTACAGGCCCGGGCCCAGTTCTGTGAGGTGGATTTGGCCGCCCATGTTTTTTTCGTACAGCACTACCACCCCTTAACCTTGGCAGCAGGCGGCAGGCATGGTTCCGACTATGGGTTCCAGGAGCATTACCGCCCCGCCAGTGGGCGAGGGTGCGCCAGGCAGTGTTTTGCTGCTCTGAGGTCTGGTGCACCCACAACCAGCTGACTGACCAGTGGTCCAACATCCTGGGCTGGGAGCGGTCCTGCTGGACCTGCTAGGTGTTGAGGTTGTGGGGCTTGGTGAGTAGCTAAGTATACGACTATTGGGTGTTCTGTTCTGTGTTATTGCGAATATTAGTTCTTTCCCAAATAGCAAGAATGCTGCTGCTGCTTACATGCAGGTAAGTTTTGTTTAAAAATCTTATATTATGTGATTGTTATTCTTCTAGACAGGTGCTCAGCACTACTTTGCGCTCGCTTGGGCTATGTAAGAGAGGTTAGAGAACCTAATTTAGGTAATGCTAGAGAGACTCCTTTCCTTTGTGTCCTGTCACTAAGGTAGTGGTGGTAGGTAGCTATTATAGTTAGTTACTTAGTATTAGTTGGTAATTTTTTATCGGTCCACGTGACGTGTCCTCCGTCACATGCTGCTGACTCTAGGCCTTAGTGGAACTATTTGTAGTTTGTAAGTGAGTGAGTAATATAGCAACTCATCAGCACATCAGCAGCAACCAACCAACAATTTGGTGTATGCAATATGCATGTGTCCATCTATTCATTTTTGAGGACTAAAATAAATGGAAATGCACACTAAGTGAACAATCGGCCTGTCAAAGGGGGTTGATTCATTGATGATTGCAAATGGGATCGGAACTTAGAAGAAGCAAATATAGTTTTTGGCAATTAATTCCAATGTCTTTGGAATAGGCGGGCTAGGTGGCACTTAGGTTTAGGATTCTGGAATCGGAATGGAACACTGGAATATTATATAAAAACTAGATGGTCCCCAATCACGATGCTACTAGTCGATCAGATAGGTCAATTTTATTGCAATTGTCGTTTCCTGTTAAAAAATGTTTTTAGAGCGTTTTTGAAATATTTTATTCGTTTCACACCAATCAATTTTTGTATCTTTATTATATCTTACATGATCAATATCCAGGGCAAGAAGACAACGGGGTTCGAGGTGGGAGCTGGAGATGCCTCCCAGGGCCAGGATCGCTCCTCAGAGGGCTCTGCTGCTGGCCCCAGTAAGTCCTCCTGTTGTTAATATTAATAATTATATTTCCCTAACCTTTACTGCATCTTATTTTTTTCGAACTATTATTTCCGTTTCCTAATTCTATTTTGTGCAAAATCCTCTTCGATCTATCGGTTTCTAAATTCTTGTCATCCCTGCATTACCTACCTACTTAGGTATTATATTTCTAGTGTCTGTTTTTTTTTACATCAATCTAACTGCCTCTGACTCTGTACTACTATTAGTCTGCCTGTAGTTTGCTCAGTTGGCCACTATTTTTCTTTTTAAAAAGTTTTAAAACTCAGATTCACCAATAGCTCTAGACACTGAGTCCAGTCCCTTGGGTTGTCCTCTTCTTTAGAAGCTTTTCAAAAATTGACACCAACAAATGCCCAACCAGATATTTAACTATTTTTGATAGGATAGGACATACTACTGTCTACTCTACTCTAGACTAGTACCTGATATGTACTAGTGATGTGTGTGGTGTATGTATGTATTGTATTTTCAATCTTGCTAGTGAAAATAAATAAATAGGGGGAGGCGTATATGGCATCTAAAAAATGTGTAACGTTTTTTCTAGGCGTACCGACCACCAGTGCAGGGGCCAGCGGTGGGGAAGGCGACGCCAGCCAGGAGGGAGCAGATGCTGCAGCTGCTAGAGGGGTGGGTGACCCAGCAGAGGTGGCGGGTGGTGGTAAGTTATATTCCTTAGTTATTGTCAATACACACTCGCTGCAAGGGTGTACACTATACTATTGAGAGAGACTAAGTTGTTGTGAACAATGGTTGAAGAAGACACCCTTTACTTAGTATTTGCAATAGCATTAGCGGCTGGAGTTGAGTAACTAATGGCCTCTTCTACCCGACTTCACCTCAACTGGGAAAGTTTTATGAAGAAGACTAAGAGTCATACGACCTTGATGGAGGGGTTAGACAAAAAGGGAAAGAAGGATGGAAGGAGGAAGGACTGGTGACATGTAATATATGACTGGCAGAAAAGGATGTGTGAAATGCATAGGTGGCTGATAGGAATCGGATGAATGGGTGGTTGAAGGATGGGTAAAAGGTAAAAGAAAGGATGCCTGCCTGGGTGGGTGGGTGAAACTGTATGGGTGATAGGACTCCTCCAGGGGTTTGATGAGTCAAACTCAATGGCAAGCAAGGAAGGATGCATGGGTGGTGGTTTAAAAAAAATACAAATGTTTGTTGTTGGTGAAAGGTTTGTTGAGAGATTAAGAAGAATGATGGCCATGTTTACTTTGAATGAATAGATGCCTGGATGGTGTTCAATCATAGCATAGGTGGAGCCTGTCACTGGAGGAAGGCAATGTAAAAGAAAAATAAACCATGCCAGAGTAGCAGAGCCAAGGGTGAAGAATAGAATAAGATTAGAATAAAAAATATATAATGCTAGAAGAGCAATGCAATGATAAATGAAAAAATAGCTGAGAAGAGAAACAATGACTGTTTTTTTCAATGGTTTTAGATTCAAGGTTGTATTTCAGAATACTCCCTTGACTAACAGTAGTTTGCAAGCACAGCACATATACTGTGTATGTATGTACCCATACCCACCCATTATCAATCGCCTCCCTCCGACTAAGAGGCCCACTCCCTACCTATGTCATTTGTGACTGTGTCAGCCTGCCAATCAATCAATTAATTCAATAATACTTCACGTTGTCCCATATATAATCAATGATCATTTGGATCAGATATTATCTCACTGCCTTGTTGTAGAAGTCAGATGGATCACTCAGCATTCCTTCTCTCTGGAAAGAAATAGCTGTTTAGATAATCTCTATTACAACCTTTGCTGGGGAATGGTAAGCAGTGAAGTCTAAAGGCCTCTTCTCTGCACTGCGCCTGGAGAAGCCCCTGACCAAGGCTGGTTGTTGATTCCAACGAGCATGATCTCTGACTTGATAATCGTAGTGTCCAAATTATGGACAGATATCTTTGTTTTAATAGCATTTGATCACCAATTTTATCTCATGTTTATAAAATAAAACAGCCTTTGGAGACACTAAGGCCCTGATTATGATGTTGGTCGGAGCTGCGACAGGTGCACCAACCTCAGGTGGGGGGTTATGCCACCGCAATTAGGATGCAACCGTACATTGTGCAGACGCAAACTTCAATTTTTCAATGGGAGCTTGTGTGGCGGAAACATCACTGCACTGTTTGGCCATAGGTGCCCCCAGGGCCACATGCGTAGCACCGGGGAGAAGAGGGCCCTGCTAGGTGCCCCAAAAGACACTTTCTGACTGCAGTTCCATGTTACAAAGGCCAACTTGGAAATGCTGTAGGAAAATCTCATCATAATCCCATCGCGGAAGCGCCGTCCTTAAGGGATTATGAGGCCTTTCCAAATGGCCAACGGGTTTGTGAGCCCTTCGAAACTGATTCTCTTTCCCCGGCTGGTTTAAACTCCAACTGAAAAAAATAAATAGGACCCTGGAGTAAAAAATGAATAGGCAGACAAATCAGGAAAGCAAATGCATACACCAAAGAAACAAACAGACTGCCTGTAAAGGATTAGTTGATGTAATATCTCGCCATGCTCACCAACTCTTCAACAGAGTCTTAATGTGTATGTATTTATCTATCACACTAAAAATATGTTTTTAATTAAAAATATAAGGAATCAATACCTTCTAAAAAAGTTTTAAAAAAATATCAGTTATTTATTATAATCATCATATAAAAATACATGTATCTATACATATCACAGTGCAAAACATAACAAAAATGAACCAAATGACAAACAAACAATATACCATACATTTAAGCACCATACAGCTAGCCCCTAGATTCAGATGCCAATACACCTCTCATACCATTCATTCAACAAATACTCACAACCATATCAATTTAGGAATGAAATTATTAGGTAATTTTGCCCAGGTATCAGCTATAATATTAGCAAACATAAATGGGGAGGCAGCAGCAGTGGCAATACACCAACGCCTGAGGGATTTTACTCCTTTACAACAGGAACGTGAATAACCTAAAATTATCGAAAGCAGCTATGCTGAATTAGGTAGAGACAATTTGGTAGCTAAAGCAGCAAAACCTCATCTCATGGTTGGTCCTGAAAAAGAGAATACCAAGCAAGCACCTATTTCTACAAAGAAGAAATGGGTAAACAACAAAAGAATAGAGAGAATAGATCACAATCCAGGGGTGGGTCTCCTCAACAGGACCCTCCGAAAGGAATCGTCATAACATTAAAAAACCTGATAGGTATGAGGACACTGATACACATACCTCTTGTTCCTTTCAGGGTTCATCAAAATACTCCAAAAGGTAAGGACGGTGAGAACACAGACAAGAAGAGCGTACAAAGTCCAGAGACCCGCAACGCACTTCAGACTATACTTCCAAAAAAGAAGAGAAACCAAAGTCAAAACCTCAATTTAAAAAAAAGAAAGTAGCAGGCCTTAAAGTCAGACAATAGCTCCCGAGAACCTGATCGAATTTCTGGTGACAGCGGAGTTGAATGAACATATCACAGTGGAGACACCTTATACAAGCGTAAGTGTCCCACATAGGTTACATGAAATAACACTCCAAATGGAGGGGGATAAACCCGGAAAAATTAAAGTTCTCTTTTGGGAGAACTTGACTTATGGATATGACATAATTTTGGCTGAAAAAGATTGGTCACCTGAAATTGTTATGAATTGACCAAAGGGAGAAACAGTGATTTACCCTCCTTTTCTGACCTTGTTCCAATATACTCAAAACATACATACTTAAAACATACTTGCTCCAGCATTATATCGCAACCATGTTGGGTGGGATGCTGAGTCACCTCACAATGTAATCATGCATAATGAATGAGGCTAGTTTTCAGGGAAAACCCCACTTCCTGTTAGCAAGGGTGGTACTACTCTGTGTTTTTACATCTGCATGGTTGGGCTTGACAGAGAACTATCAGTAGATGATCATCGTGCAGGGGGGAAATCTCCACCCCCTAAAACCTCCCTTCATCATGTCAAACCATTCTCAAAGAGAACATCAATAATATGAAGAAAAAGGACAATGTATCATCCAGCAAAGCAACACTTTCCAGTATTTTGCATGTGCTCTGGATATGCAATTTTAGTAGAGATTTGGGGAAACTGATAGTTAGGGCACTATTAGCAGCAGTCTTCTCATTCTCAGTAGAACTGGAAAATGTGCAAACAAATATTTTGTAATATGTCCTTGTTGCAAAGCCTCTTGGAAAAAGACTTTAATATGAACTTACCCTCGAAAATGATAATATTTTTCAGAAGCCTCTGTTCTTATTTGCTTTCACCAACTCTCTCTTGTGATCTCAACATTCATAATAGTTAATTTATCCCTTACATGCTTATTTTTCCTATTTTTGTGTCCAGATGTTCACTGCGTCAAAGTCAGCTTGACGTCTTTCGTTATAGTCATCTTGTATTTTCAAATGACAAAGCTGTTGTCCTAGAAAACATAATCATATGGATGAGGCATGTCTGACATGGAATGCAAAATGACCAGTGAGCCAAGCAGGTCTTCAGTGTCCATTGGTTATCGAAATTGTCTCCCAGACCATCATACAGAAGGTCCTTAGGCTGCGCAGGCAATGAACCACTTGAAAATACTGCCACATAAATAAGACTTCTAGTGCAAAGTCAGAATGCAATGATCCAAATAACCTCTGCAGTTGAGTTGGCCCGTTCCATTGTCCTAAAAAGAAAGCTGCACTTGACACAGAGATACTGGCAGTGCTTCATTCAAGAGAAGATGGGCCAGCATTTGAAGTTGATTCAGAAGGAACAAACCTCACCCATAAATCATGAACTAATGATGGCACCTGGCAGGCAGGATTTCGGCTAGGATTTTGAAATCATTGCTAATCAATGATGTGGGGTGATAGCTACTACATTCTGGAGGATATTTTCGCTCTTTGGAAATGAGTGAAATTATAGGTTTTTCAGAGAAGTGCTTTACAGCAGGCTCTAAATTATCCCTCCTTAAAGAGCCTCAGTAGGGTGCAGAAAAAGTGCTACTAAACCGTCCTATGGCCTGGGAAGTCATCCTCCCCCAGAGATTAACATGAGGGAGTGTTGTAAAAACACCTGGTATTTCCTTTTGCCTAAGCTTACCTTCTAGTAGTTTCCGACCCCTGTGGGAGAGAGTGGGGAGGTCCAGCTGCTTCAGAAGACCTTTATCCTTCTGTCTTGTGCCTCTGAGCTGTAGAGAGTCATAATACAAGCCAAAGCCATCTCAAAATGGTGTGCTGCCAGCCCTTCTGTGATGTTCCGTAAAGTTGCTATTGAAGACTATAATTTTCTCTGATGCAATTGAAAATAAGCTGTTATCCAGCCATCTGCTCACATTCCTAATGGCGCTCTTGTTACTTGAGCAATACCCGCTCTGCCTACATGATTAGTGCAGAATTCAGTTCACACTTCTCTGAAATCAACTGACCTTGTAGCCCAGTTATCAGGTGATCACAGTATTGCCTTGCGAGATCCCTATCTGCTGTTTCATGTCTTAGTTGTTTTGCCCAAACATGCCTCCCAGTTCAGGTCAATCTCCTATCAAAAGTTCTTCTTGAGAAGGGTCACAGACTCCCCACAATAATTGAGCAATTGAATTAAAGCCTCATTCTCTTCCCAAGGCACTCTAATATGTGCCTGAAGTGTCTTTTTATATTGGGATTGTCTCTACATTGTGGAAAGAATGTGTCAACCTTGATGTACACCATTAGGTGGTCACCTTCAATGATACAACAGTGTGTCTTACCGGGAAGTACTGCAGAGCCCGCCAAGAGTTAGTTAACGAGACATGAAGTGGATTTGCGATTTTTCAATGTGCATTCTTTTCCCATCTCTTTTCATACAATTGTATATAATGTTCTTCTGAAAATGTGAAGGTGTCGCATGAACTGGGACCAGCATATAATTTAAATTAGAATTTTGTTTTCCTTTTTAACCCCTTCGGCGCTGCACAAATTGAATTAATGAGCGGGCAGGGTTTGGACGGCCCCCGGCCAACCTCCGCACACGCCCACCGTGACGTCAGACGGCCGGGGGCCGTCCTGAGCACCGAAGGGGTTAAAGATCATTAATATTTAAAGTAATAAACATTATTCTTACCAGGTGTTGTGAAGGGAGAGTTGCTGATTGCAATGTCCATTGTTCCTTTCTTCCAGTGGGCTCTTCCAGCCTGTCAATATTTCACAGACATCATTTTATCCTGCTCAACTGATAAGTGCATCTCAGAGGTAGAGAAATGGAGGACAAATGCACTAGGGGCTATGGACTGGAGTCATGCAGCAAAGATGATTTGTGAAATTGAGGGCAATGGGTATGTATTCTGCACTAATTTGTGTATAGCAAATGCTTATTTTTTTCAATGATCTTAGCCCACAGTGCTACAGATGTGCCAGCATAAGACAATTCTCAAGGTTTGTATTCCTTACTCATACTATTGTTTAGATAAATATATACTACCAAACCCTAGCCTACAATATTTATAATGTATTCTCTGCACTTTGATGCTGTTTGCTGGCCTATATAAGGGGGGTAGTGTGGTAAATTACCAATTTTATTGTAATTTCCCCTTTTAGCAATTTAGCATTGATTGAACCACCCACCAAGTGTGAGCTCCGTTGATAGTGGAAACAGATAACAGCACAATAGACCTCACAACTTGGGGAAGGAGGGTTTGGGAATTGATGACTGGATGGGCAGGTAGAACTTTAGAGAGACAAACACAGCATTCAGCAAATCCAGGAGCACAGCACATCTCTTTTTGAAGGTAGATGACAGATAAGTTAACCTACTCAGTCTTTAGCAGTCAACAGCCTCTCAAGTATTTACAGTTATGTATGATGAAGTCCAAAATGGCATTGATACACACAGTTCAAAAATATTTATATAAAAGTTAAGAAAAATGATACTGTGAAAAAATGCTGCAACTGCATTCTTCTGTTATTGGGGTCAGGGGTGAACTTCAGAGTGGGAGTGCTATGTGAGTTTCCGAGGAGGCAGAGTGCAGAGCATAGGTTAGCAAACAATTAAGGACCTATGTAGAACCACTGATATCCAACAACTAGCTGCAAGCACCCTGAATGATTTATCACTGAAACAATAACAATATGTAGCTGTGCCCATCATCATGTATGCCACAAGTTGCCAAACACTTAGGATAACCCACTCAAACCACTAGTGTGCATTATATAAGTAACTCACCCATTTCTATTTTTGGTCCTTGTTACCTGTAGAAGTGGATGGCATTAGTTCTACTTCTGTAAGTTGTTGTTGAGACTTGCAGATTGTATTTCGTCCAAAATTAGGCAGCCTGTTGAAGAAGAGCATAAAAAGAAGGTTAGTCTTAATCTATTCCTAGAAACCATGAGATACTGGTGTGCAAACTATCAGAATGCTGATAAAATAACATTCCCATTGTTCACCTGGAATCAAATGGTCACCCAAGCATGAAATATCCTAAGCCTATCACATCTATTAGATGAATCATCATTTGACGTTCATTGATGTAAGATACCTGTTCCAAGTGCCATCTCCATCTACCTATCTATGGGCCCGATTATGATGGTGGGGAGACCGCCACTGACAGGCAATTGGTGGGGGTCTCGCCCACCATTGTAACCAACTTTACTGCCCGCTATATTATGATGACGGGAGTACATTTGGCAGTCGTAAAGACCGACCACCACTCCTCCAACAGGCTCCTTGAGCCCACCGGCGAAGGGGCTCATAGTCCCTACAAAGGTGCCGGTGCCGTAGGATTAACCCGCCATGAACAGGCAGGTGGAAAGGGAATTTGGGAGCCAGTTTCCTGCCCCCCTTATCCCACGGCCCCCAGACCCAGGACCTGGGTGGCACCTATAGCGCCCCCCTACATATCCCTGCACCATGGTGCCTGCCACGTAGTGCAGGGATATGTAAATTGTCATTTTTTTGCAGCCAGCAGCACCCACCACAATGCCAAACATGGGCACTTTGACCGCCTCGGTGGAGGTCGCATCGTAATTCGTACTGTGGGACTGAGGTCTTGTAGGCGTTCGGTCCCAAATATGAAACAAAGGCGGGTTGTGCACCTTCCCTTGCACCGCCGAAAGTCATAATTAGGCCCTCTGAGTCTTTAAGAACTGTACAGACTAATACTTCTGAGCATTCAACCTAACCTCAAGTTTTTTCACTGACTATTCCCTGCATTGAGATACTTCACAAAAAGTAGGTCAATTTCCCCTTTTCCCCTGCCATCCCTCTATTTGGTCTTTCTAGATACCAGCAACATGTCACCACAGGTGACGTACAATTTTCTTTGAACACTAGTATTACCACCCCAGGATACCCGTTCCTTCCCTTTAATTATCTATATGAGCAGCTCTCAGTATGCCAGGGTAGATTCCTAACAGATCATGTCAATCTCCATGCTCTCAGGACCCTATAGTCCTTTACTACTGCAGAGCCTGATATGCATTCATTGGTCCAATTTCGCCTAGTGTTATCAGGTTATACAAGGCGCACATACATCTTTTCAAACCCTGTAGAACAAAAGTATATTTGAAATAGAGTGAGAATTACTTGACAAAAAATAGGCTACATTTATTTCATACCCACATGCAGTTTCACTCGATGCAAAATTCTAATTAATACCATTTAATATCTTTTAAATGGTCATCGTATTCCCAGCCATGATCAAATAACTTTTCCTACACACTAACATTTCCTGACCATGCTACAATGTGGACCCTGCAAATTTCTAACACATGGTATTACATTGCCCCTCCTTGATGACCTACTGGTTGAGGATAATGATTCCTCTTGTCTCCATTACCTGATGAACCATTTCCAGTGGGGGGAACCTATGCCTTGCGTATGTATAGAAGACCCAAAAACAGTAGAAAACTGCTTCTTTGACTTCATCCTGCTTTTATCCAAGCAAACTCTCATCATAAACTGGAGAGCAAAGATTCCTCCTTCATGCTGAGACCGAAATCAAGACATGGCTTCTAAGAACTGGGGCTCTATGTTAGAATGTCTCAAGGAGTTACCAAACGATGACACACTACCTCCATAGATTTCTCTATATCTTCTTTTTCGACCTTATGGCTCACTATGGCTACGGAAGCCCTTAAACCTCATTTCCAGAGAGAGGCTCTCCCCTGAGACACTGATCGAGTCTGAAGCCGGACGCTGCCAGAGCTGTCAGAGCTGATGTGCTGTGAGACTGGCGTGCGAGGCCGGCGTACGGGAGTTCCGGGAGTCGGGGAACCGACAGAAACACAATGGAAACCGGGTGGCTGAACCGCACTGGACTGCACTGCAGCTGCTTTGCTTTGCCGCTGCTCAACTGCTCTACTGCTTTGCTGGTGGCGGTCGGAGCGGTTGGAGCGGGGGCAGTGACGGCGGTGGTGACGGCGGCAGTTACGTGGAGGCGAAGGCGAAGTACCTACATCAGCTGTATCAGCTCCGAGGAGTGCCCGGTTTTGAGATACTGGACAACCAGAGTAATTGAAGTAAGGAGGTAGGAGCAGAGAGCGGAGAGGGTGGGAAACGAGAGTGTGGCCACTTTTAGCAGCAGCTGCAGAGTGCAGAGCCCAGGGAGCCCGCGGAGCCCGCGGAGGTGGCCCAACTAGGTTGGGTGAGGCTAGCGGTGCTCCTAGTGCGCCCTGCTCTCAGGCTGCCCTCCGCTCCAGTTCCTGGCCTGTTGTCAACCCCTCTCCTCCTGTGCAGTAGCTCCAGGTGCCCCCCTGTAGCCCTCTGTCACCCCCCTCTGTCCTGTCCTCCGGGGGGTGGCACTAGGGTTAAACATCAGGGCTAAGCGTGATTAAAGACTTCTGCCTTCAAGAAGTCCACCGGCCCAGCCACCCACGGGATTCATTGCTTCCTAATTTAACAGTTGCATAGGGTGTGCAGGGAGAAGGCGTAGTCTTAAGAAGTCTCTTCTGTGCAACATTGCGCAATATCGCGAAGAATGAGGTCAGGGAGAGAAAGGCGGTCAGTCACCGCCGTACTCACGAACAGGAAAAAGAAAGAGTAAAATACTGGGTGAAACTGGCAAAGGACTAGCCACGGCAGGACTCTACACCCACATGGGAAACAACACTTTGGTGGCAATTGAAGGAGTCTACCCGTGAAAGACATCTAAAACTGGCCACCAACCTAAAATATACACAAAATTCTCCTTTTTGAAAGATGCGGGGGCCTCTTAAATGCCAGCAATCCCGAATCAAGAGGGCTTCCTTCCCCATTGTACCCGGAGATCCTATCCCTGCCAGATATAGCAGTACCATCAACTACACTGCTAGATAAGGCTCAAAAAACGAAGCAAGACGGGACGAGAACAGCACGTGATGTAGAGAATTCTATTGCTATTGAACAACAAGAAAACGATAAAGGAGCTGATTGGCAAGCGAGGGTCATGCAGGAGTCAGCTACAGGTGCAGGTGCAGGAGGCAACTGCACGAAAATAGGGAATTCAGGGGTATGTATGTTGACGTCGACTACAGTTCACGATCACGAAGGTGCAACACTCTCACATAGGTCTGACCATCAAAAAATTAAAATCTCTGAGGATCAGGGTAAATGGAAGATCCCACTGGAGCCAAACATTATAATTATTCCTAATTCAAATCTGAAGCTACACTTGCAAAGGAATCACAGGATCCACAGGAACTCCCCCCCATGGAATACCAATGTACAGACATCATTTCGCTTGCGAAACAGGACAGCAAGAAGGACGGTCCTTACCCGCATACTCGAACTGTGCAAGAGTTCCCTCAAAGGGATAATCAAATCACAGAGCATCAGCAAGAGAAACCAGAGGAAGAGGAGGCTAAAAAAACCTTCAAAGCTATTAGGCCACTTGAAATGGATGCACAGTTATTAAATACGTGAGACGAAAAGGTTTAATAACCTGGAGAATAAAATCAATATACAACGAGAAAGCTCTAAGGATGAAGAAATTGATATACCATACCTCACTACTGAGGATTGAGCAAAACTGGTAGCCTCTTATCTACCTGATGTACCCCAGGTCAAAGGAATTAAAACACAGCAAGACCTACTAAGTGAGAAACCCCCAAAGGACTCAAAAGAACTATGGGGATCACTCCTTAACACTATGCAGCTTTCGCTTAAGGCAATGCAATACCACTCAGACAAAATGGACATTCAATTATCTCTCCTCAATTTTTTAGCGGTTCATGTCTCAAATATCGACAACAGGCTGACAGAGATGAGTAACCTCATCAAGAGAGTACAAGATGACACCCAAATTGTCCACCCGAGTTGTTCCTGCTTCACCATCATAGACAAACTTTCGACCTTACCGACACTTATGGGGGAGCTCCTCATTGATTTAAAAAAGACAAAAAATGCTGCAGGATCGACTAATACCATTACTCAAGACAACAATATGGGCAAATGCAACCTAGCGGCAATGTTACAGCAGCACTCGGTGCAAGGAGTCCCCAGCTCCCCTTACAAAACTCAGGGCCCCTGACTCAAACCGACTTGGAGGAGGCTATGGGTAGTATTCAAGGCGAAATAGGGGCAGAGTATCTGCCCACAAAAGGGGCTCATATTACTCAAGAGGAGGGTTCGGGTCTGGACGCTGCCCATAAGTAATTTACTAATGGTCAACAACAAGAAATAAATCTGGAACAAGAAGTGATTGCCGACCACGAAACATCAGGACAAGCTGAGGGTAACAAGGCGTTAGGCAACATAAGGTCTGGGTTGAAAAACCGTCGGAAACAGAAGAGAAAGGGGAGAAACATGTTAATTACCAATAAGAATGCTCTTATCAAGTCATATTTTCCGGCATTAGCTACAACCCAAAAAGGAGATCACTCCGTGCCAAGTACAAACAGAGCATCGACACCCCCACAGCCTTCGCAAAGCCTGGAGATCTCCCCCAATTTAGCAGATGGTCTCTCCCTGAAGACTTCACCAATCCAAGGAAGCGGCACGTATGAGGAGCAAATAATGAAATCAAGTACGGAGAAAACTCTGCTACCTCCAATGATTACTTCAGCTACTCAAACAAGCCATATGGCTAACGTTAACCCAAGGAGCCTAAACTCAAACATCAGGACGGATAACCAGCCTATTACTATTAGAGAAAACGCTAAGATCTGCCATACAGTAAATGCCCCAGCTAGGGCACGGGCCGATGAATCAACACGAATGGCTCTGACAAACTCTGGGATTAATGTGGAGCTGCAAGCTTCAGGGGCCCGTCACAGTAGTTCTCGACAGGAGGAATCAAAGATAATTCTGTTTATCCCGGAATATAAATCAAAAGGAAGAGGGGACATTTTGAACAGAGGCAACATTTTGCGATTATTAACTAGCATTAGTGACTTGACAGAAGTGGCCTCAAGTGATTTGGAATCCGTAGAATTTGAATTTCAGAAACATTTATCACAACAAGAAATATCAAAAACATCATGGACTACACAGGAAATAACAGAGAAAATAATGAGGAGGAAGAATAACTAAACGCCTGGGGGATCAGATTAAAACGCCAGAAAGAAATAGGTTATCCAGAACCCTTGCTACACGAGCTGCAATCATACGACGGACGTAAGCAAGGGCATACGGGCGCTATAAGGAAAACGTATTCAGTACTCAAAGAAGCACGCAGCGCAGAAACCAACATCCGGAATCCCAGGTTAGCAGATGATGATAATACGTTAAACAACTGGTCCTGGATATCACGAACCATCAATACCCGGTCCAGGAATACTCGACAGGGTAGGAAATTAGTGAACAAAGGTTGTCAATTAAAACTCTGCTCATGGAACATCAATGGATGAGGATCCAAAGCTCTGGAAAAAGAACTCCTGCTCTATCTCCAAGATTTTGACCTCATCCTATTGCAAGAAACCTGCCTGGTTGAGCGGCTGCAGCTTCAAGGGTATAAGTCTTATCATCTTCCGGCCTGCTGGGAAGCCAAATTCGGACACCCAAAGGGAGGTCTTTCAATTTATACTTCCATCAAGAGTATAAAAACAGCTAAGGAACTACTTAATACGGCAACAATATCCAACTGCATACAAGCAATTAAGTTGGAGCTAACAGGCCTTGCCGATAATCGACAGTTAATACTCGTTCATATTTATCTCCATCCGCGGGATAAAAAGGCCTGTGCCAAATTGATGGTCTCGAAGCTGTCAGGATTACTTGAAGAAGAGGCCTCCCTGAATCTTATAGCTTCTGGAGACTTTAACATGCTTCTAACAGGGCCATATGAAAGTGACGAAATAGTGGAAGAGCAACTCCGGGCCTGGGGGATCCCACATCAGGAAGCTAGTAAGTGGGGCAAGCAAACCAGCTCAGCAAAGGAGCTCCTCAAGGATTTGGAAAACTTGAGCTTGGTTGTGCTGAATGGGCGTTTCCAGGGAGATTGCCCACCGGCAGCTACGTTCCACAGCGCATTATCAAATACAACAATTGATCACACCCTCCCGTCATTCTCCCTGTTTAACAAAATAGTAGACTTCAGGAGGCAGTTCAGATTATAGTCATCATCTAACACAAGAGCTTATTCTGGAAGCTTATGGTACAGCATTTACGCAGCAACCGGCCTGATTAGGCTCGGTGTTCACGGTCAATTTAAGAAGAATTAAATGTAAAGTACTTAATTTGGAGAACTTCCTGATCGAGGCAAAAAACTTGTGGGAGGAAAATAAGAAGGAGAATAAAGATATGCTTAAAAGTTGGGCTACATTCACTGAAAACCTTGGCACACTCCATTCAAAAGAAGAAGGGAGGGGCGTAACCAGAGCAGTTATGGCCCAACAAAGGCCTTACCTCATACCGTTGAGCATGCAAAGTTACCATCTAAGAGGAGCCCAACTAGTACAATTAAAGCAAATAAAGCAAGGAATAAATAGGGCAATACGAATTCTTCGCCGGGTGGGGCCAGATGTCAATCTCCAAGACGAGTTAAGATCACTAAAAATAAGCAAGAAAAAATTCCTCTGGGCAGTACGCCGCGAAGCTGCAGAAACAGATTGGGCTAAAATTCTACATGATGCGAAAGCCAAAAATAGCGCCAGGTTCTGGCACACAGTGAAGAGATTATAGAATCCAAGGGCTCCTGGAAGAAATTCTCATATTACCGAAGAGGATTGGTTTAAGTATTTATGGGACCACTTTAATAGTGGGCAAACAAACAATATACAGGATGCTCTGGAGTACAATAGAGCTGGCTTAGGCCAATCAAAGCAAGACGATGAAATGGCTTCACGACAAAACAGATTTCGAGCAGAATTTCCAAGGGCAGAGCTGAGTGCGCACCAGGCCCCAATGGTATACCACCGATTTTATACAAGCGATACCCGGACTATTGGGCAGCCGAACTCCTGCCACTCTTTACACACATTATGGAGACAAAAAGAATACCAGACTCTTGGAATGGATCCATTATCTCTCCAATATATAAGAAAGGCAGTAAAAATCACGCGGAAAATTATAGACTGGTTCCATTAATAGATAATGACGCCAAATATTATGCAGGATTGCTGTTGGAAGAACTTACAGAATGGGCATTGTTAGAACTGGGGGTCTCTAGTTGGCAGAGGTAGATACCTTTGACCAAATAGGGACCCTTGCTTCTAAGTCAGGGAAAGGGGATTACACTACTGGATAACCCCTGCTCACCCCCTTGGTAGCTTGGCACTAGAAGACAGGCTTATCTCAGAGGCAGTGTGTTAAGCATTTGTGAACACATATAGTAATACAGTGAAAACACTACAGATGGACACCACACAGGTTGTATTATAAAAATAAGTATTTTTTATATAGACTTAACACAAGACCAAAACGACAAAAATCCACAATACAATACTTAAGAATATGGTTACTTTGCAAGATGTTCTTAAATTGCAGAAAGCTTGAAAAACACAGTTCGTACGAGTCGGTAGCTCCGTCCGAGTCTACCGCAATGCTGCAAATGATAGAGTCTAACAGTTCCAGCCGACCGCCTTGATACAGGCCAGCACAAAGCGTGAACAGACTCGGTCACAGTACCTTTTCTTGTTGAAGCTCACACGGAGGAGCGAGCCTGTCCCGGCGTATGTCGCGGTTGTGTTGCAAGATGGAAGTGGTGCTTCGATGCGGTGCTGGCAGGTTGCGATGCAGGCGACAGAGCCGGAGTGCGGGTGCTGGCATCGGTCAATCCGGACGGCAGTGCGAGTCGAAGCGGTGCGTCGCGAAGTGTGCGAGCGGTGCCCCAACTATGATGCGGTCATAGGAGTCGAGCCAGCAGCAGCGACAGCGTCGATGTGGTCCGGCTGGCGAAGCGAAGCAATGCGGACTGCGATGTCCACAGGTCAATATGCGAGCAACGGCTCGGTGGCGACGGCGTCGTCGTCAAGGAGACCAGGGCTTGCGGTGTGAGATGCGGTCGGTGCAGGCTGCAATGCGGTTCGGTCACCAGGCCAGCGATTGGAGCCGGTTGACGGAGTCGGTTGCGATTTCCAGTGGTGGGTGAAGTCTTTGCAGTCCCTGAGACTTCTTAAACAGGAGGCAAGCACAAATTCAAGCCCTTGGAGAAATATTCTGTAAGATGATGAAGTTCTTTGAAAGTTCCTTCTCCCTTCCTTGGCAATGAAGAACACTGCAGGCCAACCCAGCAAACAGCACACTGGCAGAGGGGCAGTCCAAACTCCTGCAGATTCCTTGGTTCTTCTTCTCGGCAAAGGGGTTGTCTTATGTTTCCAGAAGTGATCTAATTTCATGGGGCCTGGGCCCCAATATTTATACTGCAAATCTCTTTGTTCTCTGAAGGCAGAGAGTGTCTGTACCTGGCCAAAACCAGTTCTGTGCAGTCCTGGAGCACTTTGTTTACAGGACTCCTTCTTTCCTTTGACAGGACAGGCCAGGGACATCAGACGCACCACAGGAGGTGGAGCCAGCATTGTGGAGGGAAGGCACAGCCCTATTCGGACCCAGGTGACACTCCTCCCCTCACTATGTGCAGATCTCTCTATTCAGCCTTGTGCTGACTCACCCTGCCTCCTGGAATCCCCCAGCCCCTGTCACTCAGAAACCCAGACATACAATACACAACCTGGGCAGAGGCAGCTGGATGGTTAGGCAAGAAAATACCTACTTTCTAAAAGTGGTATTTTCAAACACAGAATGTTAAAAACAACTTTACTAAAAAATTTATTTTATCATTCTGAGTTCAGGCATACTAAAATCGAATTTCTACCATGTTCCCTGGGTCAGTTAGGATTATAAGATGTTATAATCAAGCTGCCCATTCTGGCCTATGGGGACTGGTAGCCTTGCAATAGTGAAAAATGAAAATGGCTGTAATTCACTATTAGGACATGCCACACACACCAGGGCATGTCCCACCTTATGCTTACAACGCACCGTGCCCTAGGGCCTACCATAGGGGTGTCTGATATGAAGAAAAGGGAAGGTTTAGGGACTGGTAAGTGGGTGCACTTACCAAGTCGACATGGTAGCTCCAGGCTGCACACAGGCTCTGCAATGGCAGGCCTGAGACACACTTTACAGGCTACTTCTGTGGGTGGCACAACCAGTGCTGCAAGCCCACCAGTAGCATTTGATTTACAAGCCCTGGGCACACATGGTGCACTGTACTAGGGTCTGACAAGTAAATCAAATAATCCAATCAGGGAGTCACTAATCAGTACATCAATTTAACATAGGGAGCACTTGCACTGTGACACTGAATAGCAGTGGCACAGTGCCCAAAGCATATAAACCAGCAAAACAGGTCAAAAACAGAAGAGACAATCAGAAAAAATGGAAGGGAGACTCACGCCAATGGTACCAGGTCTAACACGTGTCCCCTCCAGCTGAAATGTGGGGAGAACTACCCTTCCCCTTGGGAGTTCTCATCACAAAGGCGGAAAAATTTGGACAGACCATCAGCATTGGCGTGTTCTGTACCAGGGCGGTGTTCCACCGTAAAGACCATCCCCTGTAGGGAAATGGACCACCTCAACAACTTTGGGTTCTCACCCCTCATCTGCATCAGCCATCTGAGGGGCCTGTGGTCTGTCTGAAGCCAGAAGTGAGTCCCAAACAGGTATGGTCTCAACTTCTTCAGTGCCCAGACCACAGCAAATGCCTCACGCTCAATTGCACTCCACCTCTGTTCCCGTGGAAGTAACCTCCTACTGATGAAGGCTACAGGTTGGTCTAGGCCCTCCTCATTAATCTGTGATAGAACAGCCCCCACACCATGCTCTGAAGCGTCTGTTTGGACAATCAATTCTTTTGAGAAGTTGGGCGCCTGAAGTACAGGTGCTGTACACATGGCAGTCTTCAGGGCGTCAACAGCCTTCTGACAGGTGTCAGTCCAGTTCACTTTCTTGGGCTGCTTCCTGGAAGTCAGCTCAGTCAAGGGTGCAACAATGTTGCCATACCCCTTGACAAACCTCCTGTAGTACCCCGTGAGTCCTAAAAAGGCTCTCACCTGTGTCTGAGTCTTTGGGGGTTCCCACGCCAGGAAGGTTTCAATCTTGCGTTGCAGGGGCGCCACCTGGCCGCTCCCTACCTGGTGTCCCAAGTGCACCACGGAACCCTGCCCGATCTGGCACTTACTCGCCTTGATCGTGAGGCCTGCCTTGCGCAGTGCCATCAACCCTTCCCAGAGGTGGCGCAGATGTTCTTCCCAACTGGCGCTGAACACTGCAATGTCATCCAGGTAGGCAGCACTGAAATCCTCCAGTCCAGCCAACACCTGGTTGACCAACCTCTGAAAGGTGGCAGGGGCATTCTTCATCCCAAAGAGCATAACCCGGAATTGGTAGTGCCCATCTGGTGTGGAGAATGCTGACCTCTCTTTGGCCCCATCAGTTAAGGCGATCTGCCAGTACCCAGACGTCAAATCAAACGTGCTGAGGAACCGTGCAGCCCCTAGCCGATCAACGAGCTCATCAGCTCTGGGGATGGGGTGCGCGTCAGTCCTGGTGACTGAATTGAGTCCTCGGTAGTCCGCACAGAACCGGAGTTCGGGTGTGGCACCAGGCGCGGCAGCCTTTGGGACCAAAACCACTGGGCTGAACCAAGGACTGTGAGAGGACTCAGTCACCCCTAAGGCAAACATCTTGGAGACTTCCTCTTTGATGTAAGCCCTGACCTTGACAGTCACTCTGTAAGCCTTGTGCTTCACAGGAGGACTGTCCCCAGTATCCACATCATGGACACACCACTCTGTTACACCAGGAACCAAGGAAAACAAATCAGAGAATTGTCCCAACAGTTGGCGACAATCTTGCTGCTGATCAGGGGTCAGTGTGGCAGAGAGGCTGACACCATCCACTGACCCATCTTGCTCTGTTGCAGACAGGAGGTCAGGAAGAGGCTCAGTCTCCTCCTCCATTCCATCATCTGTCGCTAGGAGCATGCCCACTTCGAACCTTTCTAAGTGGGGCTTTAGGCGTTTGACATGCAGGACCCTCAAAGAGTTTCTTGGAGTCTGCAAGTTCACCAGATAGGTGACATCACTCTTGCGCTCCACCACCTCAAAGTGTCCTGTCCACCTGTCCTGGAGCGCACAAGGCTCTACAGGGGCCATGACCCAAACTTTCTGTCCAGGTTGAAGCTCAATCAGAGTGGCATTCTGATCGTACCACTGCTTCATTTCCTCCTGGCTGGCTTCCAGATTCGCCTGAGCGAGGTCTCTGAAGCGCCTAGTCTGGTTCCTGAAGGCAAGCATGTAACTGTATACATCCTGGGGAGGTTTCCTAGGAGATTGCTCCCAGCCTTCCTTGACCACACTCAAGGTCCTCTTACCGGGTGACCATAGAGCAGTTCAAAGGGACTGAACCCTAGGGACTTCTGTGGCTCCTCACGGTAAGCAAAAAGAAGACATGGCAGGAGGACGTCCCACTTACGCCTCATGGGTTCCTCAAGACCCATTATCATGCCTTTAAAGGTCCGGTTGAATCTCTCAACCAGCCCATGACCTTGGGGGTGGTAAGGATTGGTGAACTTGTAGGTAACACCACACTCCTTCCACAGGGACTTCATATAGCTAGAAATGAAGTTTGTATCTCGGTCAGACACTACCTCTCTGGGGAACCCCACACGGGAGAAAATCCCCATCAGTGCACGTCCCACCACGGGGGCCGTCACTGTCCTGAGCGGGATGGCTTCCGGGTACCGGGTAGCATGGTCCACCAAGACCAGGATAAACCTGTTGCCCATGGCTGTCTTGGGGTCCAGTGGCCCCACAATGTCAATGCCCACCTGTTCAAAGGGGGTACTGACTAAAGGAAAAGGTTGGAGAGGAGCCTTGTGCTTCCTTCCACTTTTCCCACTTGCCTGGCAAGTTTGACAGGTCCTACAATGAGTATCTGAACTCTTCCGCATCTGGGGCCAATAAAAGTGGGTGACAAGCCTTTCAAAGGTCTTGTCCTACCCCAGATGTCCAGCTAAAGGCACATCATGAGCCAAACCCAGTAGGAAGACTCTGAAGCGCTGGGGTACCACCAGCACACGGTCTGACCAAGGTTCAGCAGCCTTAGGCTCGCTATACACGAGGTTGTTCTCCCAGTAGATCCAATGTGATCCAGACTGATCACCTTCTGCCTGGTTTGTGGCCTGTTGCCGCAAACCCACAAGAGAAGGGCACTTCCTCTGCTCTGCACAAAATTCCTCCCTGGAGGGCCATCCTTCCTGCTGCCAATGGGTCAGTTCAGGCAGGTCACCTAGTTCAGCAATTTGCTCCCCGGTAGGTTCCAGGGCACCCCCCTCAAGGTCTGCCTCCTCCTGGACTGTGGGAACAATGGGGGCTGGTTTCCCACACCCCCTACCTCTTCTCTTTAAGGCAGGTTCCTGGGCCATACTTTCAGGCTCCATGATCTCTTGAACACCCCTACTGGCTGCCATAGACCGAGTGGTCACACATGCCCACTCAGGCAGACCCAACATCTCCAAATGAGCCTTCTTCTCCACCTTAGCCCAAGGGGAGTGCTCTAAATCATTGCACAACAGACAATCCACAGGCATGGCTGGCCTCACAGCTACTAGAAGAGTACCAGACCCCCCCCACTCAAAGGGAACTTGAGCCACCTCACACTGGCTCTGTGAGTTGTCAGCGGCAACTACAGGGAAGAATGCATGGGGGACAACCTGCTCTTTGGACACCAACCGGCAACTGACAGCTGTCACACTAGCCCCGGTGTCTCTTAGAGCTTCCACCCTTTGGCCATTGATGGTCACCCACTGCCTGTATTTTTTAGTGTTATCAGGCAGCTGGATTTTAGGGACCATCTCAAAGTCTCCTAATGAGACAAGGGACATTTCTGCGGGACCCCACCCACCTTGGGCACCCGTCTCCTCCCTTCCCAGGGCTAGACTTGCCATCTGGCGGGGGTGCACGGGGTGGCACACACTGACCCTTTTGGGGACACTGGGGATCATACCAACGGTGTCCCACTTGCTTACACTGAAAGCATGTAGGGGGCCCCCTGTGAACAGGTTTACCTGTCGGGGGCTCTGACTTTTTCTCAGGGGGAGGCTGGGAACCCTTCCCTTGGGAATTACTTTGGGGCCCTTTCTGGAACTCCCTCTGTTTACCCTTGTCCCCCCCACTCTTCTGCTGGGGACCCTGCCCACCTTTGGCTGAGTCTCCCACATGACCCTTGCGGTCCCTGGTACTGACCCAGCGGTCCGCCTCCTCTGCAAGCTTCCTAGGGTTAGTTAACTTGCTATCAATAAGGTGCTGGCGTAGCTCTGGAAAACAGTTAGCAGACAAGTGCTCCCTTGCAAACAAATCATGGAGAGCTTCAAAAGTATCCACTTTGCTACCCTTCACCCAACCATCCCTAGCTCTGCAAAAGAAAGATACATATTCTACCCAAGTGGTTGCCTCCAGCTTCTTACAATTCCGGAACCTCTGTCTATAGAGTTCTGAGGTCAAACCATACCTTGTCATCAGAGCTTCCTTCATGTGGGCATAAGACATCCTATTCTCACAGGGTAGGTCTAACAAAGTATCCCTCCCTTCACTCACAAAGCGGCCCCACAACCCAGCTCCCCAATCCTTCTCAGGGACCCGGTGGGCCAACATTGCTACTTCATAGGCTGCAAACCACAGCCCAATATCTTCATGTTTATGGAAATCTTTGATGACATCCTTGGGGATATATACCCTGCCTTCTGAAGGCACAGATGGTGCGCTGCCACCAGAGGGATTGATTTCTAAGCCCTTGGCCTTGATCTCTAACTCTCTCAACATCCTCTCATGCTCCATTCTCAATTTCTCCCTTTCCAAGTACAATCTGTTATTCTCTGCTTCCCTCTGACCCTCCATCTTAAGCTTAGCCATCTCCAGCTTGTGTGCCCTATTTCTCTCCCTGTCTTCCAGCTCTCTGGGGGACAGGTCTTTGGAAGAGATACTTGTGCCAGGTGGGGACGGCACCCCTCCCCTGGCTGGAAACACTGGCCTATCCAGTTGCTCATCTGCATCCCCAGCTGGCTCCACCACCAACTCAGGGGCATTTCTTGCTTCTACCCAGGCCCTCAGCGCCTTTTGGTAGTCATCCTTTTTGGAAATGCCTGGTGTAGCAACTTTCAATTTCTTGCAGAGATGCTTGAGCTGTTTCAAAGTGTAGGTTTCCAACCTCTCCTCCTCAAAATCTAGATCCATAGATGCAACAGATGCTGGCCTAAACATGGCAGTAAGAATTGGTAGTTCTCAGGAAAAAATAACAGTCCAAGGGAAAAAATTCTACCAAAAAAAAAAAAAGTATGTGGTCGCGTTTGGTCTGCACTCACTAGTAGTGTACACCAATTACTGTATATGAGTCACAAATGCAGGTCCAAATCCTCACCGCTGACCACCAATGTTAGAACTGGGGGTCTCTAGTTGGCAGAGGTAGGAACCTTTGACCAAATAGGGACCCTTGCTTCTAAGTCAGGGAAAGGGGATTACACTACTGGAGAACCCCTGCTCACCTCCTTGGTAGCTTGGCACGAGCAGAGAGGCTTATCTCAGAGGCAGTGTGTTAAGCATTTGTGAACACATACAGTAATACAGTGAAAATACTACAGATGGACACCACACAGGTTGTATTATAAAAATAAGTATTTTTATATAGACTTAACACAAGACCAAAACGTCAAAAATCCACAATACAATACTTAAGAATATGGTTACTTTGCAAGATGTTCTTAAATTGCAGAAAGTTTGAAAAACACAGTTTGTACGAGTCGGTAGCTCCGTCCGAGTCTAACGCGATGCTGCAAACGATAGAGTCTAACAGTTCCAGCCGACCGCGTCGATACGGGCCAGCACAAAGCGTGAACAGACTCGGTCACAGTACCTTTTCTTGTTGAAGCTCACACGGAGGTGCGAGCCGGTCCGGCATATGTCGCGGTTGCGTTGCAAGATGGAAGCGGTGCTTCAATGCGGTGCTGGCAGGTTGCGATGCAGGCGACAGAGCCGGAGTGCGGGAGCGGGCGTCGGTCAATCCGGACGGCAGTGCGAGTCGAAGCGGTGCGTCGCGAAGTGTGCGAGCAGTGCCCCAACTACGATGCGGTCATAGGAGTCGAGCCAGCAGCAGCCCCAGCGTCGATGTGGTCCGGCTGGCGAAGCTAAGCGATGCGATGCGATGCGGACTGCGATGTCAACAGGTCACGATGCGAGCAACGGCTCGGTGGCGACGGCATCATCGTCGAGGAGACCAGGGCTTGCGGTGTGAGATGCGGTCGGTGCAGACTGATGCGGTTCGGTCACCAGGCCAGCGATTGGAGCCGGTTGACGGAGTCAGTTGCGATTTCCAGCGGTGGGTGAAGTCTTTGCAGTCCCTGAGACTTCTTGAACAGGAGGCAAGCACAAATTCAAGCCCTTGGAGAAATATTCTGTAAGATGATGAAGTTCTTTGAAAGTTCCTTCTCCCTTCCTTGGCAATGAAGAACACTGTAGGCCAACCCAGCAAACAGCACACTGGCAGAGGGGCAGTCCAAACTCCTGCAGCTTCCTTGGTTCTTCTCCTCCGCAAAGGGGTCGTCTTATGTTTCCAGAAGTGATCTAATTTCATGGGGTCTGGGCCCCAATATTTATACTGCAAATCTCTTTGTTCTCTGAAGGCAGAGAGTGTCTGTACCTGACTAAAACCAGTTCTGTGCAGTCCTGGAGCACTTTGTTTACAGGACTCCTTCTTTCCTTTGACAGGAGAGGCCAGGGACATCAGACGCACCACAGGAGGTGGAGCCAGCATTGTGGAGGGAAGGCACAGCCCTATTCAGACCCAGGTGACACTCCTCCCCTCACTCTATGTGCAGATATCTCTATTCAGCCTTGTGCTGACTCACCCTGCCTCCTGGAATCCCCCAGCCCCTGTCACTCAGAAACCCAGACATACAATACACAACCTGGGCAGAGGCAGCTGGATGGTTAGGCAAGAAAATACCTACTTTCTAAAAGTGGTATTTTCAAACACAGAATGTTAAAACCAACTTTACTAAAAGATGTATTTTATCATTCTGAGTTCAGGCATACTAAATTCAAATTTCTACCATGTTCCCTGGGTCAGTTAGGATTATAAGATGTTATAATCAAGCTGCCCATTCTGGCCTATGGGGACTGGTAGCCTTGCAATAGTGAAAAACGAAAATGGCTGTAATTCACTATTAGGACATGCCACACACACCAGGGCATGTCCCACCTTATACTTACAATGCACCCTGCCCTAGGGCCTACCATAGGGGTGTCTGATATGAAGAAAAGGGAAGGTTTAGGGACTGGTAAGTGGGTGCACTTACCAAGTCGACATGGCAGCTCCAGGCTGCACACATGCTCTGCAATGGCAGGCCTGAGACACACTTTACAGGCTACTTCTGTGGGTGGCACAACCAGTGCTGCAAGCCCACCAGTAGCATTTGATTTACAAGCCCTGGGCACACATGGTGCACTGTACTAGGGTCTGACAAGTAAATCAAATAATCCAATCAGGGAGTCACTAATCAGTACATCATTTTAACATAGGGAGCACTTGCACTGTGGCACTGAATAGCAGTGGCACAGTGCCCAAAGCATATAAACCAGCAAAACAGGTCAAAAACAGAGGAGACAATCAGAAAAAGTGGAAGGGAGACTCACGCCAATGGTACCAGGTCTAACATGCATCTGAAAAGGCATCTATTCCAATCAACCAATCAGGCTTCCAGAAAAGTATGGGCACTTCAACAAACATGCTGGCTCTATCACTTTTAATGGATGCTACTAAAAACATTAATAAATCGCTATACGTTTTTTTCATAGATTATTCGGCTGCCTTTGACAGCATCGATAGGAATAGACTCTGGTTAAAACTCTTTAAAATGAAAATTAACACCACACTTTTGAACCAGCTGATCTTACTTCATAGTAATACATGGATACAAATCAAGCTAGGCGCTGGAGAAAGTATATCACGGAGAATCCCGACAACTAAGGGGCTGAAGAAGGGGTGCGTGCTGGTGCCGATTCTGTTTAACCTGTTTATGGCAGACCTCTCGCCAGAATTGGATAAATGCAACCATCACGCCCCCAACCTCGGAGGTCTCTCCCTCTCGAATTTGCTTTATGCAGATGATCTGGTTCTGATTAGCCACACTGCAATCGGTTTACAACATCTGATAAATACCACGAGTAGTTTTCCAAATAAGAACGGACTACGTATAAATCTGGGCAAAACTAAAGTGATGGTTATCAACCAGAAAAATAAATTACACTGTTTTCAATGGGAGCTGGAAGGTCTGAAACTCGATATCGTAGGAGAATTTAAATAATTGGGTGTAATTTTAGATAATAAAGGAACGTTCCTCCCGCAAAAAGCAACTATAAAAGGTAAAGGAACTTTAATAGCAGTCGCGTTAAAAAACATTAAACAAAAAATAAGCGGCCCGAGCTTCACCCGCCTACTACATGTAATTCGAGCAAACCTCCTCCCAATCATCACCTATGGGAGTGAGTGCCTTAGAGGGAGAGATGCCGACACCCTGGACAGGATGGTAACAAAGGCTATGAGAATAATTTTTAATCTCCCACGGTACACATCACCAGCCCAAATAAGACTAGAGTTTGGCCTACCGAAACAACAGATAGCACGTAAGGGGGCATATTTAAAATGCTGACACAAAATAAAGGGAGCAGAGCCTGTGTCTTTAAATGAATATTTATGGAATGAACTCAACTGGAAAAAATGAAAGTGCAGCTATGACTTATTTAAAAAAAACTCAATCGATAGCCTGGCCCTAAAAGTCCCCTGGTGCACAATCGGGGCCCATAAAAGCTTCAAGGAGCTTGTTAACAAAACAGTAAAAATGTTGTCCCGTGTTGAGGATAAAGCTACCCTTTCAGAAAGGGCACACGGATGGTTTATCATCCAGAGCTATAACAGCTGCTCTCCCCAACCTTATCTGGGCGTTGGGTTTACCAGGGCCAAAAAGGAAACATTTCTGCAACTGAGAATGGGCATTTTACCAGCATTGCCGCATTTACCCCCATGGAAACGGATACAATCAATAACATCTTGCAGGTTGTGTGCCGAGGCAAAGGAAGATATCCTACACCTTTTGTGTATATGTAAGGGTCTAGACAGGGAACGAAGAATCATGCTAAAGCCTGCCCTGAAAAGACTACAAATAAGATCATGCAGACAGGCAGTGAAGGCTTGCTTTGAGGGAGAGGACATCCGGCTGGCCTGCTGTCTGGTTCGTTTCTTAGACGCGGCCGGAAAAAAAGTAAGGATGGCGGAGCAGGAACAAAAGCCAATGAACACCCTTTAGCCGCATCTTTCGCTGAAAAGCAACCAGCTTATTTTTATCTTGCTTATAATTAGGGCTCCCGGTTTTCCGTTTAAACGGATTTTTACATATAAATACAGACGGAAAAGTATTTTTCTTTTGTCTGTATTTATATGTAAAAACGGCAAAATACGAGTAAACGAGTAAATTTTGCCACGATGCTGCTGCTGTGGTTTAGAGTTGCCATGCCACGCCCCTGTTCTGGTGCTGGGAATTGCTTTCAGTGACGTACTGTGGACCTATTGGCTCTGGGTCTTTTAGTGAAGGTCGAGACCCTGAGCCAATCCTGGTCGTCACTGTGTGGGCGTGCTTAACACACCCAGCCCCGCCCTGGTAACTTTTGGGCTTTATTTTGGGGGCTCACCTGCCTGTTTTTCCTATTTGTTGCCTGCACTGGACCCCCACGTTTGAGGACGCCTTGCAGGGATCCAGGACTCCGCCGCTCGAATTACCTCTGTGGTAGCCCGCCACCCGAGTTAGCCTGCGCCAGCCTGCCGACATTTGTACTTCCGAGCAAGGTACGTGTAAAGCTGTACGGCGTGCCTGCAAGCCGCTCCTGCCTCTCTGTCCCTCCGCAGCCTCGGAATTGCATTTCCAGCTGCAGGTATGTTGTTTTTTAAATAAAATGTTGTCCCGTGACCCCGTTCCCCCCAACACTCCACCCCTCCACGCCGCCACTCCTAGTCCTGCTCCGTTTACTTTCTGCTATTAACTAAGAAAAAGCGGGGCTGACCTACTAAGAAATCTAACCACACCGAACTACGTGTTCAGATAACAATCAGTCCTCCAAATAATTTGTGGTTAAATGGTGATGCTTTAAATGTTTTAGCGGTAATGCCGACATGCGATCTCTTCGATTCAAGCTACTAATTGAAAGTACAACAGCTGAGGGCAGTAAAGCTGTACGGCGTGCCTGCTGCCTCCTTGATTTAAACGAACGTTTCTTGACGTGAATGATTCATGTCCGTTACATAAACCTGCTGAAAGCTAAATGTTCATCTAAGGAACTTTAGACAAGCTGAGCCTCTCCTGTGACTAATATCTCTGACTGTTTATTCTGTTCTTTCTCCACTATGCTTTTTTCTTGCATTGTATTGATTTGTATTGTGTAATTGCATTTATATAGCGCTTACTACCCCTGACAGTTTAAGGAGGATAGCGGAGGGATAGGAGAGGGAAAGAGGTTTGCATTTATATAGCGCTTGTTACCCCTGATTGGATGTTAAAGCGCTTTTTCAGCGAGTAGCACGCTACCCCAGAACCCAAAGGATTAGTGGTGAATTAGTATAGTGCAATATGAAAGTAGTTTGAGTGGTGGATATTGGTCAGTTATTTGGAATGAGAAGGATAGCGGAGGGATAGAAGAGGGAAAAAGGTTAGCAAATATTGAACGGGTTCAGTGGCCTTCATTTCATTAACAAACCAGAAAGAGCCTCAATGTCCTCAAAGTCTCTTGAAATGCACATGTGCGTGTACTACAATGGCAAAGTTTCCAGATGAATGTATTGTGTTGACCAATAACAACCGAGCGCATGTGTGCATTGTCAACTTTAAATAAATGTGGAAAAATACTAGCTCTAGCGTCGTATTTTGCTTGTGGGAAAAATAAATGCAGATAAATACAGAAAAGATGGCCCAGAAATAAATATGGATAAATACAGACGGAAATGGCCGAAAAATAAATACCATAAAACCGGGAGCCCTACTTATAATATAATTTTACAGGACAGTGATCTGCAATCCATGGAGTGTCTTTAAAGACTACAGACTTCTCACGATTATTGCTTTGATATGGCAGATATTTTCTTTCCTTTCTTAAATCAAAATTGTTTTTTTTTTAGATTTTTAAAGCAATTGTTTGTGATAGTACTATCTAGTCTTAAATATTTTAAGCAAATGATTGCATGTGCATAATTTTTTTACTTAGATTAGCTTGATTTAAAACATTTTATGCTTATGAAAAGAATGATCCCCACTGATACTTTGCTAACAGGAATATAGAAGTGCTGAATGCGGCTCTCCTTGAAATAACTTGAGAGATGATGATGTAACGGCAGACTCAGCATCTTACGCGAATGAGAAAGTAATGAGTTATTGAAATGAAATTTGTACTTGTAAAGCGCACCCATACCCCCTAAGGGGTGTCCAGGCGCTGTACGCATACCGCTGTGGAACCCTTCCTGGCTTTTCCCTGTGAAATGTCCACTCCTGGGCACCCCCAGGGTGACGCCAGGCATCCCAGCGCTGTTGGGGCCGTTGTGGAGATTAAGCAAGCTATTGCCCAGAGTTGCAGAGTGGGACCCATGATTAGAATAGGCACCGAGGCAAGAATTATCAGGTCCGAGGAAATTGAGCCCAAGACCCGCCGAGGCGGGAATTGAATCCTGGTCCCGGGCCAGATCTCTGCATCAGGGTCTGCCGCTCTAACCATTGAGCCACACTTCTCCATGTAGTTAAACATATGCATTTTAATCAGTTGTATTTTGTAATGAGTAATTTTTATGCAATGGTTTTTATTAACTAAGCATATAATAAACATTACCTTACCTTATGGCTCACTTGCCCCAGGACCCTTTCAGTGACACTCAGTAATCAAGACTGTGCCTCACCCGGATGTCAACACTCCTAGCCACCATGGCAGATATCAGTAATTTTCACTATTCATAAGATGTGCCCAACCATAGTTATGTTTTCTAGATTTGAATTTAACATATGCAACATTAACACCTAGACCGAGACTTTCATTTTTGACACATGTGCTAAGCTGTAATAAACTACCTACATACACAAAAGCCTCCTACCACTGTTTTTTTGGAGACACTCACATAATCGTTTATGCTTTTAAAAGATTTTATATACTAATCCATACTGCTCCTTAATCTGCAGTTCATACACTCTCCTCACCTTATGATAGTCGTTGACACTTGTGTGAAGTTTCTAAAATGCCAGTAAGGATGGTTTGAAAATAATGACTTAGAGCAAGTTGAACAGAGGGGATCTGTACTTTCTCTGTGCACTCTCTACTTACCTTTCTCACTTCTGAGGCATTTAGGAAGATTCCATTTCCCCTTGTCTCTTGTGGCAGATCTCATTCGGACTCCAAAGCATGTCAGAATATTTGAAAGGAGGGCTTAAATAAGATGGGGGAATGCTCTTTTTTCTCTTGTAGGAGAATACAAAGAGGATGATAATAATAATAGGTGAGCTTGTAAAGCGCCTGGTTACACTCACTAGTGTGTCCCCGCGCTGATCCAATGGGAGAGAATTCATAATAAAATGTTGAACTGCACCAAGCTCAACTTCCTGCTCTGACCCTACTTCCAGAATATCAGGTGTAGCAGAATGTAGTGGCTGTTGACTGTTCTGTGAAGAAGATCTGGTTTGCTCCTGGCACAAATGGATGTTTAGATTTGCTGACATGTTAACAACAGACCATTAGCTTACAATGCTTTTGCATGGGTTTCCAAAGGATGTGGGACCCCTTCACATAAACTGGGGGTAGAGTTGGTGGCACATGAGGAACCTAGTGTCCTCGAGGAATAAACAGCCCAAAAATCACTCCATGAAGGAGGTGCTGGCCACAGAAAGAAGGGCAAGAAAAAACAAGCAGGAAGCTGCCAAAACACTTAATTCAAAAGATCTGAAAACGTTTTAGACCCAGTTGAAGCTCAATCTTCATCAACGAGGGGCAACAGTTATTATTAAGAGAATTTAAAGTAGAATTATATTCCAATATATATTCCTATTCCGGGACCTTGAGAAAGCAACATCAGATTTAGACCACAGCCTCAAAAAAGCTGAGAAAAGACTTGAACAGGTTAAAACCTTCATTGCTAAAGCACACAAACAAAATTATCCCAGGAGCCAGCCCAAACCAAAAATAAACATCTCCCCTGACACTGCAAGAGATCCCTAGCTGTGGAGAATCAATTCAAAGAAACATGGACATTTGAGATCTGTTCATGCTGACTCTCCAGCATAACATGAGTGGCGGCCCATCTGCCCTGATGTGGCCTGACAGGACCTCCTCTATTGCACGAAAGTAGCCTGGCCACATGAAGTGCGGTAACAAGCACAAGAACTCAACCTTACATTATGGATTCTTATATGTTTACTGTGGTCGCAAATAAATATGAGATTTAGAGCACAGCCTCATGCAGAATAAGAAGACAGTTAACAGTAGTGGGTCTCAGGTAGATATGGAGCTCCTAGCGAGCAGCAAGTTGAGTAGCATGGATAATCTCTTTAGCAAATGACGGGTTTAACCACATATCTACTCCAGTATAAGTTTTCAAATAAGCTTCCCAAATATTGATCCAACCTACAATTACCTCAAGTTAACAGACTTATTAATAGAATCAATAAATGTCTAGGGCCTAGGCACCCTTATAAAAAGATGAAGTGTGTTGAAATACACTTGCTCCAAAAATTGCTCAGAAAATCCTGCCTACTAAAAAAAAGATACAGAGGCTCCATCGATTGGTTCCCAGGCCAGTTTTACACAATGGAACCTTGAAGTCTAAAGTGGTGTCAGTCTTACTACAACTTGGATCTGCAACTGTAGACAGGGCAAATTGGATAGTGGGAAACAGAGAAAGCATAAACAATTGCAACATAACAGTTGTCTGTATTTATGGCCCCAATGTGGAAAAAAACAATTTTTTACCTCGAAGGCTCTCCAAAATCACCACTTTAACAGAACCCCTAATAGTCATTGGGGCAGCTTTAAAATAATACTAAATTCTCCTGAAGACAGGCCAGTCCACAGGGAGTGATCATCCCAAAGTCCCAAATCACTAGAAGGTGGGATCAATGTTTGATAGCTATAACACCCTTAGGAAAGGGACTATATGTCCTGCTCCAGACCTCAATCCAGAATCTACATTTGTCTTGTGAAAAGAGGATCCTTCGACCTGGTTTTAGAGGATACATTAGAGGGTAGATGTCTTTACAGACTACTCCCCAGTTAGCTTGTCATTGGGGATACACGTGCCTAGACCTCCAAAAAATAGACTATGTTGCCTCAATGAAGAAGACCCATCCCGGCCCCACCTTCAATGATATGGATTCGAGTATGCTGAAGGCTATTTATTCTATCTGAGCATCATCCCAAATCATCAGAAGTATTTATGCAGATGATATCTGCCGGCTATCCTTTTTAAATTTGCATGGACGTGTCATGTTTCAGCAGGATTAATTCCATAAAGATAAAACTTCCTCCTCTAGTCTTCTACATGGCTCAAACTCTCCTACTAATTGAAAGATGTATAGAAGCATACATGACATTTTGTCTGGGAAACAAGGCCACACTGAGTGGTGTAATCAGTAGAGAGAGGAATAGGACTTACAGAAATTTCTAGAAATGTGGAAGCAGTCCAAATGTGTTCAGCCCTAGACTATGTGTAAATAGTGAATAAAGAACATAACCATGGCTGATAACCTAAGAAACATACTCCTTGATCCCATTGAGACACTTATGATACCAAACTCCATATAACAGAGCAAATTCTGGTAGTATTCTTCCAGCTACAATGACCATTCCCAATTATTGGACGTAATTATTACAAGGCAAAAAAAATGATGACTTTCCCATTCTAATTGACTTCATTAATTTCAGCCTCAATTATATTCTGGGATTTAATGGCCCAAAATGTATCAATCAAAGCAACCTCGCCCAGAAAGGTTAAAAAGTTATCGATGCGGGAACTCGTATAATACCTTAGATCCACTGCTTTCATTTAATGGCTTTTATAGATCTACACCACTAGCATATCTTGTACTTTTTTGTCTTCTTTATTTTATTTATTTACTTATAGAGTTTTGTATAGCTCAAACTTGACCTGAGGGTATCAGAGTACTTTACAGAGTTAACACAGCAGCAATGACACAAGTTACATATGGAGTAAATGAAAATACATAGTAGCAGTATTTAAAAGAAGTGCACAATAAACAGTAGTAATGTGAAAGATATATTATGAGCTAGTTACGGTGGGATGTTACAAAGGTGGGGAGTAGAGGCACAATTTTCCCCCAAGGTATTGATGCTCATATTTGTGGGAGATTGTGGGCTAGGTGCATGAGGCCAGTCAGATGATTTAGGGGGAGTATTTAGGTATTTATGGAGAAGAAGAAGTTTAAGTTTCTTCCTGAAGTGAGAGAACGATTGATTGTGACGTAAATCCTGAGGCAGCGAGTTCAGGATTCTAAGAGCGTTCACGGAGATGGAGCGGGTGCAATATGAGCGTAATTAGGAATAAACTGTTAGAGCTTCAAAGAGGTCTCTGTCAGCCAACTCTTGATAGTTTGTTAGTGAGGTGGACTGTTTTTTCCATGTAGAGAGCTTTGTGTATTATGAAGGCAGTTTTTAGTGTACATCTTGCCTCGATTGGTAGCCAATTGAGTTTCTTGAGAGTGGGGGTGATGCGGTCAAAGTGACTCTCCCCAACAGTAGTCTAGCCGCTGCATGGAGAGTAGCTTTCAGAGGGGCCCGTGATCATTGTGTTACTGTAGTCTACTTTATAGAGGACTATGCATTGCACCACGGTCTTTAGGTCTTTGATGGGGATGAAGGGTTTGACTTTTTGATGTGTGTCAATGTGTAGAAGGTACTTTCAGCTACGGTATTAATATGTTCTTTCATCTTCAGGTTTCTGTCAAGTGTATTCTCCAGAGATTTGACAGAGTTGGAGATGGATAGTTTGCAGTTTAGTGCACTGAGTTTTGTTTTGTTGAGGTTAAGCTTAAGATGGTTGCTGGTCAGCCAAGATTGAACAGTGAAGAGAGTGCTGTTTAAGTGCTGGATGTCTTTAGCCGATAAGATTTTAATGTAGAGTTGGGTGTCATCTGCATAGAAATGATAGGCAATTCTGGATTCTTTCTGGATCATTGAAAAGGGTGTCATATAGAGGTTAAGTAGGGCAGGAGACAGGATTGACCCTTGAGTAACTCCTTGTGAGACTGGTGTTGGTTTTGAGGTGGAGTTGTTTAGTTATATTAACTGTGAGTGTTGGTTCAGGAAAGAAGCAAACCATTGAAGGATGGTTCCATTGATACCTGTGTGCTGTGAGATGGTGTTTAGGAGGATGTCGTGGTTGAAGGCAGCCAAGAAGTCCAAGAGGACTAGGAGGCAGGCTTGGCCATCATCCAGAGATCTGTGTAGGTCATCTGTGATGTTCAGTATTGCAGGTTCTGTACTGCAGCCTTTCCTGAAACCAGAAAAGAAGGTGTCCTGCAGGTTGTATTTTTCAATGTGGTTGTTGAGTTGTGCAACCACACATTTTTTGATGGTTTTATCAAGAAGCGGAAGGTTACTTACATGTCTGTGGTTGTTAAGGTCATTCTGGCTGGTGTCTGTTTTTTTGATAAGGGGGTGACTTGGTTGAGTTTGAAGGAGTCTGGCATGGAGCCTATCAATAAGGAGGAATTAATGGTTTTGGTCCATATAGGAGAGATTGTGTGACTGAGATTTTTGACAAATGCAGCTGGAGGGGGTTGGAGATGTGAGATGTTGGCTTAATGCAAGAAAGTAATTTGAATATTTCTTCTTCAGGCACATATTAGATTTCAGACCAAGTTGCATTATTTTTTAATTGCAAGGAATTGAGGTTGGCATTCTGGATTGCTGAGAGTGGGGTGACAACCATTAGTTGGAGGTAGGGGCTTGGGTTGACCCCCTTTGCAATTGTGGATACCCTTGATGTAGGGTTGAGAGACGGGTGCCTCAAAGGAGAGTTTGATGTTAGATATTTTTTCAGAGAAGATCAGTTAAAACTTCTTTGGACTGCTTAGTAGAGTCATGAATTGAGTTTTGAGGGAAAGAGATTTGCTGTTTGATGATGTTGAAAATGTCTTTAGGTCTGTTGCTAGACTGGTCAAGTTGGGCTCGGAAGAAAGAGTATTTTTCTCTGAAGATGTGTTTTTGTATTTTAGGTGTTCAGACTGGAGGATCGAGAGATTGGTTAACAAGGGCTGTTATCTCCAGTTTCTTTCAGCCAATCGGAAATGTCACCTCTCTTTGTTAAGGTCTTTATTAAACAAGGATATGGAAGGGATGCTTATTGATTTCTTGAGTTTCAGGGGAGTTACTGTGCCAAGGATTTCTGCCATTTTTGGGTTGTAGTGGGTGGTGAGGTCATTGGCGGAGGTGAGGCGGGGTGCAGGCTTAATTTGGAAATGGACTAAAACTTCTAACTGGTGGGCTACTTGTCGCTAAGGACCCCCAGCAATGATGGGCACTTCATCCTCCAAACAAAAACGTGCCAGGAGACGCATTTGCTGAGTAGTGAAGAAAGCGGGAGGGGCATCGTCGAGTTGCTGGGTTCCATTTGTTTTTATATTTTAGGAGGAGGGGCTGGATTTCCCCAATTTCCTTTACCCTTTTGGGCCACAGGGAATCCATTCCCCTGGGCCTGACCCATTTAAAAAAAAAATATCAGTAAGAAAATGGGAGGGGTTCCGGGCGTCCTCCCTCCGAGGCTGTTTCTGATCTGGGGACCCCATTTCCTGGGTCTGGCTCTTTGCTCTTTTTTTTTTTTTAAACGGGAGGTATGCCGTGCAGTCCCCCTCCCCAGGCAGATTTTGGCACCGGGGAACCCACCCCTGGGGCCCGGCCTTATTAAAAAAAATATATATTTTTTTTTTTAAGGAAGGGGGGCCAGGACCCCATCCCCCGAGTCTTGCCCTCTATTCTCTAACAAAATGTTTTTGGGGAGGGGTGCCACATGGCCCCCTACTGAGGCCAATATAGCCCCGTGGACCCCATCCTCCAGGGCATAGCCACATTCTTTTTTTTATGGGTGGGGGTGCTGTGCGGCCCCCCTACCCAGACCTTTTTTGGCCCGAGGGACCCCATCTCCAAGGCATGACCACTTCCTTCGGGACCGCGGGGGGAGCCATAAGGCTCCCGCAGTCCCTGCCGGCTCCCCACCTCCTGGGGAAGCCGGCATTGCTTTTGGGCAGAGGGAGCTGCTAACATGCAGCTCCCTCTGCCCAAAAGCAATTCTGCTTCACTTCATGGAATCATCAGTGATGTCATTGGAGTTGTCATCAGTGATGTCACTGACCATGTCATGAGTGATGTAATTTGTGATGTCATTAGCAGTGAATTGTGGGGACACAAGTTATATTTAGCTCAGCTGACTATAGCGGCTGAATTTCTATGGTTTTGTACGAGTGAAATGTCAGCCTAACTATAACGTCTCTGTTTTTTCAGTGAATTTCAGTGAATTTCTAAAGTTTTCGAAATGTTAAATGCTATTTCCTAATGATAACTTCCCTGAAACCTGTTTTTTTCAGTGAATTTCTAAGGTTTTTTAACTAGCAGTCCAGCCTGCTCTCAAGAATTCAGATGCGTAAGAGTTACAGGAGGTACCAGGAGGGCTTCTTGGCCTCCAAGGTCCCTCTGGAGTAAAGTGGACTTCATCCCCCAACCAGTAGTGTGCCGGGAGGCATGTTTGCAGAGTGGTGGAAAAAGGAGGCGTGGCCTCTGCCCACCTCTCAGCAGTCCAGCTGTGTGGGGCTTACTGGAGGTAACAGGAGGGCTAGTTGGCCCACAGGGACCCTCAAGAGGCAAGGGGACTTCATGCCCAACCAAGAGTGCGCCAGGAGGTGCGTTTGCAGAGTGGTGGAGGAAGGATGCGTGGCCTGCAACTACAGCTGCGTGAGGGATCCGAAGAAATGTCTCAAGTGATCTTGGGTGTCTGTAACTTTGCCATTGAGTGGAAAACGTGCTGGGGTGCTTTCAGTAGGCTGTCCATCATTCTGGGAAAAGGGTGGGAAGATGTTGCATCCTGCGAATGTATTTGGGGTGGAGCCAAACGGGTGGGGCTTCTCAACTAGTTTACATGCGTTTTATAAAAGGTCAGCACACTATCTCTTCTCTCAGTAGCAGATGACGAGAAAGAACCTACTGGTCACAGAAACTGCATGAGGTTTTGCGCTCGAGAAAAGCAAAGGTATAACCACCACTATCAATGATTACAGCAATCTTTTCACAGTGGAAATGAGGAGAAAGCACACCTTCTTAGCCATGACCATGCCCATGAAGTTAGGCTGATAAATGCGTTACAGAAGTGGAGCTTCAACTTGGGCTACTGCTATCCTTATATATGTAAGTTCTTCCTGTTGAGGTTTAATTTTTATGACACGAGCATCTTCAGGATGAATCCTGCCCTGCATATTTAACCAAAAAGAGGCCACCCTTTTGTGCAATACCTGTACTCAACTGGAGTACATTCTGATGTCTAATCAGTAAGTGCTCTCTCGACGGGTAAACATATAGTGCATCTCCTAAAGTGCAGCTGCGTGGAGGACCCAAAGTAATGTCTCCAGTGACCTTGTGTGTCTGTAACTTTGCCACCGAGCAGGAAACGTGCTGGGGTGCTTTCGGTAAGCTGTCCATCATTCTGGGAAAATTTAGATTAGATTAGATTTAGATTAGATTAGAATACTTGTAAAGCGCATGGCTGCCTCGGCAATGAGGATTCCCAGCGCTGAAGCAAGACTGAGTGGGGAGCAAGCAAGAAATTAAAGTTGAGAGAAAAGCCAGGTCTTCAAAAGCCGTCTGAAGGCCTGGTGATCAGAATTGCTGCGGATATGAAGAGGGAGAGAATTCCATAAGGCTGGAGCCAGTCGCCTGAAAGAGCGCCCACCAGATCTGGTCCTTCGTATACGTGGGATTCGTGCAAGGATCTGGTTTGCCAAGCGCAACACTCGCGATGGAGAATAAAGGGCGCACAGGTCGCTCAGAATATCTGGGCTGATGCCTGTCAGAATCTTGTGCATGATGCAGAGCGCCTTAAAACGCACTCGATGTTCAAGGAGCAGCCAGTGCAGGCGATGGAGGAGGTTGGAAACATGGCTGTACTTGGGGAGGGCAAAAATGGCACGTGCAGCAGCGTTCTGGACCCGCTGTAGTCGGTTCAGCACGGATTTATTGGAGCCCAGGAGGAGCACATTGCAGTAGTCCAATCGGGCCAGTATAGAGGCTTGGATGTTCAGCTGACGCGTTTGGTCGTCAAATAGACCAAGTATAGGTTTAAGGCCACGCAGTAGCCCAAAACATTTCCCGGCCACTGATTTGGCATGCGTCTCAAAGCTGAGATCCTTATCAAGCATAAAACCCAGATTTTTCACTGCAGGTTTGGGGGCTGGAGGAGCTCCAAGGGCCGGAGGCCACCAGTCATTATTCCAGAGATGGGAGTCTTTGCCAGTCAGAAGAATCTCAGATTTAACAGAGTTCAACTGCAGGAAGTTAGCTGTCATCCACTCTGCGATGGCAAATATATTTTCTTTAAATTTCGCTCTGTCCTGGCTGGGGTTGTTAGACAGGGTGATCACCAGTTGGGTGTCATCTGCGTACAACACTAGGGAGATTCCTCGCGCTTTAGCCAACCGTGCCAATGGACTCATGTATATATTAAAAAGCGTGGGGCTCAATGCCGAGCCCTGGGGAACCCCACAGCGAAGAGGGTGAACACGGGAAGCAAAAGGTGGAGCTATCACTTGGAAGGTCCGGTCAGCCAAAAAGGAAGAGAACCATGATAAGGCTTTATTGCCGATCCCTATCTCCTCCAGATGGTGGAGCAGAATTTCGTGGGAGATCGTGTCAAACGCTGCACTCAGATCCAGCAGAACCAAAGCAGAGGTTCTGCCGGCATCCAAGGCGGATCTTAGTTGCTCAACAACCGTCAGCAGTGCAGACTCGGTACTGTATCGTGGTCGGAAACCATTCTGGGAGCTATCAAGTAAGTGATTGGCTTCCAGAAAGTGAGTTAACGTTGAATTTACATGAGCTTCCAGGATTTTGGAAAGGAATGGAAGCAATGAAATTGGACGATAGTTTTCTGGCTTAGAGGAGTCCAGTATTGGTTTTTTAAGTAGAGGAACTACTTTTGCATGCTTCCACGATTTTGGGACCACCGCCGAAGCAAGGGATAGATTGAGCAACTCCAGACACTCAGGTAGGAGGCCCTGTTGAACTTTCCTAAAAGGCGTCCGGTCTTAAGGGATCGTCTGGAGATCCTGATTTAATTGTGGCCACTAGTCCCTCCAAGTCTTTAAGAAATATCGTGGGTAGTGATGTAAGAGGGACGATCTCAGGACCCATGTGCATATTCCTCTCGGTGATGCTGGGAGTTGCACCATGGTCGAAGTTATGGTAGATACCTTCAACCTTCTCCAGGAAGAAGTTCGCCAGCTCTTCATATTGTTGGTTAGAGGATATAATACTGCCTGATGCCGAGGGAGAAGTGACCAAGTCCTTTAAAAGAGAAAATATAGTTTTACTGCGATTAGTACTTGTGGTGATCAGGCTGGAAAAGTGGGCTGCCCTAGTTTTGCGCACTAATTTATGGTAGGATTTAATGGCTGATCTGTACTGTGATTTAGCCTGAGGGGCATATGATTGCCTCCATGTTCTTTCCAGGACCTTGCAGTTCTTCCTGGCTAGGGTCAAGTCCTCATTGAACCAGGCATTAGCCCGAGCAGCTTTAGAGTGAGTGAGTTTAAAAGGAATGCAAGTGTCCAGTGCTTGCACCTATGAAAGAGCACATCAGCCTCTTCCATATTGATGGCTTTATCTAGAGGCTTTGTGCACAAGGCTGTGAGAAAAGACTCCTGGTCAAGTTTATGCCAAGGCCGTTTCAGTGACGGGTGCTGGTCCGGCTGGGACTTTGTGGCAGGTAACGTAATCAGCATTGAGATAAGGAAGTGATCTGTCCAGATCATGGGAAGAGGTACTAGGACTTCCAGTGACTCAAGGCATGAAGATGTTGCATCCTGCTAATATATATGGGGCAGGGCCAAACGGGTGGGGCTTCTCAGCAAGTTTACATGCCTGTTATAAAAGGTCGATACCAAAGGGGATGATGGACGGAACGTTTGAGCCAATCAAACACTCACCCCCAGTCAACTGATCTGGGTTTAATCCATCATCATTCTTTAGCTCACTCCACCACCCCAGTTCAGACATGGCCATATGCAAATCAGTCTGACCCTGTGCCTCATGGGAACAGTCCAGCCCGAACTGCCAAGCCGTGTCTTCCCTGGACCGGAAAGAAGCATCCTGGGACCGGTTTCGGGTTTAAAACCCTCATCAGCCAGGCTATCTTGAATCCAGTGGCAAAGTGAGCAAGGGACCCACGTCTGGGCATATCCTGCCAACTTAGGGCGAACAAAGCGATACCAAAGGGGATGATGGACGGAGCGTTTGAGCCAATCAAACACTCACCCCCAGTCAACTGATCTGGGTTTAATCCATCATCATTCTTTAGCTCACTCCACCACCCCAGTTCAGACATGGCCATATGCAAATCAGTCTGACCCTGTGCCTCATGGGAACAGTCCAGCCCGAACTGCCAAGCCATGTCTTCCCTGGACCTGAAACAAGCATCATGGGACCGGTTTCGGGTTTAAAACCCCTCATCAGCCATCGCTGTTATAAAAGGTCAGCACGCAATCTCTTGTCTCAGCAGCAGATGATAAGAAAGAACCTCCTGGTCACATTAAGTGGAAGAGGGCTGTAGTCCTTCGCCACTAGTCATGATGTGTAATACTCCAATTGGAGCAAAGATGTAACTTTATAAAGATCATCACTACTGTGTGCCATGTGTCTTTTAATCTTTTAATCTGCAGGCACTGAGGAAGGAAATGTAGTTGAAATGCATCTGCTTTGATTAAATATGTCTTGCATTGGCACCTTGACTGCTCTGCAATCTTTTTGGATATATATATATACACAACATGACCACAATTGCATGTTACTCCAAATGATTGATCTTTGTTTGAACAACAATGTATTTCTATTTAACAAAACTTTATACAAACAATTGAGAGGGGTTGCCATGGGGGCGTGCTTTTCTCCAACTTATGCTTGCCTTTTGGTAGGTTGGTGGGAGGAGCACGTCCTCATGGCCACCCACAAGGAGGTTTGGGACACCCATATCAAATTTTATGGCAGATACATTGATGACATTTTCATCATATGGGATGGCACTGAACAAGAGGCGGCCCTTTTTGTAACAACCATTAATGACAATGCCATGAATTTACAGTTTACTGCTACCCTTAGTACACAGAGGGTTGAGTTTCTTGATGTAGAGGTATACATTTGGGAGAATAAGATTGAAACTAAACTCCATAGGAAGACCACTGCGGGCAATTCAACGTTACATGCCACCAGTGCTCACCCTCCCCACCTCATTCACAGTATACCTTACGGTGAATTTCTTCGGTTGCGTTGCATATGTAGCCGTGAAGCTGACTTAAAACACTGCCAAAAAGAAGCATTAAATCGCTTTTTGGCTCGGGGTTACAAATTGTCGAATCTACAGACTGCCTTGAATAAAGCCAATGCCCACCCTCGTGAGTTGTGTTTAATAACTAGACAAGAACAAAATGTAGTAACAATGAGTGAGGCTACAATAGAAGACAAACAAATAATAAGATTGATAACTACTTACTGTAGACAGGATAGAATCATTCGCAAAATTGTTTACAAACACTGGCCAATCATTCTAACTGACATTACTCTCAAATTCTTGCTACCTGATCTCCCTTCTATTACATTTAGGAGGGCACCCTCAATGAGGGATGCTTTGGTGAAATCTAGCCCTGAACTAACTTTTAAATCCACTTGGCTGTCCAAATCTGGCTTTTTTAAATGCTCATCTTGTCGGGCTTGTAAATTTGGGATTAATAAATCCGAATACTGTACAGCTTTTTGCGATATTCCAGTTCACATTAAAAATCACTACACATGTCGGACGGACTTTGCGGTGTACGTGCTTGAATGCACATGCCATCTGAAGTACATCGGGAGTCCCAAGTTACCAGTTTTTAATCGGATAATGCAACATTTGCGCACGATTGTGAACTCTGATTCCAATTATCCGGTTGCCCGCCATTTTAAAGCCATCCATGCCAACAAAATCAGTGACTTGAAATACTTTGTAATTGGAGCAGTCCCTCTAACAGTCTGGGGTGGGAATAGGGAGAGACAACTACGTCAGTTAGAGTCTTCCTTCATTTCATTACTCGATACGAAAATGCCTAATGGCCTCAACACCAGTGAGGACCTTCATAATTTTTTATAATTAAATCATCTGATAGGTTCTCCTGGTATCATGATGCGATATATTCAGTCTTTTAGAAATGATTATGTTTGTCTTCTATATCTCTATATCCATTTCTGTGAGTATAATGAAATTTGATTCTGTTCTACACATTTTTTATCCTTTGATATCTTTATGAGCAATTTATATTATTGATGCACATATTGCACTTTCTGTTGGCAGCTATATTATAAACCATTAGCACTTTATAGATTGTAATTTACAACTTTTTGCGACTTCTTTGCACTAGCCCTACCATGTTTATGTGTTTTATTACTATTTATTGTGGGTTTTTTATTCATAGCACTTTTTGCACCAAGATTTGCACTTTTTTAGGGAACATCATTTTATTTGCAGCCATTTTAGAACTGATTATTTATATTAACCTATTAAGCCTGTTTAGTGGGTCATTGATGATATTTATTTTTTCCATTTGACAACTGTTTTACTATTCATAATGTATTTATTATATTTACATTTGGTTAAACGGTGATCCAGCATTGACATTTTCGGGCACTTGCCATAATTTTATGCCATTATTTTAATCCAGTATGGATCATGCACTAACGCATGATGACTAGCATTCTACATCATTGATTTTATCATCATCTTGACAAGGGACTACATGGTTATACTATCATCTGTCTGTTCAATCAATCGTTTTGTGTAAATATATCAACATGGACTGTTTGAGTAATTTGGAACACATTAATGTTGAAATTAGTTTCTCCATTTTTTTGAATGTTGTGCTCCCTTGGTAGTATGTTTTATATGTTCACTCCACACCATCACTGATCTCTTCAGTGATTGGATGCACGTAATTTAAATGTGGTGGTCCGGTATCAGCGCGTCATGTGAACAAGATCGCGGCGGCGATCGAAACGCGTCTGAGGCGGACACTTGTCTAAAACCATTATGGGTGATTAAAATCAAAATATGGAACAGTGATCCCGATCTATTGAATTCTTTGTGGAACTACCTGCTGTGGTCTGTACCTGCTTTGCACTCCCTTTTGGAAACTGAAGGGTCAGGATTTTGTTCTCTTACAAATTCTCTGGAAGTCGGCTGACTCCGGATTTTGGACCCTCTCCCTGTGAAGCGGCGTGGCTTGGATCAGCCGGACATCGCGTATGCGAGTGAATCTGACTCGGAAGGAGTAAGTTGGTCACGCCCCCCGTTCCTCCAAGCAGCGTTCGTATGAATCTCCGTATGGCGAGTTGGTAGCTGTCAGCTGTTGTGGAGTCGGAGGACCCCCAATATCGTCAGCAATCTCTCGTAAGGAGCTACGTTCATTCTAAGGAGTATTCACGGGTTGGGAGATATAGGAGTTCCCAACAAGCATCCATTTAATCAACGGGTTCCATTCAATAACTTTTCACCATTAAATATGTCAGCCCAAGACGCGCTGCGTGACCGGGAGTCTGAAGCTGAGGCGCTGTTTGTTAATTTGCCGGTTGCCAACCTTGAAGCAGAAAGACAACCAAATAATGCCAATATGAACGATATCAGGAGTTTGTTAAGAAAATTGGAAAAACTCCAAAAGAATGAACTCACGAAATGGTGGGAAAGAAAATCTCTGGAAAAATACAGGTATGCGGGAAGAGTGCCACGTGGCCTGAGAGTAATGATTGCACCTTCTTATGAAAATCCGCACCCTGACATGCTTTCAGAATGGGCTACTAATAATCTTCAGGCATCCATGAACATGATCCATATCCTCATTAAATATGCAGAAATTGACAGAGATAAAATTTTGAAAGAAATTGATTAAATAAATTGTATCCTTGAAGCCAGTGATCAAAAAGATTTAGTCTCTAAGGGGCGAGCTAATATCTTGAGTAAGCTAAAACAACATGAGGACGCCATAAAAGCCCGTAAAGCTTTCAAATTTGCCCGGGACCGGGGCGATTATGCCACGGGAAGGGTGTTTACCTTTTCACGCAAATTTGACAATGTGAAAAGGAAGGCTTTAACCAATCAGGTACCGCCCTCAAAGACAACCGATGGTGTAGGCAACAGCACTGCTCAGGAAGACTCTGATATCAACTCTTTGACGAGTGGTGATTCGGATGATGGCATTGGCCCTTCATCAATCGCTCAATCAAGAATGGTAACCAAACACACTTTAGGTGAGGAGCTCAATTTTTTAACAATGGACAGGCAATCCACTCTCCGCCCCAGAAATCCTCAAAACTTGACAACCACAACACCAGCCAATGTCGGAGGGAGAGGCGCCGGCAGCGGCTCAAACACATCAAGCAAGGGAAGAGGAATGCGGAGATGGAATCGATAGATGGACAGGACAACACCATCATCAATTTAACTAATACCACACTTACCAAAGCAGAAAACCAACTATTAGCTTTGGGCTTGTCCTTTTGTCCAGAATCCAACTTTTCATATAAACAGTCCCGTATTGATATATACAAATTCATACGGAAAATCAAGCTTAAAATGTTTTTTCAACTGAACAAATCACCCAATCTGAGTAACATTGATAACACCACTCATGACAATCTACAAGCCAGAGACCTTCAGGCTTTACGAACACTGCAATCACTGGCCAAAGAGACCTCTGACTGTGAGGTACTTGATACTGACTGAGCGTACTGAGGGGATCAACACGGGAATGGCGGCTGCCAGTCCGTTTTGTCCCCCTTCTTCATTCTACCCTATGATGCCAAAGGACTCTGTAGATGTATTCAGTGAGATGGTTATTGAGGACCTAAAGAAGTTGAATATTTTGGTTAAATCTCAACATCACAAACAGAACTATAGGGTGAGGAACTATTGGGCATTGATAAAAAAAATTGCAACACAAAAATGAAATTGTGGTTATGGGTGCTGACAAGGGCGGAAACATAGTACTATGGCTGAAATGTGATTATCTTCAAGAGGCTCAGCGTCATCTTTCAGGCTCCAATTGTTATTGTAAGGTTGGTCGTGAATATTTGACCCAGTTGAAAATGACGGTGATTGGTCATTTGCAACAATGGAAGAGACAGGGTCTATTATCAAAAAATGAATTCTTATTTTAGAGAAATGATTTTCCAACCATAGCTACCCTATATTTTATTCCCAAGATCCACAAGGGTACCTCCCCTGTACCTGGTAGACCCATTATTTCAGCCAGAAACAACCTGTTGGAGGCAATGTCAAAATATGTTGATTTTTTTCTCCAGCCACATATGATAACGCTGCCTTCATTTTTAAAAGATACGGGTTATTTTCTTAAAAAATTACAAAAAGTGGAGTGGAAGTGTCAATATGTACTAATCACACTTGACATAGCCTCGCTGTACACCAGTATTCATCACACACAAGGTTTGGAGGCTGTTAAGCATTTCCTCAATGATCGTGCCATTAATTTACATGACCACAATTGCATGTTACTCCAAATGATTGATCTTTGTTTGAACAACAATGTATTTCTATTTAGCAAAACTTTGTACAAACAATTGAGAGGGGTTTCCATGGGGGCGTGCTTTTCTCCAACTTATGCTTGCCTTTTGGTAGGTTGGTGGGAGGAGCACGTCCTCATGGCCACCCACAAGGAGGTTTGGGACACCCACATCAAATTTTATGGCAGATACATTGATGACATTTTCATCATATGGGATGGCACTGAACAAGAGGCGGCCCTTTTTGTAACATCCATTAATGACAATGCCATGAATTTACAGTTTACTGCTACCCTTAGTACACAGAGGGTTGAGTTTCTTGATGTAGAGGTATACATTTGGGAGAATAAGATTGAAACTAAACTCCATAGGAAGACCACTGCGGGCAATTCAACGTTACATGCCACCAGTGCTCACCCTCCCCACCTCATTCACAGTATACCTTACGGTGAATTTCTTCGGTTGCGTTGCATATGTAGCCGTGAAGCTGACTTAAAACACTGCCAAAAAGAAGCATTAAATCGCTTTTTGGCTCGGGGTTACAAATTGTCGAATCTACAGACTACCTTGAATAAAGCCAATGCCCGCCCTCGTGAGTGTGTTTAATAACTAGACAAGAACAAAATGTAGTAACAATGAGTGAGGCTACAATAGAAGACAAACAACCAATAAGATTGATAACTACTTATTGTAGACAGGATAGAATCATTCGCAAAATTGTTTACAAACACTGGCCAATCATTCTAACTGACATTACTCTCAAATTCTTGCTACCTGATCTCCCTTCTATTACATTTAGGAGGGCAACCTCAATGAGGGATGCTTTGGTGAAATCTAGCCCTGAACTAACTTTTAAATCCACTTGGCTGTCCAAATCTGGCTTTTTTAAATGCTCATCTTGTCGGGCTTGTAAATTTGGGATTAATAAATCCGAATACTGTACAGCTTTTTGCGATATTCCAGTTCACATTAAAAATCACTACACATGTCGGACGGACTTTGCGGTGTACGTGCTTGAATGCACATGCCATCTGAAGTACATCGGGAGTACCAAGTTACCAGTTTTTAATCGGATATTGCAACATTTGCGCGCGATTGTGAACTCTGATTCCAATTATCCGGTTGCCCGCCATTTTAAAGCCATCCATGCCAACAAAATCAGTGACTTGAAATACTTTGTAATTGGAGCAGTCCCTCTAACAGTCCGGGGTGGGAATAGGGAGAGACAACTACGTCAGTTAGAGTCTTCCTTCATTTTATTACTCAATACGAAAATGCCTAATGGCCTCAACACCAGTGAGGACCTTCATAATTTTTTATAATTAAATCATCTGATAGGTTCTCCTGGTATCATGATGCGATATATTCAGTCTTTTAGAAATTATTATGTTTGTCTTCTATATCTCTATATCCATTTCTGTGAGTATAATGAAATTTGATTCTGTTCTACACATTTTTTGTCCTTTGATATCTTTATGAGCAATTTATATTATTGATGCATATATTGCACTTTCTGTTGGCAGCTATATTATAAAGCATTAGCACTTTATAGATTGTAGTTTACAACTTTTTGCGACTTCTTTGCACTAGCCCTACCATGTTTGTGTGTTTTATTACTATTTATTGTGGGTTTTTTATTCATAGCACTTTTTGCACCAAGTTTTGCACTTTTTTAGGGAACATCATTTTATTCGCAGCCATTTTAGAACTGATTATTTATATTAACCTATTAAGCCTGTTTAGTGGGTCATTGATGATATTTATTTTTTCCATTTGACAACTGTTTTACTATTCATAATGTATTTATTATATTTACATTTGGTTAAACGGTGATCCAGCATTGACATTTTTGGGCACTTGCCATAATTTTATGCCATTATTTTAGTCCAGTATGGATCATGCACTAACACATGATGACTAGCATTCTACATCATTGATTTTATCATCATCTTGACAAGGCACTACATGGTTATACTATCATCTGTCTGTTCAATCTATCGTTTTGTGTAAATATATCAACATGGACTGAGTAATTTGGAACACATTAATGTTGAAATTAGTTTCTCCATTTTTTCGAATGTTGTGCTCCCTTGGTAGTATGTTTTCTATGTTCACTCCACACCATCACTGATCTCTTCAGTGATTGGATGCACGTAATTTAAATGTGGTGGTCCGGTATCAGCGCGTCATGTGAACAAGATCGCGGAGGCGATCGAAACGCGTCTGAGGCGGACACTTGTCTAAAACCATTATGGGTGATTAATATCAAAATATGGAACAGTGAACCCGGTCTATTGTATTCTTTGTGGAACTACCTGCTGTGGTCTGTACCTGCTTTGCACTCCCTTTTGGAAACTGAAGGGTCAGGATTTTGTTCTCATATATATATATATATATATATATATTCACTTAAAAAACCATAGGTTTCAGGCACGTTATAGTTAGTTGGACATTTCACTCTTACAAAACCATAGAAATTCCCCCGTTATAGTTAGTTCAGCTAACTATAACTCGCGCCCCCGCAATGCACTGCTGATGACGTCACATATTACATCACTCATGACATGGTCAGTGACATCACTGATGACATCACTGATGACATCTCAAATGACATCACTGATCACATCACTGAAACCTGAATTTCAAAGGTTTTTTAAATGCTAATTTCTAACTATAACGTGCCTGAAACCTATGGTTTTTAAAGTGAATTTCAAAGGTTTTTTAAATGCTAGTTTCTAACTATGCCTACAGAGGTAGGACATGTGAAGAAAGAATAAAAAACGCACAGAAAGAAGCAAAAGAAATGCAGAAACAAGCAACAGAAGTCCACAAAGATGAAGAAAAGTGCAGGAAGAAGCAAGACATGCAGAAAGAACCAACAGAGGAGCAGAAAGAGGCGTTGTTGCAAAATCATCCTGTGCCCACAACTTTTTCAGATGGGTACTGGTGGTAACTGACTCTGACAAACCAGGCCTAGAGCCAGTGCTATGCTAAAAGACACTTAGAATACAGTGAAAACACCTACATACACTAGGGAACACTATGCATTGGGCTACCCCTGTGATTAACATGACCTCCTCTGTAAGTCCCTAGTACATAATAGGGCAGGGGGATTGAAACTAAGTAACTAACTTGTCACATCATGCCCTACCCCCTCTCTTCACCACTGTGCAAACACGCCCCGTGGCGCATTTTAAGTTGGGGGATTAAGTCCCCTTGAATCCGGAGGGTACCTGGGGCCCAACTAGCCCACCAGGTACCTCCAGTAAGCACCAAAGAGCTGCGTTGCAGAGAGGTGGTCCGAGGCCACGACCCTTTTTACACCTCTCTGCAACGCAGCTCATGGGCGCTTACTGGAAGTACCTGGTGAACTAGTTGGACTCCAGGGACCCTCAGGATTGAAGGGGACTTAATCCCCCAACTTAAAACACGCCACAGGGCGTGTTTGCACACATGTCACCTGAGGCCCCGCCCCCTCCCTTAACCACTGTGCAAACGCGCCCCGTGGCGCATTTTAAGTTGGGGGATGAAGTCCCCTTGAATCCTGAGGGTCCCTGGGGCCCAACTAGCCCACCAGGTACCTCCAGTAAGCACCACAAAGCTACGTTGCAGAGATGTGGTCCGAGGCCACGCCCCTTTTTACACCTCTCTGCAGGGCAGCTCATGGGCGCTTTCTGGAAGTACTTGGTGGGCTAGTTGGACTCCAGGGACCCTCAGGATTGAAGGGGACTTAATCCCCCAACTTAAAACATGCCACAGGGCGTGTTTGCACACCTCAAGGCCAATTATGGCCCCGGGGACCCCATCCCCCAAGGCCGGCCTTTGCGCTTTTTTTTTTAAATTATTATTTTTTTAATTGTTGGGGATGGGGGCCACATGGCCCCCCTCCTGGGCCACTCCTGGCCCCGGGGACCCCATCCCCTGGGGCCTGGCCACTTCGTTGGGGACCGTGGGGGGAGCCCCAATGTCCCCATGGTCCCTGCCGGCTCCCCGCCTCCTGCGAGAGCCGGCATTGCTTTTCCACATGGGGAGCTGCTAAGATGCAGCTCCCCGTGTGGAAAAGCAGTATGCTTTGAATTTTGGAAGAGAGAGCAGGAAACCTGCTCTCTTCCAAAATTCAAAGCAAGTTTGCTATGACAGGACAGGAGCCGCGAGGCTCCCGTCCTGCCATAGCAAACAGCAGTGTCCCGGGGTGGGCACCCGGGACACTGCAGGAGCCGGCCCTGGGGGGTGGCGGTCCCCAGGGCCATCAAGGGCACCAGGAGAGGGGTCGAGCGGCCCCCTCCCAACAGTTCTACAGCCCCGGGGAGGTGGTGGTCCCCGGGGCTCGGGGGGTCTGTAACGGACCCCCCAATTTGCAAATTTAGGGCCCCGGGGAGGTGGCGGTCCCTGGGGCATGTGGGGGGGCTCGAGCCCCCCCACACAGGATTTCATTTAAAAAAAAAAAAGCCCTTGGGGTGGTGGTCCCCGGGCAGCGGGGGGGCAGTGTGCCCCCCGCCTCCATTAATTTATTAAAGCCCCAGGGGTGGTGGTCCCTGGGGCATGGGGGGGCCTTAGAGGCCCCCCCACACATTTATAAAGAAGCCCTGGGGGGTGGCGGTCCCCGGGGCTGCGGGGGGCACACAGCCCCCCGCAAATATTTCTGCAAAGCCCCGGGGGGTGGCGGTCCCCAGGGCTGTGGGGGCCACTTACATTTTTACGCATGCCCTCGGGACTTGGCCCACCCGGGGCCAAATAATAACGAAGCGCTTTTTTTGCCCTGGGTGTCCTTGTGGGACCCCCTGAGCAGGCCTAGGGGTCAGGGTGTTTCTACCATGCCCCCTTGTCTTCTTTTTTACGTTTCTTTTTCCTGTTTTCTTGTGACTTGGTTCTACCGAGTCACAAGATGGCCGCCAACACTTCCTGGTTTGGAGTGTTGGCAGCCAATTAGAATAAAGCTCGTGGTCGGGAGGATCCGCGGATCCTCCGTGCCTCTATATATCGCTAGCCCCGTGGTGCGTTTTAAGTTGGGGGATTAGGTCACCTTGAATCCTGAGGGTCCTTGGGGCCCAACTAGCCCACTAGGTACTTCCAGTAAGCACCACAGGCCTGCGTTGCAACGCCTGTAACAAATTGTGCAGTTGTGGTTAGGTAGTGAAGAGGGTCGTGCTGGGGGTAGTGTTTTAGGGTTTAGGGTAGTGCAGTGGTGTTCGGGCAGTGTAGGGGGTCTTGCTGGGGCTGGTGTTTCAGGGTTTAGGGCAGTGCAGTGGTGTTCGGGCAGTGTAGGGGGTCGTGCTGGGGGTGGTGTTTCAGGGTTTAGGGCAGTGCAGTGGTGTTCGGGCAGTGTAGGGGTCTTGCTGGGGCTGGTGTTTCAGGGTTTAGGGCAGTGCAGTGGTGTTCGGGCAGTGTAGGGGTTGTGCTGGAGGTGGTGTTTCAGGGTTTAGGGCAGTGCAGTGGTGTTCGTGCAGTGTAGGGGTGGTGTTTCAGGGTTTAGGGCAGTGGTGTTCAGGCAGTGTAGGGGGTCTTGCTGGGGTTGATGTTTCAGGGTTTAGGGCAGTGCAGTGGTGTTCGGGCAGTGTAGGGGGTCGTGCTGGGGGTGGTGTTTCAGGGTTTAGGGCAGTGCAGTGGTGTTTGGGCAGTGTACGGGGTTGTGCTGGGGCTGGTGTTTCAGGGTTTAGGGCAGTGCAGTGGTGTTCGGGCAGTGTAGGGGGTCGTGCTGGGGGTGGTGTTTCAGGGTTTAGGGCAGTGCAGTGGTGTTCGGGCAGTGTAGGGGGTTGTGCTGGGGCTGGTGTTTCATGGTTTAGGGCAGTGCAGTGGTGTTCGGGCAGTGTAGGGGGTTGTGCTGGGGCTTCATGGTTTAGGGCAGTGCAGTAGTGTTCGGGCAGTGTAGGGGGTCGTGCTGGGGGTGGTGTTTCAGGGTTTAGGGCAGTGCAGTGGTGTTCGGGCAGTGTAGGGGTCATGCTGGGGGTGGTGTTTCAGTGTTTAGTGCAGTGCAGTGGTGTACGGGCAGTGTAGGGGGTCTTGCTGGGGGTGGTGTTTCAGGGTTTAGGGCAGTGATGTTCGGGCAGTGTAGGGGGTCTTGCTGGGGGTAGTGTTTCAGGGTTTAGGGCAGTGCAGTAGTGTTCGGGCAGTGTAGGGGATCGTGCAGGGGTGGTGTTTCAGGGTTTAGGGCAGTGCAGTGGTGTTCGGGCAGTGTAGGGGGTTGTGCTGGGGGTGGTGTTTCAGGGTTTAGGGCAGTGCAGTGGTGCTCGGGCAGTGTAGGGGGTCGTGCAGGGGGTGGTGTTTCAGGGTTTAGGGCAGTGCAGTGGTGTTCGGGCAGTGTAGGGGTCGTGCTGGTGCTGGTGTTTCAGGGTTTAGGGCAGTGCAGTGGTGTTCGGGCAGTGTAGGGGGTCTTGCTGGGGGTGGTGTTTCAGGGTTTAGGGCAGTGTTGTTCGGGCAGTGTAGGGGTCTTGCTGGGGGTGGTGTTTCCGGGTTTAGGGCAGTGCAGTGGTGTTCGGGCAGTGTAGGGGGTCTTGCTGGGGGTAGTGTTTCAGGGTTTAGGGCAGTGCAGTGGTGTTCGTGCAGTGTAGGGGTCGTGCTGGGGATGGTGTTTCAGGGTTTAGGGCAGTGCAGTAGTGTTCGGGCAGTGTAGGGAGTCGTGCAGGGGGTGGTGTTTCAAGGTTTAGGGCAGTGCAGTGGTGTTCGGGCAGTGTAGGGGGTCGTGCTGGGGGTGGTGTTTCAGGGTTTAGGGCAGTGCAGTGGTGTTCGGGCAGTGTAGGGGGTCAGGCTGGGGGTGGTGTTTCAGGGTTTAGGGCAGTGGTGTTCGGGCAGTGTAGGGGTTCTTGCTGGGGGTGATGTTTCAGGGTTTAGGGCAGTGCAGTGGTGTTCGGGCAGTGTAGGAGGTCTTGCTGGGGGTAGTGTTTCAGGGTTTAGGGCAGTGCAGTGGTGTTCGGGCAGTGTAGGGGTCATGCTGGTGGTGGTATTTCAGGGTTTAGGGCAGTGCAGTGGTGTTCGGGCAGTGTAGGGGGTCGTGAAGGGGGTGGTGTTTCAGGGTTTAGGGCAGTGCAGTGGTGTTCGGGCAGTGTAGGGGGTCGTGAAGGGGGTGGTGTTTCAGGGTTTAGGGCAGTGCAGTGGTGTTCGGGCAGTGTAGGGGGTCGTGCTAGGGTATGTGTTTCAGGGTTTAAGGCAGTGCAGTGGTGTTCGGGCAGTGTAGGGGTTCTTGCTGGGGGTGATGTTTCACGGTTTAGGGCAGTGCAGTGGTGTTCGGGCAGTGTAGGAGGTCTTGCTGGGGGTAGTGTTTCAGGGTTTAGGGCCGTGCAGTGGTGTTCGGGCAGTGTAGGGGTCATGCTGGGGGTGGTGTTTCAGGGTTTAGGGCAGTGCAGTGGTGTTCGGGCAGTGTAGGGGGTCGTGAAGGGGGTGGTGTTTCAGGGTTTAGGGCAGTGCAGTGGTGTTCGGGCAGTGTAGGGGGTCTTGCTAGGGTATGTGTTTCAGGGTTTAGGGCAGTGCAGTGGTGTTCGGGCAGTGTAGGGGGTCATGCTGGGGGTAGTGTTTTAGGGTTTAAGGTAGTGCAGTGGTGTTTGTGTAGTGTAGGGGTCGTGCTGGGGGCAGTGTTTTAGGGTTTAGGGTAGTGCAGTGGTGCTTGTGTAGTGTAGGGGTCGTGCTGGGGGTAGTGTTTTAGGGTTGTGCAGTGGTGTTTGGGTAGTGTAGGGGGTCGTGCTGGGGGTAGTGTTTTAGGATTTAGGTTAGTGCAGTGGTGTTGGGGTAGTGTTTTAGGGTTTAGGGTAGTGCAGTGGTGTTTGTGTAGTGTAGGGGGTCATGCTGGGGGTAGTGTTTTAGGGTTTAGGATAGTGCAGTGGTGCTTGTGTAGTGTAGGGGGTCGTGCTGGGGTAGTGTTTTAGGGATTAGGGTAGTGCAGTGGTGTTTTTGTAGTGTAGGGGGTCATGTTTTAAGATGCAACGCTCCAATACCTGACCAGTCTGCACTACATAAAACTGCAAAAAACTAAAAATAAAAAGTGTTTTGCACACTTTTGTCATTGGGCTATATGTGGGCTACATCTGGATAATATGTGTGCTACATTTGGGCTCTTTTTCACTGGTGGCCATCTTGGAAGACTTCTTTGTTATGAAGTTTCCTAATTTCCTCTTTACTGCAGTCTCCTCAGTAGGAAATGCTTTCAGTTTTTTACTTTGATTCCATCAAGAAGGCATTCAGATGTGTCACACATTTGCCATAAATTCAGAATGTTATTACTCTAGTTGTTCATTAGATCACTGTAGTAAAGCTACTGCTCACCAAGGCGTTAACTGGAAGTCTACTGCTGGTATTGAAAGTGATTGTTTCAGTCTGCATGTCAGAATTTTCTAATGAAATAGAAGAGGATTTGAGATCTCACTTAAAACATGCACTAAATTTTCTTTTTGCAGCACTAACCATAATTTCTATGGCAAAATGAACCCCTCATTTTGTTCCTTTTAAATTAAATGTTTTAAGTGTTACCAGTTTATTCCAATCAAGATGGCTTCAGGTGTGCCATACTTTTGTCATAAGTAAGGCTGTTAGCACTCTAGTTGTTCTTTAGAACACTCTGGGAAGCTGCAGTAGAACACAAAGGCATCAACTGACAGGCTGCTCCTGTTGAAATATAACAGGAAGATATTTGAGATCACACTTGAAACATGTCCTAATTTTTCTTTCCAGAGCACTAACCATAATTTCTATGACAAGATGAACCCCATCATTTTGTTCCTTTTAAATTAAATGTTTTAAGTGTTACCAGTTTATTCCAATCAAGATGGCTTCAGGTGTGCCATACTTTTGTCATAAGTAAGACTGTTAGCGCTCTAGTTGTTCTTTAGAACACTCTGGGAAGCTGCAGTAGAACACAAAGGAATCAACTGACAGTCTCTGCCCTTGTTGGATGTACATGTTTTACTGAGAATGTCAGACTTCATTCTCACATGACTGAGAAAGATAATGTGAATTTACAGAAAATATGCTCTCATTTTAGCTTCTGGGGCACCTTCCAAAACTGTATGGGACAAGCATGTGAAAATAGTTCTCTCAAACATGATTCATGATATCCCAGCAGAAGGTTTTTCACAGGGTAAAATCACCTTAGAACACACCACAATTCCTGAAATTAGTATGGTACCATCAACAAATGAATTCTAATGTAACTAAAGTCTGTTATCACCCTTTATAGTTCTCCTTTGGCAACCCTCAAAATCTTCGATTCACTACAATGCATTTCAATGGGGTACTATCATTTATATTGGTCTCAAGATGGCTGCCAGCAATTCCAGGATGAAGTGCTGACAGCCAATCAGATCTCACGATGACATGTGTGGTTAGGCTCCGCCCAGATATATATGTGTTTTTACTTTTGATTTTTCAGCAACTACTGAACGGATTTACACCATTTAACAAAAGGGTTCTTTCTGAACCAAGAACTACCTCTTTGCCAAATTTGGTGGAATTCCGTTCAGCAGTTCGGGCTGTAGCCGTGTCTAAAGTTTCCTATGGGAAAATGAATGGGGAAAACACGTTTGGGACCCCTTTCTCGGCCCCCGCTTGACGAATCACCCTGAGACTTTCAGGGTAGGAGCGGACCGGAGCGGGCCATAAAGTTTGAAAATTTTGCGAAGATTCGTCAACCGACGCAAGAGTTATTTCAAATAGAATGTCGCGGATTTCTAGGGAAAATAGGTCCTAACTATAACTCATCTACTGGCGACCGCCAGTAGATAATGTATATATATATATATATCACCTACGGCAGTCGCCAGTAGGTAGTTATAGTTAGGACCTAGTTTCCATAGGAAAAACGTTTTTTCTTTTCCCAATAACTTTGGCGCCGGTTGACAAATCGTCTCGAAAGTTTCAAAACTAGTGTGGCGCTCTGGTCAGCTCCTGTCCTGAAAGTTTCGGGGTGATTCGACAAGCGGGGGCCAAGAAAAAAGGGGGTCCCAAAATGCGTTTTCCCAATGTTAATTTTCATAGGGAACTTTAGACAAAGCTACAGCCGAACTGCTGAACGGAATTACACCAAATTTGGCAAAAGGTAGCCCTGGGTTCAGAAAGAGCCCTTTTTTAAATGTTGTAAATCCGTTCAGTAGTTGCTGAGAAATTTAAAAAAGAAAAAATATCGATAGCTGTGTCCCTTAATCCTCCCGAGCACGAGCTCAATTCTGATTGGCTGCCAACACTCCAAACCAGGAAGTGTTGGCAGCCATCTTGTGACTCGGTAGAACAGAGTCACAAGAAATCAGTAGAAAAAAGGTTAAAAAACAAGAAAAGCGGGCAGGGAAGAAACACCCTGACCCCCTAGGCCTGCTCAGTGGGTCTCACAGGCACCCGCAGGGCCCAAAAAAGCATTTTTTTTTTTAAAAACATGAGAATTTGCGTTGGGGTCGCGAATCCCACCGAAAATTTTTAAAAATGGAGCGCGGGCTCCCGTGCTTCATTTTAATGAGGCCCCCGGGTGGGCCAGGTCCCGGGGGCAATGTCCCAAAAAAATAGAGTGGGCCCGCAGGGGCCCCTGCATCCCCAGGGACTGCCACCTTCCCAGGGCTATGCTAGTTATGTGTGGGGGGCACGCAGCCCCCCCAGGGACCCCCACCTCCCTGGGGCTTTAACCAAAATGAATGCGTGGGGGGTCCCACCCCCCCACACTGCCCCAGGGACCGTCACCTCCCCAGGGCTTTTTTAATTGTATGTGGTGGGCACGCGGCCCCCTGCACACCCCGCAACCCCGGGGACTGCAACCTCCCCTGGGGTTTTATGAATGCATGGGGGGCTCAATCCCCCCACGCTGCCCCGGGGGCCACCACCTCCCCGGGGCACTCTATATTTAAATTCGGGAGTCCGTTACGGACCCCCATGCCCCGGGGACCACCACCTCCCCGAGGCTTTAAAATGAAGGGATGGGGGCCGCGCGGCCCCCCTCTTGGAGCCCTTGATTGCCCTGGGAACCAGCACCCCCCAGGGGCGGCTCCTGCAGTGTCCCGGGGTTTCCACCCCGGGACACTGCTGTTTGCTATGGCAGGGAGGGAGCCAAGCGGCGCCCGCCCTGTCATAGCAAACTCTGCTTTGCTTCCTTGATGTCAGCAGCTCCCCTTGCTCAAAAGCAATGCCAGCTCCCGCAGGAGCCGGGGAGCCGGTTGGACCATGGGGGCATTAAGGCTCCACCCATGGTCCCCAACGGAGAGGCCATGCCCTGGGGGATGGGGTCCCCGGGACCGAAACTGGCCTCGGGAGGGGGGCCGCACGGCCCCCTTCCTGTTTTTTTATTTTGAAAATGTAAAACAAAGGTCAGGCTCTGGGGGATGGGGTACCCAGGGCCCCAAATAATGTAAAAGAAGGGGGGCCACACAGCCCCCCGTCTAAAAAAAAAAGCTGGCATTGCGCCGGGGGCCCCGCCCCCTCCCTGCAGCACTCAGCAAACGCGACCCCTGGCGCTGCTAAGTTGGGGAATTAATTCCCTTGAATACTGAGGGTCCCTGGGGCCAACTAGCCCACCAGGTACCTCCAGTTTGCGCCAGAGAGCTGCGCTGCAGAGAGGTGGTCTGAGGCCACGCCCCTTTTTACACCACTCTGCAACGCAGCTCTGTGGCGCTTACTGGAGGTACCTGGTGGGCTAGTTGGCCCCCAGGGACCATCAGGATTCAAGGGGACTTAATCCCCCAACTTAGAACGTGCCAGGGGGCGTGTTTGCAAAGTGGTGGAGAAAGGGGGCGTGGCCTGTGTCCACCTCTCTGCAGTCGATCTCTGTGGTGCTTACTGGAGGTACCTGGTGCGCAAGTTGGCCCCCAGGGACCCTCAGTATTCATGGGGAATTAATCCCCCAACGTAGAATGCAACAGGGGGTGCGTTTGCAGAGTGGTGGAGAAAGGGGGCGTGGCCTGTGTCCACCTCTCTGCAATCGAGCTCTCTGGCACTTACTGGAGGTACCTGGTGGGCAAGTTAGCCCCTAGGGACCCTCAGTATTCAAGGGGAACTAATCCCCCAAGTTACAACGCGCCAGGGGGCGCGTTTGCACAGTGGTGCAGGGAGGGGGTGGGGCCTGATAAAACACGTGTGCAAACGCGCCCCCTGGCACGTTGTAAATTGGGGGATTAACTCTCCTTCAATCCTGAGGGTCCCTGGAGGCAAACTAGCCCACCAGGTACCTCCAGTATGGGCCACAGAGCTGTGTTGCAGAGAGGTGGTCCGAGGCCACGCCCCTTTTTACACCACTCTGCAAATGTGCCTCTTGGCGCACTGGTGGTGGGGCGATGAGGTCCTCTTGTGTCCTGAGGACCTCAGGACACAAGTGGACTTCATCCCCCGAGCAGCAGTGCACCAAGAGGTGCGTTTGCAGAGTGGTGTAAAAAGGGAACGTGGCCTCGGACCACCTCTCTGCAATCCAGCTGTGTGGCGCTTACAGGAGGTACCTGGAGGGCTAGTTGGCCACCCGGGACCCTCAGTATTCAAGGGGACTTAATCCCCCAACTTAGAACGCGCCAGGGGGCACATTTGCAGAGTGGTGGAGAAAGGGGGCGTGGGCTTTGTCCACCTCTCAGCAATCCCACTGTGTGGGGCTTACTGGAGATAAGAGGTAGGCTAGTTGGCCCCTAAAGGACCCCCAGCAGCGAAGGGGACTTCACCCCCATCCAAGAGCGCGCCAGGGAGCGCATTTGTAGAGTGGTGGGCAAAAGGGCGTGGCTTGCTCTTCGAACTTAGCAATGCTGCTGTGTGGGACTCACTGGAGGTAATAAGAGGGGTAGTTGTCCCCCAAAGATGTCCTTGGGGGCCAACTACCCCTCTTGTTACCTCCAGTAAGTCCCGCACAGTGGGATTGCTAAGACGTCTTCGGAGGCCATGCCCCCCATTCTTCACCATTCTGCAAACGCACCTCCTGGCAGACTACGGGATGGGGGATGAAGTCTAATTTCCTCCTGAGGTACTTTGGGGGCCAAGAAGCCCTACTGGTACCTCCTGTAAGCCCTACGCACCAGAATTCCTGAGCGCTGGTCGGAGGCCCAGCACCCTTTCTCCACCACTCTGCAAACGCGACTACTAGTTAAAGAAGTGTTTGCAATGTAATAGGTTTGGCATTTGCGAGAATTAGAGCTATTGGCGTTGTAAATGCAAAAGTTTTGTACTAATGTTTTTGGAGTGGAGTGGATGTACGTTGTGTGTAGTGGAATTATGTGGTATGTTGTACAGTGAAATTATGTGGACAGAAAGTATGTGGCATTTAGTGTATAGGAATTATGTAGAGTGGGATTATGTGTTATGGAGAGTAATTATGTGGTATGGTAGTTTGTGTTGTGGAGTGGTAACCTCAGGTTTAGTCTTCCTCGTTTCCATAGAAGCTCAACTATGAACTCAGTGAGACAAAAAAAGATGGAATCACTGAGGAGCACTTCTGGACCTAGTCAGAGGTATGAGCAGGGCCACTAGAATTATGCGACTGTTTGGCTGCACCGACTTTCGCACAATTATACATTTTCTGCATTAGCCACAAAATTCATCATCTGCACCCTAATCTGCAGATTTGAACAAAAAAAGCCTTGTTTCTAGCTGAAACGGGTCAAACGTTACCAAAAATGCAGCAACAAGTGCTACAGCGTGGTGGAAGGGCCTTTGCAAACCTAGAATGGTCACCAGTTACTTATTGCTAAATGTGGTTGTTAAATTGGTACTAATGGTCTGCAAGCCACTCTTGCTTCTCTCTGCTCCTCTCGTGCCTCTTTCTGCATTTCTGATGCTTCTTTCTGCACATTTCTTTCTTTTTCTGCACTTCTCTTGACCTTATTCTGCAAATCTCTTGTACTTTCTGCACCTCTCTTCCCTCTTTCTGCACGTCTGTTGCCTCTTTCTGCACCTCATTTGCTTCTTTCTGCACCCCTGTTGTCTCTTTCTGCACTCGTCTTCCCTCTTTCTGTACCCTTCCTGCCTGTTTTTGCATCTCACTTGCCTCTTTCTGCACTTTTCTTGCTTCTTTCTACACCTCTGTTGCTTCTTTCAGCAATTCTCTTGCCTCTTTTTTCACTTCTCTTGCATGTTTCTGCACTTCTCTTGCCTCTTTCTGCACCCCTGTTGCTTCATTCTGCACTTTCCAATCTTCTTTCTGCACCTGTCTGTAGGAAGGTGGAATCTGACTGCATGGTTGCCCCCCCTTTTTCCTGGTGCCCCCGTACAGACTTCAAAGCACTCTTGGAGTGCACCCACCCAGCCCCAATACACTAACGCCTGTCTGGGAGGTGGTCACACCTCCCTGTGACAGGAAACCTATTGTCCAGGCCTCCCCTGCCGGAGTTTCGGTCAGCAGTAGGAGGTCAGACTCGTGTCTGTGGCGGCAGCATCCATTTTGTGATGCCAGGGCTCTTCTAAGTTGGTACCGGGTATACCGGTGCTGTCATGTCTCTCCCTCTAGAAGGGTGGGATCATACTCCCACACCAGTTACTGGTGTGGGGGTATGATTCCAAGGTGTTTGACACCAAACACAACATGTTTCTGTGCAGCCATCCCAAAGTTAGCATTTACTGTTTAGATATAATGCACTTAAGAGTATATGGTCAGGCTGCGCCACTGACAACCCCGGAGAATAGATTCTGAAGGCTGCAGAGGGGTTCTGCTCATGCAGGGGCACCCTCTCACATAAAACCAAGCACCCTGCCTTCAGGATCGATAAGGCCTGCTATAGGGGTGGCTGATAGGTTTATATGTGCAGTGCTAGGTGAGATACAGTGAACCTATATCTCTGTAAGGGGTGCACGCATCACCTTACCCAGGCTGCAGTAGCAAACCTGTGGTGTCAGTTTAGATAGCTTCCCAGGGGTGGCACAATACATGCTGCAGCCCCTGGTAGGCCTCTGGGGTACCTATGCCCTGAGTACATAGTGTACCATATACTAGGGACTCATAAGGGTACCCCAGAATCCAATCTGGAGTGTACCTAAGGTACCTCAAATCAATTTAGAGAGAAAGCAGATAGGCTGGGGCCCTGAATAGCAGGGTCCCTGCCAGACTAGGTCGAAAATCAGTGCTACATCAGAAAAAAAGTGTGGGTAACCATAAGAAGCAGATCCTACTCTCCTACACAACCCCCCCCAAACGCAGGGACATTAAACTAACTTTGACCAGTTGAGTCTTTATGTTCTAAGTGGAAATATCTGGAGAGTCCATCTGCATTGGCATGGTTACTCGCAGGTCTATGTTCCACTGTATAGTCCATCCCCTATAGGGAAATGGACCACCTTAAAAGTTTGGGGTTTTCACCCTTCATCTGTTTTAGCCATAAGAGGGGCTTATGGTCTGTCTGAACAATGAAGTGAGTGCCAAACAAGTATGGCTGCAACTTCTTCAGAGCCCAAACCACAGCAAAGGCCTCCCTCTCTATGGCTGACCAACGTTTCTCTCTGGGAGTCAGTCTTCTGCTAATAAAAGCTACTGGCTGGTCCTGACCTTCATCATTCAATTGTGATAACACTGCCCCTACCCCCAACTCAGATGCATCTGTTTGGACAATGAATTGCTTGGAGTAATCAGGACTTTGCAGAATGGGAGCAGTGCACATGGCCTGCTTTAGGTCATGAATGCCTTTTGACAGCTAACTGTCCACTGAATTTTTTTGGCATTCTTTTAGAAGTTAAGTCATTCAGGGGTGTCACTATGGATCCATACCCCTTGACAAATCTCCTATAGTACCCAGTCAGGCCCAAGAAAGCTCTAACCTGAGTCTGGGTGGTGGGAGCAACCCAGTCCATGATGGTCTGGATTTTGCTCTGCAATGGTTGAACCTGGCCTCCACCCACAAGGTGGCCCAGGTACACAACCTGACTCTGCCCTATCTGGCACTTAGTGGCCTTGATAGTCAGGCCTGCCTTTTGCAGGGCCTCCAAAACATTTCTCAGGTGGACCAGGTGATCCTCCCAGGTGAAGCTAAAGACAGCAATATCATCTAGATATGCTGCACTATAGGCCTCCAGCCCTGTAAGGGCTTTATTCACCAACCTTTGAAAAGTGGCAGGTGCATTTTTCAAATCAAAGGGCATCACCACAAATTGGTAGTGCCAACTAGGGGTAGAAAATGCTGTCTTGGCTTTTGCATCATCAGCTAGTCTGATCTGCCAGTAGCCAGCTGCCAAGTCAAATGTGCTTAGAAATTTGGCTGAGGCCAAAGTATCAATCAGCTCATCTGTTGGGGGGGTAGGATCTGCCTCTTATGGTTACCCCCACTTTTTGCTGATGTAACACTGTTTTTCGACCTAATCTGGTGGGGATCCTGCTAATCAGGACCCCAGCCTATCTGCTTTCACTCTAAATTGATGCCATGTACCTTAGGTACACTACAGACTGGATTCTGGGATACTCTTATAAGTCCCTAGTATATGGTACACTATGTACTCAGGGCATAGGTACCCCAGAGGCCTACCAGGGGCTGAAGCATGTATTGTGCCACCCCTGGGAAGCTATCTAAACTGACACCACATGTCTGCTACTGCAGCCTGGGTTAGGTGGTGCATGCACCCCTTACAGAGGTATAGGTTCACTATATCTCAGCTAACACTGCACATATAAACCTATCAGTCACCCCTATGGCAGGCCTTATCGATCCTGAAGGCAGGGTGCGGGGTTTTATGTGAGAGGGTGCCCCTGCATGAGCAGAGACCCTCTGCAGCCTTCGGAATCTATTCTCCGGGGTTGTCAGTGGTGCAGCCTGACCATATACTCTTAAGCGCATTATATCTAAACGGTAAATGCTAACTTTGGGATGGCTGCACGGAAACATGTCGTGTTTGGTGTCAAACTCCTTGGAATCATACCCCCACACCAGTAACTGGTGTGGGAGTATGATCCCACCCTTCTAGAGGGAGAGACATGGCAGCACCGGTATACCCGGTACCAACTTAGAAGAGCCCTGGCATCACAAAATGGTTGCTGCAGCCACAGACACGAGTCTGGCCTCCTGCTGCTGACCGAAACTACGGCAGGGGAGGCCTGGACAATAGGTTTCCTGTCACAGGGAGGTGTGACCACCTCCCAGACAGGACTTAGTGTATTGGGGCTGGGTGGGTGCACACCAAGAGTGCTTTGAAGTCCTGCACTGGGGACACATTTGGTGTCCCTGTGCATAGTCCAGTTCAAACCGGTTGCAGGGGCACTCAGCCCCTGCTCTGGCGTGAAACTGGACAATAGGAAATTGGTGTAGCCACCCCTCTTTCCAAACCCTCCCATAGGTGGGTCCCCAGAGTTAGTCCAACCGCTTCCTTAGGTATAAGTAAGGAACCCCTGGCAACAGGACTTTAGATATCCCTGGATGAAACTCTGAAGCTGAATCCTGGAACTTCAACGCTCTACTAAAGACTAGAGGACAAAAGAAATCTCCCTTCGGGTCATGGAGTGACTCCCCTGCTTGGCAGGCACCAACAAAGCATTTGCCTGTCTGCATCTCTGAAGCTCCTGCTGGACTCCGAAGTACTTGCAGCCCAGGGAGAGGATTTCCAGACATCTCAGAGGCCGTCCCGAGTCCCCAGAAAAGCTGAGACCCGCAGCCCTCGTGAGTAGCATTGAACCGGAACTCCTGGGTACCGTGCACATTTGCTAAGTGCATCAAATTCCCGACATCTCTCGAAGTCGTGCTTTGGGATACTTGTAGCCCAAGCACCAAGCACCATCTTCACTTAAGATTGTGGGCCTACACTCCATGAGTGTTCTGTGGGCCTACTCCTTGCTGTTCCGCTTGGGGCTCCTTCACGATCCCTGGTCCATTGACTGGTGGGTACCTGTGAAGGCAACTTTGATTTTACTAGGCCATCCCTGGTTGCTGTAGACGTGCCCTGACTCCCCACCAAGTGGTGAGTCCCCCGGACCTTGCTGGTCTGCACCGCAGCAGCTTTCTTCTTCCTGCATGGGTTGCCGTTGCCAAGGCTTGTTGGGTCCAATCTGGGCACCGACACTGCAGCACTCGACATCCATCGTGGGACAGCTCGAATCCAGCTCCTGGTTGTCGTCGACACCTCCTGGACCTCGTGGCTGTGGAGTCAAGCTGCACCTCTTTGCAGCTGAAGCACCCGACAGCGGTGGGCATTCGACTATCGTGCCCCTGGTCACTGACTAGTGACCCAGGCTCTGTCCCCTCTGCTTTCAGGTCTTCTTCATCTTCAATCCAGGCTTGGATCACCCCGGACACTTCTCCTTTCCACGGCAGCAGCACTTTCTTGAAGATCGCCATTGAAAACGACGGCGCGGCCCGACACCTTTTCACCCCTATGCACCCGGCTTCCCTGGGTGAGGTAACTCGAGTACTCCGGTGCTCCTGTGGGTGTTGGCCCTAGAACCCTTTAAGTCTAAAGGGGTTTGTTGAAAGTCCTCCTCCAAGTGTCCTTTTTCTTTAAATCTTGAACCGCGACTTTCCCCATAGAAGCTAACGGAGTTTGCGGTTGTGTTTACACACTGCACACGTCCCCCGTGGGTCCCCTGTGTCACTACCTTGGGTGGTTCCTTGTGGGCCCAGCGATTCTACCAGCTCTAGGCCTTGTGTCTAGACAAGTCGTGGTTCTTATACCACTTTCTTAATATATGGTTTGGTACGCCCCTAGGGCTAATCGTATATTGTGCTATTTACTGTACATTTGATTGCTTGTAATTGTGTGCTTTTACCTATAGCCTCATAAAGAGACTAGTAGGGAGTCTTTAATAATACATACATATATTTTATATATATACCTGGTGTGGTTCTCCTTTCATTTGGTCATTCAAGGGATTATATACTGGTAAAAAAAGCTGCTTTACATTCCTTCAAGACTTAGCCTGAAGGCTGCTCTCCACAGCTACCACTAGGATAGCTTTCTATAAAGGTTGTCTTTTAACCTATCATCAATAAGGGTTGTTTGGACTGGTGCAAGGTGCCCACTTTAATTAGTGGACAGCATATACCAAGCCAACTTCTCACATTGGTGTGCAGCGGTTGGGATTCAAGCTTGCTATTGTTTTATCAGATAATCTCGTGTGATTGACTAACTGAAAACCACTAAAGGTACCGAAGGTACATATAATTCAAGCGTAGAATACAGTAAGTTCTACTGAACTTAGAGTTCTGTGTCAAGGGCTTAGCACACCCTTTCTACAAATCAAGAGAGTTTAGTAGGCCACACTAGTGTAGGTAGGTGCACACACCACACCACACTAGCCATGTCTTCAAGGGCAGAACCCAGTGGGTCTGACCCCTCCAGGTATGACAAGGTGTCATTCCAAGAGTTGAGGGCCATGAGTACCTCTAGGCAACTGAAGACTGGGAAAAGTCCCACCACTCAGCATCTGATCCAGTTACTACTGGCAGATGACCTTAGTAAGGCCTTACAGACTGAAGGGGCAGGTAGAGGGGTTATGCCAGCAGACGAGGTAAGTCCAGGGAGTGAAGACAACCAGGACCTCACCTCTGAACCTGACCAGGTGGATCCAGTTGATCCTGACCTGGAAGAAAACATTCCTCCAGCAGGAGGAGGAGAAGGCCCCAGTGGTCCTCTCTTTCCCCTACCTGTAAGAATTAGAAGGGAGTCAAGAAGGCCCAGATCTCCTTCCCTGGAGTCTGTGCATTCTGACACCTCTGTAGGGACCTCTGTTTCCTCTCATAGAAGGGAGACCTCCCAAGAGAGGAACAATAGACTGCTCCAGTATGAAGAAGCTAGGCTTAGGATCAGAAGAGAGCAGGTAGCCTTAGACAGGGAGTCCCTGGAGCTTCAGAAGGCTTCAAAGAAGTTGGGGCTAGAGCCCCATGGTGGCAGCTACAGTGTCCCTAGAGGTAGAGATCATACTCATGACCATAGGAAACTGAATAAGATTGTCCCTCCCTACCAGAGTGGGGATGACATCCACAAGTGGATAACTGCACTTGAGAGGGCCTGTAAGGTACAGAGGGTCCCTCAGGAGCAGTGGGCAGCAATCTTGTGGCTCTCCTTTGCAGACAAAGGTAGAGACAAGCTCCTCACTGTTAGAGAAGAGGATGCTGATGATTACAAAGTCCTGAACAGTGCACTGATTGATGGGTTTGGCCTAACCACTGAACAATACAGGTTAAAGTTCAAAGATACCCAAAAGGCACAGACACAGGACTGGGTGGACTTTGTTGATTGTGCTGCTAAGGCTCTGGAAGGTTGGTTGCTTGGTAGTAGGGTGTGTGATTTCAAAGGATTATACAATTTAATCATGAGAGAGCAAATTCTTAATAACTGTCAAAACCAGCAGTTGCATCAGTACCTGGTGGACTCTGATCTGACCTCTCCCCAAGAATTGTGAAAGAAGGCAGACAAATGGGTCAGAACCAGGGTGAAGCAGAAAGTTCAGAACCAAGGTGGTGACCCTAAGAAGCAAGATTCCAAAAACTCTGATAAGGGTGGGGAGAAGGGTAAAGACCAGAAGTCTTCACAAGGTCCCCAAAAATCTGCATCTGGGGGGGGGAGTCCCAATCTAACAAAGGAAAAGGCCAGAAGAAACAATGGTGTAAAATCTGTAGACAGAAAACCCATTGGACTAGTGATTGTACCAAGTCCAAAGACTCAATTCTAGCTACCACTGCCCCTAAGGCACCTGTTCCCCCTAGTTCAGTTCCAAATGGTGGTACCCAGACAAAGGGCTTAGTAGGGTTAACCCTGGGATCTGAGGTGGACTCTGGCCTAGTCAGACTTCCAACCCAGGCTGTCCTGATCTGTGATGGGGGCTGTGAGAAGTTGGCCTGGTATATGCTGTCCACTAATTAAAGTGGGCACCTTGCACCAGTCCAAACAACCCTTATTGATGATAGGTTAAAAGACAACCTTTATAGAAAGCTATCCTAGTGGTAGCTGTGGAGAGCAGCCTTCAGGCTAAGTCTTGAAGGAATGTAAAGCCCTTTGTTTTACCAGTATATAATCCCTTGAATGACCAAATGAAAGGAGAACCACACCAGGTATATATATATAAAATATATGTATTTATTAATAAACACTCCCTACTAGTCTCTTTATGAGGCTAGAGGTCAAAGCACATAATTACAAGCAATCAAATAGACAATAAGTAGCACAATATAAGTTGAGCCCTAGGGGCGTACCAAACCATATACTAAGAAAGTGGTATAAGAACCATGACTTGACTAGACACAAGGCCTAGAGCCTGTAGAATCGCTGGGACCCCAAGGAACCACCCAAGGCAGTGACACAGGGGACCCACGGAGGACATGTGCAGTGTGAGAACACAGCCGTGAACTACCGTTAGCTTCTATGGGGAAAGTCGCGGTTCAAGATTTAAAGAAAAGGGACACTTAGGAGAGGACTTTCAACAAACCCCCTTAGACTTAAGGGGTTCTAGGGCCAACACCTACGGGAGCACCGGAGTACTCGAGTTACCTCACCCAGGGAAGCCGGGTGCATAGGTGTGAAAAGGTGTCGGGCCGCGTGCGTCGTTTTCAATGGCGATCTTGAAGAAAGTGCTGCTGCCGTGGAACGGTGAAGTGTCCAGGGTGATCCAACCCTGGATCGAAGATGAAGAAGACCTGAAAGCAGAGGGGATAGAGTCTAGGTCACTAGCCAGTGACCAGGGGCACGATAGTCGAATGCCCACCGATGTCGGGTACTTCAGGTGCGAAGAGGTGCAGTTTGACTCCACGAGGACCAGGAGGCGTCGATGACAACCAGGAGATGGATTTTAGCTGTCCCAAGAAGGATGTCGAGTGCTGTGGTGTCGGTGCCCAGATTGGACCCAACAAGGCTTGGCAACGGCAACCCACGTAGAAAGGAGAAAGGTGCTGCAGTGCAGACCAGCAAGGTCTGGGGGACTCACCACTTGGTGGGGAGTCAGGGCACATCTGGATCAATCAGAGAAGCCCAAAGAAAATCAAAGTTGCCCTCGCAGGGAACCACCAGTTGACGGACCAGGGATCGTGAAGGAGCCCCAAGCAGAACTGCAAGGAGTAGGCCCACGGAACACTCGTGGAGTGTAGGCCCACAATCTTTGGTGCAGATGGTGCTCGGGGTGGAGGATACAAGTAACTTAAAGCACGACTTCGGGAGATGTCGGGAAGTTGATGCACTTAGCAATGTGCACGGTGGCCAGGAGTTCCGGTTCCACGCTACTCACGAGGGCTGCGGGTCTCAGCTTTGCTGGGGACTCGGGTCGGCCTCTGAGATATCTGGAAATCCTCTTCCTGTGCACAAGTACTTCGGAGTCCGGCGGGAGCTTCGAGGTTGCAGACCAGCAAAATGCTTCATTGGTGCCTGCCAAGCAGGGGAGTCACTCCTTGACCCCAAGGAAGATTCTTCAGTCTTCTAGTCTTGACTAGAAAGTCGAAGGTCCAGGATTCAGCTACAGAGTTTCGTCCAGGGATATCTAAAGTTCTGTTGCCAGGGGTTCCTTACTTATACTAAAGAAAGGGGTTGGACTAACTCTGGGGACCCACCGATGGGAGGGTTTGGAAAGAGGGGTGGCTACACCCATTTCCTTTGTCCAGTTTCGCGCCAGAGCAGGGGCTGAGTGCCCCTGCAACCGATTTGAACTGGACTATGCACAGGGACACCAAATGTGCCCCCAGTGCAGGACTTCAAAGCACTCTTGGAGTGCAACCCATCCAGCCCCAATACACTAAGGCCTGTCTGAGAGGTGATCACACCTCCCTGTGACAGGAAACCTATTGTCCAGGCCTCCCCTGCTGGAGTTTCGGTCAGCAGTAGGAGGCCAGACTCGTGTCTGTGGCTGCAGCATCCATTTTGTGATGCCAGGGCTCTATTAGGTTTCTACCGGGTAGATCGGTGCAGACATGTCTTTCCCTCTAGAAGGGTGGGATCATACTCCCACACCAGTTACTGGTGTGGGGGTATGATTCCAAGGTGTTTGACACCAAACACGACATGTTTCCGTGCAGCCAGTCCAAAGTTTGCATTTACCGTTTAAGATATAATGCGCTTAAGAGTATATGGTCAGGCTGCACCACTGACAACCCCGGAGAATAGATTCCGAAGGCTGCAGAGGGGCTCTGCTCATGCAGGGGCACCCCCTCACATATAACCAAGCACCCTGCCCTCAGGATCGATAAGGCCTGCCATAGGGGTGACTGATAGGTTTATATGTGCAGTGCTAGGTGAGATATAGTGAACCTATACCTCTGTAAGGGGTGCATGCACCACCTTACCCAGGCTGCAGTAGCAGACCTGTGGTGTCAGTTTAGATAGCTTCCCAGGGGTGACACAACACATGCTGCAGCCCCTGGTAGGCCTCTGGGGTCCCTATGCCCTGAGTACCTAGTGTCATCAAATAGGTGGTGTGCACACCGTCGTTTTTCATTTTAATCATTCACTTAAACATTCATCTTTTAAGATGCGTGCGTGAACTGGGCAGTGCCTTGCCCTGTTAGACACAAACGATTCAATGTGAAAGTGGGGAGCATAATTATGTTCCACTCCCAGTCGCACTGCGTTGGAGGATATATCATCCTGTTTCCAATTTCCACATGTAATTTATTCCATTTTTAATCAAGATTAATCCACTTTGTTCTCCCAATTTTTAAAGGCTTTTCTTTTTCGTAATCCACAAACATGATATATCCTGCGTTTTGAATGCTTCCCATATTCAAAATGTGCCCATCCGGACCTCTTCAAGAATACGAACAGAACGCAAGATTCATCCAACACAGCATCTCTTTATTGGCACCCAATGCATTTCGGGCTTATAATAGCCATTCGTCAGGGGTAACTGCAATTAAATCATTTCAAACAAAACACATCATTACTGTATTATCCTTCGTCAAACGTGTACAGTTCATCATATTTGCAATTATTTAATATGTGAAACATTGTAGCCGTACCACCCGTTCCCCGTGCATGTCACCAAAACAAAACCACCCCAGAATTATTATGAACTGTTTGCCCCTGTGTACCTAACCAATCAGCTTCCCCCATGAACCGTGCTGTGTTTCATACAATCTCACCTAATACCAAACATATACCCTCAGACATACTCATCCGCATCACTAACCACTCACTCTCTTACATACTCACCAACCTTGCATGTAAAAACTGTTCCCTACATTAACCGCACGTTTTACCCAGCACCTACACACGATCTTTTGCCCTCTCACCAATCGTTCTCATCACTAATCATTCACTCTCTTCTGCATACCTACATTCACGCCTTGCTCACGTTTCCTTAACTAAACACTGAATTAATCGCGCATATACACGCCCTCCCAATTCTCTCCGCTACCCAATTTGGAACAGGACATACTCGCGCACTCCATTCATCGACACGTACCTGCCAAACGACGCTTTCCTCTTAACGTCCACTTCCATGCAAATGCAATCACCACCTCGTGACTCCACCTTTTAAACATAACACTCCTCCTCCAGTACAAAAAACCAAACACCTGACTCGGACCACTCCCTAAACCCGTCTCCTATACTTCAAATCCCATAATCCACTGTAAAAGAACCATTGTATGCTGAAAAAGCAGAAACAAAAACGTGAAAAAACTACAATGATGCAAATATTTTGTCAATCTGTATAGTCCGAAATGCATTGGGTGCCAATAAAGAGATGCTGTTTTGGATGAATCTTGCGTTCTGTTCGTATTCTTGAAGAGGTCCGGATGGGCACATTTTGAATATGGGAAGCATTCAAAACGCAGGATAAGTCATGTTTGTGGATTACGAAAAAGAAAAGCCTTTAAAAATTGGGAGAACAAAGTGGATTAATCTTGATTAAAAATGGAATAAATTACATGTGGAAATTGGAAACAGGATGATATATCCTCCAACGCAGTGCGACTGGGAGTGGAACATAATTATGCTCCCCACTTTCACACTTGGGGGCAGATTTACAAGCCCCCTGCGCCACCAGTACGTCACTTTTTGTGACGTACTGGTGGCGCAGGGGGCTGCTCCATATTTACAAGGAGAGGAAAAGCCACCCTGCGTGACTTTTCCTCTCCTTGTAAATATGGCCCCTTCACACACAGCACTTTGCGGTGAAGGGGCGTTCCATGGGTGTTGCTGTGGGTGTTCCCACGTAGCACTCATGGAACAAGACACATCTCCAGAATTACGAGAAATCGTAACTCTGGAGATGCGTCTGAAAGCTACGCCACCCTAGAGGTGGCGTAGCGAGCGCACCGAGGAGAAATGTTTTCATTTCTCTCGTTTCTCTTTCAATGCGTGCTGCATTCTGCAGCACGCATTGAAAGAGGAAAATGGTTGTAGTGATTGCTTTGTGCAGGAAGGTTCCCCTTCCTGCACAAAAACAATCTCCCACGACGCAGGCATCCTTGCACCATGGTGCAAGGGTGCCTGCGCCGACGCATGGCTGCAGTTTGTGCGCCAGCGCAGGGGAAGCACAGAGGATGCGACATATTCTTGTAAATATGTCGCATCCCTGTGCTTTCAAACTAACGCAGCATGGCGCAGCAAAATGACTTGCTGCGCCGTGCTGCGTTAGTTAATTGTAAATCTGCCCCTGAGTACCTAGTGTACCATATACTAGGGACTCATAAGGGTACCCCAAAATCCAATCTGGAGTGTTCCTAAGGTACATGCAATCAATTTAGAGGGAATACAGATAGGCTTGGGTCCTGATTAGCAGGATCCCAGCCAGGCTAGGTCAAAAAACAATGATACATCAGCAAAAAGTGGGGGTAACCATAAGAGGCAGATCCTACTCTCCTACACAACCCCCCCGCCAAACGCAGGGACATTAAACTAACCTTGACCAGTTGAGTCTTCATGTTCTAAGTGGAAATATCTGGAGAGTCCATCTGCATTGGCATGGTTACTTCCAGGTCTATGTTCCACTGTATAGTCCATCCCCTGTAGGGAAATGGACCACCTCAAAAGTTTGGGGTTTTCACCCTTCATTAGTTTTAGCCATAAGAGGGGCTTATGGTCGGTCTGAACAATGAAGTGAGTGCCAAACAAGTATGGCCTCAACTTCTTCAGGGCCCAAACCACAGCAAAGGCCTCCCTCTCAATAGCTGACCAACGTTTCTCTCTAGGAGTCAGCCTTCTGCTAATAAAAGCTACTGGCTGGTCTTGACCTTCATCATTCAATTGTGACAGTAAAGCCCCTACCCCCAACTCAGATGCATCTGTTTGGACAATGAATTGCTTGGAGTAATGCTGTCTTGGCTTTTGCATCTTCAGCTAGTCTGATCTGCCAGTAGCCAGCTGTCAAGTCGAATGTGCTTAGAAACTTGGCTGAGGCCAGAGTATCAATCAGCTCATCTGCCCTTGGAATTGGATGGGCATACGTCCTAGTGACTGCATTGAGACCCCTGTAGTCCACACAAAACCTCATCTCTCGCTTACCACCCTGGGTTTGAGGTTTAGGCACCAAGACTACTGGACTAGCCCAAGGGCTATCTGAGGGTTCAATAACTCCCAAATCCAACATTTTCTGGACTTCAGTCCTGATACAGTCCCTGACATGGTCAGGTTGCCTGTAGATCTTATTCTTCACAGGCCGACTGTCCCCAGTGTCCCCTTTATGAGTGCACCAGGTAGTCAGACTTGGAGTCAGTGAGAACATGTGCCTGTACTAATTGAGCACCTGTCTGCAATCAGCTTGTTGTTGGGCAGTGAGGCTGCCTGCCAAGGCTACACCATCAACTGACCCATCATCAGGGTTCTGTGAGAGCAGGTCAGGGAGTGGATCACTCTCTTCCTCCTGTCCCTCATCAGTAGCCATGAGCAAGCCCATGTCTGCCCTGTCAACATAAGGCTTTAATCTGTTGACATGGAGAAACCTGTGGAGGCTCCTGGGAGTTCCAAGGTCCACCAAGTAGGTAACCTCTCCCTTCTGCTCAACAATTGTATGGGGGCAATTCCATTTGTCCTGGAGGGCTGCTGGGGCCACAGGCTCCAACACCCACACTTTCTGTCCTGGCTGGTAGACAGTCAGCACATCCTTTTGGTCATGCCAGGCCTTCTGTGATTCCTGGCTAGCCTCAAGGTTTTTAGTTGCCTTTTTCATATACTCAGCCATCCTGGAGCGGAGACCAAGTACATAGTCCACTATGTCTTGTTTGGGAGGTTTGAGAGATAGCTCCCACCCCTCCTTCACCAGACACAAGGGACCCCTAACAGGATGCCCAAACAGAAGTTCAAAAGGGCTGTAACCAACCCCCTTCTGTGGAACCTCCCTATAGGCAAACAAAAGGCAGGGCAAGAGTATGTCCCATCTTCGCCTGAGCTTTTCTGGGAGCCCTTTAATCATACCCTTTAAGGTTTTGTTCAATCTCTCAACTAAACCATTGCATTGTGGGTGATAGGGTGTGGTGAATTTGTAATTCACTCCACACTCCTTCCACATAGCAGTTAAGTAACTAGACATGACGTTTGCATCCCTGTCTGATACTACCTCCTTAGGAAACCCCACTCTGGAAAAGATTCCAAGTAGGGCCCTGGCCACCACAGGAGCTGTAGTGGTCCTAAGGGGGATGGCTTCTGGGTACCTGGTAGCATGGTCCACCACCACCAGGATAAATCTGCGCCCAGAGGCTGTCTGAGGATCCATGGGGCCAACTATGTCAATCCCCACTCTTTCAAAGGGAACCCCCACCACAGGTAGTGGTATCAGGGGGGCCTTTGTGACACCACCTGCCTTGCCACTGGCCTGGCAGGTAATTCAAGAGCGACAACACTCTTTGGTGTCCTCAGCCATGTGAGGCCAGTGAAAGTATGGAACAATTCTGTCCCATGTCTTGTTCTGGCCTAGGTGTCCTGCTAAGGGAATGTCATGGGCTAGTGTCAAGAGGAACCCCCTGAACTTTAGAGGTATGACCAACCTCCTGGCTACACCAGGCTTGGGGTCTCTATTCTCCGAGTACAGAAGTCCCTCATCCCAATAGATCCTATGGTTTCCACTAGCATTCCCAGCAGCCTCAGCAGCTGCTTGCTGTCTGACGGGTTCAAGAGAGGGGCAGCTCAGCTGCTCCTGGCTCAGATCTGCCCTGGAAGGGCCCCCTGCCCCCAAGAACTCAACCTGATCAGGTTCAAGCTCCTCTGGGACAGTTCCTTCTTCAGGCTCAAGATCAGCTCCCTCAAGAGTCTGATCCTCTGTCTGAGGCAGGGGGGAAGACACTGCCTTACCCCTACTGCTCCTTCTCTTGGAAGGCCCCTGGTCCATTCTTCCAGGATCCAGGGCCTGTTCAGTTTTAGACATTTTGGCCTGTGACCTGGTCACAGCAAACAAATCTGCAGGTATGCCAAGCATTTCTGCATGAGTCCTGAGCTCCACTTCAGCCCAAGCTGAAGTTTCTAAGTCATTACCAAGCAAGCATTCAACAGGGAGGTCTGCACTTACCACAACCTTCTTGAGGCCAGTTACCCCTCCCCAGGAGAAATTAACAACTGCCAGGGCATGGTCAGTCCTGACATTGCTAGCGTTGGTCACTTGGTACATTTCACCAAGTATGATTTGCTCAGGAGGTACCAGATCTTGTGTCACCATTGTGACACTTGCTCCAGTGTCCCTGAATGCCCAAGCCTGTTTTCCATTGATTAAAGGCTGCTGTCTGTATTTGCCCAAAATATTGGGACTCACAAAGGGGGACATATCCATGCCCCAATCACAGACTAGCACAGCCTGAGTTGGAACTCTGACTAGGCCAGAGTCCATCTCTGATCCCAGGGTCAACCCTACTAAACCCTTTGCCTGCGTACCACCATTTGAACTGAGCTAGGGGGAACAGGTGCCTTAGGGGCAATGGTGGCTGGAGTTGTCTCTTTAGACTTGGTGCCATCACTAGTCCAATGGGTTTTCTGTTTACAGATGTTACACCATGGTTTTCTTTGACCTTTTCCTTTATTGGACTGGGACTCCCCCCCAGATGCAGATCTTTGGGGACCTTGTGAAGACTTCTGGTCTTTACCCTTCTTCCCACCCTTATCAGAGCTTTTTGAATCTTGCTTCTTAAGGTCACCACTTTGGTTCTGAACTTTCTGCTTCACCCTGGTTCTGACCCATTTGTCTGCCTTCTTTCCCAACTCTTGGGGAGAGGTCAGATCAGAGTCCACCAGGTATTGATGCAACTGCTGGTTTTGACAGTTATTAAGAATCTGTTCTCTCATGATTAAATTGTATAATCCTTTGAAATCACACACTCTACTACCAAGCAACCAACCCTCCAGAGCCTTAGCAGCACAATCAACAAAGTCCACCCAGTCCAGTGTCTGTGCCTTTTGGGTATCTCTGAACTTTAACCTGTATTGTTCAGTGGTTAGGCCAAACCCATCAATCAGTGCACTCTTCAGGACTTGATAATCATCAGCATCCTCTTCTCTAACAGTGAGGAGCTTGTCTCTACCTTTGTCTGCAAAGGAGAGCCACAAGATTGCTGATCACTGCTCCTGGGGGACTCTCTGTACCTTGCAGGCCCTCTCAAGTGCAGTTATCCACTTGTGGATGTCATCCTCACTCTGGTAGGGAGGGACAATCTTGTTCAGGTTCCTATGGTCATGAGTATGATATCTACCTCTAGGGACACTGTTGCTGCCACCATGGGGCTCTAGCCCCAACTTCTTTGACTTTTTGTAAAGTTCTAGGGACTCCCTCTCTAAGGCTACCTGCTCTCTTCTGATCCTAAGCCTAGCTTCTTCATACTGGAGCAGTCTATTGTTCCTCTCTTGGGAGGTCTCCCTTCTATGAGAGGAGACAGAGGTCCCTACAGAGGTGTCAGAATGCACAGACTCCTGGGAAGGAGATCTGTTTCTTCTAGACTCTGCTAGTTCTTCCAGGTAGGGGGAAGAGAGGACCACTTGGGCCTTCTCCTCTTCTTGCTGGAGGAACTATTTCTTCCAGGTCAGGATCAACTAGATCCACCTGTTCAGTATCAGAGGTGTTGTCCTGGTTGTCTTCACCCCCTGGACTTACCTCCTTCACTGGCCCAACCGCTCCACCTACCCCTTCTGTCCCTAAGGCCTTACTAAGGTCATCTGCAGGTAGCAACTGGATCAGATGGTGAGTGCTGGGACTCTGTCCTGTCTTCAATTTTCTTGAGGTGCACATGGCCCTCAACTCTTGGAATGCCAACTGGTCATACCTAGAGGGGTTGGACCCACTGGGTCCAGCCTTTGAAGACATGTCTAGTGCGGTGTGGTGTGTGCAACTACCTACACTAGTGTGGCCTACTAAGCTCTCTTGAGTTGTAGAAAGGGTGTGCTAAGCCCTTGACACACAACTCTAAGTTCAGTAGAACTTATTGTATTCTAAGTTTGAATTTATATGTACCTTTGGTACCTTTAGTGGTTTTCAGTTAGTCGTTCACACGAGATTATCTGGTAAAACAATAGCAAGCTTGAATCCCAAACGCTGCACACCAATGTGAGAAGTTGGCCTGGTATATGCTGTCCACTAATTAAAGTGGGCACCTTGCACCAGTCCAAACAACCCTTATTGATGATAGGTTAAAAGACAACCTTTATAGAAACCTATCCTAGTGGTAGCTGTGGAGAGCAGCCTTCAGGCTAAGTCTTGAAGGAATGTAAATCTCCTTGTTTTACCAGTATATAATCCCTTGAATGACGAAATGAAAGGAGAATCACATCAGGTATATATATAAAATATATGTATTTATTAATAAACACTCCCTACTAGTTTCTTTATGAGGCTAGAGGTCAAAGCACATAATTACAAGCAATCAAATAGACAATAAGTAGCACAATATACGTTGAGCCCTAGGGGCGTACCAAACCATATACTAAGAAAGTGGTATAAGAACCACGACTTGACTAGACACAAGGCCTAGAGCCTGTAGAATCACTGGGACCCCAAGGAAACACCCAAGGCAGTGACACAGGGGACCCACGGAGGACGTGTTCAGTGTGAGAACACAGCCGCGAACTACCGTTAGCTTCTATGGGGAAAGTCGCGGTTCAAGATTTAAAGAAAAGGGACACTTAGGAGAGGACTTTCAACAAACCCCCTTAGACTTAAGGGGTTCTAGGGCCAACACCTACGGGAGCACCGGAGTACTCGAGTTACCTCACCCAGGGAAGCCGGGTGCATAGGTGTGAAAAGGTGTCAGGCCGCGTCGTCGTTTTCAATGGCGATCTTGAAGAAAGTGCTGCTGCCGTGGAACGGAGAAGTGTCAGTGGTGATCCAAGCCTGGATTGAAGATGAAGAAGACCTGAAAGCAGAGTGGACAGAGTCTACGTCACTAGCCAGTGACCAGGGGCACGATAGTCGAGTGCCCACCGATGTTGGGTGCTTCAGGTGCGAAGAGGTGCAGTTTGACTCCGCAGCCACGAGGACCAGGAGGCATCGACGATGACCAGGAGCTGGATTCTATCTGTCCCACAAAAGATGTCGAGTGCTGCCGTGTCGGTGCCTGGATTGGGTCTAACAAGCCTTGGCAACGGCAACCCACACAGAAAGGAGAAAGATGCTGCGGTGCAGACCAGCAAGGTCTGAGGGACTCACCACTTGGTGGGGAGTCAGGGCACGTCTGTAGCAATCAGGAAAGCCCAAGGAAAATCAGAGTTGCCCTCGCAGGGACCCACCAGTCGACGGACCAGGGATTGCAAAGGAGCACCAAGCGGAACTGCAAGGAGTGGGCTCACGGAACACTCGTGGAGTGTAGGCCCACAATCTTCAGTGCAAATGGTGCTCTGGGCGTGGGCTACAAGTAGTTTAAAGCACGACTTTGGGAGACATCGGGAAATCGATGCATTTAGCAATGTGCACAGTGGTCAGGAGTTCCGGTTCCACGCTACTCACTAGGGCTGCAGGTCTCAGCTTTGCTGGAGACTCGGGTCAACCTCTGAGATGTCTGGAAATCGTCTTCTTGTGTCGCAAGTACTTCGGAGTCCGGTGGGAGCTTCGAAGTTGCAGACCGGCAAAATGCTTCATTGGTGCCTGCCAAGCAGGGGAGTCACACCTTGACCCCAAGGGAGATTCTTCAGTCTTCTAGTCTTGAGTAGAAAGTCGAAGGTCCAGGATTCAGCTACAGAGTTTTGTCCAGGGATATCTAAAGTCCTGTTGCCAGGGGTTCCTTACTTATACTAAAGAAAGGGGTTGGACTAACTCTGGGGACCCACCTATGGGAGGGTTTGGAAAGAGGGGTGGCTACACCCATTTCCTTTGTCCAGTTTCGTGCCAGAGAAGGGGCAGGCAGCCCCTGCAACCGGTTTGAACTGGGGTATGCACAGGGACACTAAATGTGCCCCCAGTGCAGGACTTCAAAGCACTCTTGGAGTGCACCCACCCAGACACTAAGTCCTGTCTGGGAGGTGGTCACACCTCCCTGTGACAGGAAACCTATTGTCCAGGCCTCCCCTGCCGGAGTTTCGGTCAGCAGCAGGAGTCCAGACTCGTGTCTGTGGCTGCAGCATCCATTTTGTGATGCCAGGGCTCTTCTAAGTTGGTACCGGGTATATTGGTGCAGTCATGTCTTTCCCTCTAGAAGGGTGGGATAATACTCCCACACCAGTTACTGATGTGGGGGTATGATTCCAAGGTGTTTGACACCTAACACGACATGTTTCCGTGCAGCCATGCCAAAGATAGCATTTACCGTTTAAGATATAATGCACTTAAGAGTATATGGTCAGGCTGCACCACAGACAACCCCGGTGAATAGATTCCGAAGGCTGCAGAGGGGCTCTGCTCATGCAGGGGCACCCTCTCACATAAAACCAAGCACCCTGCCTTCAGGATCGATAAGGCCTGTCATAGGGGTGGCTGATAGATTTATATGTGCTGTGTGGGTTAGATATAGTGAACCTATATCTAAGTAAGGGGTGCATACACCACCTTACCCAGGCTGCAGTAGCAGACCTGTGGTGTCAGTTTAGATAGCTTCCCAGGGGTGGCACAATACATGCTGCAGCCCCTGGAAGGCCTCTGGGGTCCCTATGCCCTGAGTACATAGTGTACCATATACTAGGGACTCATAAGGGTACCCCAGAATCCAATCTGGAGTGTACCTAAGGTACATGGAATCCATTTTAAAGAGAAAGCAGATAGACTGGGGCCCTGAATAGCAGGGTCCCAGTCCAACCAAGTCGAAAACCAGCAAAACACCAGGAAAAAAGTGGGGGCAACCATGCAGTCAGATTCCACCTTCCTACATTCTGCACCTCTCTTACCTCTTTTTGCACCTCTGTTGGCTCTTTCTGCACCTCATTAGCTCCGTTCTACACTTCTCTTGCCTCTTTCTGCACCCCAGTTGCTTCATTCTGCACTTTCCATGCTTCTTTCTGCACCTGTCTTGCTTCTTTCGGCACCCCTGTTGTCTCTTTATGTACCTCTTTTGCCTCTTTTTGCACTTTTCTTGCCTTTTTCTGCACCTCTCTTCCCTCTTTGTGCACCTCTGTGCCTCTTTCTGCACCTCATTTGCTTCTTTCTGCACCCCTGTTGTCTCTTTCTGCACTCGTCTTCCCTCTTTCTGTACATTTCCTGCCTGTTTTTGCATCTCACTTGCCTCTTTCTGCACTTTTCTTGCTTCTTTCTGTGAGACGTTGGCCTGGTATATGCTGTCCACTAATGAAAGTGGGCACCTTGCACCAGTCCAAACAACCCTTATTGATGATAGGTTATAAGACAACCTTTATAGAAAGCTATCCTAGTGGTAGCTGTGGAGAGCAGCCTTCAGGCTAAGTCTTGAAAGAATGTAAAGCCCTTTGTTTTACCAGTATATAATCTCTTGAATGACCAAATGAAAGGAGAACCACGCCAGGTATATATATATAAAATATATGTATTTATTAATAAACACTCCCTACTAGTCTCTTTATGAGGCTAGAGGTCAAATCACACAATCACAAGTAATCAAATAAACAATAAGTAGCACAATATACGTTTGGCCCTAGGGGCGTCTCAAACCATATACTAAATAAGTGGTATAAGAACCACGACTTAACTAGACACAAGGCCTAGAGCCTGTAGAATCACTGGGACCCCAAGGAACCACCCAAGGCAGTGACACAGGGGACCCACGGAGGACGTGTGCAGTGTGAGAACACAACCGCGAACTACCGTTAGCTTCTATGGGAAAAGTCGCGGTTAGAGTTTTAGAGTTTTAGGACACTTAGGAGTGGACAAGAAGTGAACCCTTTTGGACTTAGAGGTGTCTAGGGCCAACACCCACGGGAGTACCGGAGTACTCGTGATACCTCACCCAGGGAAGCTGGGTGCATGGGTGTCAAATGGTGTCGGGTCGCGCCGTTGTTTCCTATGGCAGAAGACGAAGAAGTGCTGATGCCGTGAAGAAGGAAAGTGTCCGAAGAGATCCAAGCCTGGATCGGAGATGAGAAGAACCTGAAAGCAGAGGGGACAGAGTCTGGGTCACTAGCCAGTGACCAGGGGCACGATAGACGTGTGCCTACCGATGTCGGGTGCTTCAGGTGCAAAGAGGTGCAGCTTGACTCCGCAGCCACGAGGACCAGGAGGCGTCGACAACAACTAGGAGCTGGATTCGAGCTGCCCCTGAAGGATGTCGAGTGCTGCGGTGTTGGTGCCCAGATTGGACCCAACAAGCCTTGGCAATGGCAACCCACACAGAAGAGAGAAAGCTGCAGCGGTGCAGACCAGCAAGGTCTGAAGGACTCACCACTTGGTGGGGAGTCAGGGCACGTCTGGAGCAATCAGAGAAGCCCAAGGAAATTCAATATAGCCTTCGCAGAGACCCACCAGTTGATGGACCAGGGATCGCAAAGGAGCCTTGAGAGGAAATGCAAGAAGCAGGCTCACGGAACACTCGTGGAGTGTAGGCCCACAATCTTCGGTGCAGAAGGTGCTCGGGGTGAGGGCTGCAAGTATCCCAAAGCACGACTTTGAGAGACGTCAGGAAGTTGATGCACTTAGCAAAGTGCACGGTGGTCAGGAGTTCCAGTTCCATGCTACTCATGAGGGCTGCGGGTCTCAGCTTTGCTGGGGACTCGGGTCGGCCTCTGAGATATCTGGAAATCCTCTTCCTGTGTCACAAATACTTCGGAGTCCGGCGGGAGCTTCGAGGTTGCAGACCGGCAAAATGCTTCATTGGTGCCTGCCAAGCAGGGGAGTCACTCCTTGACCCCAAGGGAGATTCTTCAGTCTTCTAGTCGTGATAGAAAGTCGTAGGTCCAGGATACAGCTACAGAGTTTCTTCCAGGGATATCTAAAGTCCTGTTGCCAGGGTTCCCTTACTTATACTAAGAAAAGGGGTTGGACTAGCTCTGGGGACCCACCTATGGGAGGGTTTGGAAAGAGGGGTGGCTACACCCATTTCCTTTGTCCAGTTTTGCGCCAGAGCAGGGGCAGGTAGCCCCTGCAACCGGTTTGAACTGGGGTATGCACAGGGACACCAAATGTGCCCCCAGTGTGGGACTTCAAAGCACTCTTGGAGTGCACCCACCCAGCCCCAATACACTAAGTCCTGTCTGGGAGGTGGTCACACCTCCCTGTGACAGGAAACCTATTGTCCAGGCCTCCCCTGCCGGAGTTTCGGTCAGCAGCAGGAGGCCAGACTCGTGTCTATGGCTGCAGCATCCATTTTGTGATGCCAGGGCTCAGTTAGGTTTCTACCGGCTATATTGGTGCAGTCATGTCTTTCCCTCTAGAAGGGTGGGATCATACTCCCACACCAGTTACTGGTGTGGGGGTATGATTCCAAGGTGTTTGACACCAAACACGACATGTTTCCGTGCAGCCAGTCCAAAGTTAGCATTTACCGTTTAAGATATAATGCACTTAAGAGTATATGGTCAGGCTGCACCACTGACAACCCCGGGGAAAATAGATTCCGAAGGCTGCACAGGGGCTCTGCTCATGCAGGGGCACCCTCTCACATAAAACCAAGCACCCTGCCTTACAGGATTGATAAGGCCTGCCATAGGGGTGACTTATAGGTTTCTATGTGCAGTGATAGGTGAGATATAGTGAACCTATACCTCTGTAAGGGGTGCATGCACCACCTTACTGAGGCTGCAGTAGCAGACCTGTGGTGTCAGTTTAGATAGCTTCCTAGGGGTGGCATAATACATGCTGCAGCCCCTGGTAGGCCTCTGGGGTCCCTATGCCCTGAGTACATAGTGTACCATATACTAGGGACTCATAAGGGTACCCCAGAATCCAATCTGGAGTGTACCTAAGGTACATGGAATCCATTTTAAGGAGAAAGCAGATAGACTGGGGCCCTGAATAGCAGGATCCCAGTCCAACTAAGTCGAAAACCAGCAAAACACCAGGAAAAAAGTGGGGCAACCATGCAGTCAGATTCCACCTTTCTACATAACCCCCCCCCCCCCCAAATGAAAGGAGATAAGGCTAAACTTGCCCAGTTGAGCCTTTATAGACTAAGTGGCCATATAAGGAAGTACCTGCACTAGCATGGTTACCACCTGTCTTATGGTCCACAAAGCAATCCCTAACCCCAAGGGGGTGGGATGATCTCCACCATTTGGAGTCACTACCTGGGGTGTGTTTTGGCAAAGTAAAAGGCTGGTGGGGTGTCTGAGTAGAGAAGTGAGGCCCTATAGGCTTCCAGGCCTGTAAGGACTTTGTTCACCAACCTTTGAAAAGTGGCAGGTGCATTTTTCAAACCAAAGGGCATCACCACAAATTGGTAGTGCCCACTAGGGGTAGAAAATGCTCTTTTGGCTTTTGCATCCTCAGCTAGTCTGATTTGCTAGTAGCCAGCTGTCAGGTCAAATGTGCTGAGAAACTTGGCTGAGGCCAAAGTGTCTATGAGCTCATCTGCCCTTGGTATGGGATGGGCATCAGTCCTAGTGACTGCATTGAGACCTCTGTAGTCTACACAAAACCTCATCTCTCTCTTACCACCCTGGGTGTGAGGTTTAGGCACTAAGACTACTAGACTAGCCAAGGGCTATCTGAGGGCTCAATCACACCCAAATCCAACATCTTCTGGACTTCAGTCCTGATGCAGTCCCTGACATGGTCAGGTTGCCTGTAAATCTTATTTTTAACAGGCAGACTGTCCCCAGTGTCCACTTCATGATGCACCAGGTAGTCTGACTTGGAGTCAGAGAGAACATATGTCTGAACTGATTGAGAACTTTTCTGCAATCAGTTTGCTGCTGGTCAGTGAGGTTGCCTGCCAAGGCTACACTATCTACTGATCCATCATCAGGGTTCTGAGAGAGAAGGTCAGGGAGTGGATCACTCTCTTCCTCCTGTCCTCATCTGTAGCCATGAGCAAGCCCATGTCTGCCCTGTCAACATATGGTTTCAGTCTGTTGACATGGAGCACCCTGTGGGGGCTCCTGGGAGTTCCAAGGTCCACCAGATAGGTAACCTCTCCCTTCTGTTCAACAATGGTATGGGGGACACTCCACTTGTCTTGGAGGGCTGCTGGGGCCACAGGCTCCAATACCCATACTTTCTGTCCTGGCTGATAAACACTCAACACAGCCTTTTGGTCATGCCAGGACTTTTGTAACTCCTGGCTAGCCTCAAGGTTTTTAGTTGCCTTCTTCATGTACTCAGCCATCCGGGAGCGGAGACCAAGTACATAGTCCACAATAACCTGTTTAGGGGTTTGAGAGGTAACTCCCATCCCTCCTTCACTAGACACAATGGACCCCTAATTGGATGTCCAAACAGAAGCTCAAATGGGCTGTAACCAACAGCCTTCTGTGGAACCTCTCTGTAGGCAAAGAGAAGGCAGGGCAAAAGTATGTCCCATCTGCGCCTAAGCTTTTCTGGGAGACCTTTAATCATGCCCTTCAAGGTTTTGTTGAACCTTTCAACTAAACCATTGCATTGTGGGTGATAGGGGGTGGTACATTTATAATTTACTCTACACTCCTTCCACATAGCAGTCAAGTAACTAGACATGAAGTTTGCATCTCTGTCTGATACTACCTCTTTAGGAAAACCCACCCTGGAAAAGATTCCCAGGAGGGCCCTTGCCACCACAGGGGCTGTGGTGGTCCTGAGGGGAATTGCTTCTGGGTACCTAGTGGCATGGTCTACCACCACCAGGATAAATCTGTGCCCAGATGCTGTTTGAGGATCTAGGGGACCAACAATGTCAATCCCTACCCTCTCAAAGGGAACCCCCACCACAGGTAGTGGTATCAGGGGGGCCTTTGTAGTGCTACCTGCCTTACCACTGGCTTGAAGGTGACACAGGAGCGACAAAACTCCTTGGTGTCTTCAGACATATGAGGCCAATGAAAGTGAGGGACAATTCTGTCCCAAGTCTTGTTTTGGCCTAGGTGACCTGCTAAGGGAATATCATGTGCTAGGGTCAAGAGGAAGTTCCTAAACTTCAGAGGTATAACCAACCTCCTGGTGGCTCCAGGCTTGGGGTCTCTACACTCTGAGTAAAGGAGTCCATCATCCCAATAGATCCTATGGGACCCACTAGCACTCCCAGCAGCCTCAGCAGCAGCTTGCTGTCTGAGGGGTTCAAGAGAGGGCCAGCTCAGTTGCTCCTGGCTCAGATCTGTCCTGGAAGGGCCCCCTGTCCCCAATAACTCAACCTGATCAGGTTCAAGCTCCTCTGGGACAGTTCCTTCTTCAGGACTGAGATCATCTCCCTCAAGAGACAGATCTGCATTCTGAGGCAGGGGGGAAGACACTGCCTTAACCCTACTGCTCCTCCTCTTGGGAGGCACCTGGTCCATTCTTCCAGAATCCAGGGCCTGTTCAGTTTTAGACATTTTGCCTGTGACCTGGTCATAGCAAACACATCTTCAGGGATGCCCAACATTTCTGCATAGGTCCTGAGCTCAACTTCAGCCCAAGCTGAGCTTTCCAAATCATTTCCAAGCAAGCATTCAACAGGGAGGTCTGCACTTACCACAACCTTCTTAGGGCCAGTTACCCCTCCCCAGGAGAAATTAACAACTGCCAGGGAATGGTCTGTCCTGACATTGCTAGCGTTGGTCACTTGGTACATTTCACCAAGTATGATCTGCTCAGGGGCTACAACATCTTTTGTCACCATTGTGACACTTGCTCCTGTGTCCCTGAATGCCAACACCTCTCTTCCATTAATCAAGGGCTGCTGTCTGTATTTGCCCAGATTACTGGGACTCACAGAGGAGGGCATATCCATGCCTCCATCACAGATCAGTACAGCCTGACTTGGAACTCTGACTAGGCCAGAGTCCATCTCAGATCCCAGGGTCAAACCTACCACACCCTTATTTGGAACACCACCACTTGGAGCTGAACTAGGGGGAAGTGTTGCCTTAGGGGCAATGGTGGCTGGAGATGAGTCTTTGGTCTTGGTACAATCACTAGTCCAATGGGTTTTCTGCTTACAGATTTTACACAATGGTTTCTTTTGGCATTTTCCTTTGTTAGATAGGGACTCCCCACCAGATGCAGATTTTTGGGGCCCTTGAGAAGACTTCTGGTCTTTACCCTTCTCCCCACCATTATCAGAGTTCTTAGAATCTTGCTTCTTGGAGTCACCACCTTGGTTCTGAACCTTCTGCCTCACCCTGGTTCTGACCCACTTATCTGCCTTCTGACCCAATTCTTGGGGAGAGGTCAGATCAGAGTCCACCAGGTACTGATGCAACAGTTGATTTTGACAGTTGTTAAGGATCTGCTCTCTCATGATTAAATTATACAATCCTTTGAAATCACACACCTTACTGCCAAGTAACCAGCCTTCCAGAGCCTTAGTAGCACAATCAACAAAGTCAACCCAGTCCTGAGTCTGTGCCTTTTGGGTATCTCTGAACTTTAACCTGTATTGTTCAGTGGTTAGGCCAAACCCCTCAATCAGAGCACTCTTCAGGACTTTGTAATTGTCAGCATCCTCTTCTCTTACAGTGAGGAGCTTGTCTCTACCTTTGTCTCCAAAAGAGAGCCACAAGATTGCTGCCCACTGCTCCTGAGGGACCCTCTGTACCTTACAGGCCCTCTCAAGTGCAGTTATCCATTTGTGGATGTCATCCCTGTAGGAAGGTGGAATCTGACTATATGGTTGCCCCCACTTTTTTTTATGGTGTTTTGCTGGTTTATGACTTAGTTGGACTGGGATCCTGCTATTCAGGGCCCCAGTCTATCTGCTTTCTCTGTAAAAGGTTTCCATGTGCCTTAGGCACATCTCTGATTGGAATCTGGAGTGCCCTTATAAGTCCCTAGTATATGGTATACTATGTACCAAGGGCATAGGTACCTCAGAGGCCTACCAGGGGCTGCAGCATGTATTATGCCACCCCTGGAAGGCCATCCAAACTGACACCACAGGTCTGCTACTGCAGCCTGGGTAAGGTGGTGCATGCACTCCTTACTGTGATATAGGTTACCTATATCACCAAATACATACACACATATAAACCTATAAGTCACTCCTAAGGCAGGCCTTATCAATCCTAAAGGCAGAGTGCATGGTTCCTATGTGAGAGGGTGCCCCTGCATGAGCAGGGCCCCTCTGCAGCGTTCGGAGACCATCTCTGATGCTGTTTGTAGTGCAGCCTGACCATATACTCTTAAGCGCATTATATCCTCGCGGTAAAATGCTAACTTTGGAATGGCTGCACCTAAACATGTCGTGTTTGGTGTCAAACATCTTGGAATACTACCCCCCCCGCCGATTCTGGCGGCAGGGGTAGCATTCCACCCTTCTAGAGGGAAAGACATGTTAACTCTGACTAACCCGGTAACTTCTCTCCAAAGCCCTGGCATCACAAAATGGATGCTGCTGCCACAGACACGAGTCTGGCCTCCTGCTGCTGGACGAAACTCCGGCAGGGGAGGCCTGGACAATAGGTTTCCTGTCCCAGGGAGGTGTGACCACCTCCCCAGACAGGATAATGTGTATTGGGGCTGGGCGGGAGCACCATCTGTGTGCTTTGAAGTCCTGCACTGGGGGCACATTTGGTGTCCCTAGTGCATACCCCAGTTCAAACCGGATCAGGGCTTGCAGCCCCTGCTTTGGCGCGAACTGGACAAAGGGAAAGGGGTGTAGCCACCCTCTGCCCTGACCCACCCATAGGTGGGGCCACAGAGTAGTCCAAACCCTATTTTTAGAATAAAGGTAGGAACCCAGTCCTTAGGACTTTAGATTATCCCTGGACGAAACTCTAAAACAGAATCCTGGACCTTCGACGCTCTACTCACGATTAGAGGACAGAAGAATCTCCCTTGGGGTCAAGGAGTGACTCCCTGCTTGGCAGGCACCAAAGAAGCATCTGTCCGGTTCGCATTTCTGAAGCTCCCGTCGGACGCCGAAGTCATCGCATCACCAGAGGTGAATTCTCAGACTTCCCCAAGGCTACCCTGAGTCCCCAGCAAAGCTGAGGCCCGTAGCTATCGTGGGTGACGTGAAACCGTGACCCCTGGACACCGAGCACATTTGCAAGTGCATCCTCTTCTGGGTCTCCCCCGAAGTCGTGCTTTGGGCTCTCAGTAGCCCTAGCCCCCAGCACCAACTGCACCGAAGATCACTGGCCCCCACTCCACGAATGTCCTGTAAGCCAGCTCCACGTGCGGCGTCACAAGGCTCCTTTGCGGTCGCTAGCCCGTTGGCTAGTAGCTCTTAACGAAGGCCAATCCGTTTCTTACTTGGAATCCTGGTTGCTCCAGGCCTGCCCTCACTTACCCTCGCTGGGTGAGTTCCACAGACCTTGCTGGTCTGCACCATCGACGATCTACATCTTCACCGAGACTTGCCGTTGCCAAGGCTTGTTGGGTCCAATCCGGTCGCCGACACCTCAGCACTCGACAGACATCGTGTACCAGCCAGAATCCTGCTCCTGGTCACTGACAACGCCTCCTGGACCTCGTGGCTGAAGAGTCAAGATGACTGTCAACGCACCTGAAGCACTCGACATCGGTGGGCATCTGTCCATCGCCTTCCTGGTCACTGGCTAGTGACCCAGACTCTGTCCCCTCTGCTTTCAGGTTCTTCAGAACTCCGATCCACTCTTGGATCCACCCGGACACTTTTCTCTTGGCCGCCAGCAGCACTTTGCAGCAGATCGCCATTCGAATCGACGACGAAACCCGACCCCGAAAGGCACCTATGCACCCGGCTTCCCTGGGTGAGGTAACACGAGTACTCCGGTGCTCCCGTGGGTAGAGACTCTTCAAAGTCCTAGATCTCAAAGGGTTTTGTCCTAGTCCTCTTTTAAGTGTCCCTTTTCTATAATTTCCCGATCCCGACTTTCTCCATAGAAGTCAACGGCGTATCGCGGTTGTGTATTTACACTGCACGCGTCTCCCGTAGGTCCCCTGTGTCACTACCTTGGGTGGTTCCTTGTGGTCCAAGCACTTCTAGAGGCTCTAGGCCTAGTGTCTAGTTCAGTCGTGGTTCGCATACCACTTTATTGGTATATGGTTTGGTACGCCCCTAGGGCCCAAACGTGTATTTGTGCTATTACTGTGATTTAATAACTTCTAACTTATGTACTTTGAACTCTAGCCTCATAAAGAGACTAGAGGGGTGTGTTTAGCAATAAATACATATATTTTGAATATATACCTGGTGTGGTGCTCTTTCATTTGGTCACTCAAGAGATTATAGACTGGTAAAACAAGCTGCTTTACATTCCTTCAAGACTTAGCCTGAAGGCTGCTCTCCATAGCTACCACTAGGATAGCTTTCAATAAGGTTGTCTTTAACCTATCTCCAATAAGGGGTTGTTTGGACTGGTGCAAGGTGCCCACTATAATTAGTGGACAGCATATGCCAGGCCAACTTCTCACATTGGTGTGCAGCGTGTGGGATTCCAGCTTGCTATTGTTTTACCAGATAATCTCAATTGAATTGATCAACTGAAAACCACTAAAGGTACCTAAGGTACATATAATTTAAGCTTAGAATACAGTAAGTTCTACTGAACTTAGAGTTGTGTGTTAAGGGATAGCACAACCCTTTCTACAACTCAAGAGAGTTTAGTAGGCCACACTAGAGTAGGTAGTGCATACACCACACCACACTAGTAATGTCTTTAAGGGTAGGATCTAAAGAATCCTTGCAGGAAGCCATTGAGCTTCCACCCTCCAAGTATGATACACTCCCATTCTTGGAATTGAGAGCTTTATGTAACTTGAGAAAACTAAGGACAGGCCAAAGCCCCACCACCCAACACCTCAAGGAGTTGTTGGTGGCTTATGACCTTAGTAAGCCCTTGGGGACTGAAGGGGTAGGAGCTGAGGGTGGGGCAGAGGAAGAGGAGGAGGCCAGGGGTACCAATACCCCCAGACCCCCTCTGAGACTGGCCAGGAGGGTGACAATGACCCTGACCTGGATAACCCAATCCCTCCTGTGGAAGATGATGAGGATGATCAGAATGATGCCCTCTTTGTCCCCCCAGGAAGGATTAAGAGTGTGCCCAGGAAGTCTAGATCTCCTTCTCAGGAGTCTAACCACTCTGGCACCTCCATAGAGAGCTCTATCTCCTCTCACAGGAGGGAATCCTCTCATGAGAGAAGAGACAGACTGGTCCAGTATGAGGAAACTCAGCTGGAAATCAGAAAAAGCAATTGGCTTTAGATAGGGAATCCCTAGATCTCCTTAGAGAGAGAAGAAAGTTGGGACTAGAGTCCCATGGTGGCAGCAATATCCCTAGAGATAGGGACAGGTCTTATGACCATAGAAACCTAAACAAGATTGTCCCTCCCTACCAGAGCGGGGATGACATCCACAAATGGATAACTGCACTGGAGAGGGCCTGTAAAGTTCAGAAGGTCCCCCAGAGGCAGTGGGCAGCAATCTTGTGGCTCTCCTTTGCAGACAAAGGTAGAGACAAGCTCCTCACTGTAAGAGAAGAGGATGCTGACAATTACACAGTCTTGAAGAGTGCTCTGATAGATGGGTTTGGCCTAACCACTGAACAGTATAGGTTGAAGTTCAGAGACACCCAAAAAGCTCAGACTCAAGACTGGGTTGATTTTGTAGATTGTGCTACAAAGGCTCTGGAAGGTTGGGTACATGGCAACAAAGTGCATGACTTTTTAGGATTGTACAATTTGATTATGAGGGAGCAGATCCTTAATAATTGTCAAAACCAGCTTTTGCACCAGTATCTGGTGGACTCTGATCTGACCTCTCCCCAAGAATTGGGAAAGAAGGCAGACAAATGGGTCAGAACCAGAGTAAAAACTAGAAATCAGGGTGGTGACCAGAAGAAAGATTCTACTAAGTCCCAAGAGAAAGGTGGGGATAAATCTAAGGATAAGTCCCCTACAGGGCCCCAAAATTCCTCTTCTGGGGGTGGGTCCCAAACTCCTTCCTCTCCTGAAAAGAAACCATATTGCCATGTCTGTAAAAAGCCTGGGCACTGGAAAACTGATCCCAGTTGCCCCAGGATTGGCAATAAAGAAAATGTTCCTCCCACAACTACTACCACCCCTCCTGGTACTACCAGTAGTAATCCTCCAGTTGGGAGTAGTGCACCCAAAAAGTTAGGTGCTTTTGCAAGAGGAACAGAGGTGGGCCCTAGTTTAGACAGGGACCCCTCAACAGACTCCTCTGACTCTGATGGTGGTATAGGATTTGCCACCTTTACCATGGGTCCCATAGCATTGGGCAGGTACAGATTGGAGCCAATAATTAATGGTCAGAAAGCTGTGGCATTTAGGGACACAGGGGCTAGTGTCACCATGGTGGCAGGGAAACTAGTCCCCCTCACCAGCTTTTACCTGAGTTTAAATACCAGGTGACCAACATTGATGGTGTCAGAACAGATCACCCCATGGCCATAGTCAATCTCAGCTGGGAGGGGGTCACAGGCCCAAAAGAGTGGCAGTGTCCCCAACCCTACCTGTAGATTGCCTGATGGGCAATGATCTGGAAATTTCAGCCTGGGCTGAAGTTGAACACCAAACCCATCTCAGGATGCTGGGCGTCCCTGTAAAGGTTAGTGGGGCTGTAATGGCCACAGCCCCAGCCCAAGAATTTGGAAAGATGGAGCCTGAAAGAATGGCCCACTCTCCCCCAAAAGAGAGCACAAGGGTTGAAGAAAGTCTTCTTCCCTCCAGACAGTAGGTAAGGGTCAGCCTCCTCAGGGAACTGACCCTACCCCTAGTGAAGGAACTGCCCCAGAGGTAGTCAGGCCTGGCCTGGCCACACCCCTGATGGCAGAGGACCCTTCCAAGGTGGTACCCAGTCTGGAGCAGGTAACCTGCCCCTCTCTACCCTGCCTCAGCCAGCCCAGGGCTGCAGAGGTCAGGAGGTCAGTGGACCCCCAGGGCCCCCTGTCCAGAGGAACCCCCCATCAGCAGATTAGGGGCACCCAGTCTAGTAGCCCTAGCCAGGTGAAAACTCCTCTACACACTGAGGGATCCCCCATGCCTTTATGTAGGGACCTTCCCCAGAAGGACTCTGGTAGGCAAGGGCAAACCTGGGACCTGAAGGTTCCAAACCTGCCCTGTCCCTCCAGCAGTCCATCCAAAGGGACCCAACCCCCAGCTGTAGGCAGCCAAAGGTTGACCCTTAGAGCAAAGTGCAACTCAGTCATGGAAAGACAGGCATACATGGTGACCAGTGATCTGAGGAAGCTGAGGCCAACATTCCTAGGGCCTCACTTCCCTATTCAGACACCTTACCAGCCTTGTACTTTACCTAAGCACACCACAGGTAGTGATTCCCCATGGTGGAGACCCTCTCATACCCTTAGGGTGAGGGATTGCTTAGTGGACCATAAGACAGGGGGCAACCATGCTAGTGCAGGTGCTTCCTTATATGACCACTTAGTCAATGAAGGCTCAACTGGCCAAGGTTAGCCTTATCTCCTTTCGTTTGGGGGGTTATGTAGGAAGGTGTAATCTGACTATATGGTTGCCCCCACTTTTTTATGGTGTTTTGCTGGTTTATGACATAGTTGGACTGGGATCCTGCTATTCAGGGCCCCAGTCTATCTGCTTTCTCTGTAAAAGGTTTCCATGTGCCTTAGGCACATCTCTGATTGGAATCTGGAGTGCCCTTATAAGTCCCTAGTATATGGTATACTATGTACCAAGGGCATAGGTACCTCAGAGGCCTACCAGGGGCTGCAGCATGTATTATGCCACCCCTGGAAGGCCATCCAAACTGACACCACAGGTCTGCTACTGCAGCCTGGGTAAGGTGGTGCATGCACTCCTTACTGTGATATAGGTTACCTATATCACCAAATACATACACACATATAAACCTATAAGTCACTCCTAAGGCAGGCCTTATTTATCCTAAAGGCAGAGTGCATGGTTCCTATGTGAGAGGGTGCCCCTGCATGAGCAGGGCCCCTCTGCAGCGTTCGGAGACCATCTCTGATGCTGTTTGTAGTGCAGCCTGACCATATACTCTTAAGCGCATTATATCCTCGCGGTAAAATGCTAACTTTGGAATGGCTGCACCTAAACATGTCATGTTTGGTGTCAAACATCTTGGAATACTACCCCCCGCCAATTCTGGCGGCGGGGGTAGCATTCCACCCTTCTAGAGGGAAAGACATGTTAACTCTGACTAACCCGGTAACTTCTCTCCAAAGCCCTGGCATCACAAAATGGATGCTGCTGCCACAGACACGAGTCTGGCCTCCTGCTGCTGGACGAAACTCCGGCAGGGGAGGCCTGGACAATAGGTTTCCTGTCCCAGGGAGGTGTGACCACCTCCCCAGACAGGATAATGTGTATTGGGGCTGGGCGGGAGCACCATCTGTGTGCTTTGAAGTCCTGCACTGGGGGCACATTTGGTGTCCCTAGTGCATACCCCAGTTCAAACCGGATCAGGGGCTTGCAGCCCCTGCTTTGGCGCGAACTGGACAAAGGGAAAGGGGTGTAGCCACCCCTCTGCCCTGACCCACCCATAGGTGGGGCCACAGAGTAGTCCAAACCCTATTTTTAGAATAAAGGTAGGAACCCAGTCCTTAGGACTTTAGATTATCCCTGGACGAAACTCTAAAACAGAATCCTGGACCTTCGACGCTCTACTCACGATTAGAGGACAGAAGAATCTCCCTTGGGGTCAAGGAGTGACTCCCTGCTTGGCAGGCACCAAAGAAGCATCTGTCCAGTTCGCATTTCTGAAGCTCCCGTCGGACGCCGAAGTCATCGCATCACCAGAGGTAGATTCTCAGACTTCCCCAAGGCTACCCTGAGTCCCCAGCAAAGCTGAGGCCCGTAGCTATCGTGGGTGACGTGAGACCGTGACCCCTGGACACCGAGCACATTTGCAAGTGCATCCTCTTCTGGGTCTCCCCTGAAGTCGTGCTTTGGGCTCCGAGTAGCCCTAGCCTCCAGCACCATTTGTACCGAAGATCACTGGCTCCCACTCCCTGAGTGTCCTGTAAGCCAGCTCCACGTGCGGCGTCACGAGGCTCCTTCGCAGTCGCTAGCCTGTTGGCTAGTAGCCCTTAACGAAGGCCAATCCTTTTCTTACTTGGCATCCTGGTTGCTCCAGGCCTGCCCTCACTTACCCTCGCTGGGTGAGTTCCACAGACCTTGCTGGTCTGCACCATCGACGATCTACATCTTCACCGAGACTTGCCGTTGCCAAGGCTTGTTGGATCCAATCCGGTCGCCCATACCTCAGCACTCGACAGACGTCGTGTACCAGCCCGAATCCTGCTCCTGGTCGCCGACAACACCTCCTGGACCTCGTGGCTGAAGAGTCAAGACGACCGTCAATGCACCTGAAGCACTCGACATCGGTGGGCATCTGTCCATCGCCTTCCTGGTCACTGGCTAGTGACCCAGACTCTGTCCCCTCTGCTTTCAGGTTCTTAAGAACTCCGATCCACTCTTGGATCCACCCGGACACTTTTCTCTTGGCCGCCAGCAGCACTTTGCCGCAGATCGCCATTCGAATCGACGACGAAACCCGACCCCGAAAGGCACCTATGCACCCGGCTTCCCTGGGTGAGGTAACACGAGTACTCCGGTGCTCCCGTGGGTAGAGACTCTTCAAAGTCCTAGATCTCAAAGGGTTTTGTCCTAGTCCTCTTTTAAGTGTCCCTTTTCTATAATTTCCCGATCCCGACTTTCTCCATAGAAGTCAACGGCGTATCGCGGTTGTGTATTTACACTGCACGCGTCTCCCGTAGGTCCCCTGTGTCACTACCTTGGGTGGTTCCTTGTGGTCCAAGCACTTCTAGAGGCTCTAGGCCTAGTGTCTAGTTCAGTCGTGGTTCGCATACCACTTTATTGGTATATGGTTTGGTACGCCCCTAGGGCCCAAACGTGTATTTGTGCTATTACTGTGATTTAATAACTTCTAACTTATGTATTTCGAACTCTAGCCTCATAAAGAGACTAGAGGGGTGTGTTTAGCAATAAATACATATATTTTGAATATATACCTGGTGTGGTGCTCTTTCATTTGGTCACTCAAGAGATTATAGACTGGTAAAACAAGCTGCTTTACATTCCTTCAAGACTTAGCCTGAAGGCTGCTCTCCATAGCTACCACTAGGATAGCTTTCAATAAGGTTGTCTTTAACCTATCTCCAATAAGGGGTTGTTTGGACTGGTGCAAGGTGCCCACTATAATTATTGGACAGCATATGCCAGGCCAACTTCTCACAATCCCCACTCTGGTAGGGAGGGACAATCTTGTTCAGGTTCCTATGGTCATGAGTATGATCTCTACCTCTATGGACACTGCTGCTGCCTCCATGGGACCCTAGTCCCAATTTCTGAGAAGCTCTCTGAAGCTCCAGGGATTCCCTGTCTAAGGCCAATTGCTCTCTCTTGATTCTGAGCTTAGCTCTCTCAAACTCAAGCAGTTGGCATTTCTTCTCATAAGAGGATGCCCTTTTATGAGAAGCAGAGGACCCTATAGACGTACCAGAATGATTAGATTCCTGAGAAGGAGATCTTTATCTTCTTGGTAGACTAATAACCCTTCCAGGTGGGATAAAGAGAACCCCACTGGGGTCTCCTTCCTCACATTCAGGAAGAATTGGATTTTCCAGGTTGGAAAAATTTTGATCCCCCTGGCCAGCATCAGAGTCTGGGTCATAGTAGTTTTCACTACCTGGCCTTTCCTCTTCATCTGCCCCACCCCCTTTGCCAACCTCATCAGACCCTGGGGTCTTTCTGAGGTCATCTTCAAGCAACATCTTTATGAGATGTTGGGTGGTTGGGCTTTTCCCTGTCTTCAATTTCCTTGAGGCACACATAGTCCTCAATTCTTGGTATGAGGCATGGTCATACGTAGTTGGGAGAGACCCACTGGTTTCTGCCCTTGAAGACATTGTAGGAGAGTAGGATCTGCCTCCTATGGTTACCCCCACTTTTTTGCTGATGTACACTGTTTTTCGACTTTAGTCTGGCTGGGGCCCTGCTATCCAGGACCCCAGCCTAGCTGCTTCCTCTCTAAATTGATTCCATGTACCTTAAGTACACTTCAGATTGGATTCTGCGGTGCCCTTATAAGTCCCTAGTATATGGTATACTATGTACCCAGGGCATAGGTACCCCAGAGGCCTACCAGGGGCTGAAGCATGTATTGTGCCACCCCTGGAAAGCCCTCCAAAATGGCACCACAGGACTGCTACTGCAGCCTGTGTAAGGTGGTGCATGCACCCCTTAAAGAGATATAGGTTCACTATATCTCACCTATCACTGCACATAGAAACCTATCAGTCACCCCTATGGCAGGCCTTATCAATCCTGAAGGCAGGGTGCTTGGTTATATGTGAGAGGGTGCCCATGCATGAGCAGAGCAAACCCTGCAGCCTTCGGAATCTCCTCTCCGGGGTTGTCTGTGGTGCAGCCTGACCATATACTCTTAAGTGCTTTACATCCTCGCGGTAAATGTAACTTTGGGATGGCTGCACGGAAACATGTTGTGTTTGGTGTCAAACACCTTGGATCCCACCCTTCTAGAGGGAGAGACATGACAGCACCGTTATATCGCCGGTACCAACTAAACAGAGCCCTGGCATCACAAAATAGATGCTGCAGCCACAGACACGAGTCTGCCCTCCTGCTGCTGACCGAAACTCCGGCAGAGGAGGACTGGACAATAGGTTTCCTGTCACAGGGAGGTGTTACCACCTCCCAGACAGGCCTTAGTGGATTGGGGCTGGGTGGGTGCACTCCATGAGTGCTTTGAAGTCCTGCACTGGGGGCACATTTGGTGTCCTCGTGCATACCCCAGTTCAAACCGGTTGCAGGGGCTGCCAGCCCCTGCTCTGGTGCGAAACTGGACAAAGGAAATGGGTGTAGCCACCCCTCTTTCCAAACCCTCCCATAGGTGGGTCCCCAGAGTTAGTCCAACCACTTTCTTAGGTATAAGTAAGGAACCCCTGGCAACAGGACTTTAGATATCCCTCGACGAAACTCTGAAGCTGAATCCTGGAACTTCGACGCTCTACTCAAGAATAAAGGACTGAAGAAATCTCCCTTGGGGTCAAGGAGTGACTCCCCTGCTTGGCAGGCTCCAACGAAGCAATTGCCGGTCTGCATCTCCGAAGCTCCCGCCGGACTCCGAACTAATTGCAGCCCAGGAAGTGGATTTCCCAACATCTCAGAGGCCGACCAGAGTCCCCAGCAAAGCTGAGACCTGCAGCCCTTGTGAGTAGCGTGGAACCGGAACTCCTGGTCCCTCAGACCTTGCTGGTCTGCACCGAAGCATCTTTCTCCTTTCTGCGTGGGTTGCTGTTGCCAAGGCTTGTTGTGTTCAATCCGGACACCAACGCTGCAGCACTCGACATCCTTTGTGGGACAGCTCAAATCCAGCTCCTGGTCATCGTCAACGCCTCCTGGTCCTCGTGGATCAAGAGTCAAGCTTCACCTCTTTTCACCTGAAGCACCCGACATCGGTGGGCATTCAACTATCGTGCCCCTGGTCACTGGCAAGTGACCCAGACTCTGTCCCCTCTGCTTTCAGGTTCTTCTCAACTCCGATCCAGGCTTGGATCTCTTCGGACACTTCGCATCTTCCCGGCAGCAGCACTTCTCTGCAGACTGCCATTGAAATCGACGACGCGACCCAACACCATTTGACACCTATGCACCCGGCTTCCCTGGGTGAGGTAACTCGAGTACTAGTGGCCTGGCATATGCTGTCCACTAGTTATAGTGGGCACCTTGCACCAGTCCAAACGACCCTTATTGATGATAGGTTTAAAGACAACCTTTATTGAAAGCTATCCTAGTGGTAGCTATGGAGAGCAGCCTTCAGGCTAAGTCTTGAAGGAGTGTAAAGCAGCTTGGTTTACCAGATTATAACCTCTTGAATGACCAAATGAAAGGAGAACCACACCAGGTATATATAAAATATATGTATGTATTTCTAAACACTCACTACTAATCTCTTTATGAGATTAGAGTCCAAGATACACAATATCACAGTATAAAAATGACAGTAAATAGCACAATATACACTGGGCCCCAGGGGGGGACCAAACCATATATTAAGAAAGTGGTATAAGAACCAGGACTTGACTAGACACAGTGCCTAGAGCACGTAGAATCGCTGGGACCCCAAGGAACCACCCAAGGTAGTGATACAGGAGACCCAAGGGGGACGTGTGCAGAGAACACAGCCGCGAGCACCGTAGGATTCTATGATGAAAGTCGCGGTTGGAATTTTAAAGCAAAAGGACACTCAGAAGAAGACTTTGAGCAAACCCCTTTAGACTTAAGGGGTTCTAGGGCCAACACTGACGGGAGCACTGTAGTACTTGAGTTACCTCACCCAGGGAAGCTGGGTGCATAGGTGTCATCGTCGTTGTTTTCAATGGTGATCTGCTGCAAAGTGCTGCTGCCGTGAAGAAGAAAAGTGTCCGGGATGATCCAAGCATGGATCGAAGATGTGAAGAACCTGAAAGCAGAGGGGACAGAGTCTGGGTCACTAGCCAGTGACCAGGTGCGGAGCAATCGAATGCCCACCGATGTCGGGTGCTTCAGGTGCGAAGAGGTGAACCTTGACTCTGCAGCCATGGGGTCCTGGAGACGTCAAGGACAACCAGGCGCCGGATTCGAGCTGTCCCACAAAGGATGTCGAGTGCTGGGGTGTCGGTGCTCGGATTGAACACAACGAGCCTTGGCAACAGCAACCCACGCAGGAAGAGAAAAGATGCTTCTGCCTGGACCAGCAAGGTCCTGGGGACTCCCCAAGTGATGGAGAGTCAGGGCACATCTGGAGCAATCAGGGAAGCCCAATGAAAGTTAGAGTTGCTTTCTTGGGGACCCACAGATCAACGGACCAGGGATCGCGAAGGGACCTCAAGAGGAATGACAAAATGGCAGCCCACAAAACCCTTGTTGAGTGTAGGCCAGCAATCTTCGGGGAGATCAGTGCTCGGGGACAGGGCTACAAGTAACCCAAAGCTCAGCCTCAGGGGTTGCCGGAAAGCTGATGCTTCTGCAAAGGGACGCGGTGTGCAGGGGTTCGGGTTGCACGGTTACCACGAGGGATACGGTCCTCAGACTTGCTGTGGGCACAGATCGACCTCTAAGACCTCAGAAAACCCACCTCCTGTGTGGCAATATTCTTTGGAGTCCATCGGAGCTTCGGAGATGCCAACTGGTCAGTTGCGTTAAAGGTGCCTGCCTTGCAGGGGAGTAACTCCTTTACTCCAAGGGAGATTCTTCAGTCATCCAGCGTAGTGTAGATCGTCGAAGTACTTGGTTTCTGTGTCAGAGTTTAGTCCAGGTGTAATCTAAATTCCTGTAGTCAGGGGTTCCTACTTTATACCCAAGGAAGGGGTGGGACAAACTCTGGAGACCCACCTATGGGAGGGTCAGGAAAGAGGGGTGGCTACACCCATTTTCTTTGTCCAGTTTTGCGCCAGAGCAGGGGCTGGTAGCCCCTTCAAGTGGTTTGAGCTGGACTATGCACAGGGACACCAAATGTGCCCCCAGTGCAGACTTCAAAGCACTCTTGGAGTGCACCCACCAAGCCCCAATACACTAAAGCCTGTCTGGGAGGTGGTCACACCTCCCTGTGACAGGAAACCTATTGTCCAGGCCTCCCCGGCCAGAGTTTCGTCCAGCAGCAGGAGGGCAGACTTATGTCTGTGGCTGCAGCATCCATTTTGTGATGCCAGGGTTCTGTTAAGCTGGTACCGGGTGTACCGGTGGTGCCATGTTTCTCCCTCTAGTAGGGTGGAATCATACCTCCCACCCCAGTTAATGGGGTGGAGGTATGATTCCAAGGTGTTTGACACCAAACACGACATGTTTCCATGCAGCCATTCTCAAGTTATCATTTACCGCAAGGTTATAATGCACTTAAGAGTATATGGTCTGGCTGCATCACAAACAAGCCCGGAATGAAGATTCCGAAAGCTGCAGAGGGGCTCTGCTCATGCATGAGCACCGTCTCACATGAAACCCAGCACCCTGCCTTCAGGATTGTTAAGGCCTGCCATAGGGATGACTGATAGGTTTACATGTGCAGTGATATGGAGAGATATAGGGAACCTATATCTCAGTAAGTGGTGGATACACCACCTTACACAGGCTGCTGTAGCAGACCTGTTGTGTCATTTTAAAAGGCTTCCCAGGGGTGGCACAATACATGCTGCAGCCCCTGGTAGGCCTCTGGGGTACCTATGCCCTGGGTACATAGTATACCATATACTAGTGCCTCACAAGGGTACCCCAGAATCCAATCTGGAGTGTACCTGAAGTACATACAATCAATTTAGAGTAGAAAGCAGAGAGACTGGGGTCCTGATTAGCAGGGCCTCAGTCTGGCTAAGTCGAAAAAACAGTTAAACATCAGCAAAAAGTGGGGGTAACTATAAGAAGCAGATCCTACTCTCCTACAACCGCTCTGATCTCCTCCATGCACCGTACTGATCTCCTCGAGGCACCGCTCTGATCTCCTCCAGACTTCCCTCTGATCTCCTCCAGGCACCGCACTGATCTCCTCCAGGCACCGCACTGATCTCCTCCAGGCACCCTCTGATCTCCTCTACGCATCCCTCTGATCTCCTCCAGGCTTCCCTCTGATCTCCTCCATGTACAGCACTGATCTCCTCCAGGCACCTCACTGATCTCCTCTAGGCACCCACTGATCTCCTCCATGCACCGCTCTGATCTTCTACAGGCACCTGCTGATCTCCTCCAGGCACCCTTTGATCCCCTCCAGGCACCGCTCTGATCTACTGTAGGCTCCGCTTTGATCTCCTCCAGGCACCATCTGATATCCTCCAGGCACCGCACTGGTCTCCTCCAGGCACCGCACTGATGTCCTCCAGGTACAAAAATGATCTCCTCCATGCAACCTCTGATCTCCTCTATGCACCGCTCTCATCTCCTCCAGGCACCACGCTGATCTCCTCCAGACATCCCTCTGATCTCCTCCAGGCACTGTACTGATCTCCTCCAGGCACCGCTCTGATCTCCTCCAGGGACCGCTCTAATCTCCTCCAGCGACCGCTCTGATCTCCTCGAGGCACTGCTCCGATGTCCTCGAGGCACTGCTCTGATCTCCCTGAGTCATCGCACTGATCTCCTCGAGGCACCGCTCTGATCTCCTCCATGCACCGCTCTTATCTCCTCAAGACACCGCACTGATCTCCTCAAGACACCACACTGATCTCCTTCAGGCACCGCTCTGATCTCCTCCATGCACCGCGATGATCTCCTCCAGGCACCGTGATGATCTCCTCCAAGCACCCCACTGATATTGTCCATGCACCACTCTGACCTTCTCCAGGCACTCGCTGATCTCTTCCAGGCACTCCACTAATCTCCTCCATGCGCCGCTCTGATCTTATCCAGGCACCGCTCTGATCTCCTCCAAATACCGCACTGATCTCCAGGCACCGCTCTGATCTCCTCCAGGCACCGCTCTGATCTCCTCCAGGCACCGCTCTGATCTCCTCCAGGCTTTCCTCTGATCTCCTCCAGGCACCGCTCTGACCTCCTCCAGGCACCGCTCTGACCTCCTCCAGGCACCGCTCTGATCTCCTCCAGGCACCGCTCTGGTCTCCTCCAGGCACAGCACTGGTCTCCTCCAGGCACCGCACTGGTCTCCTCCAGGCACCGTACTGGTCTCCTCCAGATACCGCTCTGGTCTCCTCCAGACACCGCACTGGTCTCTTCCAGGCACCGCACTGGTCTCCTCCAGGCACCGCACTGGTCTCCTCCAGGCACCTCTCTCATCTCCTCCACACACCCACTGATCTCTTCCATGCACCCTCTGATCTCCTCCGGGCACCGCAATGATCTCCTCCAGGCTCCGCAATGATCTCCTCCATGCACCGCTCTGATCTCCTACAGGCACCGCTCTAATCTCCTCCAAGCACCGCACTGATCTCCTCCAGGCACCGCACTGATCTCCTCCAGGCACCGCTCTGATCTCCTCCAGGCACCGCTCTGATCTCCTCCAGGCACCGCTCTGATCTCCTCCAGGCTTTCCTCTGATCTCCTCCAGGCACCGCTCTGACCTCCTCCAGCACCGCTCTGACCTCCTCCAGGCACTGCTCTGACCTCCTCCAGGCACTGCTCTGATCTCCTGCAGGCACTGATCTGATCTCCTCCAGGAACAGCTCTGATCTCCTCCAGGAACCGCTCTGATCTCCTCCAGGAACCGCTCTGATTCCTCCAGGCACCGCAATGATCTCCTCCATGCACCACTCTGATCTCCTCAAAGCACCGCACTGATCTCCTCCAGGCACCCACTGATCTCCTACAGGCACCCTCTCATCTCATCCAGGGACCGCCCTGATCTCCTCCAGGGACTGCTCTGATCTCCTCCAGGCATCGCACTTATCTCCTCCAGACACCTCTCTGATCTCCTCCAGACACCTCTCTGATCTCCTCCATTCACCGCAATGATCTCCTCCAGGCACCGCTCTGATCTCCTCAAGGCACCGCACCGATCTCCTTGAGGCACCGTTCTGATCTCCAGGCACCGCTCTGATCTCCTCCATGCACCGCTCTCATCTCCAGGCACCGCGCTGATCTCCTCCAGACATCCCTCTGATCTCCTCCAGGCACCGTACTGATCTCCTCTAGGCACCGCTCTGATTGTGAGAAGTTGGCCTGGCATATGCTGTCCACTAGTTATAGTGGGCACCTTGCACCAGTCCAAACGACCTTTATTGATGATAGGTTTAAAGACAACTTTTATTGAAAGCTATCCTAGTGGTAGCTATGGAGAGCAGATTTCAGGCTAAGTCTTGAAGGAGTGTTAAGCTGTTTGTTTTACCAGTCTATAATCTCATGCATGACCAAATGAAAGGAGAACCACACCAGGTATATAGATAAAATATATGTATTTATTACTAAACACTACCCAATAGTCTCTTTATGAGGCTAGAGGTCAAAGTACACAAGTTACAAGTCAAAAAGCACAGTAAATTAGCACAATATACGATTAGCCCTAGGGGCGTACCAAACCATATATTAAGAAAGTGGTATAAGAACCAAACTTGAGAAGACACAAGGCCTAGAGCCTGTAGAATCGCTGGGACCCCAAGGAACCACCCAAGGTAGTGAAGTAGGGGACTCACGAGGGCCGTGTGCAGAGTGTGAACACCGCCGCGAGTTCCGTTAAAGTCTATGAGAAAGTCACAGTTAGAGTTTTAAAGATTAAGGACACTTAGAAATGGACTAGGACCAAACCCTCTTGGACTTAGATAGTTCTAGGGTCAACACCCACGGGAGCACCAGAGTACTCGAGTTACCTCACCCAGGGAAGCCGGGTGCATAGGTGTCAAATGGTGTCGGGTCGCGTCATCGATTTCAATGGCAGTCTGTAGAGAAGTGCTGCTGCCGGGAATATGCGAAGTGTCCGAAGAGATCCAAGCCTGGATCAGAGTCGAGAAGAACCTGAAAGCAGAGGGGACAGAGTCTGGGTCACTTGCCAGTGACCAGGGGCACGATAGTCGAATGCCCATCGATGTCGGGTGCTTCAGGTGAAAAGAGGTGAAGCTTGACTCTTCAGCCACGAGGACCAGGAGGCGTCAACGATGACCAGTAGCTGGATTCGAACTGTCCCACAAAGGATGTCGAGTGCTGCAGCATTGGTGTCCGGATTGAACACAACAAGCCTTGGCAACAGCAACCCATGCAGAAAGAAGAAAGATGCTTTGGTGCAGACCAGCAAGGTCTGGGGGACTCACCACGCGGTGGGGAGTCAGGGCACGTCTGGAGCAACCAGGAAAGCCCAAAGAAAATCAGAGTTACTTTCACAGGGACCCACCAGTCGACGGACCAGGGATCACGAAGGAGCCTTGAGCGGAAATGCAAGAAGCGGGCCCACGGAACACTCGTGGAGTGTAGGCTCACAATCTTCGGTGAAAATGGTGCTCGGGGCCTGGGCTACAAGTAACCCAAAGCAGGACTTCAAGAGACGTTGAGAAGTCAATGCACTTGCAAATGTGCACGGTGACCAGGAGTTACGGTTCCACGGTACTCATGAGGGCTGCGGGTCTCAGCTTTGCTGGGGACTTGGGTCCGCCTCTGCGATGTCTGGAAATCCTCTTCCTGTGCTGCAATTACTTTGGAGTCCGGCGGGAGCTTCGGAGATGCAGACCAGCAATTGCTTTGTTGGTGCCTGCCAAGCAGGGGAGTCACTCCTTGACCCCAAGGGAGATTTCTTCAGTCCTCTAGTCTTGAGTAGAGCGTCGAAGTTCCAGGATTCAGCTTCAGAGTTTCGTCCAGGGATATCTATAGTCCTGTTGCCAGGGGTTCCTTACTTATACCTAAGAAAGGGGTTGGACTAACTCTGGGGACCCACCTATGGGAGGGTTTGGAAAGAGGGGTGGCTACACCCATTTCCTTTGTCCAGTTTTGTGCCAGAGCAGGGGCTGGCAGCCCCTGCAACCGGTTTGAACTGGGGTATGCACGAGGACACCAAATGTGCCCCCAGTGCAGGACTTCAAAGCACTCATGGAGTGCACCCACCCAGCCCCAATCCACTAAGGCCTGTCTGGGAGGTGGTAAAACCTCCCTGTGACAGGAAACCTATTGTCCAGGCCTCTCCTGCCGGAGTTTCAGTCAACATCAGGAGGCCAGACTAGTGTCTGTGGCTGCAGCATCCATTTTGTGATGCCAGGGCTCTGTTTAGTTGGTACCGGGTATACCGGTGCTGTCATGTCTCTCCCTCTAGAAGGGTGGGATCATACTCCCACACCAGTTACTGGTGTGGGGGTATGATTCCAAGGTGTTTGACACCAAACACGACATGTTTCCGTGCAACCATCCCAAAGTTAGCATTTACCGCGAGGATATAATGCACTTAAGAGTATATGGTCAGGCTGCACCACAGACAACCCCAGAGAGGAGATTCCGAAGGCTGCAGGGGTGCTCTGCTCATGCATGGGTACCCTCTCACATATAACCAAGCACCCTGCTTCAGGATTGATAAGGCCTGCCATAGGGTTGACTGATAGGTTTCTATGTGCAGTGATAGGTGAGAAATAGTGAACCTATATCTCTGTAAGGGGTGCATGCACCACCTTACACAGGCTGCAGTAGCAGTCCTGTGGTGTCATTTTGGAGGGCTTTCCAGGGGTGGCAAAATACATGCTTCAGCCCCTGGTAGGCCTCTGGGGTACCTATGCCCTGGGTACATAGTATACCATATACTAGGGACTTATAAGGGCACCCCAGAATCCAATCTGAAGTGTACTTAAGGTACATGGAATCAATTTAGAGAGGAAGTGTGAGAAGTTGGCCTGGTATATGCTGTCCACTAATTATAGTGGGCACCTTGCACCAGTCCAAACAACCCCTTATTGGAGATAGGTTAAAGACAACCTTTATTGAAAGCTATCCTAGTGGTAGCTATGGAGAGCAGCCTTCAGGCTAAGTCTTGAAGGAATGTAAAGCAGCTTGTTTTACCAGTCTATAATAAGGGGTTGTTTGGACTGGTGCAAGGTGCCCACTATAATTAGTGGACAGCATATACCAGGCCAACTTCTCACATTGGTGTGCAGCGTGTGGGATTCCAGCTTGCTATTGTTTTACCAGATAATCTCAATTGAATTGATCAACTGAAAACCACTAAGGGTACCTTAGGTACATATAAATCAAGCTTAGGATACAGTAAGTTCTACTGAACTTAGAGTTGTGTGTTAAGGGATAGCACACCCTTTCTACAACTCAAGAGAGTTTAGTAGGCCACATTAGAGTAGGTAGTGCATACACCACACCACACTAGTAATGTCTTCACTGCCAGGAACCAGTGAGCTCCTGCCATCCAGATATGACAACCTCACATTCTTGGAATTGAGAGAGTTCTGCAAAGTTAGTGTTAGAAATGGGGGTCTCTAGTTGGCAATGGCTGGCCACTGTCCAAGTAGGGACCCTTCTTCCTAAGTCAGAGTGAGAGGGCTACCCTCTTTAATACCCCTGCTCAACCCTGTGGTAACGTAGCACGAGCAGGTAGGCTTATCTCAGAAGCAGGGTGTGAAGCATTTATGATCATACACAGTAACACAGTGAGGAACACTACAAAGGGACACCACACAAGTAGTTATTATAAAAAATAAGTATCTTTATATAAAGGCAGATTTATCACAAGACCAATAACTGTAAAAGCCACAATACTGTCAAAAATAGGATAGCTGTTGAAGGGCTGTCAAAAATAGTTCAAAGGTTGCAAAAATAAGGTTCAAGTTCAAAGCAGTGGTCTCTGCGACCCTTTCCTTCACAAAGTACCTGGGTTTACTAGCAAAACCAACAAAGTGTCGCAAATAAGCTGTAGCGATGATTCTCGGCACGCGAGGCCGGCGATGCGTTGAAATCCTTGCCGCAAGGGAGGATGATGCGCCGATCTGCGGGATGCGTGCGGAGACGATGCAACAAACTTCTGCATGCTGGACCGCCGATGCGATGACTTTCTTGCCATGTGGGAGAAGTCGATGCGGTGATCCTGTTGCGCTGTGCGATCGTGTTGCGATGCGAAGACAAGACGCTCCGCGAGGGAGCGACGAAATTCGGTGCGATACGATCAAAGTGGCGAACTCACGGCGTCCGCACTGCGATGTCTCGAAGCGATGATTTCCTTCAGGGTTGCGAGTGCGCGGCGACAGCAGCGCGATGATCTTTCCAGCGAGTCTTGGCTGCAGCGGCTCGCAAAGGGGCGTCAGCGATGGTTTCGGGTTGCGGGCCCTCGGCGGCAGTAGCGCGATGATTTTCCCAGCGCTCTCGACTGCAGCGGCCCGCAAAGATGCGTTAGCGTCGATTTCTTACCCTCTTTTCTCTGATGCAGACTAGAGGCCCTGGAACTCACAGGAGCCTCCTCAGCAGATAGCAGTCCTCGCAGGGAGGAAGCAGGAGGTTGGTGGTGGAGTCTGATGTGCCTGAGACTCCAGCAGGAGGCTAGCTCTTTTCCTAGCCCTTGGGTGATTGCTGTACAAAAATAAAAGTTCTCTCAAGAGTTCCTTTTCCTCTTCTTCAAGGTCCAGTGGTCACTGCTGCAGGCCAGTGCAAGAAACAACACACAGCACAGGGACAGTCACTTCCTGCAGATTCCTCCAGTGGCACGGACAGAGTTTCCTCTCCAGATCCAAAAGCAATACAAAAGTAGGGGGTTTGAGCACAGATATTTATACCCCAAAAACCTTTGATCCTTGAAGCTACCAGTCCCTGAACCTAGCCAGAACCAGTTCTGCTCAGGCCTGGAGCACTTTGTTTACCAGGCTGCATCCTTCCTTTCAGAAAGAGGGGTCTGCTAGCAGACACACAGTGGGAGGTGGAGCCAGCATTCACCTTGCCAGGCACAGCCCTATTCAGATCAAAGAGCCACCCCTCCCCACACTCTAAATGCAGATCTCTCTATTCCACCCAGGTCTGACTCAGCCTGTCCTGCCCCTCTAAAACCAGACAGCCAATACACATAACGGCAGAGCACACTGGAAGGCTTAGGCAAGAAAATACCTACTTTCTAAAAGTGGTATTTTCAAACACAGAATATAAAAATAAACTTCACTAAAAGGTGTATTTTAATATTCTGGGCTCAGGCATACTAAATTCGTTTTTCTACCATGTTCCTGGGGTCAGTTAGGACTATAGCATGTAATAGTCAAACTGCCCATTCTAGCCTATGAGGAACAGGTAGCCTTACAGTAGTGAAAAACGAAATGGTGCATAATTCACTACCAGGACATGCTACACACACCAAGGCATGTCCTGCCTTACACATACAAGGCACCCTACCATAGGGGTGACTTACAGGATGCTAAGGGAAGGTTCAGGGGCTGGGAAGTGAGTGCACTTCACAGCCAAGATGGCAGTTCTGGACTGCACACAGACACCGCAGTGGCAGGTCTGAGACACACTTTACAAGCTGCTTCTGTGGGTGGCACACATCAGTGCTGCAGGCCCACCAGCAGCATTTGGTTTACCAGCCCTGGGCACACATAGGCCACACTACTAGGGACTAACAGGTAAACCAAATAAGCCAATCAGGGATATACCAATTCATATAGACATATTTATACAGGGAGCATTCGCGCTGTGACACTGAATGGCAGTGGCACAGCGCCCAGAGCATCTAACACCAGTAAAACAGAGGAGACAACAGCGAAAAATGGAAGGGAGACCCACGCCAATGGTGCCAGGTCTAACACACGTCCCCTCCAGCTGAAATGTGGGGAGAACTACCCATCCCCTTGGAAGTTCTCATCGCTAAGGCGGAAAAATCTGGACAGACCATCAGCATTGGCGTGTTCTGTACCAGGGCGGTGTTCCACCGTGAAGTCCATACCCTGTAGGGAAATGGACCACCTCAACAACTTGGGATTCTCACCCCTCATCTGCATCAGCCATCTGAGGGGCCTGTGGTCTGTCTGAACCCGGAAGTGAGTCCCAAACAGGTATGGTCTCAGCTTCTTCAGTGCCCAGACCACAGCAAATGCCTCACGCTCAATTGCACTCCACCTCTGTTCCCGTGGAAGTAACCTCCTACTGATGAAGGCTACAGGTTGGTCTAGTCCCTCCTCATTTATCTGTGACAGAACGGCCCCCACCCCATGCTCTGAAGCATCTGTCTGGACAACAAATTCCTTAGCAAAATTGGGCGCCTGGAGTACGGGTGCTGTACACATAGCAGTTTTGAGGGCATCAAAGGCTTTCTGACAGGTGTCAGTCCAGTTCACAATCTTTGGCCGCTTCTTGGAAGTCAGCTCAGTCAAGGGTGCAACAATGTTGCCATACCCCTTGACAAACCTCCTGTAATAACCCGTGAGTCCTAAGAAGGCCCTCACCTGGGTCTGGGTCCTTGGGGGCTCCCAAGCCAGGATGGTTTCAATCTTGGGCTGCAGGGGTGCCACCTGGCCGCTCCCCACCTGGTGTCCCAAGTACACCACAGAACCCTGCCCAATCTGGCACTTACTGGCCTTGATTGTGAGGCCTGCTCTGCGCAGCGCCATCAACACTTCCCAGAGGTGGCGCAAGTGGTCCTCCCAGGAGGAACTAAACACTGCAATGTCATCCAGGTAGGCGGCACTGAAAGCCTCCAGCCCAACCAACACCTGGTTGACCAATCTCTGGAAGGTGGCAGGGGCATTCTTCATCCCAAAGGGCATCACACGGAACTGGTAGTGCCCATCTGGTGTGGAGAATGCTGACCTCTCCTTTGCCCCCTCAGTTAAGGCGATCTGCCAGTACCCAGACGTCAGATCAAACGTGCTGAGGTACCGGGCAGCCCTTAACCGGTCTATGAGCTCATCAGCTCTGGGGATGGGGTGCGCGTCGGTCTTGGTGACCGAATTGAGACCTCGGTAGTCCACACAGAACCTAAGTTCAGGAGTGGCACCAGGCGTCGCAGCTTTTGGTACCAAGACCACGGGGCTGGACCAGGGGCTGCTAGAGGACTCAACCACCCTAGGGCGAACATTTTGGAGACCTCCTCCTTAATGCAAGCCCTGACCCTGTCAGTTACCCTGTAAGCCTTGTGCTTGACAGGAGAACTGTCCCCAGTATCCACCCCATGGACGCACCAATCAGTGACACCAGGTACCAGGGAGAACAAATCAGAAAATTGCCCCAACAGGTGGTGACAATCTCTCTGCTGCTCAGGGGTCAGTGTGGGGGAGAGGACCACACCCTCCACTGACCCATCCTTCTCTTCTGCACACAGGAGGTCAGGGAGAGGCTCACTCTCCTCCTCAACCCCATCATCTGTGGCAAGAAGCATGCCCACTTCAGACCTCTCAAAGTGGGGCTTTAGGGCGGTTCACATGCAGGACCCGCAAGGGGTTCCTGGGAGACTGAAAGTCCACCAAGTAGGTAACTGGACTTTTGCGCTCCACCACCTCAAAGGGACCGGTCCACTTATCTTGGAGCGCACAAGGCTCCACTGGGGCCAGTACCCAAACCTTCTGACCAGGTTGAAATTCGACCAGAGTGGCATTCTGGTCGTGCCAACGTTTCATTTCTTCTTGGCTGGCTTCCAGATTTGCCTCAGCAATTTTTCTGAAACGCCGAGTCTGGTTCCTGAAGGCCAACATGTAGCTAAATACATCTTGGGGAGGTTTCCTGGGAGATTGCTCCCAGCCTTCCTTGACCAGACTCAGAGGTCCTCTAACCGGGTGGCCATAGAGGAGTTCAAAGGGACTGAACCCTAAGGACTTCTGTGGCACCTCACGGTAGGCAAACAACAGGCATGGCAAGAGGACGTCCCACTTACGCCTCAGGGGCTCTTCTAGGCCCATGATCATGCCCTTCAAGGTCCGGTTGAACCTTTCAACCAGACCATTACCTTGGGGGTGGTAAGGAGTGGTGAACTTATACGTTACCCCACACTCCTTCCACAGAGACTTCATGTACTGGGAGATGAAGTTGGTCCCCCTGTCAGACACCACCTCTCTGGGGAATCCCACACGGGAGAAAATCCCCATCAGTGCACGTCCCACCACGGGGGCCGTCACTGTCCTGAGCGGGATGGCTTCAGGGTACCGGGTGGCATGGTCCACCAAGACCAGGATGAACCTGTTGCCCATGGCTGTCTTGGGGTCCAGAGGCCCCACAATGTCAATGCCCACTCGCTCGAATGGGGTACTCACAACTGGAAAGGGCTGGAGTGGGGCCTTGATCTTCCCCCACTCTTCCCACTTGCCTGGCAAGTCTCACAGGTCCTGCAATGAGAGTCTGAACTCTTGTGCATCTGGGGCCAATAAAAGTGGGCGGCCAGCCTCTCAAAGGTCTTGGTCTGCCCCAGATGTCCTGCCAATGGAATGTCATGAGCCAACCCCAGTAGGAAGGTTCTGAAGCACTCTGGTACCACCAGCACATGGGCTGACCCTGGCTCAGCAACCTTAGGCTCACTATACAGGAGACTGTTCTCCCAATAAATCAGATGTGAACCAGACATGTCACCTTCTGCCTGGGCTGCAGCCTGTCGCCGCATACCCTCAAGAGAGGGGCAAACTCTCTGCTGCTCACAAAATTCCTCCCTGGTGGGTCCCCCTTCCTGCTGCCAATGGGTCAGCTCAGGCAGGTCCCCCAGTTCGGTGATCTGCTCCCCGGTAGGCTCCAGGGCATCCCCCTCAGGGTCTGCTCCTTCCTGGGCCGTGGGAACCAAGGGGCCGGCTTCCCGCGCCCCCTGCCCCTTCTCTCTAAGGCAGGGATCTGGGCCCTACTCTCAGGCTCCAGATCCTTTTCAACACCCTCCTTGGCTGCCATGGACCGAGTGGTAGCACACGCCCACTCAGGCAGACCCAACATCTCTAAGTGAGCCTTCCTCTCCACCGTAGCCCACGGGGAGTCCTCTAAATCATTGCCCAGCAGACAGTCTACAGGCATGGCGGGCCTCACAGCTACCTGAAGAGTTCCTGAGACCCCCCACTCAAAGGGAACCTGAGCCACCTCACATTGGCTCTCTGAGTTGTCGGCGGACACTACTGGGGAGAATGCATGGGGGAAAACCTGCTCTTTGGACACCAACCGGGAGCTGACAGCGGTTACACTGGCCCCTGTGTCTCTTAGAGCCTCCACCCTATGGCCATTGATGGTCACCCACTGCCTGTATTTTTTAGTGTTAGCAGGCAGTGCAGGCTTGGGGACCATCTCAAAGTCCCCTAATGAGACAAGGGTCAATTCTACGGGATCCCACCCCTCTTGGGCACCCACCTCCTCCTCTCCCAGGGCTACACTAGCAATCTGGCGGGGTGGTGCACGGGGAGTGCACTGGCCCCCCTTGGGGGCACTGGGGATCAAAATATCTGTGGCCCACTTGACCACAGTTGTAACATGTGGGGGCCCCCTGGGAACAGGCCTACCTGTTGGGGGCCCGGTCCTCCTTTCTTGGGGGGCTGGGACACCACTGCTTGGTTCCCTGGGGGATTACTTTGGGGCCCTCGGTGGAACTCCCTCTGTTGACCCTTGTCCCCCCACTTCTCTGCTGGGGACCCTGCCCACCTTTGGCGACGTCTCCCACTGGACCCTTGCGGACCCGGGTGCTCACCCAGCGGTCCGCCTCCTCAGCAAGCTTTCTAGGGTTAGTCAGCTTGCAATCAATTAGGTGCTGGCGTAGCTCAGGAAAACAATTTCTAGATAAATGCTCCCATGCAATCAAATCATAAAACTGTGCAAAAGTTTCTACTTTGCTACCTTTTACCCAGCGTTCCATGGCTCTGCAAAAAAAGGACACATATTCAACCCATGTGGTACCCTCTAGCTTCTTACAGACCCTAAACCTCTGTCTATACATCTCAGGGGTCAAACCATAGCGGGTCATCAACGCTTCCTTCATGTGGGCATAAACCATCCTACTTTCTGGGGGCAGGTCCAACAAGTATCCCTCCCCTCACTCACAAAGCGTCCCCACAACCCCGCTCCCCAATCCTTCTCAGGGACCCGGTGGGACACCATGGCTAATTCATAAGCGGCAAACCATTGCCCAATATCTTCACTTTTGTGGAAATCTTTAATAACCTCCTTGGGTATATACACCCTACTCTCAGGGGCACTACAGGTACGCTGCCACCAGAGGGGAGATTTCCATGCTCTTAGCTTTAATCTCCAACTCCCTCAATACTCTCTCATGCTCAAGCTTCATCCTCATAATCTCAATTTCTAACTTCTTGTTCTCTAGGTCCCGGTGACCATCCATTTTAAGCTTAGCCATCTCCATATTATGCCGCCTATCTCTCTCCCTGTCCTCCAGCTCTTCTGGGGACAGACCCTTAAGCGGACACACTAGAGCCCGGGTTGGAAAGGGCTGGATCTCCTACTAAGTCTACTACATCGCCCTGCTGCTCTCCTCCCTCCACAAGCTCTCCTAGATCCTTAGGTGCATCCCTGGCTTCTAGCCAGGCCTTCAGCGCCTTGTAATACTCCTCCCTTCTAGTGAGACCTGTGATAGGGACTGTGAATTGCTTGCAAAAATATTTGAGCTGCTTGGCATTGTAGGTTTCTATTTTCTCTTCTTCCCAGGAGAGATCTTCTGAGGCATTGGATCTGGGCTTGCCCATTGTAGAAATAACTGGCAATATCAATAAAGGACAGAAGAAAACTTCTCAAAAAATGTAAGCGGGAGAAAAATCACCGGCAATATCAATCACAATATAGGATCCTAAAAACTCTCAGAAATGTGCGTGGGTGAAAAATCACCAGCAATATCAATCCCAATAGGGGATCAAAAAACTTTCAATAAATGGGCGCGGGTGAAAAATCACCGGCAATATCAATCACAATATAGGATCCCAAAAACTCTCAGAAATGTGCGTGGGTGAAAAATCACCAGCAATATCAATCACAATAGGAGATCAAAACACTTTCAATAAATGGGCGCGGGTGAAAAATCACCGGCAATATCAATCACAATATAGGATCCCAAAAACTCTCAGAAAATGTGCGCGGGTGAAAAATCACCGGCAATATCAATCACAATATAGGAGCAAAAAAAAATTCTCAAAAAAAATGTATGCGGTACGTTATGGTCTGCACTCACTAGTAGTGTACACTATAATTACTGTATGCGATCATAAATGCAAGTCCAGATCCTCACCGCTGACCACCAATGTTAGAAATGGGGGTCTCTAGTTGGCAATGGCTGGCCACTGTCCAAGTAGGGACCCTTCTTCCTAAGTCAGAGTGAGAGGGCTACCCTCTTTAATACCCCTGCTCAACCCTGTGGTAACGTAGCACGAGCAGGTAGGCTTATCTCCAGAGGCAGGGTGTGAAGCATTTATGATCATACACAGTAACACAGTGAGGAACACTACAAAGGGACACCACACAAGTAGTTATTATAAAAAATAAGTATCTTTATATAAAGGCAGATTTATCACAAGACCAATAACTGTAAAAGCCACAATACTGTCAAAAATAGGATAGCTGTTGAAGGGCTGTCAAAAATAGTTCAAAGGTTGCAAAAATAAGGTTCAAGTTCAAAGCAGTGGTCTCTGCGACCCTTTCCTTCACAAAGTACCTGGGTTTAGTAGCAAAACCAACAAAGTGTCGCAAATAAGCTGTAGCGATGATTCTCGGCACGCGAGGCCGGCGATGCGTTGAAATCCTTGCCGCAAGGGAGGATGATGCGCCGATCTGCGGGATGCGTGCGGTGACGATGCGACAAACTTCTGCACGCTGGACCGCCGATGCGATGACTTTCTTGCCGCGTGGGAGAAGTCGATGCGGTGATCCTGTTGCGCTGTGCGATCGTGTTGCGATGCGAAGACAAGACGCTCCGCGAGGGAGCGACGAAATTCGGTGCGATGCGATCAAAGTGGCGAACGCACGGCGTCCGCACTGCGATGTCTCGAAGCGATGATTTCCTTCAGGGTTGCGAGTGCGCGGCGACAGCAACGCGATGATCTTTCCAGCGCGTCTCGGCTCCAGCGGCTCGCAAAGGGGCGTCAGCGATGGTTTCGGGTTGCGGGCCCTCGGCGGCAGTAGCGAGATGATTTTCCCAGCGCTCTCGACTGCAGCGGCCCGCAAAGATGCGTTAGCGTCGATTTCTTACCCTCTTTTCTCTGATGCAGACTAGAGGCCCTGGAACTCACAGGAGCCTCCTCAGCAGATAGCAGTCCTCGCAGGGAGGAAGCAGGAGGTTGGTGGTGGAGTCTGATGTGCCTGAGACTCCAGCAGGAGGCTAGCTCTTTTCCTAGCCCTTGGGTGATTGCTGTACAAAAATAAAAGTTCTCTCAAGAGTTCCTTTTCCTCTTCTTCAAGGTCCAGTGGTCACTGCTGCAGGCCAGTGCAAGAAACAACACACAGCACAGGGACAGTCACTTCCTGCAGATTCCTCCAGTGGCACGGACAGAGTTTCCTCTCCAGATCCAAAAGCAATACAAAAGTAGGGGGTTTGAGCACAGATATTTATACCCCAAAAACCTTTGATCCTTGAAGCTACCAGTCCCTGAACCTAGCCAGAACCAGTTCTGCTCAGGCCTGGAGCACTTTGTTTACCAGGCTGCATCCTTCCTTTCAGAAAGAGGGGTCTGCTAGCAGACACACAGTGGGAGGTGGAGCCAGCATTCACCTTGCCAGGCACAGCCCTATTCAGATCAAAGAGCCACCCCTCCCCATACTCTAAATGCAGATCTCTCTATTCCACCCAGGTCTGACTCAGCCTGTCCTGCCCCTCTAAAACCAGACAGCCAATACACATAACGGCAGAGCACACTGGAAGGCTTAGGCAAGAAAATACCTACTTTCTAAAAGTGGTATTTTCAAACACAGAATATAAAAATAAACTTCACTAAAAGGTGTATTTTAATATTCTGGGCTCAGGCATACTAAATTCGTTTTTCTACCATGTTCCTGGGGTCAGTTAAGACTATAGCATGTAATAGTCAAACTGCCCATTCTAGCCTATGAGGAACAGGTAGCCTTACAGTAGTGAAAAACGAAATGGTGCATAATTCACTACCAGGACATGCTACACACACCAAGGCATGTCCTGCCTTACACATACAAGGCACCCTACCATAGGGGTGACTTACAGGATGCTAAGGGAAGGTTCAGGGGCTGGGAAGTGAGTGCACTTCACAGCCAAGATGGCAGTTCTGGACTGCACACAGACACCGCAGTGGCAGGTCTGAGACACACTTTACAAGCTGCTTCTGTGGGTGGCACACATCAGTGCTGCAGGCCCACCAGCAGCATTTGGTTTACCAGCCCTGGGCACACATAGGCCACACTACTAGGGACTAACAGGTAAACCAAATAAGCCAATCAGGGATATACCAATTCATATAGACATATTTATACAGGGAGCATTCGCGCTGTGACACTGAATGGCAGTGGCACAGCGCCCAGAGCATCTAACACCAGTAAAACAGAGGAGACAACAGCGAAAAATGGAAGGGAGACCCACGCCAATGGTGCCAGGTATAACAGTTAGGAAGTTGAAGACAGGCAAAAGTGCCAACACCCAACGTCTCCTGGAGATGCTTCTGCTAGATGATCTTAGAAGACCCATAAGGTCTGAAAGGGTAGGCAGAGAGGGTGGGGCAGAAGAAGAGGGAGGGACCAGGGATGTAAATACCCAGGACCTGACCTCTGAAACTGGCCAGGGGGATGACAATGATCCTGACCTGGAAAGTGCAGCTACTCCTGAGGAAGAGGAGGAGGCCCAGAATGACCTCCCCTTTGTCCCCCCAGGAAGAGTTGTGAGTGTGCCCAGAAGGTCTAGATCTCCTTCTCAGGAGTCTAACCACTCTGACACCTCAGTAGGGACCTCTGTTTCTTCTCATAGGAGGGAATCCTCTCATGAGAGGAGAAAGAGACTGCTTCAGTATGAACAAGCCCAGCTTGAGCTCAGAAAACAGCAGCTGGCTATAGACAGGGAGTCCCTAGATCTCTTTAGAGAGAGAAAAAAGTTGGGACTAGAGTCCCATGGTGGCAGCAATTTCCCTAGTGGTAGGGAAAGGTCGTATGACCATAGAAACCTGAGCAAGATTGTCCCTCCCTACCAGAGTGGGGATGACATCCACAAATGGATAACTGCACTGGAGAGGGCCTGTAGAGTACAGAGTGTCCCTCAGGAGCAGTGGGCAGCAATCTTGTGGCTCTCCTTTGCAGACAAAGGTAGAGATAAGCTCCTCACTGTTAGAGAGGAGGATGCTGACAATTACAAAATCTTGAAGAGTGCTCTGATTGATGGGTTTGGCCTAACAACTGAACAATACAGGTTAAAGTTCAGAGATACCCAAAATGCACAGACTCAAGACTGGGTGGACTATGTGGATTGTTCTGCTAAGGCTCTGGAAGGTTGGTTGATGGGCAGTAAGGTATGTGACTTCAAAGGATTGTACAATCTTATCATGAGGGAGCAGATTCTTAATAACTGTCAAAATCAGCTGTTGCATCAGTACCTGGTGGACTCTGATCTGACCTCTCCCCAAGAATTGGGAAAGAAGGCAGACAAACGGGTCAGAACCAGGGTGAGGCAGAAGGTACAGAATCAAGTTGGTGACCCTAAGAAGCAAGATTCTAAAAACTCTGATAAGGGTGGGGAGAAGGGTAAAGACCAGAAGTCTTCACAAGGTCCCCAAAAATCTTCTTCAGGTGGGGATTCACAGTCTAACAAGGGAAAAGGCCAAAGAAACCATGGTGCAAAGTCTGTAAGCAAAAGACACACTGGACCAGTGATTGCACCAAGTCCAAAGACTCTATTCCAGCCCCCACCAATGCCCCTAAGGTACCTGTTCCCCCTAGTGCAGTTACAATTGGTGGCAGGAGTACACAGGCCAAGGGTTTAGTAGGGTTGACCCTGGGTAATGAGATGAGCTCTGGCCTAGTCAGAGAACTCACTCAGGCTGTCCTAGTCTGTGATGGAGACATGGATGTGACCTCCTCTGTGAGTACCAGTAATCTGGACAGGCAACAGCCCTTAATCAATGGAAAAGAGGCTTTGGCATTTAGGGACACAGGGGCAAGTGTCACCATGGTGACACAAGACCTTGTGGATCCTGGGAAGATTATACTTGGTGAAATGTACCAAGTGACCAATGCTAACAATGTCAGAACAGACCATACTCTGGCAGTTGTTAACTTCTCCTGGGGAGGGGTAACTGGCCTTAAGAAGGTTGTGGTGAGTGCAAACCTACCAGTGGAATGCTTGCTTGGCAATGATCTTGAAACTTCAGCTTGGGCAGAAGTGGAGCTCAGGACCCATGCAGAAATGCTGGGGATCCCTGCAGATGTGTTTGCTGTGACCAGGTCAAAGAGCAAAATGTCTAACACTGAACAGGCCTTGGATCCTGGAACCATGGACCAAGTGCCATCCAAGAGGAGGAGTAGTAGGGTTAAGGCAGTGCCTTCCCCCTTGGCTCAGAAGGAAGATCAGTCTCTTGAGGGGGATGATCTCAGTCCTGAGGAAGGAACTGTCCCAGAGGAGCTTGAACCTGACCAGGTTGAGTTCTTGGGGACAGGGGGCCCTTCCAGGGCAGATCTGAGCCAGGAGCAGAAGAGCTGCCCCTCTCTTGAACCCCTCAGACAGCAAGCTGCTGCTGAGGCTGCTGGGAATGCTACTGGTCCCCATAAAGTATATTGGGATGATGGACTCTTGTACTCAGAGTGTAGAGACCCCAAGCCTGGTGCCACCAGGAGGTTGGTTATACCTCTGAAGTTCAGGGGCTTCCTATTGACCCTAGCCCATGATATTCCCCTAGCAGGTCACCTGGGCCAGAACAAGACTTGGGACAGACTTGTCCCTCCCTTTCACTGGCCCCACATGTCTGAAGACACCAAGGAGTTTTGTCGCTCCTGTGTAACCTGCCAAGCCAGTGGGAAGGCAGGTGGCCCCACAAAGGCCCCCCTGATACCACTACCTGTCGTGGGGGTTCCCTTTGAGAGAGTGGGGATTGATATTGTTGGTCCCATGGATCCCCAAACAGCATCTGGGCACAGGTTTATCCTGGTGGTGGTGGACCATGCCACTAGGTACCCAGAGGCTATTCCCCTTAGGACCACTACAGCACCTGTGGTGGCAAGAGCCCTCCTGGGAATTTTCTCAAGAGTGGGCTTCCCTAAGGAGGTTGTATCAGACAGGGAGGCAAACTTTATATCTGGATACTTGAAGGCAATGTGGAAGGAGTGTGGAGTGACTTACAAGTTCACCACACCCTATCACCCACAATGCAATGGTTTAGTTGAGAGATTCAACAAAACCTTAAAGGGCATGATTAAAGGGCTCCCAGAAAAGCTTAGGCGAAGATGGGACATACTCTTGCCCTGCCTTTTATTTGCATACAGGGAGGTGCCTCAAAAGGGGGTTGGCTACAGCCCTTTTGAACTTTTGTTTGGTCACCCTGTCAGGGGTCCATTGTGCTTGGTGAAGGAAGGATGGGAGTTACCTCTCAAGCCCCCAAAGCAAGACATAGTGGACTATGTACTTGGTCTCCACTCCAGGATGGCTGAGTACATGAAAAAGGCAACTAAAAACCTTGAGGCTAGCCAGGAACTGCAAAAAGCCTGGCATGCCCAAAAGGCTGTACTGACTGTTTACCAGCCAGGACAGAAGGTGTGGGTGCTGGAGTCAGTGGCCCCAGCAGCTCTCCAAGACAAGTGGAGTGGACCCCATACCATTGTTGAACAGAAGGGTGAGGTTACCTATTTAGTAGACCTAGGAACACCCAGGAGTCCCCACAGTCTCCATGTCAACAGATTGAAGCCATATGTGGACAGGGCAGACATGGGCTTGCTCATGGCTACTGATGAGGGACAGGAGGAAGAGAGCGATCCACTCCCTGACCTGCTCTCACAGAACCCTGATGATGGGTCAGTGGATGGTGTAGCCTTGGCAGGCAGACTCACTGCTCAGCAGCAAACTGATTGTAGACAAGTGCTCAATCAGTACAGACATATGTTCTCTCTGACTCCAAGTCAGACCACCTGGTGCACTCATGAAGTGGACACTGGGGACAGTCTGCCTATTAAAAATAAGATTTATAGGCAACCTGACCATGTCAGGGACTGTATCAGGACAGAAGTCCAGAAAATGTTGGATTTGGGAGTTATTGAACCCTCAGATAGCCTTTGGGCTAGTCCAGTGGTCCTTGTGCCAAAACCTCACACCAGTGGTGGGAAAAGAGAGATGAGGTTTTGTGTGGACTACAGGGGTCTCAATGCAATCACTAGGACTGATGCCCATCCAATACCTAGGGCAGATGAGCTAATAGACACTTTGGCCTCAGCCAAGTATCTAAGCACATTTGACCTGACAGCTGGCTACTGGCAGATCAGACTAGCTGATGATGCAAAGCCAAAAACAACATTCTCAACCCCTAGTGGACATTATCAATTTGTGGTAATGCCCTTTGGTCTGAAGAATGCACCTGCCACTTTTCAGAGGTTGGTGAATACAGTCCTTACAGGTCTGGAGGCCTACAGTGCAGCATATCTAGATGATATTGCTGTCTTTAGCTCCACCTGGGAGGATCACCTGGTCCACCTCAGAAATGTTTTGGAGGCCCTGCAAAAGGCAGGCCTCACTATCAAGGCCACCAAGTGCCAGATAGGGCAGAGTCAGGTTGTGTACCTGGGCCACCTTGTGGGTGGAGACCAGGTTCAACCATTGCAGAGCAAAATCCAGACCATCATGGACTGGGTTGCTCCCACTACCCAGACTCAGGTGAGAGCCTTCTTAGGCCTGACTGGGTACTATAGGAGATTTGTCAAGGGGTATGGATCAATAGTGACACCCCTGAATGACTTAACTTCCAAGAAAATGCCCAAAAAGGTTCAGTGGACAGCTAGCTGTCAAAAGGCATTTGATGACCTGAAGCAGGCCTTGTGCACTGCTCCCATTCTCCAGAGTCCTGATTACTCCAAGAAGTTCATTGTCCAAACAGATGCATCTGAATTGGGGGTAGGGGCTGTACTGTCACAATTGAATGATGAAGGTCAGGATCAGCCAGTAGCTTTTATTAGCAGAAGGCTGACCCCTAGAGAGAATCGTTGGTCAGCCATAGAGAGGGAGGCCTTTGCTGTGGTTTGGGCTCTGAAGAAGTTGAGGCCATACTTGTTTGGTACTCACTTCCTTGTTCAAACAGACCACAAGCCCCTCCTATGGCTAAAACAAATGAAGGGTGAAAACCCCAAACTGCTTAGGTGGTCCATTTCCCTACAGGGGATGGACTTTACAGTGGAACATAGACCTGGGAGTAACCATGCCAATGCAGATGGACTCTCTAGGTACTTCCACTTAGAACATGAAGACTCAACTAGTCAAGGTTAGTTTAATGTCCCTACGTTTGGGGGGGGTTTGTGTAGGAGAGTAGGATCTGCTTCACATGGGTACCCCCACTTTTTGCTGATGCTTCACTGTTTTTTTACTTTAGTCTGGCTGGGGCCCTGCTAATCAGAACCCCAGCCTAGCTGCTTCCTCTCTAAAATGGTTTCCATGTGCCCTAGGCACATCTCTGATTGGAATCTGGAGTGCCCTTATAAGTCCCTAGTATATGGTATACTATGTACCCAGGGCATAGGTACCTCAGAGGCCTACCAGGGGCTGCAGCATGTATTGTGCCACCCCTGGAAGGCCATCCGAAATGACACCACAGGTCTGCTACTGAAGCCTGGGTAAGGTGGTGCATACACCCCTTACAGTGGTATAGGCTACCTGTATCACTACCATTGCACACACATATAAACCTATAAGTCACTCCTATGGCAGGCCTTAAAAATCCTGAAGGCATAGTGCTTGGTTTTTATGTGAGAGGGTGCCCCTGCATGAGCAGAGCCCCTCTACAGCATTCGGAGTCCCTCCTCTGATGCTGTTTGTGGTACAGCCAGACCATATACTCTTAAGTGCATTATATCCTCACGGTACAATGCTAACTTTGGACTGGCTGCACCAAAACATGTCGTGTTTGGTGTCAAACATCTTGGAATATTACCCCCCCGCCAGTCCTGGCGGCGGGGGTAGCATTCCACCCTTCTAGAGGAGAGACATGTACACACCGGGCTACCCGGTAACTTCTTTCCAGAGCCCTGGCATCACAAAATGGATGCCGCTGCCACAGACACGGGTCTGGCCTCCTGCTGCTGACTGAAACTCCGGCAAGGGAGGCCTGGACAATAGGTTTCATGTCGCAGGGAGTTGTAACCACCTCCCCAGACAGGATAATGTGTATTGGGGCTGGGCGGGAGCACTCTCTGGTGCTCAGAAGTCCTGCACTAGGGGCACACTTGGTGTCCGTGTGCATATGCCAGTTCAAACCGGTTGCAGGGGCTACCTGCCCCTGCTCTGGTGCGAAACTGGACAAAGGGAATGGGTGTAACCACCCCTCTTCCCTGACCCTCCCATAGGTGGGTCCCCAGAGTATGTCCAACCCCCTAACTTAGTATAAGTATGGGACCCCAGTCCTTAGGACTTTAGATTACCCTGGACGAAACTCTGACACTGAATCCTGGACCTTCGACGCTCTACCTGAAGTTTAGAGGACTGAAGAATCTCCCTTGGGGTCAAGGAGTGACTCCCCTGCTTGGCAGGCACCTAAGAAGCAATTGTCCGGTCTGCATTGCTGAAGCTCCCACCAGACGCCAAAGTCTTTGCATCACCAGACATAGATTTCCAGACTTCACCGAGGCTGCCCTGAGTCCCCAGCAAAGCTGAAGCCCATAGCTGTCGTGGGTAACGTGGAACCGTGACCCCTGGACACCGGGTACTTTTGCAAGTGTATCCTTTTTCTGGTCTCCCATGAATTTGTGCTTTGGGCTCCAAGTAGCCCCCGCCTCCAGCACCGACTGCACCGAAGATCACTGGCCTCCACTCCACGAGGGTCCTGTGAGCCAGCTCCAAGTGCGTCCACTCAAGGCTCCTTCGCGGTCGCTAGTCCGTTGGCTAGTGGGCCCTCCTGAAGGCAACTCTTCTTCTGCTTGGGCTTTCCTGATTGCGCCAGACTTGCCCAGACTTACCCTTGCTGGGTGAGTCCCTCAGACCTTGCTGGTCTGCATCAACGTCCTTTCTTTGTTTCTACAAGACTTGCCGTTGCCAAGGCTTGTTGGGGCCAATCCGGTCGCAGATACCCCTGCTATCGACAAACCTTGTGGGACAGCTCGAATCCAGCTCCTGGTTGTCGTCGACGCCTTCTGGACCTCGTGGATGAAGAGTCAAGATGACCGTCAACCTACCTGAAGCACCCAACATCGGTGGGCATCTGCTCATCGCCTTCCTGGTCACTGGCTAGTGACCCAGACTCTGTCCCCTCTGCTTTCATGTTCTTCAGATCTTCGATCCACCCTTGGATCCACCCGAACACTTTCGACTTGGTCGCCAGCAGCACTTTGCAGCAGATCGCCATTGAAAACGACGACGAAACCCGACCCCGAAAGACACCTATGCACCCGGCTTCCCTGGGTGAGGTAACTCGAGTACTCCGGTGCTCCCGTGGGTATAGACTCTAGAACAACCTAGTTATAAAGGGGTTTGCTCCAAGTCCTCCTCTAAGTGTAACTTTTCTTTAAAACTCCAATCGCGACATTCCCCATAGAAGTCAATGGCGGCTCGCGGCTGTGTTCTCACACTGCACGCGTCCCCCGTGGGTCCCCTGTGTCACTACCTTGGGTGGTTTCTTGAGGGCCAAGCACTTCTACAGGCTCTAGCCCTTGTGTCTAGCTCAGTCGTGGTTCTTATACCACTTTATTGGTATATGGTTTGGTACGCCCCTAGGGCTCAAACGTGTATTTGTGCTATTACTGGTGATAACTGACTTGTAACTTATGTACTTCAAACTCTAGCCTCATAAAGAGACTAGAGGGGTGTGTTTAAGACTAAATACATATATTTTATATATATACCTGGTGTGGTCCTCTTTCATTTGGTCACTCACGAGATTATAGACTGGTAAAACAAGCTGCTTTACATTCCTTCAAGACTTAGCCTGAAGGCTGCTCTCCATAGCTACCACTAGGATAGCTTTCAATAAAGGTTGTCTTTAACCTATCTCCAATAAGGGGTTGTTTGGACTGGTGCAAGGTGCCCACTATAATTAATGGACAGCATATACCAGGCCAACTTCTCACAGGAAGCAGCTAGGCTGGCATCCTGGATAGCAGGGCCCCAGCCAGACTAAAGTCGAAAAACAGTGTACATCAGCAAAAAAGTGGGGGTAACCATAAGAGGCAGATCCTACTCTCCTACACAACCCCCCCAAACGCAGGGACATTAAACTAACCTTGACCAGTTGAGTCTTCATGTTCTAAGTGGAAATATCTGGAGAGTCCATCTGCATTGGCATGGTTACTCCCAGGTCTATGTTCCACTGTATAGTCCATCCCCTGTAGGGAAATGGACCACCTCAAAAGTTTGGGGTTTTCACCCTTCATCTGTTTTAGCCATAAGAGGGGCTTATGGTCTGTCTGAACAATGAAGTGAGTGCCAAACATGTATGGCCTTAGCTTCTTCAGAGCCCAAACCACAGCAAAGGCCTCCCTCTCAATGGCTGACCAACATTTCTCTCTGGGGTCAGCCTTCTGCTATGAAAGCTACTGGCTGATCCTGACCTTCATCATTCAACTGTGACAGTACAGCCCCTACCCCCAACTCAGATGCATCTGTTTGCACAATGAACTTTTTGGAGTAATCAGGACTCTGCAGAATGGGAGCAGTGCACATGGCCTGCTTCAGGTCATCAAATGCCTTTTGACAGCTAACTGTCCACTGAACCTTTTTGGGCAATTTCTTAGAGGTTAAGTCATTCCAGGGGTGTCACTATTGATCCATACCCCTTGACAAATCTTCTGTAGTACCCAGTCAGGCCTAAGAAGGCTCTCACCTGAGTCTGGGTAGTTGGAGCAACCCAGTCAATCAATCAATCAATCAATCATTTGTATAGCGCGCTACTCACCCGGAGGGTCTCAAGGCGCTTGGGGGAGGGGGGTCCGCTACTGTTCGAACAGCCAGGTCTTGAGTTGCTTCCTGAAGGAGAGGTGGTCTTGGGTAAGGCGGAGGTGGATGGGTAGGGAGTTCCACGTCTTGGCAGCCAGGTAGGAGAAGGATCTTCCTCCCGTTGTGGCTCTTCGGATGCGGGGACGGCGGCGAGGCGTGGTTGGTCGATCGTAGCTGGCGGGTGGGAGTGTAGAAGGTCAGACGGTCGTTGAGGTATCTGGGGCCTTGGTTGTGGAGGGCTTTGTGTGCGTGGGTGAGGAGTCGGAACGTGATTCTCTTGCTGACGGGGAGCCAGTGCAGGTCTCTCAGGTGTCTGGCGATGTGGCTGTGTCGGGGGATGTCCAGGATGAGTCGAGCTGCAGCGTTCTGGATGCGTTGGAGTCTTTTATGAAGTTTGGCTGTGGTTCCGGCGTAGAGGAGTTGCCGTAGTCCAGTCGGCTGGTGACGAGGGCCTGGGTGACCGTCTTCCTGGTTTCGGTGGGGATCCACCGGAAGATCTTGCGCAGCATGCGTAGGATGTTGAAGCAAGACGAGGAGACGGCGTTGACTTGTCGGGTCATTGAGAGGGAGGAGTCCAGGATGAAGCCCAGGTTGCGTGCGTGGTCCGTTGGTTTGGGTGCGTTGCCCAGGGCAGGGGTCCACCAGGAGTCGTCCCAGGCGGAGGGTGATGATCCTAGGATGAGGACTTCCGTCTTATCTGAGTTCAGTTTCAGGCGGCTGTTCCTCATCCACTCGGCTACGTCCTTCATCCCTTCATGTAGGTTGGTTCTGGCGGTTGTGGGGTCGTTGGTGAGGGAGAGGATCAGCTGGGTGTCGTCGGCGTAGGAGATGATGTTGAGGTTGTGTCCATGATGGTCTGGATTTTGCTCTGCAATGGTTGAACCTGGCTTCCACCCACAAGGTGGCCCAGGTACACAACCTGACTCTGCCCTATCTGGCACTTAGTGGCCTTGATAGTTAGGCCTGCCTTCTTCAGGGCCTCCAAAACATTTCTGAGGTGGACCAGGTGATCCTCCCAGGTGGAGCTAAAGACAGCAATATAATCTAGATATGCTGCACTATAGGCTTCCAGACCTGTAAGGACTGTGTTCACCAATCTCTGAAAAGTGGCAGGTGCATTTTTCAAACCAAAGGGCATCACCACAAATTGGTAAAGCCCACCAGGGGTAGAAAATGCAGTTTTTGGCTTTGCATCCTCAGCTAGTCTGATCTGCCAGTAGCCAGCTGTCAGGTCAAATGTGCTTAGATACTTGGCTGAGGCCAAAGTGTCTATTAGCTCATCTGCCCTGGGGATTGGATGGGCATCAGTCCTAGTGACTGCATTGAGGCCCCTGTAGTCCACACAAAACCTCATCTTTCTCTTGCCATCTTTGGTGTGAGGTTTATGCACCAGGACTTCTGGACTAGCCCAAGCGCTATCTGAGGGCTCAATGACACCCAGTTCCAACATTTTCTGGACTTCTGTCCTGATACAGTCCCTGACCTGGTCAGGTTGCCTGTAACTCTTACTTTTAACAGGCAGAATGTCCCCAGTGTCCACTTCATGAGTGCACCTGGTGGTCTGACTTGGAGTCAGAGAAAACATGTGTCTGAACTGATTGAGCACCTGTCTACAATCAGTTTGCTGCTTTGTAGTGAGGCTGCCTGCCAAGGCTACACCATCTACTGACCCATCATCAGGGTTCTGTGAGAGCAGGTCAGGGAGTGGGTCACTCTCTTCCTCCTGTCCCTCATCAGTTGCCATGAGCAAGCTCATGTCAGCCCTGTCCACATATGGCTTCAGCCTGTTGACATGGAGCACCCTATGGGGTCTCCTGGGAGTTCCCAGGTCTACCAGATAGGTAACCTCTCCCTTCTGTTCAACAATTGTATGTGGGCCACTCCACTTGTCTTGGAGGGCTGCTGGGGCCACTGGCTCCAACACCCACACCTTCTGTCCTGGCTGGTAAACAGTCAGCACAGCCTTTTGGTCATGCCAGGCTTTCTGTAATTCCTGGCTGGCCTCAAGGTTTTTGGTTGCCTTTTTTATATACTCAGCCATCCGGGAGCGGAGACCAAGTACATAGTCCACTTTGTCCTGTTTAGGGGGTTTGAGAGGTAACTCCCAACCTTCCTTCACCAGACACAATGGACCCATGACAGGATGGCCAAACAAAAGTTCCAAAGGGCTGTAGCCAACCCCCTTTTGAGGCACCTCCCTGTATGCAAATAAAAGGCAGGGCAAGAGTATGTCCCATCTTCGCCAAAGCTTTTCTGGGAGCCCTTTAATCATGCCCTTCAAGGTTTTGTTGAAACTTTCAACTAAACCATTGCATTGTGGGTGATAGGGTGTAGTGAATTTATAATTCACTCCACACTCCTTCCACATTGCAGTCAAGTAACAGGACATAAAGTTTGCCCTCTGTCAGATACTACCTCCTTAGGAAAGCCCACTCTTGAGAAAATTCCCAGGAGGGCCCTTGCCACCACAGGTGCTGTAGTGGTCCTAAGGGGAATGGCTTCTGGTTACCTGGTGGCATGGTCCACCACCACCAGGATAAATCTGTGCCCAGATGCTGTTTGGGGATCCATAGGACCAACTATGTCAATCCCCACCTTCTCAAAGGGAACCCCCACCACCAGTAGTGGTATCAGGGGGGCCTTTGTGGTGCCACCTGCCTTCCCACTGGCTTGGCAGGTGACACAGGAGCGACACAACTCCTTGGTGTCTTCAGACATGTGGGGCCAGTGAAAGTGAGGGACAATTCTGTCCCAAGTCTTGTTCTGGCCCAGGTGACCTGCTAAAGAAATATCATGGGCTAGTGTCAATAGGAAGCCCCTGAACTTCAGAGGTATAACCAACCTCCTGGCTGCTCCAAGCTTGGGGTCTCTACTCTCTGAGTACAGGAGTCCATCATCCCAATATATCTTATGGGTGCCACTAGAATTCCCAGCAGCCTCAGCAGCAGCTTGCTGTCTGAGGGGTTCAAGAGAGGGGCAGTTCAGCTGCTCCTGGCTCAGATCTGCCCTGGAAGGGCTCCCTGTCCCCAAGAACTCAACCTGATCAGGTTCAAGCTCCTCTGGGACAGTTCCTTCTTCAGGGCTGAGATCATCTCCCTCAAGAGACTGATCTGCTTCCTGAGCCAAGGGGGAAGGCACTGCCTTAACATTACTGCTCCTCCTCTTGGGAGGCACCTGGTCCATTGTTCCAGAATCCAGGGCCTGTTCAGCTTTTGACATTTTGGCCTGTGACCTAGTCACAGCAAAGACATGTGCAGGGATCCCTAGCATTTCTGCATGTGTCCTGAGCTCTACCTCTGCCCAAGCTGAGGTTTCAAGATCATTGCCAAGCAAGCATTCGACTGGTAGGTCTGCACTCACCACAACCTTCTTAAGGCCAGTTACCCCTCCCTAGGAGAAGTTAACAACTGCCAGAGAATGGTCTGTTCTGACATTGTTAGCATTGGTCACTTGGTACATTTTACCAAGTATAATCTGCCCAGGATCCACAAGATCGTGTGTCACCATTGTGACACTTGCTCCTGTGTCCCTGAGTGCCCAAGCCTCTTTTCCATTGATTAAAGGCTGCTGTCTGTATTTGCCCAAATTATTGGTACTAACAAAGGGGGACATATCCATGCCCACATCACAGACTAGCACAGCCTGAGTTGGCACTCTGACTAGGCCAGAGCCCATCTCAGTACCCAGGGTTAACCCTACTACACCCTTATTCTGAGTACGTCCACCACCATTTGTAGCTGGACTAGGGGGAACAGTTGCCTTAGGGGCAATGGTGGATGGATTAGAGTCTTTGGACTTGGTGCAGTCACTTGTCCAGTGAGTTTTCTGCTTACAGATTTTGCACCATGGTTTCTTTTGGCCTTTTCCTTTAGTAGATTGGGATTCCCCACCAGATGAAGATTTTTGGGGACCTTGTGAAGACTTCTGGTCTTTACCGTTTTCCCCACCCTTATCAGAGCTTTTGGAATCTGGCCTCTTCTGGTCACCACCTTGGTTCTGTACCTTCTGCCTCACCCTGGTTCTGACCCATTTGTCTGCCTTCTTTCCCAATTCTTGGGGAGAGGTCAGATCAGAGTCCACCAGGTACTGATGCACCAGCTGATTTTGACAGTTATTAAGAATCTGCTCCCTCATGATTAAATTATACAATCATTTGAAGTCACATATCTTACTGCCCAGTAACCAATCTTCCAGAGCCTTAGTAGCACAATCTACAAAGTCCACCCAGTCCTGTGTCTGTGCCTTTTGGGTATCTCTGAACTTTAACCTGTATTGCACCTGTATTGCTCAGTGGTTAGGCCAAACCCATCTATCAGTGCACTCTTCAGGACATGGTAATGATCAGCATCCTCTTCTCTTACAGTGAGGAGCTTCTCTCTACCTTTGTCTGCAAAGGAGAGCCACAAGATTGCTGCCCACTGCTCCTGGGGGAGCCTCTGAACTTTACAGGCCCCTTTCCAGTGCAGTTATCCATTTGTGGATGTCATCCCCACTGTGGTAGGGAGGGACAATCTTGCTCAGGTTTCTATGGTCATAAGACCTTTCCCTATCCCTAGGGAAGTTGCTGCCACCATGGGACTCTAGTCCCAACTTTCTTCTTTGTCTATGAAGCTCTAGGGACTCCCTGTCTATAGCCAGCGGCTCTTTTCTGATTCTCAACTGAGCTTCCTCATACTTGAGCAGTCTCTCTTTCCTTTCATGAGAGGATTCCCTCCTATGAGAGGAAACACAGGTCCCTACTGAGGTGTCAGAATGGTTAGATTCCTCAGAAGGAGATCTTGACCTTCTAGGCACACTCACAACTCTTCCTGGTGGGACAAAGGGGAGGCCATTCTGGTCCTCCTCCTCATTTGCAGGAGGAGCTGGATTTTCCAGGACAAGATCATTGTCATCTCCCTGGCCAGTTTCAGAGGTCAGGTCCTGGGTTTCTTCACCCCTGGTCCCTTCCTCATCTTCTGCCCCACCCTCTCTGCCTACCCCTTCAGACCCTAGGGGTCTTCTGAGATCATCCAACAGAAGCACCTCTATGAGGCGTTGGGTGTTGGCACTTTTGCCTGTCTTCAGCTTCCTAGTACTGCACAATGCTCTCAATTCCAAGAATGGGAGGTTGTCATACTTGGATGGTAGAAGCCCATTGGCTTCTGGCAGGGACCCACTGGTTCCTGGCCTTGAAGACATCACTAGTGAGGTGTGGTGTGTGCACTACCTACTCTAGTGTGGCCTACTAAACTCTCTTGAGTTGTAGAAAGGGTGTGCTAAGCCCTTGACACACAACTCTAAGTTCAGTAGAACTTACTGTATTTCTAAGCTTGAATTTATATGTACCTTAGGTCCCTTTAGTGGTTTTCAGTTAGTCACACACTTGAGATTATCTGTTAAACAATGGCAAGCTTGAATCCAACCGCTGCACACCAATGTGAGAAGTTGGCCTGGCATATGCTGTCCACTAGTTATATTGGGCACCTTGCACCAGTCCAAATGACCTTTATTGATGATAGGTTTAAAGACAACCTTTATTGAAAGCTATCCTAGTGGTAGCTATGGAGAGCAGCCTTCAGGCTAAGTCTTGAAGGAGTGTTAAGCTGTTTGTTTTACCAGTCTATAATCTCATGCATGACCAAATGAAAGGAGAACCACACCAGGTATATATATAAAATATATGTATTTATTACTAAACACTACCCAATAGTCTCTTTATGAGGCTAGAGGTCAAAGTACACAAGTTACAAGTCAAATAGCACAGTAAATTAGCACAATATACGATTAGCCCTAGGGGCGTACCAAACCATATATTAAGAAAGTGGTATAAGAACCACGACTTGAGAAGACACGAGGCCTAGAGCCTGTAGAATCGCTGGGACCCCAAGGAACCACCCAAGGTAGTGAAGTAGGGGACCCACGAGGGCCGTGTGCAGAGTGTGAACACCGCCGCGAGTTCCGTTAAAGTCTATGGGAAAGTCGCGGTTAGAGTTTTAAAGATTAAGGACACTTAGAAAAGGACTAGGACCAAACCCTCTTGGACTTAGATAGTTCTAGGGTCAACACCCACGGGAGCACCAGAGTACTCGAGTTACCTCACCCAGGGAAGCCGGGTGCATAGGTGTCAAATGGTGTCGGGTCGCGTCGTCGATTTCAATGGCAGTCTGCAGAGAAGTGCTGCTGCCGGGAAGATGCGAAGTGTCCGAAGAGATCCAAGCCTGGATCGGAGTCGAGAAGAACCTGAAAGCAGAGGGGCAGAGTCTGGGTCACTTGCCAGTGACCAGCGGCACGATAGTCGAATGCCCACCGATGTTGGGTGCTTCAGGTGAAAAGAGGTGAAGCTTGACTCTTCAGCCACGAGGACCAGCAGGCGTCGACGACAACCAGGAGCTGTATTCGAGCTTTCCCACAAAGGATGTCGAGTGCTGCAGCATTGGTGTCCGGTTTGAACACAACAAGCCTTGGCAACAGCAACCCACGCAGAAAGGAGAAAGATGCTTCGGTGCAGACCAGCAAGGTCTGGTGGACTCACCACGCGGTGGGGAGTCAGGGCACATCTGGAGCAACCAGGAAAGCCCAAAGAAAATCAGAGTTACCTTCACAGGGACCCACCAGTCGGACCAGGGATCGCAAAGGAGCCTTGAGCGGAAATGCAAGAAGCGGGCCCATGGAACACTCGTGGAGTGTAGGCTCACAATGTTCAGTGCAAATGGTGCTCGGGGCCTGGGCTACAAGTAATCCAAAGCAGGACTTCAAGAGACGTCGAGAAGTCAATGCACTTGCAAATGTGCATGTTGACCAGGAGTTCCAGTTCCACGCTACTCACGAGGGCTGCGGGTCTCAGCTTTGCTGGGGACTCGGGTCTGCCTCTGAGATGTCTGGAAATCCTCTTACTGGGCTGCAATTACTTCGGAGTCCGGCGGGAGCTTCGGAGATGCAGACCGGCAATTGCTTCGTTGGTGCCTGCCAAGCAGGGGAGTCACTCCTTGACCCCAAGGGAGATTTCTTCAGTCCTCTAGTCTTGAGTAGAGCGTCGAAGTTCCAGGATTCAGCTTCAGAGTTTCGTCCAGGGATATCTAAAGTCCTGTTGCAAGGGGTTCCTTACTTATACCTAAGAAAGGGGTTGGACTAACTCTGGGGACCCACCTATGGGAGGGTTTGGAAAGAGGGGTGGCTACACCCATTTCCTTTGTCCAGTTTCATGCCAGAGCAGGGGCTGGCAGCCCCTGCAACCGGTTTGAACTGGGGTATGCACGAGGACACCAAATGTGCCCCCAGTGCAGGACTTCAAAGCACTCATGGAGTGCACCCACCCAGCCCCAATCCACTAAGGCCTGTCTGGGAGGTGGTAACACCTCCCTGTGACAGGAAACCTATTGTCCAGGCCTCCCCTGCCGGAGTTTCGGTCAGCAGCAGGAGGCCAGACTCGTGTCTGTGGCTGCAGCATCCATTTTGCGATGCCAGGGCTCTGTTTAGTTGGTACCGGGTATACCGGTGCTGTCATGTCTCTCCCTCTAGAAGGGTGGGATCATACTCCCACACCAGTTATTGGTGTGGGGGTATGATTCCAAGGTGTTTGACACCAAATACGACATGTTTCCGTGCAGCCATACCAAAGTTAGCATTTACCACGAGGTTATAATGCACTTAAGAGTATATGGTCAGGCTGCACCACAGACAACCCTGGAGAGGAGATTCCGAAGGCTGCAGGGGTGCTCTGCTCATGCATGGGCACCCTGTCACATATAACCAAGCACCCTGCCTTCAGGATTGATAAGGCCTGCCATAGGGGTGACTGATAGGTTTCTATGTGTAGTGATAGGTGAGATATAGTGAACCTATATCTCTGTAAGGGGTGCATGCACCACCTTACACAGGCTGCAGTAGCAGTCATGTGGTGTCATTTTGGAGGGCTTTCCAGGGGTGGCACAATACATGCTTCAGCCCCTGGTAGGCCTCTGGGGTACCTATGCCCTGGGTACATAGTATACCATATACTAGGGACTTATAAGGGCACCCCAGAATACAATCTGAAGTGTACTTAAGGTACAAGGAATCAATTTAGAGAGGAAGCAGCTAGGCTGGGGTCCTGGATAGCAGGGCCCCAGCCAGACCAAAGTCAAAAAACAGTGTACATCAGCAAAAAAAGTGGGGGTAACCATAGGAGGCAGATCCAACTCTCCTACACTGATCTCCTCCAGGGACCACTCTGATCTCCTCCAGGGAGCGCTCTTATCTCCTCGAGGTACTGCTCTGATCTCCTCGTGGCACTGTTCTGATCTACTTGAGACACCGCTCTGCTCTGCTCCAGGCACCGCTCAGATCTCCTCCATGCACCGCTCTGATCTCCTCAAGACACCGCACTGATCTCCTCCAGGCACCGCTCTGATCTCCTCCATGCACCGCAATGATCTCCTCCAGGCACCGTGATGATCTCCTCCAAGCACTGCGATGTCCTCCTCCAAGCACCGCACTGATCTCTGTAGGAAGGTGGAATCTGACTATATGGTTGCCCCCACTTTTTTTATGGTGTTTTGCTAGTTTATGACTTAGTTGGACTGGGATCCTGCTATTCAGGGCCCCAGTCTATCTGCTTTCTCTGTAAAAGGTTTCCATGTGCCTTAGGCACATCTCTGATTGGAATCTGGAGTGCCCTTATAAGTCCCTAGTATATGGTATACTATGTACCAAGGGCATAGGTACCTCAGAGGCCTACCAGGGGCTGCAGCATGTATTATGCCACCCCTGGAAGGCCATCCAAACTGACACCACAGGTCTGCTACTGCAGCCTGGGTAAGGTGGTGCATGCACCCCTAACTGTGATATAGGTTACCTATATCACTAAATACATACACACATATAAACCTATAAGTCACTCCTAAGGCAGGCCTTATCAATCCTGAAGGCAGAGTGCGTGGTTCCTATGTGAGGGGGTGCCCCTGCATGAGCAGGACCCCTCTGCAGCGTTCTGAGACCCTTCTCTGATGCTGTTTGTAGTGCAGCCTGACCATATACTCTTAAGCGCATTATAACCTCGCGTTAAATGCTAACTTTGGAATGGCTGCACCTAAACATGTCGTGTTTGGTGTCAAACATCTTGGAATACTACCCCCCCGCCAAATCTGGTGGCGGGGGTAGCCTTCCACCCTTCTAGAGGGAGAGACATGTTAACCCTGGCCAGTAACTTCTTTCTAAAGCCTGGCATCACAAAATGGATGCTACTGCCACAGACACAAGTCTAGCCTCCTGCTGCTGGACGAAACTCCGGCAGGGGAGGCCTGGACAATAGGTTTCCTGTCCCAGGGAGGTGTGACCACCTCCCCAGACAGGATAATGTGTATTGGGGCTGGGCGGGAGCACTTTCTGGTGCTTTGAAGTCCTGCACTGGGGGCACACTTGGTGTCCCTGTGCATACCCCAGTTCAAACCGGATCAGGGGCTTGCAGCCCCTGCTTTGGTGCGAACTGGACAAAGGGAAAGGGGTGTAGCCACCCCTCTGCCCTGACCCACCCATAGGTGGGGCCACAGAGTAGTCCAACCCCTATCCTTAGTATAAGTATAGGAACCCAGTCCTATGGACTTTAGATTATCCCTGGACGAAACTCTGAAACTGAATCCTGGACCTTCGACGCTCTACTCAAGATTAGAGGACAGAAGAATCTCCCTTGGGGTCAAGGAGTGACTCCCCTGCTTGGCAGGCACCAAAGAAGCATCTGTCCGGTTTGCATTTCTGAAGCTCCCGTCGGACGCCGAAGTCATCGCATCACCAGAGGTGGATTCTCAGACTTCACCGAGGCTACCCTGAGTCCCCAGCAAAGCTGAGGCCCGTGGCTATCGTGGGTGACTTCAGACCTGGACACTGAGCACATTTGCAAGTGCATCCTCTTCTGGGTCTCCCAAGAAGTCGTGCTTTGGGCTCCGAGTAGCCCTAGCCTCCAGCACCACCTGCACCGAAGATCACTGGCCCCCACTCCACGAGTGTCCTGGAAGCCAGATCCACGTGCAGCGTCACAAGGCTCCTTCGCGGTCGCTAGCCCGTTGGCTAGTAGCCCTTAACAAAGGCCAATCTTTTCCTACCTTGGCATTCGGGATGCTCCAGGCCTGCCCTCACTTACCCTTGCTGGGTGAGTTCCCCAGCCCTTGCTGGTCTGCACCATCGACGATCTTCCTCTGCATCAAGACTTGCCGTTGCCAAGCCTTGTTGGGTCCAATCTGGTCACCGATACCTCAGCACTCGACAGACATCGTGTACCAGCCCGAATCCTGCTCCTGGTCGCCGACAACACCTCCTGGACCTCGTGGCTGAAGAGTCAAGATGACCGTCAATGCACCTGAAGCACTCGACATCGGTGGGCATCTGTCCATCGCCTTCCTGGTCACTGGCTAGTGACCCAGACTCTGTCCCCTCTGCTTTCAGGTTCTTCAGAACTCCGATCCACTCTTGGATCCACCCGGACACTTTTCCCTTGGTCGCCAGCAGCACTTTGCAGCAGATCGCCATTCAAATCGACGACGAAACCCGACCCCGAAAGGCACCTATGCACCCGGCTTCCCTGGGTGAGGTAACACGAGTACTCCGGTGCTCCCGTGGGTAGAGACTCTTCAAAGTCCTAGATCTCAAAGGGTTTGGTCCAAGTCCTCTTTTAAGTGTCCCTTTTCTCTAATTTCCCGATCACGACTTTCTCCATAGAAGTCAACGGCGTATCGCGGTTGTGTATTTACACTGCACGCGTCTCCCGTGGGTCCCCTGTGTCACTACCTTGGGTGGTTCCTTGTGGTCCAAGCACTTCTACAGGCTCTAGGCCTAGTGTCTAGTTCAGTCGTGGTTCTTATACCACTTTATTGGTATATGGTTTGGTACGCCCCTAGGGCCCAAACGTGTATTCGTGCTATTACTGTGTTTAAATAACTTCTAACTTATGTACTTCGAACTCTAGCCTCATAAAGAGACTAGAGGGTGTGTTTAGCAATAAATACATATATTTTGAATATATACCTGGTGTGGTGCTCTTTCATTTGATCACTCAAGAGATTATAGACTGGTAAAACAAGCTGCTTTACATTCCTTCAAGACTTAGCCTGAAGGCTGCTCTCCATAGCTACCACTAGGATAGCTTTCAATAAGGTTGTCTTTAACCTATCTCCAATAAGGGGTTGTTTGGACTGGTGCAAGGTGCCCACTATAATTAGTGGACAGCATATACCAGGCCAACTTCTCACAATCTCCTCCAGGCACCACTCTGATCTCTTCCAGGTAGCACTCTGATCTCCTCCAGGCACCGCTCTGATCTCCTCCAGGCTTTACTCTGACCTCCTCCAGGCACCGGTCTGACCATCTCCAGGCACCACTAAGACCTCCTCCAGGCACCGCTCTGACCTCCTCCAGGCACCGCTCTGACCTCCTCCAGGCACCGCTCTGATCTCCTCCTCTGACCTCCTCCAGGCACCACTCTGATCTCCTCCAGGCACCGCTCTGATCTCCTCCAGGGACCGCTCTGATGTCCTCCAGGCTTCCCTCTGATCTCCTCCAGGCTTCCCTTTGATCTACTCCAGGCTTCTCTCTGATCTCCTCCAGGCTTCCCTCTGATCTCCTTCAGGCACCGTGCTGATCTCCTTCAGGCACTGCGCTGATCTCCTCCAGGCACTGCACTGATCTCCTCCAGGCACCGCTGTGATCTCCTCCAGGCACCGTGCTGATCTCCTCCAGGCATTGCTCTGATCTCCTCCAGGCACCGCTCTGATCTCCTTCAGGCACAGCTCTGATTCCTCCAGGCACAGCTCTGATTCCTCCAGGCACCGCAATGATCTCGTCAAGGCACCGCTCTGATCTCCTCAAGGCACCGCTCTGATCTCCTCCAGGCACCGCTCTGATCTCCTCCAGGCACCCTCTGACCTCCTCCAGGCACCCTCTGACCTCCCCCAGGTACCCTCTGATCTCCTCCAGGCTTACCTCTCATCTCCTCCAGGCTTACCTCTCATCTCCTCCAGGCACCCTCTGATCTTCTCCAGGCACCTCGCTGATCTCCTCCATGCACCACTCTGATCTTCTCCAGGCACCACTCTGATCTTCTCCAGGCACCCGCTGATCTCCTCCAGGCACTCCACTGATCTCCTCAATGCGCCGCTCTCATCTTATCCAGGCACCATTCTGATCTCCTCCAGGGACCGCTCTGATCTCCTCCAGGCACGGCTCTGATCTCTTCCAGGCACAGCTCTGATCTCCTCCAGGCACGGCTCTGATCTCCTCCATGCACCGCTCTGATCTCCTCCAAGCACCGCACTGATCTCCTCGAGGCACCATTCAGATCTCCTCGAGGCACAGTTCTGATCTCCTCCAGGCACCGTTCTGATCTCCTCCGGACACCGCTCTGATCTCCTCCAGGCACCGTGATTATCTCCTCCAGGCTTTCCTCTGATCTCTTCCAGGCACCGCTCTGACCTCCTCCAGGCACCGCTCTGACCTCCTCTAGGCACTGCTCTGATCTCCTCCAGGCACCGCTCTGATCTCCTCAAGGCACTGAACTGGTCTCCTCCAGGCACCGCACTGGTCTCCTCCAGGCACCGCACTGGTCTTCTCCAGGAACCACACTGGTCTCCTCCAGGCACCGCACTGGTCTCCTCCAGGCTCTGCAAGGGTCTCCTCCAGGCACCTCCCTGATCTCTTCCACACACCCTCTGATCTCCTCCACGCACCCTCTGATCTCCTCCAGGCACTGCAATGATCTCCTCCAGGCACCGCAATGATCTCCTCCATGCACCGATCTGATCTCCTCCAGGCACTGCTCTGATCTCCTCCAGGCACCGCCCTGATATCCTCCAGGCACTGCTCTGATCTTGTCCAGGCACCGCTCTGATCTCCTCCAGGGACCGCTCTGATCTCCTCCAGGGACCGCTCTGATCTCCTCCAGGCACAGCTCTGATCTCCTCCAGGTACCTCTCTGATCTCCTCCAGGCACCGCTCTTTTCTCCTCCATGCACCGCTCTGATCTCCTCCATGCACCGCTCTGATCTCCTCCATGCACGGTGATGATCTCCTCCAGGCATCGCTCTGATCTCCTCCAGGGACCTCTCTGATCTCCTCCAGGGACCGCTCAGATCTCCTGCAGGCTTTCCTCTGATCTCCACCAGGCACCTCTCTGACCTCCTCCATGCACTGCTTTGACCTCCTCCAGGCACTGCTCTGATCTCCTCCAGGAACCGCTCTGATCTCCTCCAGGCACTGAACTGGTCTCCTCCAGGCAGCGCACTGGTCTCCTCCAGGCACCGCACTGGTCTTCTCCAGGAACCACACTGGTCTCCTCCAGGCACCGCACTGGTCTCCTCCAGGCTCTGCACTGGTCTCCTCCAGGCACCTCCCTGATCTCTTCCACACACCCTCTGATCTCCTCCACACACCCTCTGATCTCCTCCAGGCACTGCAATGATCTCCTCCAGGCACCGCAATGATCTCCTCCATGCACCGATCTGATCTCCTCCAGGCACTGCTCTGATCTCCTCCAGGCACCGCTCTGATCTCCTCCAGGCACTGCTCTGATCTTCTCCAGGCACCGCTCTGATCTCCTCCAGGGACCGCTCTGATCTCCTCCAGGGACCGCTCTGATCTCCTCCAGGCACAGCTCTGATCTCCTCCAGGTACCTCTCTGATCTCCTCCAGGCACCGCTCTGATCTCCTCCATGCACCGCTCTGATCTCCTCCATGCACCGCACTGATCTCCTCCATGCACCGTGATGATCTCCTCCAGGCATCGCTCTGATCTCCTCCAGGGACCTCTCTGACCTCCTCCAGGGACCGCTCAGATCTCCTGCAGGCTTTCCTCTGACCTCCACCAGGCACCTCTCTGACCTCCTCCAGGCACTGCTTTGACCTCCTCCAGGCACTCCTCTGATCTCCTCCAGGCACTGCTATGATCTCCTCCAGGCACCCTCTGATCTCCTCCAGGCACCGCTCTGATCTCCTCCAGGCACCGCTCTGATCTCCTCCAGGCTTACCTCTCATCTCCTCCAGGCACCCTCTGATCTTCTCCAGGCACGCCTGATCTCCTCCAGGCTTCCCCCTGATGTCCTCCAGGCACCTCGCTGATCTCCTCCAGGCTTCCTGCTGATCTCCTCCATGCACCACTCTGATCTTCTACGGGCACCTGCTGATCTCCTCCAGGCACTCCACTGATCTCCTCAATGCGCCGCTCTCATCTTATCCAGGCACCACTCTGATCTCCTCCAGGCACCGCATCTGATCTCCTCCAGGTACCGCTCTGATCTCCTCCAGGCACCGCTCTGATCTCCTCCAGGCACCGCTCTGATCTCCTCCACGCACCCTCTGATCTCCTCCAGGCACTGCTCTGATCTCCTCCAGGGACCGCTCTGATCTTCTCCATGCACCGCTCTGATCTCCTCAAGACACCGCACTGATCTCCTCAAGACACTGCACAGATCTCCTCCAGGCACCGCTCTGATCTCCTCCATGCACCGCAATGATCTCCTCCAGGCACTGCGATGATCTACTCCAAGCACTGCGATGATCTCCTCCAAGCACCGCACTGATCTCCTCCAGGCATCCCCTGATCTCCTCCAGGTACCCCCTGATCTCCTCCAGGCACCCTCTGATCTCCTCCAGGCTTCCCTCTGATCTCTTCCAGGCACCGCTCTGAACTCCTCCAGGCACCGCTCTGATCTCCTCCAGGGACTGCTCTGATGTCCTCCAGGCTTCCCTCTGATCTCCTCCAGGCTTCCCTCTGATCTCCTCCAGGCTTCCCTCTGATCTCCTTCAGGCACTACGCTGATCTCCTCCAGGCTTCCCTCTGATCTCCTCCAGGCATCCCTCTGATCTCCTCCATGCATCCCTTTGATCTCCTCCATGCATCACTCTGATCCCCACCGTGCACGGCTCTGATTGCCTCTGTGCATTGGGATGATCTCCTCCAGGCTTCCCTCTTATCTCATCTATGCACCCCTCTGATGTCCTCCAGGCACCGCACTGATCTCCTCTAGGCTTTCCTCTGATCTCCTTCAGGCTTCCCTCTGATCTCTATCAGGCACACTTTGATCTCCTCCAGGCACCCCCTGATCTCCTCCAGGCATCCCCTGATCTCCTCCAGGTACCCCCTGATCTCCTCCAGTCACCCTCTGATCTCCTCCAGGCTTCCCTCTGATCTCTTCCAGGCACCGCTCTGAACTCCTCCAGGCACCGCTCTGATCTCCTCCAGGGACTGCTCTGATGTCCTCCAGGCTTCCCTCTGATCTCCTCTAGGCTTCCCTCTGATCTCCTCCAGGCACCCTCTGATCTCCTCCAGGCACCACTCTGATCTCCTCCAGGCACCGCTATGATCTCCTCCAGGCACTGCACTGATCTTCTTCAGGCACCGTACTGAGCTCCTCCAGGCACCGCACTGATCTCCTCCAGGCACCGCACTAAGCTCCTCTAGGCACCCTCTGATTCCCTCCATGCTTCCTCTGATCTCCTCCAGGGACCCTCTGATCTCCTCCAGGGACCGCTCAGATCTCCTGCAGGCTTTCCTCTGATCTCCACCAGGCACCTCTCTGACCTCCTCCATGCACTGCTTTGACCTCCTCCAGGCACTGCTCTGATCTCCTCCAGGAACCGCTCTGATCTCCTCCAGGCACTGAACTGGTCTCCTCCAGGCACCGCACTGGTCTCCTCCAGGCACCGCACTGGTCTTCTCCAGGAACCACACTGGTCTCCTCCAGGCACCGCACTGGTCTCCTCCAGGCTCTGCACTGGTCTCCTCCAGGCACCTCCCTGATCTCTTCCACACACCCTCTGATCTCCTCCACGCACCCTCTGATCTCCTCCAGGCACTGCAATGATCTCCTCCAGGCACCGCAATGATCTCCTCCATGCACCGATCTGATCTCCTCCAGGCACTGCTCTGATCTCCTCCAGGCACCGCTCTGATCTCCTCCAGGCACTGCTCTGATCTTCTCCAGGCACCGCTCTGATCTCCTCCAGGGACCGCTCTGATCTCCTCCAGGGACCGCTCTGATCTCCTCCATGCACCGCACTGATCTCCTCCATGCACCGTGATGATCTCCTCCAGGCATCGCTCTGATCTCCTCCAGGGACCTCTCTGACCTCCTCCAGGGACCGCTCAGATCTCCTGCAGGCTTTCCTCTGACCTCCACCAGGCACCTCTCTGACCTCCTCCAGGCACTGCTTTGACCTCCTCCAGGCACTGCTCTGATCTCCTCCAGGCACTGCTATGATCTCCTCCAGGCACCCTCTGATCTCCTCCAGGCACCGCTCTGATCTCCTCCAGGCACCGCTCTGATCTCCTCCAGGCTTACCTCTCATCTCCTCCAGGCACCCTCTGATCTTCTCCAGGCACGCCTGATCTCCTCCAGGCTTCCCCCTGATGTCCTCCAGGCACCTCGCTGATCTCCTCCAGGCTTCCTGCTGATATCCTCCATGCACCACTCTGATCTTCTACGGGCACCTGCTGATCTCCTCCAGGCACTCCACTGATCTCCTCAATGCGCCGCTCTCATCTTATCCAGGCACCACTCTGATCTCCTCCAGGCACCGCATCTGATCTCCTCCAGGTACCGCTCTGATCTCCTCCAGGCACCGCTCTGATCTCCTCCAGGCACCGCTCTGATCTCCTCCACGCACCCTCTGATCTCCTCCAGGCACTGCTCTGATCTCCTCCAGGGACCGCTCTGATCTTCTCCATGCACCGCTCTGATCTCCTCAAGACACCGCACTGATCTCCTCAAGACACTGCACAGATCTCCTCCAGGCACCGCTCTGATCTCCTCCATGCACCGCAATGATCTCCTCCAGGCACTGCGATGATCTACTCCAAGCACTGCGATGATCTCCTCCAAGCACCGCACTGATCTCCTCCAGGCACCGCTCTGATCTCCTCCAGGCACTGCTCTGATCTCCTCCAGGCACTGCTCTGATCTTCTCCAGGCTTTCCTCTGACCTCCTCCAGGGACCGATCTGACCTCCTCCAGGCACCGCTCGGACCTCCTCTAGGCACCGCTCTGACCTCCTCCAGTTTTCCCTCTGATCTCCTCCAGGCTTCCCTCTGATCTCCTCCAAGCTTCCCTCTGATCTCCTTCAGGCTTCCCTCTGATCTCTTCCAAGCTTCCCTCTGATCTCCTCCAGGCTTCCCTCTGATTTCCTCCAGGCTTCCCTCTGATCTCCTCCAGGCACCGCTCTGATTTCCTCCAGGCTTCCCTCTGATCTCCTCCAGGCACTGCTCTGAACTCCTCCAGGCACCTCTCTGATCTCCTCCAGGGACCGCTCTGATGTCCTCCAGGCTTCCCTCTGATTTCCTCCAGGCTTCCCTCTGATCTCCTCCAGGCACCGCTCTGATTTCCTCCAGGCTTCCCTCTGATCTCCTCCAGGCACCGCTCTGATCTCCTCCATGCACTGCGATGATATCCTCCAGGCACCGCTCTGATCTTCTCCATGCACCGCTCTATCTCCTCAAGACACCGCACTGATCTCCTCAAGACACTGCACTGATCTCCTCCAGGCACCGCTCTGATCTCCTCCATGCACCGCGATGATCTCCTCCAGGCACTGCGATGATCTCCTCCAAGCACCGCACTGATCTCCTCCAGGCACCGCTCTGATCTCCTCCAGGCACCGCTCTGATCTCCTCCAGGCACTGCTCTGATCTTCTCCAGGCTTTCCTCTGACCTCCTCCAGGGACCGATCTGACCTCCTCCAGGCACCGCTCGGACCTCCTCTAGGCACCGCTCTGACCTCCTCCAGGCTTCCCTCTGATCTCCTCCAGGCTTCCCTCTGATATCCTCCAAGCTTCCCTCTGATCTCCTTCAGGCTTCCCTCTGATCTCTTCCAAGCTTCCCTCTGATCTCCTCCAGGCTTCCCTCTGATTTCCTCCAGGCTTCCCTCTGATCTCCTCCAGGCACCGCTCTGATTTCCTCCAGGCTTCCCTCTGATCTCCTCCAGGCACCGCTCTGAACTCCTCCAGGCACCTCTCTGATCTCCTCCAGGGACCGCTCTGATGTCCTCCAGGCTTCCCTCTGATTTCCTCCAGGCTTCCCTCTGATCTCCTCCAGGCACCGCTCTGATTTCCTCCAGGCTTCCCTCTGATCTCCTCCAGGCACCGCTCTGATCTCCTCCAGGCACTGCTCTGATCTCCTCCAGGCACCGCTCTGATCTCCTCCATGCACCCCTCGGATCTCCTCCACGCATCCCGCTGATCTAATCCAGGCTTGCATCTGATCTCCTCTAGGCTTCCATCTGATCTCCTCCATGCACCGCTCTGATCTCCTCCAGGCACCGCACTGATCTCGTCCAGGGACCACTCTGATGTCCTCCAGGCTTCCCTCTGATCTCCTTCAGGCACTACGCTGATCTCCTCCAGGCTTCCCTCTGATCTCCTCCAGGCATCCCTCTGATCTCCTCCATGCATCCCTTTGATCTCCTCCATGCATCACTCTGATCCCCACCGTGCACCGCTCTGATTGCCTCTGTGCATTGGGATGATCTCCTCCAGGCTTCCCTCTTATCTCCTCTATGCACCCCTCTGATGTCCTCCAGGCACCGCACTGATCTCCTCTAGGCTTTCCTCTGATCTCCTTCAGGCTTCCCTCTGATCTCTATCAGGCACACTTTGATCTCCTCCAGGCACCCCCTGATCTCCTCCAGGCATCCCCTGATCTCCTCCAGGTACCCCCTGATCTCCTCCAGGCACCCTCTGATCTCCTCCAGTCTTCCCTCTGATCTCTTCCAGGCACCGCTCTGAACTCCTCCAGGCACCGCTCTGATCTCCTCCAGGGACTGCTCTGATGTCCTCCAGGCTTCCCTCTGATCTCCTCTAGGCTTCCCTCTGATCTCCTCCAGGCACCCTCTGATCTCCTCCAGGCACCACTCTGATCTCCTCCAGACACCGCTATGATCTCCTCCAGGCACTGCACTGATCTTCTTCAGGCACCGTACTGAGCTCCTCCAGGCACCGCACTGATCTCCTCCAGGCACCGCACTAAGCTCCTCCAGGCACCCTCTGATTCCCTCCATGCTTCCTCTGATCTCCTCCAGGGACCCTCTGATCTCCTCCAGGGACCCTCTGATCTCCTCCATGACTCACTGATCTCCTCCAGGCACCCTGCTGATCTCCCCCAGGCATCCCTCTGATCTCCTCCAGGCACCGAGCTGATCTCCTCCATGCACCCCTCTCATCTCCTCCACGCATCCCGCTGATCTCCTCCAGGCTTGCATCTGATCTCCTCCAGGCTTGCATCTGATCTCCTCCAGGCTTCCATCTGATCTCCTCCATGCACCACACTGGTCTCCTCCAGGCTTCCATCTGATCTCCTCCATGCACCGCTCTGATCTCCTCCAGGGACCGCTCTGATGTCCTCCAGGCTTCCCTCTGATCTCCTCCAGGCTTCCCTCTGATCTCCTCCAGGCTTCCCTCTGATCTCCTTCAGGCACTACGCTGATCTCCTCCAGGCTTCCCTCTGATCTCCTCCAGGCATCCCTCTGATCTCCTCCATGCATCCCTCTGATCTCCTCCATGCATCACTCTGATCCCCTCCATGCACGGCTCTGATCGCCTCTGTGCATTGGGCTGATCTCCTCCAGGCTTTCCTCTTATCTCCTCTACGCACCCCTCTGATGTCCTCCAGGCACCGCACTGATCTCCTCTAGGCTTCCCTCTGATCTCCTCCAGGCTTCCCTCTGATCTCTATCAGGCACACTTTGATCTTCGACGGAGGCGTGGTGACCCCATACGTGGCAAAACCGATTTGTGCAAGATCACTAGGAACTGCCAGAGGACAGAGTATACTTTGGAGAAATAGCATCTAGAGAATGCCATGATTGTTTCAAAAAATCAGAACATCCGGGATTGAAGTGCCTACATGTAAAATTGGCACAGGAAGAGACATAGAACTGTCTTCTCCCTCAACGACAAATTTGAGGAGTGCAAAGTATACAAGTGATAGAACAATTTGGGACTTAAGAGTGAAGCCTAGATGGGAGATTAATTAATCCTCATATCGGGTCTGCAAAGAATTCTAACTGCAGAAAAGACCGGGTGTGTTCCCTGATCTCTTGACAGAGTCATATTCTCGTGTGGGAGATATTATTTCTCGTCCTGAGGAAGGTGGTGTTTTAAGCAGCGATACCCACCGAAACGCGTAGACGCAATTCTGCAAAGGCGTACTGTAGATTGTGTGGACATTTGTTTTGGTTGTTGTTAAAATTCTTTACATTTAAAATACACATCTAACAAATGATCTTGATCTAATGTATTAGCCTTGATTGATGACTTGAAATTATCTTTCTTGCTGGTTCTCCCTACAATCATTTTTTATGCTATACATGTTTGAGTGTTTTTAATTTATGTTTTTAACAAATTTCTTTGTATGAAATTGCAATAAATTTTGACATATTGTCTAGATAATTTGAATAAAAATGTTTATAAATGTGAGCACTTGGTTTCTGATGGTGGTATTGTTATGTTCTGGTGATAAAATTGTTGTAAAAGTGTGTGTATGTTGATGGATTAAGTCGCCCAAAGGGGATTCTAATTAGACTACACTTTGATCTCCTCCAGGCACCCCCTGATCTCCTCCAGGCACCCTCTGATGCACCCTCTGATCTCCTCCAGGCTTCCCTCTGATCTCCTCCAGGCTTCCCTCTGATCCCCTCCATGCACCGCACAGATCTCCTCCAGGCACCACTCTGGTCTCCTCCAGGCACCGCACTGGTCTCCTCCAGGCACCTCCCTGATCTCCTCCACACACCCTCTGATCTCCTCCATGCACCGCAATGATCTCCTCCATGCACCGCAATGATCTCCTCCATGCACCGCTCTGATCTCCTCAAAACACCGCACTGATCTCTTCCAGGCACCGCTCTGATCTCCTCCATGCACCGCGATGATATCCTCCAGGCACCATGATGATCTCCTCCATGCTCCGCGATGATCTCCTCCAAGCACCGCACTGATTTCCTTCAGGCACCGCTCTGATCTCCTCCAGACACCGCTCTGATCTCCTCCAGGCTTTCCTCTGACCTCCTCCAGGCACCGCTCTGACCTCCTCCAGGCACCGCACTGATCTCCTCCAGGCACCGCACTGATCTCCTCCAGGCACCGCACTGATCTCCTCCAGGCACCACACTGATCTACTCCAAGCACCCACTGATCTCCTCCAGGCACCCTCTCATCTCATCCAGGCACCGCACTGATCTCCTCCAGGGACTGCTCTGATCTCCTCCAGGCATCGCATAGATCTCCTCCAGACACCTCTCTGATCTCCTCCAGACACCTCTCTGATCTCCTCCAGGCACCTCTCTGATCTCCTCCATGCACTGCTCTGATCTCCTCCATTTCCACGATGATCTCCTCCAGGCACCACTCTGATCTCCTCCAGGCACCGCACTGATATCCTCCAGGCACCGCTTTGATCTCCTCCAGGCACCGCTCTGATCTCCTCCATGCACCGCTCTCATCTCCTCCAGGCACCGCGCTGATCTCCTCCAGACATCCATCTGATCTCCTCCAGGCCCCGCTCTGATCTCTTTCAGACACCGCTCTGATCTCCTCCAGGGACCGCTCTGATCTCCTCCAGGGACTGCTCTGATCTCCTCCAGGCACTGCTCTGATCTCCTCGAGGCACTGCTCTTATCTCCTTGAGGCATCGCACTGATCTCCACCAAGCACCGCTCTGATCTCCTCCATGCACCGCTCTGATCTCCTCAAGACACCGCACTGACCTCCTCCAGGCACCGCTCTGATCTCCTCCATGAACCGCGTTGATCTCCTCCAGGCACCGCTCTGATCTCCTCCATGCACCGCTCTGATCTCCTCATGACACCGCACTGATCTCCTCCAGGCACCGCTCTGATCTCCTCCAGGCACCGCTCTGATCTCCTCCATGCACCGCTCTGATCTCCTCAAGACACCGAACTGATCTCCTCCAGGCACCGCTCTGATCTCCTCCATGCACCGTGATGATCTCCTCCATGCACCGCGATGATCTCCTCCAAGCACCGCACTGATTTCCTCCAGGCACCGCTCTGATCTCCTCCAGGCAGCGCTCTTATCTCCTCCAGGCACCGCTCTGATCTCCTCCAGGCACCGTGATGATCTCCTCCATGCACCGCGATGATCTCCTCCAAGCACCGCACTGATTTCCTCCAGGCACCGCTCTGATCTCCTCCATGCACCGCTCTAATCTCCTCAAGACACCGCACTGATCTCCTCCAGGCACCGCTCTGATCTCCTCCATGCACCGTGATGATCTCCTCCATGCACCGCAATGATCTCCTCCAAGCACCGCACTGATTTCCTCCAGGCACCGCTCTGATCTCCTCCAGGCAGCGCTCTTATCTCCTCCAGGCACCGCTCTGATCTCCTCCAGGCACCGTGATGATCTCCTCCATGCACCGCGATGATCTCCTCCAAGCACCGCACTGATTTCCTCCAGGCACCGCTCTGATCTCTGACCGACAAGGGGTTGAGCCGTGCAGACATAGGTGCAAGGAGCAGTGAACTACCAGTTACACCAGCAACCTCATAGGTTCACCGTCCACGGCCTCCTATGGGGCTAGTAGATGCCCCACTAGGGTTTGGAATTTTTATCTCCTGAAGGTTGAGGGTGACAAAAAACTTTTTACCCCACCCAGTGGATTCCCTTTCCCATAGATTTGGTAAGGGTGGAGCCTTTAGTAGTTTTTGTAAGTCCTGATGAAAGCCATGGACCCGACTGGGCCGGTAGGCAGAAACATGTCGACTTTATACACGGCGGTGGGAGGATAATTATTCCCTCATATACACCGCACTTTTGGTTTTAAAGACCATACAGATACCATCCAAATTAAAACATAATTTGTTATCTGTAATGGTATTTTAATTTCACAATTTCTCTTTAAGGGCCCCCACTTAGTTTTAGAAGTGCATCCCTGTCGTCAGGTGTATGCCCGCCCCTTATCAAACCAAGGTTTTAGGGGCGAGGACTGGTCAATGATGAAGCATGACGCCAGGTGGTGTGTGAGACCAGTCTTTCACTTTTTGTGAGTTGCCAGTATATACATCACAAATTTAGAGACATCTAGGTCAGTACACTAGGAGCGGCTTATTGTGTTTAAATGATTTATGTTGGAGGCTGCCTTCTCCTAGTACCCCGTGCCTCTTGTTCCCTCCCCGGAGCCTTCCTCTGGGATACATGTGGTTAGATAGACCACTCTGATCTCCTCATGACACCGCACTGATCTCCTCCAGGCACCGCTCTGATCTCCTCCAGGCACCGCTCTGATCTCCTCCATGCACCGCTCTGATCTCCTCAAGACACCGCACTGATCTCCTCCAGGCACCGCTCTGATCTCCTCCATGCACCGTGATGATCTCCTCCATGCCCCGCGATGATCTCCTCCAAGCACCGCACTGATTTCCTCCAGGTACCGCTCTGATCTCCTCCAGGCAGCGCTCTTATCTCCTCCAGGCACCGCTCTGATCTCCTCCAGGCACCGTGATGATCTCCTCCATGCACCGCGATGATCTCCTCCAAGCACCGCACTGATTTCCTCCAGGCACCGCTCTTATCTCCTCCAGGCACCGCTCTGATCTCCTCCAGGCACCGTGATGATCTCCTCCATGCACCGCGATGATCTCCTCCATGCACCGCGATGATCTCCTCCAAGCACCGCACTGATTTCCTCCAGGCACCGCTCTGATCTCCTCCAGGCAGCGCTCTTATCTCCTCCAGGCACCGCTCTGATCTCCTCCAGGCACCGTGATGATCTCCTCCATGCACCGCGATGATCTCCTCCAAGCACCGCACTGATTTCCTCCAGGCACCGCTCTGATCTCCTCCAGGCAGCGCTCTTATCTCCTCCAGGCACTGCTCTGATCTCCTCCAGGCTTTCCTCTGACCTCCTCCAGGCACCGCTCTGACCTCCTCCAGGCACCGTGTTGATCTCCTCCAGGCACCACTCTGATCTCCTCCATGCACCGCTCTGATCTCCTCCATGCACCGCTCTGATCTCCTCCAGGCACCGTGATGATCTCCTCCATGCGCTGCGATGATCTCCTCCAAGCACCGCACAGATTTCCTCCAGGCACCGCTCTGATCTCCTCCAGGCAGCGCTCTGATCTCCTCCAGGCTTTCCTATGACATCCTCCAGGCACTGCTCTGACCTCCTCTAGGCACCGCTCTGACCTCCTCCAGGCACCGCTCTGACCTCCTCCAGGCACCGCTCTGATCTCCTCCAGGCACCGCTCTAATCTCCTCCAGGCACCGCTCTGAACTCCTCCAGGCACTGCTCTGAACTCCTCCAGGCACCGCTCTGATCTCCGCCAGGAAACCCTCTGATGTCCTCCAGGCACCGCTCTGACCTCCTCCAGGCACCCCGCTGATCTCCTCCAGGCACCGCTCTGATCTCCTCCAGGCACCGCTCTGATCTCCTCCAGGCACCGCTCTGATCTCCTCCAGTCACTGCTCTGATTCCTCCAGGCACAGCAATGATCTCCTTCATGCACCATTCTGATCAAGGGCGTAACACAGGCCCCCGCATCCCCTGCAGTGCGGGGGGCCCCCGAGCTGCAGGGGGCCCCCTCAGCCCTGTACTCACGCCAGAGAGCTCTGGATTAAATCCGGAGCGGGGGCCCCTCTGTGTACCTTGCAGGGGGGCCCCTTCAACGTTTGTTACGCCACTGGTTCAGATCTCCTCAAGGCACCGCACTGATCTCCTCCAGGCACAGCTCTGATATCCTCCAGGCACCCTCTGACCTCCTCCAGGCACCCTCTGATCTCCTCCACGCACCCTCTGATCTCCTCCAGGCACCTTCTGATCTCCTCCATGCACCCTCTGATCTCCTCCAGGCACCCTGCTGATCTCCTCCAGGGACCACTCTGATGACCTCCAGGCTTCCCTCTGATGTCCTCCAGGCTTCCCTTTGATCTCCTCCAGGCACCACACTGATCTCCTTCTGGCACCCCCTGATCTCCTCCAGGAACCCTCTGATCTCCAGGCACCGTTCTGATCTCCAGACTTCCCTCTGATCTCCTCCAGGCTTCCCTCTCATCTCCTCCAGGCACCCTCTGATCTTCTCCAGGCACCCCCTGATCTCTTCCAGGCTTCCCCCTGATGTCCTCCAGGCACCTCGCTGATCTCCTCCAGGCACCACTCTGATCTCCTCCAGGCACCACTCTGATCTCCTCCAGGCACCCTCTGATCTCCTCCAGGCATCCCTCTGATCTCCTCCAGGCTTCCCGCTGATCTCCTCCAGGCACCGCACTGATCTTCTCCAGGCACCCTACTGATCTCGTCAATGCACCACTCTGATCTTCTCCAGGCACTCCACTGATCTCCTCCAGGCTTCCCTCTTATCTCCTCTACGCACCCCTCTGATGTCCTCCATGCACCGCACTGATCTCCTCTAGGCTTTCCTCTGATCTCCTTCAGGCTTCCCTCTGATCTCTATCAGGCACACTTTGATCTCCTCCAGGCGCCCCCTGATCTCCTCCAGGCACCCCCTGATCTCCTCCAGGCATCCTCTGATCTCCCCCACGCTTCCCTCTGATCTCCTCCAGGCACTGCTCTGAACTCCTCCAGGCACCGCTCTGATCTCCTCCAGGGACCACTCTGATGTCCTCCAGGCTTCCCTCTGATCTCCTCTAGGCTTCCCTCTGATCTCCTCCAAGCACCCTCTGATCTCCTCCAGGCACCGCTCTGATCTCCTCCAGGCACCGCTATGACCTCCTCCAGGCACTGTACTGATCTTCTTCAGGCACCGCCCTGAGCTCCTCAAGGCACCGCACTGATCTCATCCAGGCACAGCACTAAGCTCCTCCAGGCACCCTCTGATTCCCTCCATGCTTCCTCTGATCTCCTCCAGGGACCCTCTGATCTCCTCCAGGGACCCTCTGATCTCCTCCATGACCCACTGATCTCCTCCAGGCACCCTGCTGATCTACCCCAGGCATCCCTCTGATCTCCTCCAGGCACCGAGCTGATCTCCTCCATGCACACCTCTGATCTCCTCCACGCATCCCGCTGATCTCCTCCAGGCTTGCATCTGATCTCCTCCAGGCTTGCATCTGATCTCCTCCAGGCTTCCATCTGATCTCCTCCGTGCACCGCACTGGTCTCCTCCAGGCTTCCATCTGATCTCCTCCATGCACCGCTCTGATCTCCTCCAGGGACCGCTCTGATGTCCTCCAGGCTTCCCTCTGATCTCCTCCAGGCTTCCCTCTGATCTCCTCCAGGCTTCCCTCTGATCTCCTTCAGGCACTGCGCTGAACTCCTCCAGGCTTCCCTCTGATCTCCTCCAGGCATCCCTCTGATCTCCTCCATGCATCCCTCTGATCTCCTCCATGCATCACTCTGATCCCCTCCGTGCACGGCTCTGATCGCCTCTGTGCATTGGGCTGATCTCCTCCAGGCTTTCCTCTTATCTCCTCTACGCACCCCTCTGATGTCATCCAGGCACCCCACTGATCTCCTCTAGGCTCCCCTCTGATGTCCTCCATGCACCGCACTGATCTCCTCTAGGCTTTCCTCTGATCTCCTTCAGGCTTCCCTCTGATCTCTATCAGGCACACTTTGATCTCCTCCAGGCGCCCCCTGATCTCCTCCAGGCACCCCCTGATCTCCTCTAGGCATCCTCTGATCTCCCCCAGGCTTCCCTCTGATCTCCTCCAGGCACTGCTCTGAACTCCTCCAGGCACCGCTCTGATCTCCTCCAGGGACCACTCTGATGTCCTCCAGGCTTCCCTCTGATCTCCTCTAGGCTTCCCTCTGATCTCCTCCAAGCACCCTCTGATCTCCTCCAGGCACCGCTCTGATCTCCTCCAGGCACCGCTATGACCTCCTCCAGGCACTGTACTGATCTTCTTCAGGCACCGCCCTGAGCTCCTCAAGGCACCGCACTGATCTCATCCAGGCACAGCACTAAGCTCCTCCAGGCACCCTCTGATTCCCTCCATGCTTCCTCTGATCTCCTCCAGGGAACCTCTGATCTCCTCCAGGGACCCTCTGATCTCCTCCATGACCCACTGATCTCCTCCAGGCACCCTGCTGATCTACCCCAGGCATCCCTCTGATCTCCTCCAGGCACCGAGCTGATCTCCTCCATGCACACCTCTGATCTCCTCCACGCATCCCGCTGATCTCCTCCAGGCTTGCATCTGATCTCCTCCAGGCTTGCATCTGATCTCCTCCAGGCTTCCATCTGATCTCCTCCGTGCACCGCACTGGTCTCCTCCAGGCTTCCATCTGATCTCCTCCATGCACCGCTCTGATCTCCTCCAGGGACCGCTCTGATGTCCTCCAGGCTTCCCTCTGATCTCCTCCAGGCTTCCCTCTGATCTCCTCCAGGCTTCCCTCTGATCTCCTTCAGGCACTGCGCTGATCTCCTCCAGGCTTCCCTCTGATCTCCTCCAGGCATCCCTCTGATCTCCTCCATGCATCCCTCTGATCTCCTCCATGCATCACTCTGATCCCCTCCGTGCACGGCTCTGATCGCCTCTGTGCATTGGGCTGATCTCCTCCAGGCTTTCCTCTTATCTCCTCTACGCACCCCTCTGATGTCATCCAGGCACCCCACTGATCTCCTCTAGGCTCCCCTCTGATCTCCTCCAGGCTTCCCTCTGATCTCTATCAGGCACACTTTGATCTTCGACGGAGGCGTGGTGACCCCGTACGTGGCAAAACCGATTTGTGCAAGATCACTAGGAACTGCCAGAGGACGGAGTATACTTTGGAGAAATAGCATCTAGAGAATGCCATGATTGTTTCAAAAAATCCGAACATCCGGTATTGAAGTGCCTACATGTAAAATTGGCACAGGAAGAGACATAGAACTGTCTTCTTCTTCTCCCTCAACGACAAATTTGAGGAGTGCAAAGTATACAAGTGATAGAACAATTTGGGACTCAAGAGTGAAGCCTAGATGGGAGATTAATTAATCCTCATATCGTGTCTGCAAAGAATTTTAACTGCAGTAAAGACCGGGTGTGTTCCCTGATCTCTTGACAGAGTCATATTCTCGTGTGGGAGATATTATTTCTCGTCCTGAGGAAGGTGGTGTTTTAAACAGCGATACCCACCGAAACGCGTCGACGCAATTCTGCAAAGGCGTACTGTAGATTGTGTGGACATTTGTTTTGGTTGTTGTTAAAATTCTTTACATTTAAAATACACATCTAACAAATGATCTTGATCTAATGTATTAGCCTTGATTGATGACTTGAAATTATCTTTCTTGCTGGTTCTCCCTACAATCATTTTTTATGCTATACATGTTTGAGTGTTTTTAATTATGTTTTTAACAAATTTCTTTGTATGAAATTGCAATAAATTTTGACATATTGTCTAGATAATTTGAATAAAATATTTTTATAAATGTGAGCACTTGGTTTCTGATGGTGGTATTGTTATGTTCTGGTGTTAAAATTGTTGTAAAAGTGTGTGTATGTTGGTGGATTAAGTCGCCAAAAGGGGATTCTAATTTGACTACACTTTGATCTCCTCCAGGCACCCCGTGATCTCCTCCAGGCACCCTCTGATCTCCTCCAGGCACCCTCTGATCTCCTCCAGGCTTCCCTCTGATCTCCTCCAGGCTTACCTCTGAGCCCCTCCATGCACCGCACAGATCTCCTCCAGGCACCGCTCTGGTCTCCTCCAGGCACCGCACTGGTCTCCTCCAGGCACCGCACTGGTCTCCTCCAGGCACCTCCCTGATCTCCTCCACACACCCTCTGATCTCCTCCATGCACCGCAATGATCTCCTCCATGCACCGCAATGATCTCCTCCATGCACCGTGATGATCTCCTCCAAGCACCGCACTGATCTCCTCCAGGCACCGCTCTGATCTCCTCCAGGCACCGCTCTGACCTCCTCCAGGCTTTCCTCTGACCTCCTCCAAGCACCGCACTGATCTCCTCCAGGCACCGCACTGATCTCCTCCAGTCACCGCACTGATCTCCTCCAGGCACCACACTGATCTACTCCAGGCACCCACTGATCTCCTTCAGGCACCCTCTCATCTCATCCAGGCACCGCATTGATCTCCTCCAGGGACTGCTCTGATCTCCTCCAGGCATCGCACTGATCTACTCCAGACACCTCTCTGATCTCCTCCAGGCACCTCTCTGATCTCCTCCATGCACCTCTCTGATCTCCTCCATGCACTGCTCTGATCTCCTCCATTTCCACGATGATCTCCTCCAGGCACCGCTCTGAACTCCTACAGGCACCGCTCTGAACTCCTCCAGGCACCGCTCTGATCTCCGCCAGGAACCCCTCTGATGTCCTCCAGGCTTCCCTCTGATTTCCTTCAGGCATCGCGCTGATCTCCTTCAGGCACCGAGCTGATCTCCTCCAGGCACCCCGCTGATCTCCTCCAGGCACCGCTCTGATCTCCTCCAGGCACCGCTCTGATCTCCTCCAGGCACCGCTCTGATTCCTCCAGGCACCGCAATGATCTCCTTCATGCACCGTTCTGATCAGGGGTGTAACACAGGCCCCCGCATCCCCCGCAGTGCGGGGGCCCCCGAGCTGCAGGGGGCCCCCTCAGCCCTGTACTCACGCAGGAGAACTCCGGATTAAATCCGGAGCGGGGGCCCCTCTGTGTACCTTGCAGGGGGGCCCCTTCAACATTCGTTACGCCACTGGTTCTGATCTCCTCCAGGCACAGCTCTGATATCCTCCAGGCACCCTCTGACCTCCTCCAGGCACCCTCTGATCTCCTCCACGCACCCTCTGATCTCCTACAGGCACCTTCTGATCTCCTCCACGCACCCTCTGATCTCCTCCAGGCACCATCTGATATCCTCCAGGCACCCTGCTGATCTCCTCCAGGGACCGCTCTGATGACCTCCAGGCTTCCCTCTGATGTCCTCCAGGCTTCCCTTTGATCTCCTCCAGGCACCACACTGATCTCCTTCAGGCACCCACTGATCTCCTTCAGGCACCCCCTGATCTCCTCCAGGAACCCTCTGATCTCCAGGCACCGTACTGATCTCCAGACTTCCCTCTGATCTCCTCCAGGCTTCCCTCTCATCTCCTCCAGACACCCTCTGATCTTCTCCAGGCACCGCTCTGATCTCCTCCAGGCACCGCTCTTTTCTCCTTCAGGCACCGCTCTGATCTCCTCCAGGCACCGCTCTTATCTCCTCCATGCACCGCTCTGATCTCCTCCATGCACCGCTCTGATCTCCTCCAGGCACCCTGATGATCTCCTCCAAGCACCGCACTGATTTCCTCCAGGCACCGCTCTGATCTCCTCCAGGCAGCGCTCTTATCTCCTCCAGGCACCGCTCTGATCTCCTCCAGGCACCGTGATGATCTCCTCCATGCACCGCGATGATCTCCTCCAAGCACCGCACTGATTTCCTCCAGGCACCGCTCTGATCTCTGACCGACAAGGGGTTGAGCCGTGCAGACATAGGTGCAAGGAGCAGTGAACTACCAGTTACACCAGCAACCTCATAGGTTCACCGTCCACGGCCTCCTATGGGGCTAGTAGATGCCCCACTAGGGTTTGGAATTTTTATCTCCTGAAGGTTGAGGGTGACAAAAAACTTTTTACCCCACCCAGTGGATTCCCTTTCCCATAGATTTGGTAAGGGTGGAGCCTTTAGTAGTTTTTGTAAGTCCTGATGAAAGCCATGGACCCGACTGGGCCGGTAGGCAGAAACATGTCGACTTTATACACGGCGGTGGGAGGATAATTATTCCCTCATATACACCGCACTTTTGGTTTTAAAGACCATACAGATACCATCCAAATTAAAACATAATTTGTTATCTGTAATGGTATTTTAATTTCACAATTTCTCTTTAAGGGCCCCCACTTAGTTTTAGAAGTGCATCCCTGTCGTCAGGTGTATGCCCGCCCCTTATCAAACCAAGGTTTTAGGGGGCGAGGACTGGTCAATGATGAAGCATGACGCCAGGTGGTGTGTGAGACCAGTCTTTCACTTTTTGTGAGTTGCCAGTATATACATCACAAATTTAGAGACATCTAGGTCAGTACACTAGGAGCGGCTTATTGTGTTTAAATGATTTATGTTGGAGGCTGCCTTCTCCTAGTACCCCGTGCCTCTTGTTCCCTCCCCGGAGCCTTCCTCTGGGATACATGTGGTTAGATAGACCACTCTGATCTCCTCATGACACCGCACTGATCTCCTCCAGGCACCGCTCTGATCTCCTCCAGGCACCGCTCTGATCTCCTCCATGCACCGCTCTGATCTCCTCAAGACACCGCACTGATCTCCTCCAGGCACTGCTCTGATCTCCTCCATGCACCGTGATGATCTCCTCCATGCCCCGCGATGATCTCCTCCAAGCACCGCACTGATTTCCTCCAGGTACCGCTCTGATCTCCTCCAGGCAGCGCTCTTATCTCCTCCAGGCACCGCTCTCATCTCCTCCAGGCACCGTGATGATCTCCTCCATGCACCGCGATGATCTCCTCCAAGCACCGCACTGATTTCCTCCAGGCACCGCTCTTATCTCCTCCAGGCACCGCTCTGATCTCCTCCAGGCACCGTGATGATCTCCTCCATGCACCGCGATGATCTCCTCCATGCACCGCGATGATCTCCTCCAAGCACCGCACTGATTTCCTCCAGGCACCGCTCTGATCTCCTCCAGGCAGCGCTCTTATCTCCTCCAGGCACCGCTCTGATCTCCTCCAGGCACCGTGATGATCTCCTCCATGCACCGCGATGATCTCCTCCAAGCACCGCACTGATTTCCTCCAGGCACCGCTCTGATCTCCTCCAGGCAGCGCTCTTATCTCCTCCAGGCACCGCTCTGATCTCCTCCAGGCTTTCCTCTGACCTCCTCCAGGCACCGCTCTGACCTCCTCCAGGCACCGTGTTGATCTCCTCCAGGCACCGCTCTGATCTCCTCCATGCACCGCTCTGATCTCCTCCATGCACCGCTCTGATCTCCTCCAGGCACCGTGATGATCTCCTCCATGCGCTGCGATGATCTCCTCCAAGCACCGCACAGATTTCCTCCAGGCACCGCTCTGATCTCCTCCAGGCAGCGCTCTGATCTCCTCCAGGCTTTCCTATGACATCCTCCAGGCACTGCTCTGACCTCCTCTAGGCACCGCTCTGACCTCCTCCAGGCACCGCTCTGATCTCCTCCAGGCACCGCTCTAATCTCCTCCAGGCACGGCTCTGAACTCCTCCAGGCACTGCTCTGAACTCCTCCAGGCACCGCTCTGATCTCCGCCAGGAACCCCTCTGATGTCCTCCAGGCACCGCTCTGACCTCCTCCAGGCACCCCGCTGATCTCCTCCAGGCACCGCTCTGATCTCCTCCAGGCACCGCTCTGATCTCCTCCAGGCACCGCTCTGATCTCCTCCAGTCACTGCTCTGATTCCTCCAGGCACCGCAATGATCTCCTTCATGCACCGTTCTGATCAGGGGCGTAACACAGGCCCCCGCATCCCCTGCAGTGCGGGGGGCCCCCGAGCTGCAGGGGCCCCCTCAGCCCTGTACTCATGCCAGAGAGCTCCGGATTAAATCCGGAGCGGGGGCCCTCTGTGTACCTTGCAGGGGGCCCCTTCAACGTTTGTTACGCCACTGGTTCAGATCTCCTCAAGGCACCGCACTGATCTCCTCCAGGCACAGCTCTGATATCCTCCAGGCACCCTCTGACCTCCTCCAGGCACCCTCTGATCTCCTCCACGCACCCTCTGATCTCCTCCAGGCACCTTCTGATCTCCTCCATGCACCCTCTGATCTCCTCCAGGCACCCTGCTGATCTCCTCCAGGGACCACTCTGATGACCTCCAGGCTTCCCTCTGATGTCCTCCAGGCTTCCCTTTGATCTCCTCCAGGCACCACACTGATCTCCTTCTGGCACCCCCTGATCTCCTCCAGGAACCCTCTGATCTCCAGGCACCGTTCTGATCTCCAGACTTCCCTCTGATCTCCTCCAGGCTTCCCTCTCATCTCCTCCAGGCACCCTCTGATCTTCTCCAGGCACCCCCTGATCTCTTCCAGGCTTCCCCCTGATGTCCTCCAGGCACCTCGCTGATCTCCTCCAGGCACCACTCTGATCTCCTCCAGGCACCACTCTGATCTCCTCCAGGCACCCTCTGATCTCCTCCAGGCATCCCTCTGATCTCCTCCAGGCTTCCCGCTGATCTCCTCCAGGCACCGCACTGATCTTCTCCAGGCACCCTACTGATCTCGTCTATGCACCACTCTGATCTTCTCCAGGCACTCCACTGATCTCCTCCAGGCTTCCCTCTTATCTCCTCTACGCACCCCTCTGATGTCCTCCATGCACCGCACTGATCTCCTCTAGGCTTTCCTCTGATCTCCTTCAGGCTTCCCTCTGATCTCTATCAGGCACACTTTGATCTCCTCCAGGCGCCCCCTGATCTCCTCCAGGCACCCCCTGATCTCCTCCAGGCACCCTCTGATCTCCCCCAGGCTTCCCTCTGATCTCCTCCAGGCACTGCTCTGAACTCCTCCAGGCACCGCTCTGATCTCCTCCAGGGACCACTCTGATGTCCTCCAGGCTTCCCTCTGATCTCCTCTAGGCTTCCCTCTGATCTCCTCCAAGCACCCTCTGATCTCCTCCAGGCACCGCTCTGATCTCCTCCAGGCACCGCTATGACCTCCTCCAGGCACTGTACTGATCTTCTTCAGGCACCGCCCTGAGCTCCTCAAGGCACCGCACTGATCTCATCCAGGCACAGCACTAAGCTCCTCCAGGCACCCTCTGATTCCCTCCATGCTTCCTCTGATCTCCTCCAGGGACCCTCTGATCTCCTCCAGGGACCCTCTGATCTCCTCCATGACCCACTGATCTCCTCCAGGCACCCTGCTGATCTACCCCAGGCATCCCTCTGATCTCCTCCAGGCACCGAGCTGATCTCCTCCATGCACACCTCTGATCTCCTCCACGCATCCCGCTGATCTCCTCCAGGCTTGCATCTGATCTCCTCCAGGCTTGCATCTGATCTCCTCCAGGCTTCCATCTGATCTCCTCCGTGCACCGCACTGGTCTCCTCCAGGCTTCCATCTGATCTCCTCCATGCACCGCTCTGATCTCCTCCAGGGACCGCTCTGATGTCCTCCAGGCTTCCCTCTGATCTCCTCCAGGCTTCCCTCTGATCTCCTCCAGGCTTCCCTCTGATCTCCTTCAGGCACTGCGCTGATCTCCTCCAGGCTTCCCTCTGATCTCCTCCAGGCATCCCTCTGATCTCCTCCATGCATCCCTCTGATCTCCTCCATGCATCACTCTGATCCCCTCCGTGCACGGCTCTGATCGCCTCTGTGCATTGGGCTGATCTCCTCCAGGCTTTCCTCTTATCTCCTCTACGCACCCCTCTGATGTCATCCAGGCACCCCACTGATCTCCTCTAGGCTCCCCTCTGATCTCCTCCAGGCTTCCCTCTGATCTCTATCAGGCACACTTTGATCTTCGACGGAGGCGTGGTGACCCCGTACGTGGCAAAACCGATTTGTGCAAGATCACTAGGAACTGCCAGAGGACGGAGTATACTTTGGAGAAATAGCATCTAGAGAATGCCATGATTGTTTCAAAAATCCGAACATCCGGTATTGAAGTGCCTACATGTAAAATTGGCACAGGAAGAGACATAGAACTGTCTTCTTCTTCTCCCTCAACGACAAATTTGAGGAGTGCAAAGTATACAAGTGATAGAACAATTTGGGACTCAAGAGTGAAGCCTAGATGGGAGATTAATTAATCCTCATATCGTGTCTGCAAAGAATTTTAACTGCAGTAAAGACCGGGTGTGTTCCCTGATCTCTTGACAGAGTCATATTCTCGTGTGGGAGATATTATTTCTCGTCCTGAGGAAGGTGGTGTTTTAAGCAGCGATACCCACCGAAACGCGTCGACGCAATTCTGCAAAGGCGTACTGTAGATTGTGTGGACATTTGTTTTGGTTGTTGTTAAAATTCTTTACATTTAAAATACACATCTAACAAATGATCTTGATCTAATGTATTAGCCTTGATTGATGACTTGAAATTATCTTTCTTGCTGGTTCTCCCTACAATCATTTTTTATGCTATACATGTTTGAGTGTTTTTAATTATGTTTTTAACAAATTTCTTTGTATGAAATTGCAATAAATTTTGACATATTGTCTAGATAATTTGAATAAAATATTTTTATAAATGTGAGCACTTGGTTTCTGATGGTGGTATTGTTATGTTCTGGTGATAAAATTGTTGTAAAAGTGTGTGTATGTTGGTGGATTAAGTCGCCCAAAGGGGATTCTAATTTGACTACACTTTGATCTCCTCCAGGCACCCCGTGATCTCCTCCAGGCACCCCTGATCTCCTCCAGGCACTCTCTGATCTCCTCCAGGCTTCCCTCTGATCTCCTCCAGGCTTACCTCTGAGCCCCTCCATGCACCGCACAGATCTCCTCCAGGCACCGCTCTGGTCTCCTCCAGGCACCGCACTGGTCTCCTCCAGGCACCGCACTGGTCTCCTCCAGGCACCTCCCTGATCTCCTCCACACACCCTCTGATCTCCTCCATGCACCGCAATGATCTCCTCCATGCACCGCAATGATCTCCTCCATGCACCGTAATGATCTCCTCCATGCACCGCTCTGATCTCCTCAAGACACCGCACTGATCTCCTCCAGGCACCGCTCTGATCTCCTCCATGCACCGCGATGATGTCCTCCAGGCACCGTGATGATCTCCTCCATGCACCGTGATGATCTCCTCCAAGCACCGCACTGATCTCCTCCAGGCACCGCTCTGATCTCCTCCAGGCACCGCTCTGACCTCCTCCAGGCTTTCCTCTGACCTCCTCCAAGCACCGCACTGATCTCCTCCAGGCACCGCACTGATCTCCTCCAGTCACCGCACTGATCTCCTCCAGGCACCACACTGATCTACTCCAGGCACCCACTGATCTCCTCCAGGCACCCTCTCATCTCATCCAGGCACAGCATCGATCTCCTCCAGGGACTGCTCTGATCTCCTCCAGGCATCGCACTGATCTCCTCCAGACACCTCTCTGATCTCCTCCAGGCACCTCTCTGATCTCCTCCATGCACCTCTCTGATCTCCTCCATGCACTGCTCTGATCTCCTCCATTTCCACGATGATCTCCTCCAGGCACCACTCTGATCTCCTCCAGGCACCGCACTGATATCCTCCAGGCACCGCTCTGATCTCCTCCAGGCACCGCTCTGATCTCCTCCATGCACCGCTCTCATCTCCTCCAGGGACTGCTCTGATCTCCTCCAGGCATCGCACTGATCTCCTCCAGACACCTCTCTGATCTCCTCCAGGCACCTCTCTGATCTCCTCCATGCACCTCTTTGATCTCCTCCATGCACTGCTCAGATCTCCTCCATTTCCACGATGATCTCCTCCAGGCACCACTCTGATCTCCTCCAGGCACCGCACTGATATCCTCCAGGCACCGCTCTGATCTCCTCCAGGCACCGCTCTGATCTCCTCCATGCACCGCTCTCATCTCCTCCATGCACCGCGTTGATCTCCTCCAGGCACCGCTCTGATCTCCTCCATGCACCGCTCTGATCTCCTCAAGACACCGCACTGATCTCCTCCAGGCAGCGCTCTTATCTCCTCCAGGCACCGCTCTGATCTCCTCCAGGCTTTCCTCTGACCTCCTCCAGGCACCGCTCTGACCTCCTCCAGGCACCGTGTTGATCTCCTCCAGCACCGCTCTGATCTCCTCCAGGCACCGCTCTGATCTCCTCCATGCACCACACTGATCTCCTCCAGGCACCGCTCTGATCTCCTCCATGCACCGCTCTGATCTCCTCCATGCACCGCGATGATCTCCTCCAGGCACCGTGATGATCTCCTCCATGCACTGTGATCATCTCCTCCAAGCAGCGAACATATTTCCTCCAGGCAGCGCTCTGATCTCCTCCAGGCAGCGCTCTGATCTCCTCCAGGCTTTCCTATGACCTCCTCCAGGCACCGCTCTGACCTCCTCCAGGCACCGCTCTGACCTCCTCCAGGCACCGCTCTGATCTCCTCCAGGCACCGCTCTGAACTCCTCCAGGCACCGCTCTGAACTCCTCCAGGCACCGCTCTGATCTCCGCCAGGAACCCCTCTGATGTCCTCCAGGCTTCCTCTGATTTCCTTCAGGCATCGCGCTGATCTCCTTCAGGCACCGCGCTGATCTCCTCCAGGCACCCCGCTGATCTCCTCCAGGCACCGCTCTGATCTCCTCCAGGCACCGCTCTGATCTCCTCCAGGCACCGCTCTGATTCCTCCAGGCACCGCAATGATCTCCTTCATGCACCGTTCTGATCAGGGGTGTAACACAGGCCCCCGCATCCCCGCAGTGCGGGGGCCCCGAGCTGCAGGGGGCCCCTCAGCCCTGTACTCATGCAGGAGAACTCCGGATTAAATCCGGAGCGGGGGTCCCTCTGTGTACCTTGCAGGGGGGCCCCTTCAACATTCGTTACGCCACTGGTTCTGATCTCCTCCAGGCACAGCTCTGATATCCTCCACGCACCCTCTGATCTCCTACAGGCACCTTCTGATCTCCTCCACACACCCTCTGATCTCCTCCAGGCACCCTCTGATATCCTCCAGGCACCCTGCTGATCTCCTCCAGGGACCGCTCTGATGACCTCCAGGCTTCCCTCTGATGTCCTCCAGGCTTCCCTTTGATCTCCTCCAGGCACCACACTGATCTCCTTCAGGCACCCACTGATCTCCTTCAGGCACCCCCTGATCTCCTCCAGGAACCCTCTGATCTCCAGGCACCGTACTGATCTCCAGACTTCCCTCTGATCTCCTCCAGGCTTCCCTCTCATCTCCTCCAGACACCCTCTGATCTTCTCCAGGCACCGCTCTGATCTCCTCCAGGCACCGCTCTTTTCTCCTTCAGGCACCGCTCTGATCTCCTCCAGGCACCGCTCTTATCTCCTCCATGCACCGCTCTGATCTCCTCCATGCACCGCTCTGATCTCCTCCAGGCACCCTGATGATCTCCTCCAAGCACCGCACTGATCTCCTCGAGGCACCATGTGTAGGAGAGTAGGATCTGCTTCTTATAGTTACCCCCACTTTTTGCTGATGTTTCACTGTTTTTCGACTTAGCCAGACTGAGGCCCTGCTAATCAGGACCCCAGTCTATCTGCTTTCTAGTCTAAATTGATAGTATGTACTTTAGGGACACTCCAGATTGGATTCTGGGGTACCCTTATAAGTCCCTAGTATATGGTATACTATGTACCCAGGGCATAGGTACCCCAGAGGCCTCCCATTGGCTGCAGCATGTATTATGCCACCCCTGTGTAAGGTGGTGTATGCACCCCTTACTGAGATGTAGGTCCCCTATATCTCTCCATATCACTGCACATGTAAACCTATCAGTCACCCCTATGGCAGGCCTTAACGATCCTGAAGGCAGGGTGCTGGGTTTCATGTGAGAGGGTGCCCATGCATGAGCAGAGCCCCTCTGCAGCTTTCGGAATCTTCATTCCGGGGTTGTTTGTGATGCAGCCAAACCATATACTCTTAAGTGCATTATAACCTCGAGGTAAATGCTAACTTTAAAATGGCTGCATGGAAACATGTCGTGTTTGGTGTCAAACACCTTGGAATCATACCTCCACCCCAGTAACTGGGGTGGGAGGTATGATTCCACCCTACTAGAGGGAGAAACATGGCACCACCGGTACACCCAGTACCAGCTTAACAGAACCCTGGCATCACAAAATGGATGCTGCAGCAACAGACATGAGTCTGCCCTCCTGCTGCTGGACGAAACTCCGGCAGGGGAGGCCTGGACAATAGGTTTCCTGTCACAGGGAGGTGTGACCACCTCCCAGACAAGCTTTAGTGTATTGGGGCTGGGTGGGTGCACTCCAAGAGTGCTTTGAAGTCTGCACTGGGGGCACATTTGGTGTCCCTGTGCATAGTCCACCTCAAACCGGTTGCAGGGGCTACCAGCCCCTGCTCTGGCGCGAAACTGGACAAAGGAAATGGGTGTAGCCACCCCTCTTTCCTGACCCTCCCATAGGTGGGCCCCCAGAGTTTGTCCCACCCCTTCCTTGGGTATAAAGTAGGAACCCCTGACTACAGTGTGAGAAGTTGGCCTGGTATATGCTGTCTACTAATTATAGTGGGCAACTTGCACCAGTCCAAACAACCCCTTATTGGAGATAGGTTAAAGACAACCTTTATTGAAAGCTATCCTAGTGGTAGCTATGGAGAGCAGCCTTCAGGCTAAGTCTTCCCCCACTTTTTGCTGATGCTTCACTGTTTTTCGACTTTAGTCTGGCTGGGGCCCTGCTAATCAGAACCCCAGCCTAGCTGCTTCCTCTCTAAAATGGATTCCATGTGCCCTAGGCACATCTCGGATTGGAATCTGGAGTGCCCTTATAAGTCCCTAGTATATGGTATACTATGTACCCAGGGCATAGGTACCTCAGAGGCCTACCAGGGGCTGCAGCATGTATTGTGCCACCCCTGGAAGGCCATCCAAAATGACACCACAGGTCTGCTACTGCAGCCTGGGTAAGGTGGTGCATGCACCCCTTACAGTGGTATAGGCTAACTATATCACTACCATTGCACACACATATAAACCTATAAGTCACTCCTATGGCAGGCCTTACCAATCCTGAAGGCAGAGTGCTTGGTTCTTATGTGAGAGGTGCCCCTGCATGAGCAGAGCCCCTCTACAGCATTCAGAGTCCCTCCTCTGATGCTGTTTGTGGTACAACCTGACCATATACTCTTAAGTGCATTATATCCTCGCGGTACAATGCTAACTTTGGACTGGCTGCACCAAAACATGTCGTGTTTGGTGTCAAACATCTTGGAATCCTACCCCCCGCCAGTCCAGGCGGCAGGGGTAGCATTCCACCCTTCTAGAGGGAGAGACATGTACACACCGGGCTACACGGTAACTTCTTTCCAGAGCCCTGGCATCACAAAATGGATGCCGCTGCCACAGACACGGGTCTGGCCTCCTGCTGCTGACTGAAACTCCGGCAGGGAGGCCTGGACAATAGGTTTCCTGTCGAAGGGAGGTGTAACCACCTCCCCAGACAGGATAATGTATTGGGGCTGGGCGGGAGCACTCTCTGGTGCTCAGAAGTCATGCACTGGGGGCACACTTGGTGTCCCTGTGCATATGCCAGTTCAAACCGGTTGCAGGGCTACCTGCCCCTGCTCTGGCGTGAAACTGGACAAAGGGAATGGGTGTAACCACCCCTCTTCCCTGACCCTCCCATAGGTGGGTCCCCAGAGTATGTCCAACCCCCTAACTTAGTATAAATATGGGACCCAGTCCTAAGGACTTTAGATTACCCTGGACGAAACTCTGACACCGAATCCTGGACCTTCGACGCTCTACCTGAAGATTAGAGGACTGAAGAATCTCCCTTGGGGTCAAGGAGTGACTCCCCTGCTTAGCAGGCACCTAAGAAGCAATTGTCCGGTCTGCATCGCTGAAGCTCCCGCCGGACGCCGAAGTCTTTGCATCACCAGAGGTGGATTTCCAGGCTTCACCGAGGCTGCCCTGAGTCTCCAGAAAAGCTGAGGCCCGTAGCTGTCGTGGGTAATGTAGAACTGTGACCCCTGGACACCGAGTACTTTTGCAAGTGCTTCCTCTTCCTGGTCTCCCACGAAGTTGTGCTTTGGGCTCCGAGTATCCCCCGCCCCCAGCACCAACTGCACCGACGATCACTGGCCTCCACTCCACGAGTGTCCTGTGAGGCAGCTCTAAGTGCGTCCACTTGAGGCTCCTTTGCGGTCGTTGGTCCGTTGGCTAGTGGGCCCTCCCGAAGGCAACTCTTCTTCTGTTTGGACTTTCCTGGTTGCTCCAGACGTGCCCTGACTTACCCTCGCTGGGTGAGTCCCCCAGACCTTGCTGGTCTGCATCAACGTCCTTTCTTTGTTTCTACAAGACTTGCTGTTGCCAAGGCTTGTTGGGTCCAATCAGCTCGCAGACACACCTGCAATCGACAGACGTCGTGGGACAGGTCGAATCCAGCTCCTGGTTGTCGTCGACGCCTCCTGGACCTCGTGGCTGAAGAGTCAAGACAACCTACCTGAAGCACCCGACATCGGTGGGCATCTGCTCATCGCCTTCCTGGTCACTGGCTAGTGACCCAGACTCTGTCCCCTCTGCTTTCAGGTTCTTCAGATCTTCGATCCACCCTTGGATCCACCCGAACACTTTCGACTTGGTCGCCAGCAGCACTTTGCAGCAGATCGCCATTGAAAACGACGACGAAACCCGACCCGAAAGACACCTATGCACCCGGCTTCCCTGGGTGAGGTAACTCGAGTACTCCGGTGCTCCCGTGGGTATAGACTCTAGAACAACCTAGTTATAAAGGGGTTTGCTCCAAGTCCTCCTCTAAGTGTCCCTTTTCTTTAAAACTCCAACCGCGACATTCCCCATAGAAGTCAACAGCGGCTCGCGGCTGTGTTCTCACACTGCACGCGTCCCCCGTGGGTCCCCTTTGTCACTATCTTGAGTGGTCCCTTGAGGGCCAAGCACTTCTACAGGCTCTAGGCCTTGTGTCTAGCTCAGTCGTGGTTCTTATACCACTTTATTGGTATATGGTTTGGTACGCCCCTAGGGCTCAAATGTGTATTTGTGCTATTACTGTTGATAACTGACTTGTAACTTATGTACTTCCAACTCTAGCCTCATAAAGAGACTATTTTACATATATACCTGGTGTGGTCCTCTTTCATTTGGTCACTCAAGAGATTATAGACTGGTAAAACAAGCTGCTTTACATTCCTTCAAGACTTAGCCTGAAGGCTGCTCTCCATAGCTACCACTAGGATAGCTTTCAATAAAGGTTGTCTTTAACCTATCTCCAATAAGGGGTTGTTTGGACTGGTGCAAGGTGCCCACTATAATTAGTGGACAACATATACCAGGCCAACTTCTCACACCAGGTATATATTTAAAATATATGTATTTAGTCTTAAACACACCCCTAGTCTCTTTATGAGGCTAGAGTTCGAAGTACATAAGTTACAAGTCGAATATCAACAGTAATAGCACAAATACACGTTTGAGCCCTAGGGCGTACTAAACCATATACCAATAAAGTGGTATAAGAACCACGACTGAGCTAGACACAAGGCCTAGAGCCTGTAGAAGTGCTTGGCCCTCAAGGAACCACCCAAGGTAGTGACACAGGGACCCACGAGGACAGCGTACAGTATGAGAACACATCCGCGAGCCGCCGTTGACTTCTATGAGGAATGTCGTGATTGGAGTTTTAAAGAAAGGACACTTAGAGGAGGACTTGGAGCAAACCCCTTTAGAAGTAGGCTGTTCTAGAGTCAATACCCACGGAGCACCGGAGTACTCAAGTTACCTCACCCAGGAAGCCGGGTGCATAGGTGTCTTTCGGGATCGGGTTTCGTCGTCGTTTTCAATGGCGATCTGCTGCAAAGTGCTGCTGGCGACCAAGTCGAAAGTATTCTGGTGGATCCAAGGGTGGATCGAAGATTTGAAGAACCTGAAAGCAGAGGGACAGAGTCTGGGTCACTAGCCAGTGACCAGGAAGGCGATGAGCAGATGCCCACCGATGTCGGGTGCTTCAGGTAGGTTGATGTTCGTCTTGACTCTTCAGCCACGAGGTCCAGGAGGCATCGATGACAACCAGGAGCTGGATTCGAGCTGTCCCACGAGGTCTGTCGATTGCTGCGGTGTCGGTGACCGGATTGGATCCAACAAGCCTTGGCAACGGCAAGTCACATGGAAACAAAGAAAGGACGTTGATGCAGACCAGCAAGGTCTGGGGGACCCACCCAGCGAGGGTGAGTCAGGGCACCTCTGGAGCAACCAGGAAAGCCCAAGCAGAAGAAGAGTTGCCTTCGATAGGCCCACTAGCCAACGGACTAGCGACCGCAAAGGAGCCTCGAGTGGACACACTTGGAGCTGGCTTACAGGACACTCGTGGAGTGGAGGCCAATGATCTTCAGGGCAGTCGGGGCTGGAGGCGGGGGCTACTTGGAGCCCAAAGCACAACTTCGTGAGAGACCAGGAAGAGGATGCACTTGCAAAAGTTCTTGGTGTCCAGGGGTCAAGTTCCCACGTTGCCCACGACAGCTACTGGGCCTCAGCTTCACTGGGGACTCAGGGCAGCCTCGGGAAGTCTGGAAATCCACCTCTGGTGATGCAAAGACTTCGGCGTCCGGCGGGAGCTTCAGCGATGCAGACCGGACAATTGCTTCTTAGGTGCCTGCCAAGCAGGGAGTCACTCATTGACCCCAGGGAGATTCTTCAGTCCTCTAATCTTAAAGTAGAGCGTCGAAGGTCCAGGATTCGGCTTCAGAGTTTCGGTCCAGGGTAATCTAAAGTCCTAAGGACTGGGGTCCCATACTTATACTAAGTTAGGGGTTGGACATACTCTGGGGACCCACCTATGGGAGGGTCAGGGAAGAGGGTGGTTACACCCATTCCCTTTGTCCAGTTTCATGCCAGAGCAGGGGCAGGTAGCCCCTGCAACCGGTTTGAACTGGCATATGCACAGGGACACCAAATGTGCCCCCAGTGCAGGACTTCAAAGCACCAGAGAGTGCTCCCGCCCAGCCCCAATACACACTATCCTGTCTGGGAGGTGGTTACACCTCCCTTCGACAGGAAACCTATTGTCCAGGCCTCCCCTGCCAGAGTTTCAGTCAGCAACAGGACCCATGTCTGTGGCAGCGGCATCCATTTTGTGATGCCAGGGCTCTGGAAAGAAGTTACCGGGCAGCCCGGTGTGTACATGTCTCTCCCTCAAGAAGGGTGGAATGCTACCCCTGCCACCAGGATTGGTGGGGGGGTAGTATTCCAAGATGTTTGACACCAAACACAACATGTTTTGGTGCAGCCAGTCCAAAGTTAGCATTGTACCGCGAGGATATAATGCACTTAAGAGTATATGGTCAGGCTGTACCACAAACAGCATCAGAGGAGGGACTCTGAACGCTGCAGAGGGGCTCTGCTCATGCAGAGGCACCTCTCACATAAAAACCAAGCACTCTGCCTTCAGGATTGTAAAGGCCTGCCATAGGAGTGACTTATAGGTTTATATGTGTGTGCAATGGTAGTGATATATTTAGGCTATATCACAGTAAGGGGTGCATGCACCACCTACCCAGGCTGCAGTAGCAGACCTGTGGTGTCACTTGGCTGGCCTTCCAGGGGTGGCATAATACATGCTTCAGCCCTGGCAGGCCTCTGGGGTACCTATGCCCTGGGTACATAGTATACCATATACTAGGGACTTATAAGGGCACTCCAGATTCCAATCAAAGATGTACCTAAGGTACATGGAAACCATTTTAGAGAGGAAGCAGATAGACTGGGGCCCTGAATAGCAGGATCCCAGTCCAACTAAGTCATAAACCAGCAAAACACCAGGAAAAAAGTGGGGGCAATCATATAGTCAGATTCCACCTTCCTACATAACCCCCCCCAAACAAAAGGAGATAAGGCTAACCTTGGCCAGTTGAGCCTTTATTGACTAAGTGGCCATATAAGGAAGCACCTGCACTAGCATGGTTGCCCCCTGTTTTATGGTCCACTAAGCTATCCCTCACCCTAAGGGTATGAGAGGGTCTACACCATGGGGAATTACTACCTGTGGGGTGTTTTGGCAAAGTGAAAGGCTGGTGAGGGGTCTGAGTAGAGAAGTGAGGCCCTAATAAAGTTGGCTTCAGCTTCCTCAGATCACTGGTCACCATGTAGGCCTCTCTTTCCATGACTGAGTTGCACTTTGCTCTAAGGGTCAACCTTTGGCTGCCTACAGCTGGGGGTTGGGTCCCTTTGGATGGAACACTGGAGGGACATGGCAGGTTTGGAACCTTTTGGTCCCAGGTTTGCACTTGCCTAACAGAGTCCTTCTGGGGGAGGTCCCTACACAAAGGTATGGGGGATCCCTCAGTGTGTTGAGGAATTTTCACCTGGCTAGGGCTACTAGACTGGGTGCCCCTAATTTGCTGATGGGAGGGTTCCTCTGGACAGGGGGCCCTGTGGGATCCACTGACCTCCCTGACCTCTGCAGCCCTGGGCTGACTGAGGCAGGGTAGAGAGGGGCAGGTTACCTGCTCCAGACTGGGTACCACCTTGGAAGGGTCCTCTGCCATCAAGGGTGTGGCCAGGCCAGGCCTCACTACCTCTGGGGCAGTTCCTTCACTAGGGGTAGGGTCAGTTCCCTGAGGAGGCTGACCCTTACCTACTGTCTGGAGGGAAGAAGACTTTTCTTCAACCCTTGTGCTCTCTTTTGGGGGAGAGTGGGCCATTCTTCCAGGCTCCATCTCTCCAAAATTTCCCTGGGCTTGGGCTGTGGCCATCACAGCCCCACTCACCTTTACAGGGAAGCCCAGCATTCTCAGATGGGTTTGGTGTTCAACTTCAGCCCAGGCTGAAATTTCCAGATCATTGCCCATCAGGCAATCTACAGGCAAGTTGGGGGACACTGCCACTCTCTTTGGGCCTGTGACCCCTTCCCAGCTGAGATTGACTATTGCCATGGGGTGATCTGTTCTGACACCATCTATGTTGGTCACCTGGTATTTAAACTCAGGTAAAAGCTGGTGAGGGGGGACTAGTTTCCCTGCCACCATGGTGACACTAGCCCCTGTGTCCCTGAATGCCACAGCTTTCTGACCATTAATCATTGGCTCCAGTCTGTACCTGCCCAATGCATTGGGACCCATGGTAAAGGTGGCAAATCCTATACCACCATCAGAGTCAGAGGAGTCTGTTGAGGGTGTACTGTCTAAACTAGGGCCCACCTCTGTTCCCCTTGCAAAAGCACCTAACTTTTTGGGTGCACTACTCCCAACTGGAGGATTACTACTGGTCGTACCAGGAGGGGTGGTAGTATTTGTTGGAGGAACATTTTCTTTATTGCCAATCCTGGGACAACTGGGATCAGATTTCCAGTGACCAGGCTTTTTACAGACATGGCAATAGGGTTTCTTTTCAGGAGAGGAAGGAGTTTGGGACCCACCCCCAGAAGAGGACTTTTGGGGCCCTGTAGTGGATTCATCCTTAGATTTATCCCCACCTTTCTCTTGGGACTTGGTAGAATCTTTCTTCTGGTCACCACCCTGATTCTTAGGCCTTACCCTGGTTCTGACCCGTTTGTCTGCCTTCTTTCCCAATTCTTGGGGAGAGGTCAGATCAGAGTCCACCAGGTACTGGTGTAAAAGCTGGTTTTGACAATTATTAAGGATCTGCTCCCTCATAATCAAATTGTACAATCCTATAAAGTCATGCACTTTGCTGCCATGTATCCAACCTTCCAGAGCCTTAGCAGAACAATCAACAAAGTCAACCCAGTCTTGAGTCTGAGTCTTTTGGGTATCTCTGAACTTCAACCTATACTGTTCAGTGGTTAGGCCAAACCCATCAATGAGAGCACTCTTCAAGACTTTGTAATTGTCAGCATCCTCTTCTCTTACAGTGAGGAGCTTGTCTCTACACTTGTCTGCAAAGGAGAGCAACAAGATTGCTGCCCACTGCTCCTGAGGGACCATCTGTACTTTACAGGCCCTCTCTAGAGCAGTTATCCATTTATGGATGTCATCCCCACTCTGGTAGGGAGGGACAATCTTGCTCAGGTTTCTATGGTCATACGACCTTTCCCTACCACTAGGGAAATTGCTGCCACCATGGGACTCTAGTCCCAACTTTTTCTCTCTCTAAAGAGATCTAGGGACTCCCTGTCTATAGCCAGCTGCTGTTTTCTGAGCTCAAGCTGGGCTTGTTCATACTGAAGCAGTCTCTTTCTCCTCTCATGAGAGGATTCCCTCCTATGAGAAGAAACAGAGGTCCCTACTGAGGTGTCAGAGTGGTTAGACTCCTGAGAAGGAGATCTAGACCTTCTGGGCACACTCACAACTCTTCCTGGGGGACAAAGGGGAGGTCATTCTGGGCCTCCTCCTCATCCTCAGGAGTAGCTGCATTGTCCAGGTCAGGATCATTGTCATCCCCCTGGCCAGTTTCAGAGGTCAGGTCCTGGGCATTTTCATCCCTGGCCCCTCCCTCATCTTCTGCCCCACCCTCTCTGCCTACCCTTGCAGACCCTAGGGGTCTTCTAAGATCATCTAGCAGAAGCATCTCCAGGAGACGTTGGGTGTTGGCACTTTTGCCTGTCTTCAACTTCCTAACCTTGCACAACTCTCTTAATTCCAAGAATGAGAGGTTGTCATATCTGGATGGCAGGAGCTCACTGGTTCCTGGCAGTGAAGACATTACTAGTGTGGTGTGGTGTATGCACTACCTACTCTAGTGTGGCCTACTAAACTCTCTTGAGTTGTAGAAAGGGTGTGCTATCCCTTAACACACAACTCTAAGTTCAGTAGAACTTACTGTATCCTAAGCTTGAATTATATGTACCTAAGGTACCCTTAGTGGTTTTCAGTTGATCAATTCAATTGAGATTATCTGGTAAAACAATAGCAAGCTGGAATCCCACACGCTGCACACCAATGTGAGAAGTTGGCCTGGTATATGCTGTCCACTAATTATAGTGGGCACCTTGCACCAGTCCAAACAACCCCTTATTGGAGATAGGTTAAAGACAACCTTTATTGAAAGCTATCCTAGTGGTAGCTATGGAGAGCAGCCTTCAGGCTAAGTCTTGAAGGAATGTAAAGCAGCTTGTTTTACCAGTCTATAATCTCTTGAGTGACCAAATGAAAGAGGACCACACCAGGTATATATGTAAAATATATGTATTTAGTCTTAAACACACCCCTCTAGTCTCTTTATGAGGCTAGAGTTTGAAGTACATAAGTTACAAGTCAGTTATCAACAGTAATAGCACAAATACACATTTGAGCCCTAGGGGCGTACCAAACCATATACCAATAAAGTGGTATAAGAACCACAACTGAGCTAGACACAAGGCCTAGAGCCTGTAGAAGTGCTTGGCCCTCAAGGGACCACCCAAGATAGTGACAAAGGGGACCCACGGGGACGCGTGCAGTGTGAGAACACAGCCGCGAGCCGCCATTGACTTCTATGGGGAATGTCGCGGTTGGAGTTTTAAAGAAAAAGGACACTTAGAGGAGGACTTGCAGCAAACCCCTTTAGAAGTAGGCTGTTCTAGAGTCAATACCCACGGGAGCACCGGAGTACTCGAGTTACCTCACCCAGGGAAGCCGGGTGCATAGGTGTCTTTCGGGATCGGGTTTCGTCGTCGTTTTCAATGGCGATCTGCTGCAAAGTGCTGCTGGCGACAAAGTCGAAAGTGTTCTGGTGGATCCAAGGGTGGATCGAACATTTGAAGAACCTGAAAGCAGAGGGGACAGAGTCTTGGTCACTAGCCAGTGACCAGGAAGGCGATGAGCAGATGCCCACCGATGTCGGGTGCTTCAGGTAGGTTGATGGTCGTCTTGACTCTTAAGCCACGAGGTCCAGGAGGCGTCAACGACAACCAGGAGCAGGATTCGAGCTGTACCACGACGTTTGTCGATTGCTACGGTGTCAGAGACCGGATTGGACCCAACAAGCCTTGGCAACGGCAAGTCACGTGGAAACAAAGAAAGGATGTTGATGCAGACCAGCAAGGTCTGGGGGACCCACCCAGCGAGGGTAAGTCAGGGAACTAATGGAGCAACCAGGAAAGCCCAAGCAGAAGAAGAGTTGCCTTCGGGAGGGCCCACTAGCCAACGGACTAGCAACCGCAAAGGAGCCTCAAGTGGATGCACTTGGAGCTAGCTTACAGGACACTCGTGGAGTGGAGGCCAGTGATCTTCGGTGCAGTCGATGCTGGAGGCGGGGGCTACTTGAAGCCCAAAGCACAACTTCGTGGGAGACCAGGAAGAGGATGCACTTGCAAAAGTTCACGGTGTTCAGGGGTCATGGTCCCACGTTACCCACAACAGCTACGGGCCTCAGCTTCGCTGGGAACTCAGGGCAGCCTCGGGGAAGTCTGGAAATCCACCTCTGGTGAGGCAAAGACTTCGGCATCCAGCGGGAGCTTCAGCGATGCAGACCGGACAATTGCTTCTTAGGTGCCTGCCAAGCAGGGGAGTCACTCCTTGACCCCAAGGGAGATTCTTCAGTCCTCTAATCTTAAAGTAGAGCGTCGAAGGTCCAGGATTCGGCTTCAGAGTTTCGTCCAGGGTAATCTAAAGTCCTAAGGACTGGGGTCCCATACTTATACTAAGTTAGGGGTTGGACATACTCTGGGGACCCACCTATGGGAGGGTCAGGGAAGAGGGGTGGTTACACCCATTCCCTTTGTCCAGTTTCATGCCAGAGCAGGGGCAAGTAGCCCCTGCAACCGGTTTGAACTGGTATATGCACAGGGACACCAAATGTGCCCCCAGTGCAGGACTTTAAAGCACCAGAGAGTGCTCCCGCCCAGCCCCAATACACACTATCCTGTCTGGGGATGTGGTTACACCTCCCTTCGACAGGAAACCTATTGTCCAGGCCTCCCCTGCCAGAGTTTCAGTCAGCAGCAGGAGGCCATACCCATGTCTGTGGCAGCGTCATCCATTTTGTGATGCCAGGGCTCTGGAAAGAAGTTACCGGGCTGCCCGGTGTGTACATTTCTCTCCCTCTAGAAGGGTGGAATGCTACCCCCGCCGCCAGGATTGGCGGGGGGGTAGTATTCCAAGATGTTTGACACCAAACACGACATGTTTTGGTGCAGCCAGTCCAAAGTTAGCATTGTACCACAAGGATGTAATGCACTTAAGAGTATATGGTCAGGCTGTACCACAAACAGCATCAGAAGAGGGACTATGAACGCTGCAGAGGGGCTCTGCTCATGCAGGGGCACCCTCTCACATAAAAACCAAGCACTCTGCCTTCAGGATTGTAAAGGCCTGCCATAGGAGTGACTTATAGGTTTATATGTGTGTTCAATGGTAGTGATATAGGTAGCCTATATCAGAGTAAGGGGTGCATGCACCACCTTACCCAGGCTGCAGTAGCAGACCTGTGGTGTCACTTTGGCTGGCCTTCCAGGGGTGGCATAATACATGCTTCAGCCCCTGGCAGGCCTCTGGGGTACCTATGCCCTGGGTACATAGTATACCATATACTAGAGACTTATAAGGGCACTCCAGATTCCAATCAAAGATGTACCTAAGGTACATGGAAACCATTTTAGAGAGGAAGCAGATAGACTGGGGCCCTGAATAGCAGGATCCCAGTCCAACTAAGTCATAAACCAGCGAAACACCAGGAAAAAGTGGGGGCAACTATATAGTCAGATTCCACCTTCCTACATACAGGACTTTAGATTACACCTGGACTAAACTCTGACACAGAAACCAAGTACTTTGACGATCTGCACTATGCTGGATGACTGAAGAATCTCCCTTGGAGTAAAGGAGTTACTCCCCTGCAAGGCAGGCACCTTTAACGCAACTGACCAGTTGGCATCTCCGCAGCTCCGACAAACTCTGAAGAATATTGCCACACAGGAGGTGGGTTCCCAAGGTCTCTGAGGTCGGTCTGTGCCCACAGCAAGTCTGAGGCCCGTATCTCTCGTGGAGACCGTGCAACCAGAACCCCTGGATACCGCGACCATTTGCAGAAGCATCAGCTTTCCGGCAACCCCTGAGGCTGAGCTTTGGGTTACTTGTAGCCCTGACCCCGAGCAGTGATCACACTAAAGATTGCTGGCTTACACTCAACAAGTGTTCCGTGGGCCGCCATTTTGTGATTCCTCTCGAGGTCCCTTTGCGATCCCTGGTCCGTTGACCTGTGGGTCCCCAAGAAGGCAACTCTAACTTTAATTGGGCTTTCCTGTTTGCTCCAGACGTGCCCTGACTCTCCATTACTTGGGGAGTCCCCAGGGCCTTGCTGGTCCGCACAGAAGCATCTTTTCTCTTCCTGCGTGGGTGGGTGTTGCCAAGGCTTGTTGTGTTCAATCCGAGCACCGACACCCCAGCACTCGACATCCCTCATGGGACAGCTCGAATCTGGCTCCTGGTCATCCTTGACATCTCCTGGACTCCGTGGCTGCAGAGTCAAGCTTCACCCCTTCGCACCTGATGCACCCGACATCGGTGGGCATTCGATTGCTCCGCTCCTGGTCACTGGCTAGTGACCCAGACTCTGTCCCCTCTGCTTTCAGGTTCTTCACATCTTCAATCCAGGCTTGGATCATCCCGGACACTTTTCTTCTTCACGGCAGCAGCACTTTGCAGCAGATCGCCACTGAAATCAACGACGATTCCCAACACCCTTTGACACCTATGCACCCGGCTTTCCTGGGTGAGGTAAATCGAGTACTACGGTGCTCCCGTGGGTGTTGGCCCTAGAACCCCTTAACTCTAAAGGGGTTTACTCAAAGTCCTCTCCTAAGTGTCCTTTTGCTTTAAAATTCCAACCGCGACTTTCCTCATAGAATCCTATGGTGCTCGCGGCTGTGTTCTCAGACTGCACACGTCTCCTGTGTTACTTCCTTGGGTGGTTCCTTGGGGTCCCACCAATTCTACGTGCTCTAGGCACTGTGTCTAGTCAAGTTGTGGTTCTTATACCACTTTCTTAATATATGGTTTGGTCCCCCCTGGGGCCCATTGTATATTGTGCTATTTACTGTCATTTTAATACTGTGATATTGTGTATCTTGGACTCTAATTTCATAAAGAGATTAGTAGTGAGTGTTTAGAAATAAATACATATATTTTATATATATACCTGGTGTGGTTCTCCTTTCATTTGGTCATTCAAGAGGTTATAATCTGGTAAACCAAGCTGCTTTACACTCCTTCAAGACTTAGCCTGAAGGCTGCTCTCCATAGCTACCACTAGGATAGCTTTCAATAAAGGTTGTCTTTAAACCTATCATCAATAAGGGTCGTTTGGACTGGTGCAAGGTGCCCACTATAACTAGTGGACAGCATATGCCAGGCCAACTTCTCACATTGGTGTGCAGCGGTTGGATTCAAGCTTGCTATTGCTTTACCAGATAATCTCTTTGAGTGACTAACTGAAAACCACTATAGGTACATAGGTACATATAAATCAAGTCTAGAATACAGTAAGTTCTACTGAACTTAGAGTTGTGTGTCAAGGGCTTAGCACACCCTTTCTACAACTCAAGAGAGTTTAGTAGGCCCCACTAGAGTAGGTAGGTGCATACACCACACCACACTAGTCATGTCTTCAAAGGCAGAACCCAGTGGGCCTCTCCAAACTAAGTATGACCAGGTCTTATACCAAGAATTGAGGACTATGTGTGCCTCTAGGAAATTGAAGACAGGGAAAAGCCCAACCACCCAACATCTCATACAGTTGTTGCTTGCAGATGACCTCAGAAAGACCCCAGGGTCTGATGAGGTTGGCAGAGTGGGTGGGACAGCAGAAGAGGAAAGGCCAGGTAGTGAACACTACTCTGATGCTGGCCAGGAGGATCAAAATGAATCTAACCTGGAAAATCCAATTCTTCCTGAAGGTGAGGAAGGAGACCCCAGTGGGGCTCTCTTTACCCCACCTGGAAGGGTTAACAGTTTACCAAGAAGATCTAGATCTCCTTCTCTGGAATCTAATCGTTCTGGTACATCTGTAGGGAGCTCTGTTTCTCATAGGACTTCTTCTCATTAAAGGGAGTCCTCTTATGAGAAGAAGTGCCAACTGCTTGAGTTTGAGAGAGCTAAGCTCAGGATCAAGAGAGAGCAATTGGCCTTAGACAGGGAATCCCTGGAGCTTCAGAAAGCTTCTCAGAAGTTGGGGCTAGAGCCCCATGGTGGCAGCAACAGTGTTCCTAGGAGTAGAGAAGATACTCATCACCATAGGAACCTGAACAAGATTGTCCCTCCCTACCAGAGTGGGGATGACATCCACAAATGGATAACTGCACTGGAGAGGGCCTGTAAGGTACAGAGGGTCCCTCAGGAGCAGTGGGCAGCAATCTTGTGGCTCTCCTTGGCAGACAAAGGTAGAGACAAGCTCCTCACTGTAAGAGAAGAAGATGCTGATAATTACAAAGTCCTGAAGAGTGCTCTGATTGATGGGTTTGGCCTAACCACTGAACAATACAGGTTAAAGTTCAGAGATACCCAAAAGGCACAGACTCAGGACTGGGTTGACTTTGTAGATTGTGCTACTAAGGCTCTGGAAGGTTGGATACATGGCAGCAAGGTGCATGACTTTTTAGGATTGTACAATTTGATTATGAGGGAGCAGATCCTTAATAATTGTCAACACCAGCTTTTAAACCAGTACCTGGTGGACTCTGATCTGACCTCTCCCCAAGAATTGGGAAAGAAGGCAGACAAATGGGTCAGACTCAGAGTAAAGCCAAAGAATCAGGGTGGTGACCAGAAGAAAGATTTGTCCAAAAACCAAGAGAAAGGTGGGGATAAATCAAAAGATAAATCCACTACAGGGCCCCAAAAGTCCTCTCCTGGGGGTGGGCCCCAAACTCCTTCCTCCCCTGAAAAGAAACCTTATTGCCATAACTGTAAGAAGCCTGGCCACTGGAAAAATGACCCCAGTTGCCCCAAGGCTGGCAATAAGGAAAATGTTCCTCCCAGCAATACTACCACTCCTCCTGGTACTACAAGTAGTAATCCCCCAGGTGGTAGTAATGCCCCCAAAAAGTTAGGTGGGTTGGTATGGGGAACTGAGGTGGGCCATGGTTTAGCCAGGTCCCCCTCACATGCCTCCTTAGTCTGTGATGGTGGCATGGGATTTGCCACTTTTACTGTAAGTCCTGATTCCTTGGGCAAGTACAGACAGGAGCCCCTGATCAATGGTCAGAAAGCGTTGGCACTTAGGGACACAGGGGCTAGTGTCACCATGGTGACAGGGAAACTAGTCCCCCCTCAACAGCTTTAACCTGAGTTCAAGTACCAGGTGACCAACATTGATGGTATCAGAACAGATCATCCCATGGCCATAGTCAATCTCAGCTGGGGAGGGGTCACTGGCCCAAAGAGAGTGGCAGTGTTCCCAAACTTGCCTGTACATTGCCTGTTGGGCAATGATCTAGAACTTTCAGCCTGGGCTGAAGTTGAATACCAGGCCCATTTAAAAATGTTGGGCCTCTCTGAGAAGGTTGGTGGGGCTGTTAGAGCCTCAGCCCCATCCCAGGGAAATTTTGGAGAAGTGGAGCCTGAAAGAATGGCCCACTCTACTCCACAAGAGAGCAGAAGGGTTGAAGAAAAGTCTTCTTCCCCCCAGACTATAGGTAAGGGTCAGCTTCCTCAGGGAACTGATCCTACCCCTAGTCAAGGATCTGCTCCAGAGGTGGTCAGGCCTGGCCTGGCAACACCCCTGATGGCAGGGGACCCTTCCAAGGTGGTACCCAGTCTGGAGCAGGTAACCTGCCCCTCTCTACCCTCCCTCTGTCAGCCCAGGGCTACAGAGGTCAGGGATGTCAGTGGACCCCTAAGGGCTCCCTGTCCAGAGGAACACCCTCATCCACAGATTAGGGGCACCCAGTCTAGTAGCCCTAGCCAGGTGAAAATTCCTCAGCACACTGAGGGATCCCTCTTACCATTGTGTAGGGACCTCCCCCAGATGGACTCTATTGGGCAAATGCAAACCTGGGACCAAGTGGTTCCAAACCTACCATGTCCCTCCATTGTTCCAACCAAAGGGACCCAACCCCCAGCTGTAGGCTGCCAGAGGTTGACCCTTAGGGCCAGATACAACTCAGTCATGGAAAGAAAGGCCTCCATGGTGACCAGTGATCTGAGGAAGCTGAGACCAACTTTATTAGGGCCTCACTTCTCCACTCAGACACCCCACCAGCCTTTTACTTTGCCAAAACACACTACAGGTAGTAATTCCAAATGGTGGAGATCATCCAATACCCTTGGGGTTAGGAATTGCTTAGTGGACCATAAGACAGGGGATAACCATGCTAGTGCAGGTTCTTCCTTATATGGCCACTTAGTCAATAAAGGCTCAACTGGGCAAGGTTAGCCTTATCTCCTTTCGTTTGGGGGGGGTTATGTAGGAAGGTGGAATCGGACTGCATAGTTGCCCCCACTTTTTTCCCGGTGTTTTGCTGGTTTTCGACTTAGTTTGGCTGGGATCCTGCTATTCAGGACCTCAGCCTATCTGCTTTCCCCTTGAAATTGATTGCATGTACTTTAGGTACACTCCAGATTGGATTCTGGGGTACCCTTATAAGTCCCTAGTATATGGTATACTATGTACCCAGGGCATAGGTACCCCAGAGGCCTCCCAGGGGCTGCAGCATGTATTATGCCACCCCTGAGAGGCCATCTAAAATGACACAACAGGTCTGCTACAGCAGCCTGTGTAAGGTGGTGTATGCACCCCTTACTGAGATATAGGTTCCCTATATCTCTCCATATCACTGCACATGTAAACCTATCAGTCACCCCTATGGCAGGCCTTAACAATCCTGAAGGCAGGGTGCTGGGTTTCATGTGAGAGAGTGCCCCTGCATGAGCAGAGCCCCTCTGCAGCTTTCGGAATCTTCATTCCGGGGTTGTTTGTGATGCAGCCAACCATATACTCTTAAGTGCATTATAACCTCGCGGTAAATGCTAACTTTAAAATGGCTGCATGGAAACATGTTGTGATTGGCGTCAAATACCTTGGAATCATACCTCCACCCCAGTAACTGGGGTGGGAGGTATGATCCCACCCTACAAGAGGGAGAAACATGCACCACCAGTACACCCGGTACCAGCTTAACAGAACCCTGGACTCACAAAATGGATGCTGCAGCCACAGACACGAGTCTGCCCTCCTGCTGCTGGACGAAACTCCAGCAGGGGAGGCCTGGACAATAGGTTTCCTGTCACAGGGAGGTGTGGCCACCTCCCAGACAGGCTTTAGTGTATTGGGGCTGCGTGGGTGCACTCTCAGAGTTCTTTGAAGTCTGCACTGGGGGCACATTTGGTGTCCCTGTGCATAGTCCAGCTCAAACCGGTTGCAGGGGCTACCAGCCCCTGCTCTGGCACGAAACTGGACAAAGGAAATGGGTGTAGCCACCCCTCTTTCCTGACCCTCCCATAGGAGGGTCCCCAGAGTTTGTCCCACCCCTTCCTTGGGTATAAAGTAGGACCCCTGACTACAGGACTTTAGATTTACCTGGACGAAACTCTGCTACAGTATCCCAGAACTTCAACTATCTACACGACGTTGGATGACCGAAGAATTTCCCTTGGAGTAAAGGAGTTACTTCCCTGCTTGGCAGGCACCAAACACGCATCTGTCCGGTTTGCATCTCCGAAGCTCCTGAGGACTCCGAAGAATTTTGCAACACAGGAGGTGGGTTCCTGTGGTCTCTGAGGTCGATCTGTGTGCTCAGCAAGTCTGAGGCCTGTATCCCTCGTGAAGACCGTGCAACCCGAACCCTTGGACACCGCGACCATTTGCAGAAGCATCAGCTTTAAGGCGACCTCTGAGGCTGACCTTTGGGTTACTTGTAGCCCCGACCCCGAGCAGCAATTCCACCGAAGATAAGAACCACGACTTGACTAGACACAGTGCCTAGAGCACGTAGAATCGCTGGGACCCCAAGGAACCACCCAAGGTAGTGATACAGGAGACCCACGGGGGACGTGTGCAGTGTGAGAACACAGCCACGAGTGCTGTAGGATTCAATGCGGAAAGTCGCGGTTGGAATTTTAAAGTTAAAGGACACTTAGGAGAGGACTTTGAGCAAACCCCTTTAGACTTAAGGGGTTCTAGGGCCAACACCCACGGGAGCACCGGAGTACTCGAGTTACCTCACCCAGGGAAGCCGGGTGCATAGGTGTCAAAAGGTGCCGGGAATCGTCGTCGTTTTCAATGGCAATCTGCTGCAAAGTGCTGCTGCCGTGAAGGAGAAAAGTGTCCGGTGTAATCCAAGCCTGGATCGAAGATGTGAAGAACCTGAAAGCAGAGGGGACAGAGTCTGGGTCACTAGCCAGTGACCAGGAGCGGAGCAATCGAATGCCCACCGATGTCGGGTGCTTCAGGTGCGAAGAGGTGAAGATTGACTCTGCAGCCAAGGGGTCCCGGAGATGTCGACAACAACCAAGATCCGGATTCGAGCTGTCCCATGAAGGATGTCGAGTGCTGGAGTGTCGGTGATCGGATTGACCACAACAAGCCTTGGCAACAGCAACCCACGCAGGAAGAGGAAAGATGGTTCTGTGCGGACCAGCAAGGTCCTGGGGACTCCCCAAGTGATGGAGAGTCAGGGCACGTCTGGAGCAACCAGGGAAGTTCAATAAAAGTTAGAGTTGCCTTCTTGGGGACCCACAGGTCAACGGACAAGGGATCGCAAAGGGACCTCGAGAGGAATCACAAAATGGCGGCCCATGGAACACTCGTTAAGTGTAGGCCTGCAATCTTCAGTGCAATTACTGCTCGGGGTCAGGGCTACAAGTCACCCAAAGCTCAGCCTCAGGGGTTGCAGGAAAGCTGATGCTTCTGCAAATGGTCGCGGTGTCCAGTGGGGATATGGGCCTCAGACTTACTGTGGACACAGATCAACCTCAGCGACCTAGGAAAACCCACCTCCTGTGTGGCAATATTCTTCGGAGTCCGTTGGAGCTCAGAGATGCCAACGGTCAGTTGCGTTAAAGGTGCCTGCCTTGCAGGGGAGTAACTCCTTTACTCCAAGGGAGATTCTTCAGTCGTCCAGCATCGTGCAGATCGTCAAAGTACTTGGTTTCTGGTATCAGAGTTTAGTCCAGGTGTAATCTAAAGTCCTGTAGTCAGGGTTTCCTACTTTATACCCAAGGAAGGGGTTGGACAAACTCTGGGGACCCACCTATGGGAGGGTCAGGAAAGAGGAGTGGATACACCCATTTCCTTTGTCCAGTTTCGCCCCAGAGCAGGGGCTGTGTGCCCCTGCAACCGGTTTGAGCTGGACTATGCACAGGGACACCAAATGTTCCCCCAGTGCAGACTTCAAAGCACTCTGAGAGTGCACCCACCCAGCCCCAATACACTAAAGCCTGCCTGGGAGGTGGTCACACCTCCCTGTGACAGGAAACCTATTTTCCAGGCCTCCCCTGCCGGAGTTTCGTCCAGCAGCAGGAGGGCAGACTCGTGTCTGTGGCTGCAGCATCCATTTTGTGATGCCAGGGCTCTGTTAGCTGGTACCAGGTATACCGGTGCTGCCATGTCTCTCCCTCTAGAAGGGTGGGATCATACTCCCACACCAGTTACTGGTGTGGGGTATGATTCCAAGGTGTTTGACACCAAACACGACAGTTTTCCATGCAGCCACTCCAAAGTTAGCATTTACCGTTTGGTTATAATGCACTTAAGAGTATATGATCTGGCTGCATCACAAACAACCCCGGAATGAAGATTTCGAAAGCTGCAGAGGGGCTCTGCTCATGCATGGGCACCCTCTCACATGAAACCCAGCACCCTGCCTCCAGGATTGTTAAGGCCTGCCATAGGGGTGACTGATAGGTTTACATGTGCAGTGATATGGAGAGATATTTTACAAAGCTTCCCAGGGGTGGCATAATATATGCTGCAGCCCCTGGTAGGCCTCTGGGGTACCTATGCAATGGGTACATAGTATACCATATACTAGGGACTCACAAGGGTACCCCAGAATCCAATCTGGAGTGTACCTAAAGTACATACAGTCAATTTAGAGTAGAAAGCAGATAGACTGGGGTCCTGATTAGCAGGGCCTCAGTCTGGCTAAGTCGAAAAACAGTGAAACATCAGCAAAAAGTGGGGGTAACTATAAGAAGCAGATCCTACTCTCCTACACAAACCCCCCAAACTTCAGGACATTAAACTAACCTTTACCAGTTGAGTCTTCATGTTCTAAGTGGAAATATCTGGAGAGTCCATCTGCATTGGCATGGTTACTCCCAGGTCTATGTTCCACTGTATAGTCCATCCCCTGTAGGAAATGGACCACCTCAAAAGTTTGGGGTTTTCACCCTTCATCTGTTTTAGCCATAAGAGGGGCTTGTGGTCTGTCTGAACAATGAAGTGAGTGCCAAACAAGTATGGCCTCAGCTTCTTCAAGGCCCAAACCACAGCAAAGGCCTCCCTCTCAATGGCTGACCAACGTTTCTCTCTGGGGGTCAACCTTCTGCTAATAAAAGCTACTGGCTGTTCCTGACCTTCATCATTCAATTGTGATAACACAGCCCCTACCCCCAACTCAGATGCATCTGTTTGGACAATTAATTGCTTGGAGTAATCAGGACTTTGCAGAATGAGAGCAGTGCACATGGCCTGCTTCAGGTCATCAAATGCCTTTTGACAGGTAACTGTCCACTGAACTTTCTTTGGCATTATTTTAGAAATTAAGTCATTCAAAGGGGTCACTATGGATCCATAACCTTTGACAAATCTTCTATAGTACCCAGTCAGGCCCAATAAAGCTCTGACCTGAGTCTGGGTGGTTGGAGCAACCCAGTCCATGATGGTCTGGATTTTGCTCTGCAATGGTTGAACCTGGCCTCCACCCACAAGGTGGCCCAGGTACACAACCTGACTCTGCCCTATCTGGCACTTGGTGGCCTTGATAGTTAGGCCTGCTTTCTGCAGGGCCTCCAAAACATTTCGCAGGTGAACCAGGTGATCCTCCCAGGTGGAGCTAAAGACAGCAATATCATCTAGATATGCTGCACTATAGGCTTCCAGGCCTGTAAGGACTTTGTTCACCAACCTTTGAAAAGTGGCAGGTGCATTTTTCAAACCAAAGGGCATCACCACAAGTTGGTAATGCCCACTAGGGGTAGAAAATGCTGTTTTGGCTTTTGCATCATCAGCTAGTCTGATTTGCCAGTAGCCAGCTGTCAGGTCAAATGTGCTGAGAAACTTGGCTGAGGCCAAAGTGTCTATGAGCTCATCTGCCCTTGGTATGGGATGGGCATCAGTCCTAGTGACTGCATTGAGACCTCTGTAGTCTACACAAAACCTCATCTCTCTCTTACCACCCTGGGTGTGAGGTTTAGGCACTAAGACTACTGGACTAGCCCAAGGGCTATCTGAGGGTTCAATCACACCCAAATCCAACATCTTCTGGACTTCAGTCCTGATGCAGTCCCTGACATGGTCAGGTTGCCTGTAAATCTTATTTTTAACAGGCAGACTGTCCCCAGTGTCCACTTCATGAGTGCACCAGGTAGTCTGACTTGGAGCCAGAGAGAACATATGTCTGAACTGATTGAGAACTTTCCTGCAATCAGTTTGCTGCTGGTCAGTGAGGCTGCCTGCCAAGGCTACACCATCTACTGATCCATCATCAGGGTTCTGTGAGAGCAGGTCAGGGAGTGGATCACTCTCTTCCTCCTGTCCCTCATCACTAGCCATGAGCAAGCCCAGGTCTGCCCTGTCAACATATGGTTTCAGTCTGTTGACATGGAGCACCCTGTGGGGGCTCCTGGGAGTTCCAAGGTCCACCAGATAGGTAACCTCTCCCTTCTGTTCAACAATTGTATGGGGGCCACTCCACTTGTCTTAGAGGGCTGCTGGGGCCACAGGCTCCAACACCCATACTTTCTGTCCTGGATGATAAACAGTCAACACAGCCTTTTGGTCATGCCAGGCCTTTTGTAATTCCTGGCTAGCCTCAAGGTTTTTAGTTGCCTTCTTCATGTACTCAGCCATCCGGGAGCGGAGACCAAGTACATAGTCCACAATATCCTGTTTAGGAGGTTTGAGAGGTAACACCCATCCCTCCTTCACTAGACGCAATGGACCCCTAACTGGATGTCCAAACAGAAGCTCAAATGGGCTGTAACCAACCCCCTTCTGTGGAACCTCTCTGTAGGCAAAGAGAAGGCAGGGCAAAAGTATGTCCCATCTGCGCCTAAGCTTTTCTGGGAGACCTTTAATCATGCCCTTCAAGGTTTTGTTGAACCTTTCAACTAAACCATTGCATTGTGGGTGATAGGGGGTGGTACATTTATAATTTACTCCACACTCCTTCCACATAGCAGTCAAGCAACTAGACATGAAGTTTGCATCTCTGTCTGATACTACCTCCTTAGGAAAACCCACCCTGGAAAAGATTCCCAGGAGGGCCCTTGCCACCACAGGAGCTGTGGTGGTCCTGAGGGGAATTGCTTCTGGGTACCTAGTGGCATGGTCCACCACCACCACCAGGATAAATCTGTGCCCAGATGCTGTTTGAGGATCTAGGGGACCAACAATGTAAATCCCTACCCTCTCAAAGGGAACCCCCACCACAGGTAGTGGTATCAGGGGGGCCTTTGTAGTGCTACCTGCCTTACCACTGGCTTGACAGGTAACACAGGAGAGACAAAACTCCTTGGTGTCTTCAGACATATGAGGCCAATGAAAGTGAGGGACAATTCTGTCCCAAGTCTTGTTTTGGCCTAGGTATCCTGCCAATGGGATATCATGTGCTAGGGTCAATAGGAAGCTCCTAAACTTCAGAGGTATAACCAACCTCCTGGTGGCTCCAGGCTTGGGGTCTCTACACTCTGAGTAAAGGAGTCCATCATCCGAATAGATCCTATGGGTACCACTAGCACTCCCAGCAGCCTCAGCAGCAGCTTGCTGTCTGAGGGGTTCAAGAGAGGGGCAGCTTAGCTGCTCCTGGCTCAGATCTGCCCTGGAAGGGCCCCCTGTCCCCAAGAACTCAACCTGATCAGGCTCAAGCTCCTCTGGGACAGTTCCTTCTTCAGGACTGAGATCATCTTCCTCAAGGGACAGATCTGCATTCTGAGGCAGGGGGGAAGACACTGCCTTAACCCTACTGCTCCTCCTCTTGGGAGGCACCTGGTCCATTCTTCCAGAATCCAGGGCCTGTTCAGTTTTAGACATTTTTGCCTGTGACCTAGTCATAGCAAACACATCTGCAGGGATGCCCAACATTTCTGCATGGGTCCTGAGCTCAACTTCAGCCCAAGCTGAGCTTTCCAAATCATTTCCAAGCAAGCATTCAACAGGGAGGTCTGCACTTACCACAACCTTCTTAAGGCCAGTTACCCCTCCCCAGGAGAAATTAACAACTGCCAGGGAATGGTCTGTCCTGACATTGCTAGCGTTGGTCACTTGGTACATTTCACCAAGTATGATCTGCTCAGGGGCTACAAGATCTTTTGTCACCATTGTGACACTTGCTCCTGTGTCCCTGAATGCCAAAGCCTCTCTTCCATTAATCAAGGGCTGCTGTCTGTATTTGCCCAGATTACTGGGACTCACATAGGAGGACATATCCATGCCTCCATCACAGATCAGTACAGCCTGAGTTGGAACTCTGACTAGGCCAGAGTCCATCTCAGATCCCAGGGTCAACCCTACTACACCCTTATTTGGAACACCACCACTTGGAGCTGAACTCGGGGGAACAGTTGCCTTAGGGGCAACGGTGGCTGGAGTTGAGTCTTTGGTCTTGGTACAATCACTAGTCCAATGGGTTTTCTGCTTACAAATTTTACACCATGGTTTCTTTTGGCCTTTTCCTTTGTTAGATTAGGACTCCCCACCAGATGCAGATTTTTGGGGCCCTTGAGAAGACTTCTGGTCTTTACTCTTCTCCCCACCCTTATCAGAGTTCTTAGAATCTTGCTTCTTGGAGTCACCACCTTGGTTCTGAACCTTCTGCCTCACCCTGGTTCTGACCCACTTGTCTGCCTTCTGACCCAATTCTTGGGGAGAGGTCAGATCAGAGTCCACCAGGTACTGATGTAACAGTTGATTTTGACAGTTGTTAAGGATCTGCTCTCTCATGATCAAATTATACAATCCTTTGAAATCACACACCTTACTGCCAAGTAACCAGCCTTCCAGAGCCTTAGTAGCACAATCAACAACGTCAACCCAGTCCTGAGTCTGTGCCTTTTGGGTATCTCTGAACTTTAACCTGTATTGTTCAGTGGTTAGGCCAAACCCTTCAATCAGAGCACTCTTCAGGACTTTGTAATTGTCAGCATCCTCTTCTCTTACAGTGAGGAGCTTATCTCTACCTTTGTCTGCAAAGGAGAGCCACAAGATTGCTGCCCACTGTTCCTGAGGGACCCTCTGTACCTTACAGGCCCTCTCAAATGCAGTTATCCATTTGTGGATGTCATCCCCACTCTGGTAGGGAGGGACAATCTTGTTCAGGTTCCTATGGTCATGAGGATGATCTCTATCTCTAGGGACACTGCTGCTGCCACCATGGGACCCTAGTCCCAATTTCTGTGAAGCTCTCTGAAGCTCCAGGGATTCCCTGTCTAAGGCCAATTGCTCTCTCTTGATTCTGAGCTTAGCTTTCTCAAACTCAAGCAGTTGGCATTTCTTCTTGTGAGAAGTTGGCCTGGTATATGCTGTCCACTAATTATAGTGGGCACCTTGCACCAGTCCAAACAACCCCTTATTGGAGATAGGTTAAAGACAACCTTATTGAAAGCTATCCTAGTGGTAGCTATGGAGAGCAGCCTTCAGGCTAAGTCTTGAAGGAATGTAAAGCAGCTTGTTTTACCAGTCTATAATCTCTTGAGTGACCAAATGAAAGAGGACCACACCAGGTATATATTCAAAATATATGTATTTATTGCTAAACACACCCCTCTAGTCTCTTTATGAGGCTAGAGTTTGAAGTACATAAGTTACAAGTCAGTTATCAACAGTAATAGCACAAATACACATTTGAACCCTAGGGGCGTACCAAACCATATACCAATAAAGTGGTATAAGAACCATGACTGAACTAGACACTAGGCCTAGAGCCTCTAGAAGTGCTTGGACCACAAGGAACCACCCAAGGTAGTGACACAGGGGACCCACGGGAGACGCGTGCAGTGTAAATACACAACCGCGATACGCCGTTGACTTCTATGGAGAAAGTCGTGATCGGGAAATTAGAGAAAAGGGACACTTAAAAGAGGACTTGGACCAAACCCTTTGAGATCTAGGACTTTGAAGAGTCTCTACCCACGGGAGCACCGGAGTACTCGTGTTACCTCATCCAGGAAGCCGGGTGCATAGGTGCCTTTCGGGGTCGGGTTTCGTCGTCGATTCGAATGGCGATCTGCTGCAAAGTGCTGCTGGCGACCAAGTGAAAAGTGTCCGGGTGGATCCAAGAGTGGATCGGAGTTCTGAAGAACCTGAAAGCAGAGGGGACAGAGTCTGGGTCACTAGCCAGTGACCAGGAAGGCGATGGACAGATGCCCACCGATGTCGAGTGCTTCAGGTGCATTGATAGTTGTCTTGACTCTTCAGCCACGAGGTCCAGGAGGCGTTGTCGGCAACCAGGAGCAGGATTCGGGCTGGTACACGAAGTCTGTCGAGTGCTGAGGTGTCGGCGACCGGAATGGACCCAACAAGCCTTGGCAATGGCAAGTCTCGATGCAGAGGAAGATCGTCGATGGTGCAGACCAGCAAGGGCTGGGCAACTCACCCAGCAAAGGTAAGTGAGGGCAGGCCTGGCGCAACCAGGATGCCAAGATAGGAAAAGATTGGCCTTCGTTAAGGGCTACTAGCCAACGGGCTAGCGACCGCGAAGGAGCCTCGTGACACCGCACGTGGACCTGGCTTACAGAACACTCGTGGAGTGGGGGCCAGTGATCTTCAGTGCAGTTGGTGCTGGAGGCTAGGGCTACTAGGAGCCCAAAGCACGACTTCTTGGGAGACCCAGAAGAGGATGCACTTGCAAATGTGCTCGGTGTCTAGGGGTCACGGTCTCAAGTCACCCACGATAGCCACGGGCCTCAGCTTTGCTGGGGATTCAGGATAGCCTCGGGGAAGTCTGAGAATCCACCTCTGGTGATGCGATGACTTCGGCGTCCGACGGAAGCTTCAGAAATGCGAACCGGACAGATGCTTCTTTGGTGCCTGCCAAGCAGGGGAGTCACTCCTTGACCCCAAGGGAGATTCTTCTGTCCTCTAATCGTGAGTAGAGCGTCGAAGGTCCAGGATTCAGTTTCAGAGTTTCGTCCAGGGATAATCTAAAGTCCTAAGGACTGGGTTCCTATACTTATACTAAGGATAGGGGTTGGACTACTCTGTGGCCCCACCTATGGGTGGGTCAGGGCAGAGGGGTGGCTACACCTCTTTCCCTTTGTCCAGTTCGCGCCAAAGCAGGGGCTGCAAGCCCCTGATCCGGTTTGAACTGGGGTATGCACAGGGACACCAAATGTGCCCCCAGTGCAGGACTTCAAAGCACCCGAAAGTGCTCCCGCCCTGCCCCAATACACATTATTCTGTCTGGGGAGGTGGTCACACCTCCCTGGGACAGGAAACCTATTGTCCAGGCCTCCCCTGCCGGAGTTTCGTCCAGCAGCAGGAGGCCAGACTTGTGTCTGTGGCAGCAGCATCCATTTTGTGATGCCAGGGCTTTGGAAAGAAGTTACCGGGCTAGCCAGAGTTAACATGTTTTTCCCTCTAGAAGGGTGGAATGCTACCCCCGCCGCCAGAATTGGCGGGGGTAGTATTCCAAGATGTTTGACACCAAACACGACATGTTTAGGTGCAGCCATTCCAAAGTTAGCATTTAACGCGAGGTTATAATGCGCTTAAGAGTATATGGTCAGGCTGCACTACAAACAGCATCAGAGAAGGGTCTCCGAACGCTGCAGAGGGGCCCTGCTCATGCAGGGGCACCCTCTCACATAGGAACCATGCACTCTGCCTTTAGGATTGATAAGGCCTGCCTTAGGAGTGACTTATAGGTTTATATGTGTGTATGTATTTAGTGATATAGGTAACCTATATCACAGTAAGGGGTGCATGCACCACCTTACCCAGGCTGCAGTAGCAGCCCTGTAGTGTCAGTTTGGATGGCCTTCCAGGGGTGGCATAATACATGCTGCAGCCCCTGGTAGGTCTCTGAGGTACCTATGCCCTTGGTACATAGTATACCATATACTAGGGACTTATAAGGGCACTCCAGATTCCAATCAGAGATGTGCCTAAGGCACATGGAAACCTTTTACAGAGAAAGCAGATAGACTGGGGCCCTGAATAGCAGGATCCCAGTCCAACTAAGTCATAAACCAGCAAAACACCATAAAAAAAGTGGGGGCAACCATATAGTCAGATTCCACCTTCCTACAGTTGTCATCCGATATACGCATTGTACAGCAATGGACCGATCGATGCGCACGCATTGGCCATTGCATATGATGTGGACGGATGCGTGTTGTCATCCGATATATGCGTTGTACAGCAATGGACCGATCGGTGCGCACGCATTGGCCATTGCATATGATGTGGACGGATGCGTGTTGTCATCCGATATACGTGTTGTACAGCAATGGACCGATTGGTGCGCATGCATTGGCCATTGCATATGATGTGGACGGATGCGTGTTGTCATCCGATATACGCGTTGTACAGCAATGGACCGATCGGTGCGCACGCATTGGCCATTGCATTTGATGTGGACGGAAATACGCTTTGTACATCAATGGACCGATCGGTGCGCACGCATTGGCCATTGCATATGATGTGGACGGATGCGTGTTGTTTTTCGAAATACGCGTTGTACAGCAATGGTCCGATCGGTGCGCACGCATTGGCTATGGCCTGACATGGTAACGGACGCGTTTTGAAGCTTTAACGAGTCTGATGCAGTGAATTCAGTTGGCCACCCACAACAATGTTGCAAATTCATGGGTGTCATGAAGTTGAACTTTTGAAGGATGCTGTGGGCGTGTATAAGTGGTGCAATTCCATGGATTGGCCAGATTCAGAAGATGCAAACGACTTGGACCTATCACTTTGGACACATGGGACAGTATCTGCCTCTGCAGCACACATATAATGCTGGCTGTTCCCCTGAGAGCTCACTTGCCTGCACTACATGCTCCAGGACGACATCTGCCACCACCACTGCTGCTGTGTCTGCATCCTCTGGCCACTGCAATGGCACGTACTGTGGAGAGAGCCCTAGCCTTCAGCACTGAGGAGAACCAGGCCCTGCTGGACAGCCTCCTTCCACAGTACAGCAAGCTGAATGGGAAACCAGGGGAGCAGGTGAGTGTGCTGTCCACTGCCTTACTAATTGTGCATGTTGTCTGACTAGCAAGACTTACAGTGTGCACACCACTGGCTAGCATACTCACTGAGTAGTTGTCAGCCCTCAAAGTGTGTAGTTACATGCACTGAACAGGTATAGTGCAGTAACAGTGCATTCCAACAAGGTTTGACTTCCCAGGCAATGATACCATGTGGTAACTGCTGGCAAACTGTCCATAGCCATAGTTGCACTGCCTGTGTACATCATATGCCCCTGTGATTGAGACATGTATATCCAACTGTGTGATGCACGGAAATGTTGCATGTGTAGTAATGGCCTTTTCACTTTGTCATCCTCACAGGTTGATGCCCACCAGAAGCAGGACATCTGGCTGACCATCGTCCAGGCAGTACGATCGGTGGGGGTCTCCAGGCGCAGGATCCGCAACTGCCAGAAGAGGTGGCAGGACCTTCGGGCTGGACCCGGAGGATCGCAAGGGTCCAGCTGAAGCTGTTGCCTCGTCGCAGGAGGGGCGGACACCGGACCCTGACCCCCACATGCTCTGGATCCTGGCGGTGGTCTTCCCTGACCTGGATGGGCAGCTGAAGGCCAGACAGCAGCAAGGAGGGGGTAAGTGCTAGCCTCAACTGTGTACTTTGACTGACATGCTCTATGCACTCCTTTAGCCTGGTTCCACTTCCACAGTACAACTGTCATGTCGTCCTGGACTCATGTCCCTCACTTGTGTCATGCCCCCTCCTCATCTGATACACAGGTGTGGCCCTTACAGTCTGTGACTTAGGTCACTTGGGTACTGTGTACTTGCAGTTACCTGTGGTTAAAGTTGGGGACAGCATCAGTTACAGGAACTTTGTGTTGGGCTGCATGGGTGGTACAATTGCTCACAATGCCTGTGATCTGACATGTACTCTGGGTATGGCTTTAACATGTGTTCCAATTGCTGCTCTGACTCACCACATGTCTGGGGTATGTGCCACACACCCATGCTGCTGCAGAGACCAAGGTAGGAGCCTCAGTGGTATGTACATCATGTGTGTGACACATGCATAGCCACCTGCCTAGTGTTCAGGGTAATACCATGTTGCACATGGACCAGGACTGTAATGCCTACTCCGGACATCGAAGGCACTCTGTTCTCCCACTCCCGTGTGTCAGCATACATATTGGGCATTGTGAAGAGGGCACTCAGGTGTATGCATCTCTGTCACCGTGGTGTGGCCTTGCTATTTGGACTCCAAGAGTGTTTCACAATTTGGGGTGGCCAGCCATCAGAGTTATGACTATGGGATCTGCACATAGGTCAATGCATAGGTCTCTGATCCCTTGACTGTGCACAATTTTGTATGAAACATTGGGGTGCAGGCAGCTTTGGTTCATTCTCATCAAACGTTGAAGTGCTCATGTGTATGGATTTGTGTTTGCAGTCACTCAAATGTCTCATTTGATTGACGTGGGATCATCTCAGTCCTCATGATGTGGCTGGCCAGGTGTGCACATGTGCACCTGTCAGCTACAGGGCTTACTTTTCAGTAACTTCCATGATTGTGACACAGTGCAGACTGGTGTTGGGTGTATGCACTGCCCCTGTGACAGGAGACAGTTATGACTGACTTGCCAGACAGGCCTGTGCCATGACATTCCAATTGCAAAGGGTGATCCAGCAGTGGTGTCACATGTCCTGCATGCACACCATTGTTGCATTGTCTATCAGGACATGAGGACATCATTGTGTCTGGTGATGGTACCAAAAGCCGCATATCAACAGAGAATTTGCCCATCACTTCTCCTGACACATGTACTGAGTCAGTGGCAGGAGATGGCATGTGTTTGGAGTGACACATTTCCATATGTTCTCTTGGATGTCCAACAACTGTGTATGAGGTGCATGTGTGCACATATGATTGGTCGCATACAACAGGCAGCAGACAGATGGGTGCATGGACAGGTAGGATATGTGTGGCATGACTGACTGTCAGGCAGACAATGGGCTTCTTCAAATCAGTGTCAGCACTTATTGCAATGTCTAGCAAATGATGGCAGGGCTTGCTCTGTGATGTGCTGTACTTACTGTGGTGTGTGTGGTCAGTACAGGTGACTAATGTTGCTCTGTTTATCCTGATTGTTTGCAGATACATCCACGGCCACAGGAGGAGACAGCTCCACGGATCAAGAGGAGCGGCAGAGCCAGACTGGGTCCACTGCAGGGGAGACCGAGGGACCCAGTGGCACGGAGGGTGAGGGGAGCCACACTGAGGTGACCTCAGCTACGACGACCTCAGCTGGGGAAAACAGCACTTCCAGTTAGGACTCCCTTGTGGAGGCGGGTGTCAGCAGACCAGAGGTGACGTCAAGCAAGTCTGTCCCCGCCACCACCACCATCTCCACCCTCCCATCTGCTCCCATCCCACATGTCCGTGGAGGCTCCCATGTAGGGGAGCGTGTCTCCTTCATGCCAGGCACCGCACCCCTGCCTCTGTCCCCCTGCTGCCCTGAGTGTGGAGTCTGTGGACTTGCTGAAACAGATCCATGTAGGGCAGACATCAATGCTGAGTGTCCTCCATGCACACACGGGTCTTTTGACACAACTGGTGTCATTCATGGAGGGCATGTCATCTGACATGTCTGCCCTACATCGGACCAATCAGTCCATGGCCTCCTCACTGACGGCAGCAGTGTCCCTCCTGCAACAGTCCCTCACCCCTCCTACCTCTGCCCCATCCACAATCCCCAGCACCCTACCTGTCCCAAGCACACACACACCGGCACCGTCACGCACCAGCACAGACACAAGCAGCACACAGACACACACGCCAAAATCCAGACGCACACGCACGCACAGTCAGGGGACTGATATCTCACCCACAGGGGATGGGGCCGAGACACACACACACGCATCCACGAGCACTGCGCAGTCCTCAGATGCCTCTCCCTCCAAAACCCCTTCCCTTGCCTCACCTGCAACCCCCCCTCCCAGAAGCTCTTCCTCTGTGAGCTTGGCCTCTTCCCCACAGATACACCTGACACGAAGTCCAGGCGGAAGAGGCGACCACCACACACAGAGGGAGTGCCCCTCACACCCGGACACCCTCCCCCAGGCACAGGCAGGCTGAGGACCCTGTGAGAAGTTGGCCTGGCATATGCTGTCCACTAATTATAGTGGGCACCTTGCACCAGTCCAAACAACCCCTTATTGGAGATAGGTTAAAGACAACCTTATTGAAAGCTATCCTAGTGGTAGCTATGGAGAGCAGCCTTCAGGCTAAGTCTTGAAGGAATGTAAAGCAGCTTGTTTTACCAGTCTATAATCTCTTGAGTGACCAAATGAAAGAGCACCACACCAGGTATATATTCAAAATATATGTATTTATTGCTAAACACACCCCTCTAGTCTCTTTATGAGGCTAGAGTTCGAAGTACATAAGTTAGAAGTTATCAAATCACAGTAATAGCACAAATACAAGTTTGGGCCCTAGGGGCGTACCAAACCATATACCAATAAAGTGGTATGCGAACCACGACTGAACTAGACACTAGGCCTAGAGCCTCTAGAAGTGCTTGGACCACAAGGAACCACCCAAGGTAGTGACACAGGGGACCCACGGGAGACGCGTGCAGTGTAAATACACAACCGCGATACGCCGTTAACTTCTATGGAGAAAGTCGGGATCAGGAAAATAGAGGAAAGGGACACTTAGAAGAGGACTAGGACAAAACCCTTTGAGATCTAGGACTTTGAAGAGTCTCTACCCACGGGAGCACCGGAGTACTCGTGTTACCTCACCCAGGGAAGCCGGGTGCATAGGTGCCTTTCGGGGTCAGGTTTCGTCGTCGATTCGAATGGCGATCTGCTGCAAAGTGCTGCTGACGGCCAAGAGAAAAGTGTCCGGGTGGATCCAAGAGTGGATTGGAGTTCTGAAGAACCTGAAAGCAGAGGGGACAGAGTCTGGGTCACTAGCCAGTGACCAGGAAGGCGATGGACAGATGCCCACCGATGTCGAGTGCTTCAGGTGCGTTGACGGTCGTCTTGACTCTTCAGCCACGAGGTCCAGGAGGCGTTGTCGGTGACCAGGAGCAGGATTCGGGCTGGTACACGATGTCTGTCGAGTGCTGAGGTGTCGGTGACCGGATTGGACCCAACAAGCCTTGGCAACGGCAAGTCTCAGTGAAGATGTAGATCGTCGATGGTGCAGACCAGCAAGGTCTGTGGAACTCACCCAGCGAGGGTAAGTGAGGGCAGGCCTGGAGCAACCAGGATGCCAAGTAAGAAAAGGATTGGCCTTCGTTAAGGGCTACTAGCCCACGGGCTAGCGACCGCAAAGGAGCCTCGTGACACCGCACGTGGAGCTGGCTTACAGGACACTCGTGGAGTGGGGGCCAGTGATCTTCGGTGCAGGTGGTGCTGGAGGCTAGGGCTACTCGGAGCCCAAAGTATGACTTCTTGGGAGACCCAGAAGATGGTGCACTTGCAAATGTGCTCGGTGTCCAGGGGTCATGGTCTCAAGTCACCCACGATAGCCACGGGCCACAGCTTTGCTGGGGACTCAGGGTAGCCTCGTGGAAGTCTGAGAATCCACCTCTGGTGATGCGATAACTTCGGCATCCGACGGGAGCTTCAGAAATGCGAACCGGACAGATGCTTCTTTGGTGCCTGCCAAGCAGGGGAGTCACTCCTTGACCCCAAGGGAGATTCTTCAGTCCTCTAATCTTGTCGTAGAGCGTCGAAGGTCCAGGATTCAGTTTCAGAGTTTCGTCCAGGTATAATCTAAAGTCCTAAGGACTGGGTTCCTATACTTATACTAAGGATAGGGGTTTTACTACTCTGAGGCCCCACCTATGGGTGGGTCAGGGCAGAGGGGTGGCTACACCCCTTTCCCTTTGTCCAGTTCACGCCAAAGCAGGGGCTGGAAGCCCCTGATCCGGTTTGAACTGGGGTATGCACAGGGACACCAAATGTGCCCCCAGTGCAGGACTTCAAAGCACACAGATGGTGCTCCCGCCCAGCCCCAATACACATTATCCTGTCTGGGGAGGTGGTCACACCTCCCTGCAACAGGAAACCTATTGTCCAGGCCTCCCCTGCCGGAGTTTCGTCCAGCAGCAGGAGGCCAGACTTGTGTCTGTGGCAGCAGCATCCATTTTGTGATGCCAGGGCTTTGGAAAGAAGTTACCGGGCTAGTCAGGGTTAACATGTCTTTCCCTCTAGAAGGGTGGAATGCTACCCCCGCCGCCAGAATTGGCGGGGGGTAGTATTCCAAGATGTTTGACACCAAACACGACATGTTTAGGTGCAGCCATTCCAAAGTTAGCATTTAACGCGAGGTTATAATGCGCTTAAGAGTATATGGTCAGGCTGCACTACAAACAGCATCAGAGAAGGGTCTCCGAATGCTGCAGAGGGGCCCTGCTCATGCAGGGGCACCCTCTCACATAGGAACCATGCACTCTGCCTTTAGGATTGATAAGGCCTGCCTTAGGAGTGACTTATAGGTTTATATGTGTGTATGTATTTAGTGATATAGGTAACCTATATCACAGTAAGGGGTGCATGCACCACCTTACCCAGGCTGCAGTAGCAGACCTGTGGTGTCAGTTTGGATGGCCTTCCAGGGGTGGCATAATACATGCTGCAGCCCCTGGTAGGCCTCTGAGGTACCTATGCCCTTGGTACATAGTATACCATATACTAGGGACTTATAAGGGCACTCCAGATTCCAATCAGAGATGTGCCTAAGGCACATGGAAACCTTTTACAGAGAAAGCAGATAGACTGGGGCCCTGAATAGCAGGATCCCAGTCCAACTAAGTCATAAACCAGCAAAACACCATAAAAAAGTGGGGGCAACCATATAGTCAGATTCCACCTTCCTACATAACCCCCCCAAACGAAAGGAGATAAGGCTAACCTTGGCCAGTAAACCTTCATTGACTAAGTGGTCATATAAGGAAGCACCTGCACTAGCATGGTTGCCCCCTGTCTTATGGTCCACTAAGCAATCCCTCACCCTAAGGGTATAAGAGGGCCTCCACCATGGGGAATCACTACCTGTGGTGTGCTTAGGTAAAGTACAAGGCTGGTGAGGCGTCTGAGTAGGGAAGTGAGGCCCTAGGAATGTTGGCCTCAGTTTCCTCAGATCACTGGTCACCATGTATGCCTGTCTTTCCATGACTGAGTTGCACTTTGCTCTAAGGGTCAACCTTTGGCTGCCTACAGCTGGGGGTTGGGTCCCTTTGGATGGACTACTGGAGGGACAGGGCAGGTTTGGAACCTTCAGGTCCCAGGTTTGCCCTTGCCTACCAGAGTCCTTCTGGGGGAGGTCCCTACATAAAGGCATGGGGGATCCCTCAGTGTGTAGAGGAGTTTTCACCTGGCTAGGGCTACTAGACTGGGTGCCCCTAATCTGCTGATGGGGGTTCCTCTGGACAGGGGGCCCTGGGGGGTCCACTGACCTCCCTGACCTCTGCAGCCCTGGGCTGGCTGAGGCAGGGTAGAGAGGGGCAGGTTACCTGCTCCAGACTGGGTACCACCTTGGAAGGGTCCTCTGCCATCAGGGGTGTGGCCAGGCCAGGCCTGACTACCTCTGGGGCAGTTCCTTCACTAGGGGTAGGGTCAGTTCCCTGAGGAGGCTGACCCTTACCTACTGTCTGGAGGGAAGAAGACTTTTCTTCAACCCTTGTGCTCTCTTTTGGGGGAGAGTGGGCCATTCTTTCAGGCTCCATCTTTCCAAATTCTTGGGCTGGGGCTGTGGCCATTACAGCCCCACTAACCTTTACAGGGACGCCCAGCATCCTGAGATGGGTTTGGTGTTCAACTTCAGCCCAGGCTGAAATTTCCAGATCATTGCCCATCAGGCAATCTACAGGTAGGGTTGGGGACACTGCCACTCTTTTGGGCCTGTGACCCCCTCCCAGCTGAGATTGACTATGGCCATGGGGTGATCTGTTCTGACTAACCCTGGGCGAAGTGCTACGCTACGCTCGCGTAGTTTGCGAAGTCTGCGCTACTTCGCACAACGCGAATTGCACGTAGCACAGTGCGAACACGCGTAGCGTAGCGTAGTGCCGCGGTCATTTTTGCTTGCTCGCGGTCCTCAACGTCAAGTTGGCGACCGCGAGCAAGCAAAATGACATCCCGGCGAGACTTTTTCCTCGTTCGCGATCAGCAACATCAAGTTGCCGATCGCGAGCGTGGAAAATAAACCTCCCGGCGAGATTCTCAACGCGGGAGGTCAGGTTTCTCATTGCGAGTGGTCGAGTATGCTCGCGACCGCTCGCGATGAGAAACTACCAGTCCGCGTTGAGAAAGCTGCCGCTCGAGTAAAAATCTACTTGAGCGGCAGTAAAAGACAGCTCGCACTGTGCAAGTTGCCGTTTTCAATGATTGCACAGTGCGGACAAGCATCCGGCACTGTGCAATCATTGCGAACAGTGCGCTACGCAGTTCGCGTAGTGCTACGCGAAGCTTGCGTAGCGCGAACTGCACTTTGCGTAGCTTCGCGAAGCATTACTTCGCGAACTACGCCCACCCTTAGTTCTGACACCATCAATGTTGGTCACCTGGTATTTAAACTCAGGTAAAAGCTGGTGAGGGGGGACTAGTTTCCCTGCCACCATGGTGACACTAGCCCCTGTGTCCCTAAATGCCACAGCTTTCTGACCATTAATTATTGGCTCCAATCTGTACCTGCCCAATGCTATGGGACCCATGGTAAAGGTGGCAAATCCTATACCACCATCAGAGTCAGAGGAGTCTGTTGAGGGGTCCCTGTCTAAACTAGGGCCCACCTCTGTTCCTCTTGCAAAAGCACCTAACTTTTTGGGTGCACTACTCCCAACTGGAGGATTACTACTGGTAGTACCAGGAGGGGTGGTAGTAGTTGTGGGAGGAACATTTTCTTTATTGCCAATCCTGGGGCAACTGGGATCAGTTTTCCAGTGCCCAGGCTTTTTACAGACATGGCAATATGGTTTCTTTTCAGGAGAGGAAGGAGTTTGGGACCCACCCCCAGAAGAGGAATTTTGGGGCCCTGTAGGGGACTTATCCTTAGATTTATCCCCACCTTTCTCTTGGGACTTAGTAGAATCTTTCTTCTGGTCACCACCCTGATTTCTAGTTTTTACTCTGGTTCTGACCCATTTGTCTGCCTTCTTTCCCAATTCTTGGGGAGAGGTCAGATCAGAGTCCACCAGATACTGGTGCAAAAGCTGTTTTTGACAATTATTAAGGATCTGCTCCCTCATAATCAAATTGTACAATCCTAAAAAGTCATGCACTTTGTTGCCATGTATCCAACCTTCCAGAGCCTTTGTAGCACAATCTACAAAATCAACCCAGTCTTGAGTCTGAGCTTTTTGGGTGTCTCTGAACTTCAACCTATACTGTTCAGTGGTTAGGCCAAACCCATCTATCAGAGCACTCTTCAAGACTGTGTAATTGTCAGCATCCTCTTCTCTTACAGTGAGGAGCTTGTCTCTACCTTTGTCTGCAAAGGAGAGCCACAAGATTGCTGCCCACTGCCTCTGGGGGACCTTCTGAACTTTACAGGCCCTCTCCAGTGCAGTTATCCATTTGTGGATGTCATCCCCACTCTGGTAGGGAGGGACAATCTTGTTTAGGTTTCTATGGTCATAAGACCTGTCCCTATCTCTAGGGATATTGCTGCCACCATGGGACTCTAGTCCCAACTTTCTTCTCTCTCTAAGGAGATCTAGTGATTCCCTATCTAAAGCCAATTGCTTTTTTCTGATTTCCAGCTGAGTTTCCTCATACTGGACCAGTCTGGCTCTCCTCTCATGAGAGGATTCCCTCCTGTGAGAGGAGACAGAGCTCCCTATAGAGGTGCCAGAGTGGTTAGACTCCTGAGAAGGAGATCTAGACTTCCTGGGCACACTCTTAATCCTTCCTGGGGGGACAAAGAGGGCATCATTCTGATCATCCTCATCATCTTCCACAGGAGGGATTGGGTTATCCAGGTCAGGGTCATTGTCACACTCCTGGCCAGTCTCAGAGGGGGGGCTGGGGGTATTGGTACCCCTGGCCTTCTCCTCTTCTCCTGCCCCACCCTCAGCTCCTACCCCTTCAGTCCCCAAGGGCCTACTAAGGTCATAAGCCACCAACAACTCCTTGAGGTGTTGGGTGGTGGGGCTTTGGCCTGTCCTTATTTTTCTCAAGTTGCATAAAGCTCTCAATTCCAAGAATGGGAGTGTATCATACTTGGAGGGTGGAAGCTCAATGGCTTCCTGCAAGGATTCTTTAGATCCTACCCTTAAAGACATTACTAGTGTGGTGTGGTGTATGCACTACCTACTCTAGTGTGTCCTACTAAACTCTCTTGAGTTGTAGAAAGGGTTGTGCTATCCCTTAACACACAACTCTAAGTTCAGTAGAACTTACTGTATTCTAAGCTTAAATTATATGTACCTTAGGTACCTTTAGTGGTTTTCAGTTGATCAATTCAATTGAGATTATCTGGTAAAACAATAGCAAGCTGGAATCCCACACGCTGCACACCAATGTGAGAAGTTGGCCTGGCATATGCTGTCCACTAATTATAGTGGGCACCTTGCACCAGTCCAAACAACCCCTTATTGGAGATAGGTTAAAGACAACCTTATTGAAAGCTATCCTAGTGGTAGCTATGGAGAGCAGCCTTCAGGCTAAGTCTTGAAGGAATGTAAAGCAGCTTGTTTTACCAGTCTATAATCTCTTGAGTGACCAAATGAAAGAGCACCACACCAGGTATATATTCAAAATATATGTATTTATTGCTAAACACACCCCTCTAGTCTCTTTATGAGGCTAGAGTTCGAAGTACATAAGTTAGAAGTTATCAAATCACAGTAATAGCACAAATACACGTTTGGGCCCTAGGGGCGTACCAAACCATATACCAATAAAGTGGTATGCGAACCACGACTGAACTAGACACTAGGCCTAGAGCCTCTAGAAGTGCTTGGACCACAAGGAACCACCCAAGGTAGTGACACAGGGGACCCACGGGAGACGCGTGCAGTGTAAATACACAACCGCGATACGCCGTTAACTTCTATGGAGAAAGTCGGGATCGGGAAAATAGAGGAAAGGGACACTTAGAAGAGGACTAGGACAAAACCCTTTGAGATCTAGGACTTTGAAGAGTCTCTACCCACGGGAGCACCGGAGTACTCGTGTTACCTCACCCAGGGAAGCCGGGTGCATAGGTGCCTTTCGGGGTCGGGTTTCGTCGTCGATTCGAATGGCGATCTGCTGCAAAGTGCTGCTGGCGGCCAAGAGAAAAGTGTCCGGGTGGATCCAAGAGTGGATCGGAGTTCTGAAGAACCTGAAAGCAGAGGGGACAGAGTCTGGGTCACTAGCCAGTGACCAGGAAGGCGATGGACAGATGCCCACCGATGTCGAGTGCTTCAGGTGCGTTGACGGTCGTCTTGACTCTTCAGCCACGAGGTCCAGGAGGCGTTGTCGGCGACCAGGAGCAGGATTCTGGCTGGTACACGATGTCTGTCGAGTGCTGAGGTGTCGGCGTCCGGATTGGACCCAACAAGCCTTGGCAACGGCAAGTCTCGGTGAAGATGTAGATCATCGATGGTGCAAACCAGCAAGGTCTGTGGAACTCACCCTGCAAGGGTAAGTGAGGGCAGGCCTGGAGCAACCAGGATGCCAAGTAAGAAAAGGATTGGCCTTCGTTAAGGGCTACTAGCCCTCGGGCTAGCGACCGTGAAGGAGCCTCGTGACGCCGCACGTGGAGCTGGCTTACAGGACACTCGTGGAGTGAGGGCCAGTGATCTTCGGTGCAGGTGGTGCTGGAGGCTAGGGCTACTCGGAGCCCAAAGCACGACTTCTTGGGAGACCCAGAAGATGGTGCACTTGCAAATGTGCTCGGTGTCCAGGGGTCACAGTCTCAAGTCACCCACGATAGCCACGGGCCTCAGCTTTGCTGGGGACTCAGGGTAGCCTCGGGGAAGTCTGAGAATCCACCTCTGGTGATGCGATGACTTCGGCATCCGACGGGAGCTTCAGAAATGCGAACCAGACAGATGCTTCTTTGGTGCCTGCCAAGCAGGGGAGTCACTCCTTGACCCCAAGGGAGATTCTTCAGTCCTCTAATCTTGTCGTAGAGCGTCGAAGGTCCAGGATTCAGTTTCAGAGTTTCGTCCAGGTATAATCTAAAGTCCTAAGTCTGGGTTCCTATACTTATACTAAGGATAGGGGTTGGACTACTCTGTGGCCCCACCTATGGGTGGGTCAGGGCAGAGGGGTGGCTACACCCCTTTCCCTTTGTCCAGTTCACGCCAAAGCAGGGGCTGGAAGCCCCTGATCCGGTTTGAACTGGGGTATGCACAGGGACACCAAATGTGCCCCCAGTGCAGGACTTCAAAGCACACAGATGGTGCTCCCGCCCAGCCCCAATACACATTATCCTGTCTGGGGAGGTGGTCACACCTCCCTGCAACAGGAAACCTATTGTCCAGGCCTCCCCTGCCGGAGTTTCGTCCAGCAGCAGGAGGCCAGACTTGTGTCTGTGGCAGCAGCATCGATTTTGTGATGCCAGGGCTTTGGAAAGAAGTTACCGGGCTAGTCAGGGTTAACATGTCTTTCCCTCTAGAAGGGTGGAATGCTACCCCCGCCACCAGAATTGGCGGGGGGGTAGTATTCCAAGATGTTTGACACCAAACACGACATGTTTAGGTGCAGCCATTCCAAAGTTAGCATTTAACGCGAGGTTATAATGCGCTTAAGAGTATATGGTCAGGCTGCACTACAAACAGCATCAGAGAAGGGTCTCCGAACGCTGCAGAGGGGCCCTGCTCATGCAGGGGCACCCTCTCACATAGGAACCATGCACTCTGCCTTAGGATTGATAAGGCCTGCCTTAGGAGTGACTTATAGGTTTATATGTGTGTATGCATTTAGTGATATAGGTAACCTATATCACAGTAAGGAGTACATGCACCACCTTACCCAGGCTGCAGTAGCAGACCTGTGGTGTCAGTTTGGATGGCCTTCCAGGGGTGGCATAATACATGCTGCAGCCCCTGGTAGGCCTCTGAGGTACCTATGCCCTTGGTACATAGTATACCATATACTAGGGACTTATAAGGGCACTCCAGATTCCAATCAGAGATGTGCCTAAGGCACATGGAAACCTTTTTACAGAGAAAGCAGATAGACTGGGGCCCTGAATAGCAGGATCCCAGTCCAACTAAGTCATAAACCAGCAAAACACCATAAAAAAAGTGGGGGCAACCATATAGTCAGATTCCACCTTCCTACAGACCCCATTAGAAAGTCCCCCCGGACCAGGAAGGGCAAGACCCCACCACCACCACCACGCAGCTCCACCACACAGTCTCTCTCCTCCATCCCCCAGCCCACCACTCCACAGGTTCCACCGCCACACCCTGCCCCAGGTTCCCCCACACACCGATACCGCATCCCCAAACTGCTTAGGCCCTCCCCCCTACCACTTGCTCTTCCACCCCCAAACCAGATGCTCAGCCTGTTTGTGCCACTGGTGTGGAGACCGGGTCCCCCCCCCCTGTCCTGCCCACCTCACCCCCCCTCCACTCCCTTGGAGTCATGCACTGCAGTGGAGTCCACAACCACCCCGTCTGACTCGGGCACTGCAGTGTGGACCCTGTCCACTCCATCTGACCGGCCCACTGCAGTGGTTGCAGCACCCACACCATCTGACTTGTGCCCTACAGTGGTGTCGGCCCCCACTGAGTCAAACACCTCCACTGCAGTTGCCAGTGACACTCCTGCACCCACCACCCCTTCACTGCCTCCTTCTGGCATCCCCTGATCCTGTCCCTGCGGTGCCTGGCTTGGCCCTTGTATGCCCCTCCGAGGGGGATGTCCCCTGTCCGTACCAGTGCAGGCAAGCAATGGGTGATAAGTTGTCACATATCACCCTGTTGGGACTGTGTATTTGGACTGGCCATTGGCCTAAGTTTCTTTTGGACTTGAATTTTTAGTTTGACATTTGCTGAATAAAGCCTATTTTTGTTTACTTGTTGTTTTTCTTTGGATATACATGATGTAGATGAGAATCATCATGCATTTGCAGTTGTAATAGTGTTCAGATCATGTAAATGAAGTGTTGCTGTGATGGACTCCATGTGGTCCATGGGATATGTGTCCTAATGTAGTCTGGATCTATTGCATCCTTTGCTGCAGTCTGAGGGTGTAATGTTCTGCATTTGACACAGGGATGTACGTTTTGCATTTGTAAATTAACATCTTTGGCTTACACTGATGCACATCTGGCGGGCTTACCACTGTTCAATGTTTCTGTTTCCATGACTGTGTGCCCATCTCCACTGGACATGCAGTTTAGCACATCAATGTTGAAGGACTCATCTGTTTACAGTGCAACTTGCTTGACACGTGTTTTGGGTGTATGCAGATGACTGACGTGACACTCCCGTACCCAGGCTGATGTGAGCAGAGCCTTCAGTGTGTTGTAGTCGTTGACTCACTGACCGAGTGTTCTGCTGACATGTTTGAGTGGTGCACAACAAGGTTTGGCACAGCGGACCGTCCACAGGAGTGGAGTGCCCTTATGGCAGTGTGTAATCCCGTGACATTGGCTGGGCCCGTGTTGTGGGTTGTGTGAGCATGTCTGTGTGTGTTCCCTTCCCTTTTCCTACACAGTCTGTGTCCCTAGGGATGTTCCTGTTTGTGATGCTTGCTGAGTTGCCCTGTGTTCATCCAGCATCTTGGACCTGGTTTCTCCAGGATGTGGGTGCATGGCAAACTAATGTTCATCAGGTTGTCATCCCTAGTTGTCTTTGTTGTCAGGTCTGGGGATGTGAGCAAACGCAGATGGGACACAGTCAGGATTCCCCTTGGCACTTGTTGGTTACACAAGTCATGTAATTTACAGTTTGTGGTAGCTTTCAGTGATTGTGACACGTTGTGTGTGTGACTGCTGCCACTCCTCAGGGTCAGAGCTGCAATGTTGGAAGTTGTCTATGTGTGTTCTTTGTGGGTGACCTTGGCTTCTTCATTGGTGTGTGACTGTGGCTGGGATCCCATTGATTGGGGTGGATTTCACGTAATGCCCATGTACGGCGTACTGTGCAGTGTGTCAGACATTCACGAGTCTTGTTGACTGGCCATGTGTGATGGGTTTCTGCACCTTAGTTCCCACCACCACCCCTGGGATTGTCATGGGTGCATGTGCAAGGTCACCAGTCCATGTGAGCTTCACTGCTGCACATTGGTGGAGATCAAGGTGTGTGGTGTTGAGTGTGTGCAAATGAGAGTTGTTGCACGGCTAGACCCCTACCTCCATATTGGCCTTGGCTGACAGGCCGTGCTGATTTATTTGTGCTTGTGTAGGTGTGATGGTAGTTTGTTGCTCAGGACACATGACTGTGGTTCACAGTGTGTACGACATCTAGCTTTGTCATCACAGTGGGATTATCATGCAGGCCAGTGTCACCACAATGTGGGGTCCCTGGGGGTAGTGCTGTGGTGGGTCAGTCTCTTGCTGTGTTAGTTGCTGTTCCTACAAGCTTGTGTGACATGTGTAATTTGGGCTCCCTCTCATCTAACAATGCCTGATTGCCCACATAGGGGAATCAGATCCATGAGTTACTTGTGTGTGGCACTGTATACACATCTGTGTAATTGGGATTCAGGCCTCCTCATGTGTTGTGTGGTTGCCTGGGGACACTGGCACACCCCTCCCATCACCTGTTGTGTTTGATATGCAGTGTGAGGCTGCCTGTTTGTGTTTGTGCATCTGCACCACTGCATTGGCATATCTTTGGTGTGCCATTGGCTGTATGTTGTTTGGTGGGTTTCCCCTGCTGTCCCTGGAACTCCTAGGTCATCAGTCAGCACAATGATCATGGTTTGTATGTCCCATTGCTGCCATGGTATGGTATTTGTTCACCTCACATCTACAGTCTCCACAGGATATCTACATTTGTGTGTCCATTGGTGCAGATATGTGGGTCTGCATTATGATGGTCACTTCTGTCATTGTGTAATTGATGAATGTTGACAATGTCAGCCCCCATGGGTGATGTTTGTCTGCACATGGCCAAAGGTATGTCTTATTTGCACTGCACTGTTTGCCTCACCCAATCTATGTTGCTATGGGACACAAGCACTACTTTGCCACTGATGTGTTTGTTGTTCTGTGACCAGGAATCATCCATGCTGTTTGGCATTTGTAGCTTTTTCCATGACAACACTTACATTTTGGTCACTGTGATGATGGGGGTTTAGACCCCATTGCCACAATGTTCAAAATGTGCTTCAGCTATGGACCCCACACTTACCTTTTGGTCACTGTGATGATGGGGTTTAGACCCCATTGCCACAATGTTCAAAATGTGCTTCAGCTATGGACCCCACACTTACATTTTGGTCACTGTGCTGATGGGGGTTTGGACCCCATTGCCACAATGTTCAAAATGTGCTTCAGCTATGGACCCCACACTTACCTTTTGGTCACTGTGATGATGGGGGTTTGGACCCCATTGCCACAATGTTCAAAATGTGCTTCAGCTATGGACCCCACACTTACCTTTTGGTCACTGTGATGATGGGGGTTTAGACCCCATTGCCACAATGTTCAATATGTGCTTCAGCTATGGACCCCACACTTACCTTTTGGTCACTGTGATGATGGGGGTTTAGACCCCATTGCCACAATGTTCAAAATATGCTTCAGCTATGGACCCCACACTTACATTTTGGTCACTGTGATGATGGGGGTTTAGACCCCATTGCCACAATGTTCAAAATGTGCTTCAGCTATGGACCCCACACTTACCTTTTGGGCACTGTGATGATGGGGGGTTAGACCCCATTGCCACAGTGGCCATGGTCTGCTTGCATTGTGGAGGCCACACACATTTATGTGTGACACATGTGATAGGGGGGTCACATTGTATGTTCAATGTCATGTTCAGAGTTGTAGGCATTTGACACAGACTACACACGCTTGTCATGGTGTTGGGGGGATGTCTTTTTCTGACATTCCTTATGTTGGAGTATGCTGGTTGTGTCATGCATTACCCGTCCTATGAGTAGGGGTGGTGGTAGTGGTGGGCATCCAGCACCCATGAGTAGGGGGGGTGGTGGCGGTAGGCATCCAGCACCCATGAGTAGGGGTGGTGTTGGTGGTAGGCATCCATCCCCCTATGAGTGAGGATGGTAGTAGTGGCAGGCATCCAGGCCCCCCTGAGTAGGGGTGGTGATAGTGGTAGGCATCCAGCCCCCCATGAGTAGGGGTGGTGGTAGTGGTAGGCATCCAGCCCCCCATGAGTAGGGGTGGTGTTGGTGGTAGGCATCCAACCCCCCTGAGTAGGGGTGGTGGTAGTGGTAGGCATCCAGCCCCCCATGAGTAGGGGTGGTGTTGGTGGTAGGCATCCATCCCCCATGAGTAGGGGTGGTGGTAGTGGTAGGCATCCAGGCCCCCATGAGTAGGGGTGGTGGTAGTGACAGGCATCCAGCCCCCCATGAGTAGGGGTGGTGGTAGTGGTAGGCATCCATCCCCCTATGAGTGGGGATGGTAGTAGTGACAGGCATCCAGGCCCCCCTGAGTAGGGGTGGTGGTAGTGGTAGGCATCCAGCACACATGAGTAGGGGTGGTGGTAGTGGTAGGCATCCAGCACCCCTGAGTAGGGGTGGTGGTAGTGGTAGGCATCCAGCCCCCCATGAGTAGGGGTGGTGTTGGTGGTAGGCATCAAAGTGGGGATGGTAGTAGTGACAGGCATCCAGGCCCCCCTGAGTGGGGGTGGTAGTAGTGGTAGGCATCCAGCACCCATGAGTAGGGGTGGTGGTAGTGGTAGGCATCCAGTCCCCCATGAGTAGGGGTGGTGTTGGTGGTAGGCATCCATCCCCCTATGAGTGGGGATGGTAGTAGTGGCAGGCATCCAAGCCCCCCTGAGTAGGGGTGGTGGTAGTGGTAGGCATCGAGCACCCATGAGTAGGGGTGGTGGTAGTGGTAGGCATCCATCCCCCCATGAGTAGGGGTGGTGTTGGTGGTAGGCATCCATCCCCCTATGAGTGGGGATGGTAGTAGTGACAGGCATCCAGGCCCCCATTAGTGGGGGGGGGGGGTGGTAGGCATCCAGCACCCATGAGTAGGGGTGGTGGTAGTGGTAGGCATCCAGCCCCCCATGAGTAGGGGTGGTGTTGGTGGTAGGCATCTATCCCCCTATGAGTGGGGATGGTAGTAGTGGCAGGCATCCAAGCCCCCCTGAGTAGGGGTGGTGGTAGTGGTAGGTATCCAGCACCCATGAGTAGGGGTGGTGGTAGTGGTAGGCATCAAGCCCCCCATGAGTAGGGGTGGTGTTAGTGGTAGGCATCCATCCCCCTATGAGTGGGGATGGTAGTAGTGACAGGCATCCAGGCCCCCTGAGTAGGGGTGGTGGTAGTGGTAGGCATCCAGCACCCATGAGTAGGGGTGGTGGTAGTGGTAGGCATACAGCCCCCTGAGTAGGGGTGGTGGTAGTGGTAGGCATCCAGCCCCCCATGAGTAGGGGTGGTGTTGGTGGTAGGCATCCATCCCCCTATGAGTGGGGATGGTAGTAGTGACAGGCATCCAGGCCCCCCTGAGTAGAGGTGGTGGTAGAGGTAGGCATCCAGCACCCATGAGTAGGGGTGGTGGTAGTGGTAGGCATCCAGCCCCCCATGAGTAGGGGTAGTGTTGGTGGTAGGCATCCATCCCCCTATTAGTGGGGATGGTAGTAGTGACAGGCATCCAGGCTCCCCTGAGTAGGGGTGGTGGTTGTGGTAGGAATCCAGCACCCATGAGTAGGGGTGGTGGTAGTGGTAGGCATCCAGCACCCATGAGTAGGGGTGGTGGTAGTGGTAGGCATCCAGCCCCCCATGAGTAGGGGTGGTGTTGGTGGTAGGCATCCATCCCCCTATGAGTGGGGATGGTAGTAGTGACAGGCATCCAGGCCCCCCTGAGTAGGGCTGGTGGTAGTGGTAGGCATCCAACCCCCATGAGTAGGGGTGGTGGTAGTGGTAGGCATCCAGGCCACCATGAGTAGGGGTGGTGGTAGTGACAGGCATCCAGCCCCCCCTGAGTAGGGGTGGTGGTAGTGGTAGGCATCCAGGCCCCTATGGGTGTGTATGGCATTGGTGATAGCCATCCCGCCCCTATGGTTCTGCTGTTGCTAGTGTACGTCATTTCTGCATCCCTATGTGTGTGTGACATATGTCGGGTACGTGTCGTTTGTTTGTGTTGTGGGTGTTTGACTTACCGTCTGCGCCGTACGCGTCCGTACCGGTTCCGGTAATAGATGTAGAGTATTGGTAGGACCTGCGCAATGGGATTCATGGTTGGTTCGTCTCGTTCGTGTTTCTCGTTGCTTCGACTCGTACTCGTCGCTGGCTTGTTCGTCTCGTAGCCGTGGATCGTCTTGTGGCGCGAATCGGAGCTTATGTGCAGCTCTCCCGGATGCTCTGACGTGCCGGACGTAGCGATGGGTTCGGCGCGTACGGAAGGCGCATCGTACTAGTCCGGCCGGAAGGTGCTGTATATTTGCTTCCGTGCGACTCGATTCGGCGATTACGGATCCGGCTCGGGCGGGGAACAGGAGCTGGAATGGGTAGGTACGGCTGGGTCGGGATCTGGGCAGTTATGCGCATCGTACTTGCTCGTCCGAACAGATGTTCAAATCGGTCGGGAAACACGCGTTCGGCTTGTTTTTTTTCCGGACGAATAGTGTTAGGTGTGCTTCCGGCCGAGATCGGAATCGACCCCTTGGTCTCTTCTTTTATGTCAATTTTGTTTTGTTGGCAGTATGCTGAGAAAAGAGATATAGATGTTCATGTGGTCAGTCCAGTCTCAATCACCCTGCAGGTGGGATTGATTATGCAGTTTTTCCAGCAGTAAAAATTGTCGAACTCGTAGAGTTTTACTCTGTAGAGTTACCTAAACCTCAGCTAGACTCTGCATAGTTCTGTGAACGGTGGAATTCTGGTCCTAGTTAAAAAAATACTATCACATAACATGGCAACAGCAACCGTAACCGGTTCACGAGAGACAATTTAGTCCAAGTTCAGGCCTTCCTAGTCACTAGTTTTTTCCTCTTTTTTTCAATTTCTGTACGTGATGAGAGATTCTCACCCAGTTAGTTCTGCGACAGGTAGACAAACTTGGAGGTAATAGAGCTCATAAGTGCCTTTCCATGCCTAATGTACCAGATGTTTATTCAGTGACACTGGGTACTAGGTAGGGCCTCTCGTGCATTACTGCGGTACCTCAAGCAGTGTTCGTGGGCTGAGTGTGAGTGAAAGGGGCTTGTGCCTCCAGTACTCTTGCATGATTTGACATCTATAGAAATGTGCCCACCACAACATACACAGACTGGGAACCATAATGGCGGCTATAAAAGCGCTTTACCTCCCCCAGGCGCTAACAAAGAGCCTGCTTTAGTGATGTTGAAACTTATGATCTGAGTACCTCGGACATTACAAATCAGAAATTAGGGTTTCTCAAAAAACAAAGTTTTCCTCACACAGCACATGGTAAACTATGCCAAGTCTTACAAAAATGGAAACTATTTGCCATGCCCTCTTTCGAAAGCAGATACCTTAAACATACAGAAAGGGTTGTCTCTGTCCAAAACTGGATGCATCCACTACTTAATTTGGGAAAATAAGTGTCCTGGGCCCAAAGTTTTTCTTAGAAGCCTGCAGATGGTGCTGTTGAATAATGAGCTTGCCAAAAACCAAAATATGTATTGATTCCATCTCATGCCTCCTGACAGCCCTGTCACTTTATTTCACCCTGCAGCTTATTTTTCATTCCTGATTTTGCCCGTTTGTCACTGTTTTTGTCTTTCGCTTTCTCCACTTTTTGTGTTTTTTAATCTCTTTTTCTGTGTTAATGTAGGTAGTATCACTTTTGACACGGTTAATCCCCACTTTTTGCCTGATGTCTGATGTGATGTTGAACTGTTAAGTACACTGGGTCCCTGCTCAAGAGGTCTCCATTGTAGGCTGTGTGTCTTGGTGCAGAGACATCCAAAGAGTCGACATGGCACACAGCCCTGTGTGCCATGCCACCCATGAACTGTATAATATTTAGATAAGTCACCCCTACTGCAGGCCTTTAGCTCTAAGACAGGGGGCACTGTATCCTATGTTTGGGCATAACAACATGAGCAGATATGCCCTGCAATGTCCAGTCTATTCTGAGATGTTGTAAGTACACAGGGAAGCCATGAAGAGTCAAAGGGCTGGATACTTGTCAACACGAGTTTCACAGCTCCACTGATTTCTAAGGTGTATGGTACCAAACATTTTGTCTCAATAAATCCTCACTGATGCCATTGATGGATTTAATAATAAATTCCAGCAGAAGATCCTTTTAAAGGGTCCCCTACAAACCTACCAAGCACTGGTGTGGTTCCTGCCTTTTGCTAGCCTGCCCCTACCAGACATGTTTCTGACCTCATGGGATGGGAGCCAGTGCACTCAGAGGACAGAGACAAAGCCTGTTCTGGGTGTAGGTACTTCCCACCTCCTCCAAGAAAGGATGGCCTCCTGCTGGGAAGCTTCAAAGGCGAAACCACCTTTTAAATCCAACCCAGGAACCCTCAGATCATGGGGGAAGTTTAGATCCCTATCCGGTTCCACTTTTGATGGGAGAAGAGGTGGGACAATTAGCTAGATTAGGAGGAGGGTCCCCACATAGCCTTCATCACCTCTAGGGTGGAGCAGGCAATGTGAACCACTCTCCAGAAATTCCACCATCTGGGGATGGTGGACAAACGTCCCATCAGGTCTATGGTACTGACTCTTCCCACAAGAATTGTTCACTATACTGTGTAGACAGCCTAAAGTTAGGTAGCCCATTGGCTACTACTTGTCTCTCCTTGTAACACCCCTAAATTCAGTATTTAGATGGCTCCCCGAGACCTGAGCATCAGATTCAACAGACAAAAGAAAACCAGGACAAAGAAGACACACTGCGCCAGAATAGAAGCCCTGCTGCAAAAAAAAAGGTGCCAAACCTTCCCTGTTGCTCCCACGACTCAACAATAGCTGCTGCTGTGTCAACCTGACATGTGAGAGGACTCAAAGAATCCTGGAGCACTTCCACCCTTCAGGAAATCACTGAGAAGCTCCCTTGGAGTGAAGGTATCACTCCCCTGCACACCACAGGCACCAATCCCATGAAGTCAGGTTTGTCGACATGCTGCTCCCTGACGAAATTGACACAGTACCAAAACAAGAGAAGGTATAACAGCTCCAGAGGATTAGATCTGTCGCCCTACCAAGTTTGGTGACACCAGGATCTACCAGAGCCTCAGAGTACTAATACCTGGGGTAACAGACCCACAATGGCAAACACCAAGAAGAAGAGTCCACTCCTGACTCCCAAAACACCAAAATCAGGCACCCATTTAGGGACATCAAGACACCTGAGATCTACTTCCTGAGTGGTCCAGCTGTCCCTATATTTCCTTTCCAAGTTGCCTGCTTTTAACTGCATGGACCTCAAGACACATAACGCCCCGCTGACCTGTTCGCTCTGCACCCTGCACCAGCACTGACCAATCAGCTCTGCTCTCATGGTCCCCAGGCCCTTGCAACCTCCTCCTTCTCATTTTTCTACCATCTGTTTTGCCTTTCCTGTTCTTTTTTCTGCCTTCTGTATTCACCTTTCTGCTCATTCCTACCCTTTTGCCTTTTCTGCTTGTTTTTCTCCCTCTGCACAGGGGAGGGGGGCCATACTCTCCCTCCCCCAGGCTCCAGCCTAATTATATATACATTCAAAAGGGAAGGGGAGCATGTGGAGTGCAGAGTTTATCAGCAACTCCACATTCCGTGGGGAATGCAGAGTTACCGATAAACTCTGCACTCTGCAACCGAACAGGTTTTTTTATTTTGTTGGCATGCTCGTAAAGTTATTTTTTTCCATGGGGCACCATGAGAGACTTGTCGGGTGCTTGCGAGCGCCCATGAGATTTTCTAGCTGCTTTAGGCCACACCAGCAACTTCCAGCACTTCTTTTGTGACATACGTGAGGGTGAATTAGTTTGATTGACTGTGGCTGAAACAAGGGGAAGATTTGTTCTTCGAGAAGCAGCTAAATCTCCTCAAAAAGACAATTTAAAGTTAAAAGACTTCTGAGATGGACCATTCACATTGGTTCTTTGTGTGAGAAGTTCTTATTTTGAAACTTTTTTACAACAGGAAGGAAGTGCCTCAGAGTTTCTAATTTCTTGTTCCTGCTCTGATGCTAACCTTTTAACTTGTTAGGTGCCAAATAAATGTTGTGTGGTTTTCTTCAAAAACTAGCCTTGTTAATTATGCATGAGGATTCTTAGTATGACAGCAGGATTACCATCTTCTACATAATAATTCTGTACAAAAGTCACCACTATCGTCATCCTTGGCTGACATGCCCACAGTACCATGACACATGTATGTAGAACCACTGAGGGTACCTTTCGGGCATATTAATCCTACTTTTTCACTTGGCAAACTGAAGGAGGACAAGCTTCCATGCTGACACGCTGCAAGCTTTGTTGGTGAAGTGGGTGAGAGTAAGGAATCTGATCCGACCATGGTGGAAGGTGAAGAAGAACATGACATTTGTATTACACAAATCAGCTTTGTCACCAGCAGTGCAGTAGTATTACACACATCAGCAAAATTGCAATGGCATAAGACTCAGGTCAAGACACCAAGGGAAGACCATACAGAGATGCACATTGAGCCTACCATCTTCTGTTCTCCAGAAGTTACCTGAATCAGTGGCACCAAAAAAGAAAAGAAAATCCAGGCTACTATTCCTGGCATGTTGAGGCAGGAGGAGAACTACGAATCCAACCACCCAATGGCACGTTTGTACAATACAAAGCTGGCTAAAATGTTAGCACTGGACCTCCTCCATTTTTCTTTTAAGGAAGAAGTGGGTTTCCTGGAATTTGTGGCAGCCATCTGCCTGAAAAGCGAGGTTCCCGGCCACACCTATTTTGCCAGAGTTGCTGTTCCAGTGCTACCTAATGATGTGCTGGAATTGGTTGGACAAGTTTTGAAGCAGAGTGCTGTTCACACTATCCACCTGAGAACAGACGTTTGAACCAGTTGCCAAGCCACTGATTACATGTGTATCGCTGCAAACTAAAACTATTTTGTAGGGGTTAGGGAAATGATATCTGCAGTTGTTGACACTGCTGAAATATTTAATGGCACTCAGAAGCATGCAACAGTAACTATGTTCATCATGGAAAAATCCCATACTGCTGCACATATCTTGGATGACTTTAACAACAAGGTCTTTGAATGGCTATAAACAAGAGGGCTTAACATTGGATTTGTTGGTATAGACAATGGCATATGTTGGCTATTTCATTGCATCAGCATCATTGTAAAGACATTTTTCTGAAAATAAACATACTGTCCACCTGCAGAAGAATCTGCACTCATTTCAGCCATTCTTTCAAAGCCTGGAAGCAGTTGAGGATCATTCAGCATGATAATAGAATGCAAGGTAAAGCACTCATACAGAAGGTGCAAACATTTTGGAACTCAAATTATTTCAAGTTGCATTGTCTGTCTGAGCAATACAGACCGATCAATGAATAATTCATGCAAAGAGGGAACCCAACTGTGAAAGGCATGATTATTGAGATGGGCCAGTGTGATCTAGTCAAATGCCTGGCAGAGATGCTGCTTCCTTTTGACGTTTTCACATGGGAAGTCAGCAAGGAGGATAGTACCATGAGCAAAGCTATTCTGTTGTTGCATATGCTACAGGAACAGCTAATGAAGGTGTCTGAAATGTATGCAGGTGTGGATGAAAAAAAAATAAGCATGAGATCATGGAGAGCTTAATCCTTTGTTTATCTCTTAATACAAGGGTGCAAAGAGACATTGTGCCATCCAAATATTGCATATGTGCCAACATTCTTGATCCACCGTACAAGCAATTACTGGCCACTTTCATTCCGCTTTCAGATGGGGATGTTTCAAAATATAAGAGGTGGATAGCCTAGAAAACCAGCGACCTAGAAAAAGAACTTCTGGGATTTAGAGGCCCACTCCAGGGCACATGTTCTGTGGTATGATCTTCAACTTCAGAACCTGAGGTCAGTGCTCACTGCATCCATAACCAACAAGAAGAACACCAACAACATCAGGATCAGGAGAATTGGCCCCAAAATCTACATTTGATTGGGTTCTACAGGCAGGGCTTACATCCAGTGCAGTGGCAAAGGCAAAAGACGTTGAGCAAGGTGGAGCACTAATGACTATTTAGCGGATGGTCTAGGCCTATCTGGATGACCCAAAAGAGGTCTATCTTGATCAAAACCCATTGGGGTATTGGTATAGGAAGAGGCACCAATGGCATGTTCTCAGCAGGCTCGCAAAAGCATCTGGCTTGCCCAGTGGCCAGTGTATTCCCTGGTCATGTGTTCAGTGCAGCTGGTACAATTTTAACAGTGAGAAAGACCAGTCTCTCAGCCCAAAATGTGGAGAGATTAACCAATAGCAAAATGAATCAGCACATTATACCACCAAATTATACCCTACCTGAAGTATACCAGGAAGAGAATGAGGGTGATTGGTCAGACCTAGGTCATGGTTGTGATTTAACTGACCAACTTCTGGGTAAACCAACTGATTTTCAGGACAAACTCTACTTCCCTGACTACTGAGTTGGCCTGAGCCAACTCACAACATTCTATCACCAAACTGCTTTGACAAAAAAAGGAAATACCTAGGGAAATATTATATTATTTTGTTTCTTTGTGTCTGACTTAAAAATGCAGCTCCATCCTTTTCGACACATGTATGACCGGATTGGAGGCAGACCAGTGAGCAATGTAGAAGCCTTCCCCATTCCCTTTAAGGACATTGGAGAGACAATGCCTGCCTCCATCCCATGCCTATCTGCACTTTCTTTATTACCCTAGCAGGACTGCCTACAATATTTGAATTACAAGGCTGGCCAATGTGTGTTTCGTGAATCAAAGAGGATCAGCAATGTACCACTGTGCTTAAATTATAACAGATAAATCACATGCAGCAGAGATTGTTATATATTATGAGTGAGTGTTGTTTCTGGGTGTGTTGAGATGATTCATGTGGTGGCATACAGTGAAAGTGGGTGTTTAACTATATTTATTAAGCTTGATTGTGTTTCTGATGATTTACAATGTTGGTGGCCCGAAGGGTGATCATTTTTTTCCTGAAGGTTATTTTGTTACTTTTCCTCTGACACTTAGTAAAATTTGTTGTCTAGTCCACACTGCTTTGTTTTCTGATTCACACTCCTCAAAGACCAGACCAGTTCATTTAGCTAACAAACACAAATCTAGTCTTAACATAAAAATGACTCAATGTTTCTCCTGTTGTTCATCATCAACAGCATTGTCCTACACTACAGGTTGATCTCACTCATCTGAGATGGGGAGTTAGGACTGGAGTCGTTATGGTCTACAGAGTTGGATATATTCATTACTCAGAGTTAGGAGGAGGATGGAAGGACTCAAGGTATGAGTTGTGACTACTTTAACAACTGCCAGAAGAAAGAAGTTATCAACTTCAGAGAAACCAACATGGTGATGTTTCTAAGAGGCCTACCCAACTCTGTCTGTGGACGATTGAGAGGTCCATTGATTGCTTTATTTAGGAAATGCAATGCTGCTGAGTGTTTGAGCTGGCTGTCTCAAATTTGGAATTTTGTGTTTGGGTGGCCTAATGCTGTAGGTAACGTGAGACAGACAGGTGATTATGTCAGTAACATCATTACATTATGCACATTCTAGGCTAAATGTTATGCCAGTGATCATAGCAGTTGAAAGTTTGATCAGTCTGATACACACAGACACTTGTCTGTGATTGTTGGTTGTAGTAACTGAATCATTTTCACTTAATTGATTGCATATCAATCATAAAAATGAATTATTGCAAAGGGCTATGCTCTTACTCTGCCTCTAAGTCTTCTTTGTACACTCCTCAAGCTTAGCTTCTATCCTTCTTCTTGATTCTACAATATCATTTCTGTTTTACAATCTGCAGGCCTTCTCTTCTCCATCACAGAAGGCAAAAGCACCATAACAATGCAGCTGCACCACCCATTCTGGCAATACATTATCATGTTTCTTTTAATAATATTATTTTAGAACTGTGTGCATTGTTCACTTCACTCCTCCTTAATTTCTATTTAGTATTTTTCAAACCTATGTGAAAGAACATTTATATATATAATAATATAATATAAGGTGGGTCTCTCTGGGCCTGGTGGACTGTTTGCAAACTTTGAAATTCATTTAAGTTAACTGTGTCATAGTCATTTCTTAGTTTTCTCCCACAACAGATTGATGATGGTTGGATGCTCATCGCCTAGGCGAATATTGTCATTTGTGTAGTGTTTTTCTTTGTCACACAATTCCCCAAATCCCCTTTCCCATACATTCATCAAATCCCTGACCCTTTTCCCCCGGCTGTGCGAGTTTTTGAGATGTGACTTACTAACTTATACCATCTACTGATCGCACATTTGGTGGGATGGATAAGGTGAAAACAATACCAACTCAGTGCTGGATCATCAGTTCTTCTATGACCTAAACAATAGCCCACATTGGCCCCACTTTCCCTCCCATGCATAAAACATTATCAATATTTTAGATAGAGAAGAACATCAATCATCTGCATCATTATTCAGGCATTGTGTTGCATAAACACTTAACCTAGTCCACTCCAAACATTGAGTCCACTTCACAATTTGAGTATTTACTACTTTACTTTTAATTAAAATACTAGCTCAACATTGCTCTGAATATTTTAGTACTTTGTTTTTTTTCACTGTTAGGTATTCTTTGCTGTGTAGTAGTTTGGCCTCAACTCTTTAGAAAGCTATGACATAATAATATATATAACCCACAAGCTCTGTTTTTATTTCAATTTAGTTGCATGAGATGAATAATCCTTATGATTAATCCAACAGTTGAAGTTCAGCTAGGTGGGAGCGGGATTTCACTTCTGATTCCACCACCTTGTGAAACCATGCAGCCCTTGCTTTATCTATTTAGCTAAGAGAACTATGGAGCCTTGTTGCACTTGTAGGCAATATAGACAATTGAAAGTGGATACCCCCACACCCTTTTTGGTCAATATAGTTGCAGACTGCAGAGAGTAGGAGAATAGTAGTTGTTATATGCTAGCAGCAGATTTTCAAACAAGGCTACTGCAGAGCTAAAAGGCAGCAATGCAAAGTAAAACATCCCCAAACATATTTGAATGATAAATAACGTAAAATAAATATTTATTATCCTAACAAACAATATAATAACAAATCTACCTCTTCAACCCCAAACTGGCCCACCACCTCCCCAAACAATTCTCCTTGTCCCCCAACCAATGTCAAAAATGTCTGAAAAAACTATCTCCCACCATTAACACCCTCTCCACCCACAAGTCGCACCCACCAAACCAAATGTTAAAAAAGGGTCAGAAGAGGACACTAAAGGTGGGCCCAGAGCTTTCTAAGGTACCCCTCCATCTTTGTATGCCTGGCTTCCATACATGCCAGCCTCTGCATGATGCAGCAGAGGTTGCAGTCAAAAAATGAGGGGGGCAGCAGTGATGGAATAACAGCAGCAGGCTGCGGTGCCAGTGTTGTTGAGCCTGAGAGACTGGAGATGCTGGGGGCTTGCTGGGGCCCTATGCGGCTGACTCCTCCTCCTCATTGGCCACTAGCTTTTGGTTCTCATCCAATATGGCCTCCAGCTTCTGCTGCCTCATCTTGGATGCTACATCCTGCTGAGATGAATGACCAGAAGGAGTAAATAGAAAGAAAAAAAGACAAATTGTAAACAATGCTCTGTGCAAAACACTTGTTTAAAATGATGTAGTGGGTTGCACAGTAGTAGTACATTGCTGATCCCCTAGGGCCATTCAATTTGATGTGATTAGGGTTACAGCCATTACCCACACATGCCTTACATAAAACTAAAGGGAAATAGCAAATGCACTAACTGTCTGAAAGGAATTAAGGCAGAATAAACACAGCCCACAAGTTTAAACAAACTGTTTTTTTTTTTTTTTTAAGGATTTGCAAGTAAATACTAAACAGGTACTTTGTGTGAAAAAATAAAAATCAATTACCTCTCATTAATGTGTAAGGCCTTATGTACTATCAAGTATAAGTATTCTCTCTCTTGTTGTGCTAAATTAAAGGAGGCAGACTAGCTCAGCTGGACCCATAGTCGTATTTTGCTACTCTCTCCAGTCTGCAGCTGGGGCTACCGTAACAGACAATTATCTTATTCCAATGGTCCTGCTCTTCTCCAAAATGTCTTTTAAAATTACCCTGAGGACAACTCAGATGAATAATAGGAATGATACACATCACATATAAAATCAATCATTAGGACATCCTGTCTGCCAAAGTAGACAGTGGGAAAAGCAATGTACTGTAGTACAGGGAAAGGATTAAAGAACACAATATAAATTGTATTTGGCACGTTTGTCACAGACTATCCCATCAAGGCACTTACTCAGTCCCATTTTACTCCCAGGCCTCACTCTTCACCATACTTTATAATTTTTATTCCAACAAATACATTTGCTTGGCAGTAAGGAAAGGAAACTTATCTTACTCTACTGCAGGGTAAAATAGAGGGATTCTGCCGGGTAAGTAGACATTTTACTGATCATCATCATGTGCCTAAACTTTAACTACTGAGTTACTTTGGTACACAATGTTGAAAGGGAAGAATTTGAACAGGCGTAATCCACTATGAAAGCCATGAGGAAATATATCACTAGGCTAAAAAAATGTGGTGCATGCAAAGAATGGTTTTTCAAATTTTTTGAAGGCTGGGACAGAACTTGGAAAAGAATAAAGGAGTTAAGTACTGGCGGCAAGTGACTGAGTGGACACTGGGAGGGAAGGGAAACACATCTCTTTTCGCATTGCCATGCATTGAAAACTTTGTAAATGCCACATTAAGTCAAGCAGACGCACTTTGCACAGCCAGCACTGCAGTGCCGAATTTAACCATGCAGTGGTTAGGTCATCATGGGTGGCACTGCCATGGATAGGGACGGAGGTGATGATTGATGATGGGTGGGATACATAATATTTGCTTAGAAAATGCTGTGAGTCAATGGAGTAGATAGAAATATCACTCCAACCCTTTGAATCAAAGCCTTGATAAAACCATTCTAAGCAAGTGAAGTAGGTGAGAGCACACCCATTTCTAGAAGAGCTCCCTTGTTTCTCCATCCATCAATTATTCATTCATCATTTCAGTGTTCCAGTATTCTATTCTTCACCATTGGCTCGGATACACACCATTTACACTTTATATTCTCTCATCCAGTCTTTCACCATTGAAAACCATCCATCCATCCAAATGTTGCTCTCAATGAAACTTTCACCAATATCTATTACCCAACCCGCCTCCTTTCACCCATTTACCCATCCTGCTTTAACCCATCTGAGCATTCATATTACCCACCCAGGCAGGCATCCTTTCACCCAAACCCTTTCACCCACCCAAGCAGGCATCTTTTCACCCGTACACTCTTCCATCCATCGTTCATCCACTCATGTATTGTATCACCCACATATATGCATCCTTTCAGTCACCCACACATTCATCCATGCATTCTTTCACTCATATGAAATTTTTTGCCACTTCACAGAGTTCCCCGATCATGTCGAGCTTTCTGAAATATATCAGATGAAAAATTCCCCAAAAAAGGTAAAACAAGCAATTTTTAGCTCCATGTGCAAAACCTTTTCGAAGTTACAAATGAGCCGATTTGCAGAATTGGCATGTTTGCAAACGCAAAAAGGCATTGTGACATGTACCAAACCCAAATAGTTATTCAGTAACCTGTTACCAAATCAGAATTTGGGTTTGCAATTCAGTATCAGGAAGGGGCGTGTTGAGGGCGTTCCTTCCTTCTTCCGAATCACAATGGCATGTATGAATGTTTTGCAACTGAAATGCAGTTGCAAAACATTAGCATTTTGCCACCAAATTCAATTTGGTGGTAATCCAGTTGCAAATGGGAAGGGGTCCCCAAGGGACTCTTTACCCATTGTGAATATTTGTAAAAGCATTTTTTGAGAGCAGGTAGAGTTCCCACAGACCATTGCCTACCCTTAAAAAATGAAAAGAAAACCTTTTATTTTTGTTTCTGAAACACATTCCGTTTCCTTTAAGGAAAAAGGACTGCAGCATTTAAAAAAAAAAAAAAAGATTGCTTTATTGAAAAGCAATCACAGACATGGTAGTCTGCTGATGCCAGGAGGCCACCATCCCTATGATTTTAGCAATTCCCAATGGGTCCCAAACTGAGACCTACCTTATTAACATTCATGAGGTAGGTCTCTATGCAACCCACTGGAATTTTCAAACAAAACTCAAAAGTGTTTCATACATTTGAAATAGCAATTTCATAATTGTGATTCACAAGAAATCGCAATTAGGAATTTGCTATTTCAAACTTTCATACATGTGTCCCTTAGTGTGTTAAAATCAATTCAGTGTGCTATCTCCCATTATGCTTGGAAACATTTTAAGTTGACTAACTAATGGCATTTACCACATGTGGTGAATACTGCATCATATTCTGACAAACTTTGTAATGAGGATTTTCAGACTTTAACTTTGTACTTTGATAAACTTGATTGTTATGTGGTAAGGAGACAGAATCTGCCATGCAAAATTTAAAAAATTATGTTGCTCCACAGGCCTTTGCTACCAGCAGACATGCTTTTTTACACTGTGTAGTGCCATTGAGGGCTTTCTTCTTTATACTATAGAAAAACTGAAGAACCCACACAACATTTTCTTAAAATGGCTAAATCATACCAGACTGATGCACAACACCACATGCCCTGGCTAAAGAAAATGCACATGTAACTGTCTAATACATTGAGATTTTAGGCACTACTTTATTTGAAACTACATGGTAACACATTTTTTGATTTTTGAATTTGGCTCAAAATGCCTTATCAATTATTTACTGGTCCACTTCAACAGTGGTGCCCTGGCCAGAGCATATTTTGCCCATGCCTTAAAATGTTTCTGCATAGTAGAGGCTTCCCCACCCATCGGAGCTTGTGTGTATGGAGGGAATGGGCTCTACTAAAACTCGTCTCAGTGAGCTCAGACTCTGCTTAGTAGGAGATTGCCCACCTAATGGAGCATGTGCCTCTCAAAAGAGTGGGCTATTTGCAAAGTCTGCACACTGAGCACAGATTGTGCATAGTAGAGCTTGCCCACCTAATAGGGCTTGGATCTCTAGTGGGAGTGGGCTCTATGCACAGTCTATGCACTCATTACTGACTGTGAGCAGTAGTGACTTGACCTTCTAATAGCTCTTACATGTTTAAAGGAAGTGGTCTTTCTTACTGAGCACAGACTGTGCATATATCACTAAGTAAAACAACAAAACAACCAATGAGTTTGAACAATGATGAAATCAGAAAAAAACATTTATTGTGTAATATTAATATTGCCTGTTGATGATTTTTTTTCTAGGATTGTCAGATTGAGTTACACAATAAAAATGAAGGTGCAATGGCATTTTGTTAATAGTGACAATGAACAGATAGAACCCAGCTGTTGACAACACCAACATGGCATGTAGTCACTTAAGCCAATATGTAAATAAAGCCACTGAGGCTTCATTGATTTCTGGATGAGTCCTATGAAATTAATATGTAGACTTGTATTTAGAGATATCTACATGATGAAGGCATACAATTGTGTGGATTTTGGGCCCATGGAGCCGCCCATTGTAAGCATTATATGCTCATCTAAGAGTGATACATGGAACATTATGAATTTGAAATAAATTGAGGCCCATTAGGGGTCAGACATTAGTGTCTACACAATATGATTTAACTAACCAGTTTTCACAACAATATTGGCTCAAGCAATAATTTGTGCACATATTGAATCAAAACTGTGATAATTTGTTGTTTGTTTTGTTATAGATATATATGTATATTTTTATCATTACATTCATTTTACTACATGTCCCATAATATCTTTGTGGGAGCGCAAAGGACGTACCGCATTGGTGGAGCTGTGAACCCTAGAATAAAGGTTTTCTGCATCTATCCGTGGAGTGTGGCAATTATATTTTGAGATTTGATATGTCATCAGTGATGTCGTAAATGATGTAATAGAACATGGTATGAGTGATGTCAGATGTGAGGTTATGAGCAGTATAGGGCAGGGATGCAAGATATAGTTAGTGCTGCTAACTATAACTAGTGAATCTCTGTTTGTTTAGTTCAAAACATTAAAGTTCACACTGACAAATTCACCTAACTATAACGTTACTTCAACTTTAGTTTTTTTCAGTGAATTTCAAAGGTTTTGTTTAAAAAAACAGACTCTTTTATCACACTTGACTATAATGTAATGTTAATCTTTGTTTTTGGAGTGAATATATAGGGTTTTTAAAAATAAAAAATATATTTATAAATACATGGAAACTAACCGCTCCAACGATGTTTACACTGAGAACATTCATCTTGTTTTTGTAACTCACATATTGAGAAATGTTCCCAGAATAGTTTTCATAGTCTTTGTATCTATTTTCATATAAACTTCATATTTATATTTTTTTTAAAAACACTCATCAGTTTATACAGTCAACAATGTGTTTTCACTATGTACATCTATTTTTAAGGTGTGTGATCACTCTTGCAGGAGGCTCGCAGATCATAGAGTTATGAATTTAATTCTAATTTATTGTACAGTGCTCTTTTTCATGTGGCACATTTTTATTGATTGCTAATATTTAGTCATAGCTGTATGTATGTTGTGTTAATTTCTTTGTTTACAAACATACTGCTCCTGTGAGATGATCATAGGAATCGAACACACAATTCTCTAGGTGGACTACAAGAGGGATGTACTTCCTGTCCATCTCTCACAATCCACTCGTGAGATTGTACAATTGAAATTAAGTCCATACATCAGTGTATGTTTTAATTTTTGAAGAAAATAAGACTTCAGAAGATAGAAAAACTGTTGATGTATTGTTGCATTTGTGATATAAAGAAAGTCCTCTTTTTTCTATGTTTTTATGAGAGGCTCGTGAGACACCCGCAAGATGCCCGGGGAAGGAAAGACATCCAAAGGAAGGACTGTGATTGGTTCATATGGATGTCTATATTTACAAAAGAAAAATATATTCCTTGTTGCTTCATTTAGCTCTTGGGTTTTGCTCTGGTTAGACGTTTTTGGCTGCCTCTCTGACATTGCTGATTTTCTGTCACCAGAATGTCATCCTCAGATTCCGATGAACAGCCGAGTGCTGTTCATACAATTCAACCACCCCAACCACCCATTGAATCCTTGATATTTAATTTTTTTTAAATGGGACCAGGTGGGGGAAAAGTATCTGAGAAATATGTCATATGTAAAATGTGCAATAAGTCATTCAGCCAGAACAAGCAATACAGCATAAGTATCACTGGGATGTGATGACATTTGAGAGCTGTGCATGCTCAACACCTTGTTCGGGCTGAGTTAGCCTGCGCTGCAGAGCTTGATAACTCCTCAAGAGGGTCCACATCTTTTGAACATAGTGACACTGCAGAGTCTGCCCAGGTACACAATACTCAAGCAGATAACAACCCTATTTATTTAAATAAAGACCTTTGTTCTGCTCATGTAAGCAGGACATTTTATCTTCTGAGAGAAGCAGGGCTGCACAAGACAAGCATGTCCAAGATCATACTTTTTTAACAATTTATTCTTTAGTTTTTTTGTCTTTGTTTTAAAGGAGATATACCTTTTTTTATAAAATAATACAAAAAGTAAAAAAATGTTAATTATAAAAGCTATTTTCAAAGCTACAGTATAACATTATGCATGTTGTTTATATTATGTACTACATTACCCTTTTTTCCTTCTGTTCTCATACAAAGCATAGTTGACTCTTGCAAGTCTCTTGTGAGAGCCAAGCACACAGTCCTCCTTGTCCACTGTGTGAGAGCAGCGTGTTTGCTTTACTCTCACAAGCGTCTTGCGAAAGTGCACTTTTATAATAGAATTGACATTTTCAATGAAAATATACTGTTGCAATATGTACACTTTATATGCAACAGATTTTTTGTACCCCTCTTTTTTTTTACGATCCGCAAGATTCTCTCTCGAGATTTTTAAATTACTTTAGGGGAAAAATGTATATTCTCCTTCATTACAATACGTATCCCTTATAATCCCTACTACTAGTCTATGGAGAGACTGCCCATTTCCATTGACACCTTGCTTGAAGTTAATCAGTGTGAAGAGTAGGGTGCAAAAAGATTCTCCCTCTCCAATCACACCTTTCCCCAGGCTCAGTAGTATGTAAAGTATGGTGAGGAAGTTACTCACCTTACATGTAAGACCTCCTATTCCATAGTAAGTACTGAGTACTAGCCTCCCCATTGAGAACTCTCCTCAGGGAGGTCCCATCTATATTAGAGTGTGGAAATGGGTTTCCCTGTCCACTCACAGCTCTCTACGATAGTGAATGATCAAGGGAAGAAGAGGAAAAAGTGTGTACATCCACCACACTAAGAGGTGGGAAGAGGAAAAACCTCTTTTTTTATGTGCAACCCTCACCCACTCTAGTAGTGGCATGCTTCATCATTAGGTTATCCCTGACTCCTAAAGGCCTGGGTGGGCTTGACCGCATTCCAGGGAGCACTTAGATGACAATTTGTTTTTATTGTTAGCAGGGTTTATATTGAGATAAAAAGCCCTAACTTACCTCAGGTATTCCATTCTTAGCGGGGTGAGCGGGGAAATTAAAAACTATGGAAAGGGGCAAAATGGATATTTGATCCTAATATAAATGTGCCAACATGTTTTTGCCCTACTCTATTGGCCCATGTGGGTCTGTGGCATTCGTCAGGGCAGTACAAGAGAAGAGATCCCCCAGTAATGTCACCTTCTAATTTTTACAAACATGAACATGTACTACTGAAGAATAGCTTCAGCGTGCAATAAACAAGAAAAGAAAAAAGTACTTGCTGTTTTTGGGGAATTGCCTAATGGACAGAAGTACAAATGAGACAGTAAACTGATTAAGTTTGCACTTCACTCATCAACTCTTAATCAAAACGAATCACTGAAAACAGGCTTCTGACTATGACCATATCCTGTGACATTATTATCATTCAGCCCACAGGCTTCGCGATTCATAACTATCAATCTGTTGGTCATCCAAATTTCGGGCATATAGAGATCAGAGTCTCAATAATTTTGCATAGGCAAAAAGAACATGGTATCAAGGGTTGAAAGTAAAAATAAAAATACAACTAAACCAAGTATATAATGCGGTAACATACCAAAACTGTGCTCAGTAATGAATATAGAATCATGATTTGCATGCTCATATATTGCAATTTAAAACTGTGTCTGGGCGGTATCGAGTACATTTAAGGGTAATGGGCCTGTAATACTTACCCCAGCTGTAGACAAGAAATATTTATCAGGGGCGGTGGTGGGACGGCCCTGTAGTCACACTCTGGTATAAAGGCAGAAGTAAAACAAAGGAAAATGAAAGGCAGACACCAGTGATCAGCTCCTTGTTTTTTAAATGTGGAGGTAATACTGCTTCAAGGGTCCCAACCCACAGGCAAACCTATCTGTCCTGACCGCTCCCTCGACTGGTAATGTTATGTTAGAGTGAAGCTTGTTTTAATGACCCAGCATCAATGTCCAGTTGCCAAGTTGAAGGTCACATGATGTCTGTGACCCAGTTTCCATGACAGTGGTTCCTGTGGAAAAAATGTAAGCAATAAACAATATTGAAATGCAAGATGGCAATAAATAGGAGTAAGGAAGATGTCCAAACGAGAAGTAAGACCATATACAACGTGATACTAGTAAGTATAGAATGTTTATATTCATAAATCTTTACAGTTATATTAAAAATAGGTGCATGGTGTACCAAAGTGAACATGGAACTTATAAAACAGTGCGTGACATATTGTGACATACACAAAAGGTTTCCATAATTTTCCTCCAAAAAACAAAGGTTACAGGGACATTATAGTTAGGGTGATATTTCACTGCTGATCACATCACATAATACGTCACTCATGACATGGTCAGTGACATCACTGAGGACATCACTGATGACATCATCCAGTGATTGAGTGTTTCTGAATATATATATATATTACCCTCAGGCATAATATATAGAAGCAAGATAGAGGGAACAGAGACATCCAAGCCCACATACTGACCGAGAGATGGTGAGGCTCCTGCATGCAGATACTCCAGCTGACAGTGGTCTGACACATCCCTTGTGGGGTGTCCAGCTCGCGACCAGGATGGAGTCCCACACTCTCTGACTGAAGATAAGGGGGTTTGACTAAATCCTAAAGGGATTCTTGGCACAGACACCTACTCACATGTTAGGTACACTTAGGTACATCAAGTTAGGCATCGTAGGAGTACGCACACTTTTTGGTTGCACTTTTACTGAGCATTTTATATTCATGTATGTATTCATGACTATTGCACCATGGTAGAACTGTACTATCCTTTTACTTTCATCATACTGCTGATCATATATCTCTGCTACTGTCTAGTGGTTGTTGCAGCTCATATGTTTTACACTAGAGAAAAACTGTTCAAAAAATACTTTTTGAAACACCAAGACTGTTTATTCTGTGTATCTCTCTGAGACCAAATAAGTGAGCACAAGTGACTGAGCGAAAAGTAGTACATTGTTTCCACGATCTTGAGGGATCAGGGTTGACATGTTCTGAGGTTGCCAGAAACTAATCTCTCCACGATAAGAGGAGATTCTAGTGGCACTGTGAGCTAGCTAATGCAAAACAGGTTAACATTTCTCAGTGGGTGTGCTCAGAGTTAGTCTGCCACCAAACCCACAGTTTATGTTAACCAAATGCGCAGGTCCTGCTTGGGTAAAATAAGAACTACAAGACAGGGAGGTGCAGAAAGAAGCAAGAGAAGTGCAGAAAGAACCAACAGAGGTGCAGAAAGTAGCAAGAGTGGTGCATAAAGAGGTAAGAGACGTGCCGAAAGGAGCAACAGAGTAGTAAATAGAGGCAACACAGCTAGAAGCAAAAGAGGTGCAGAAAGAGGAAGAGAGGCACAGAAGGAAGCTAGAGAAGTGTAGAAAGAGGCAATAGAACTGCATAAAGAGGCAAGAGAGGTGCAGAATGAGGCAAGAGAGGTCCAGAAAGAGGGAAGAGAGGTGCAGAAAGAAGCAAGAGAAATACAGAAACAAGCAACACTGGTGTACAAAGAGGCAACAGAAGTGAAGAGAGAAGCCACAGAGGTGCAGAGAGAGGCAAGAGAAGTGCAGAAAGAGGAAAGAGAATTTCAGAAAGAGGCAAGAGAGGTGAAGAGAGAGGGAAGAGGGGTGCAGAAAGAAGAATGATAGGTACGGATAGAAGCAACAGAAGTGCAGAAAAAAGCAACAAAGGTGCAGAAAGAGGCAAGATAATTGCAGAAAGAAGCAAGAGAGGTGCTGAAAGAGGCAGGAGAAGTGCTGAAAGAGGCAGAAGAGGTATAGAAAGACATTAGAGTGATACAGAAAGAGTTAAGAGGAGTGCAGAGAGAAGCAAGAGAAGTATAGAGAAAGGTAAGAGAGGTGCTGAAAGAGGCAAGAGAGATGCAGAAAGAAGGAAGAGGGGTACAGAAAGAGCCAAGAGAATTGCAGAAAGAGGCAAGCAAGTTGCAGAAAGAGGCAAGCAAGTTGCAGAAAGAAGCAAGAGAAGTGCAGAAAGAAGCAACAGAGGTGGACAAAAAAGCAAGAGAGGTACAGAAAGAAGCAAGATAAGTGCAGAAAGAACCAACAGAGGTGGAGAAAGAAGCAAGAGGGGTGCAGAAAGATGGAAGAGAAGTGCAGAAGGGAGCAAGAGAGGATCAGAAAGAGGCAAGAGAAGTGCTGAAAGAGGCAAGAGAAATGCAGAAAGAAACAAGAGAGGTGCTGAAAGAGGCAAGAGATTTGCAGAAAGAGGCAAGAGAAGTGCTTAAAGAGGCAAGAGAGGTGCAGAAAGAAGCAAGAGAAGTGCAGAAAGAACCAACAGAGGTGCAGAAAGAAGCAAGAGTGGTGCAGAAAGAGGGAAGATAAGTGCAGAAAGGAGCAAGACAGGAGCAGATAGAGGCAAGATAAGTACTGAAAGAAGCAAAACAGGTGCAGAAAGAGGAAGAAAGGCACAGAAAGAAGCAAGAGGAGTGTAGAAAGAAGCAAGAGGGGTTCTAAAAGAGGCAAGAGAGGTACAGAAAGAGGGACGAGTGATACAGAAATACCTACGAGGAGTACAGAAAGATGCAAAAAAGGTGCAGAAAGAAACAACACAAGTGCAGAATGAAGCAACAGATGTGCAGACAGAGGCAGGAGAGGTGCAGAAAGTGGCAAGAGAGGTGCAGAAAGAAGCAACAGAGCTGCAGAAAGAGACAAGAAAAGTGCAGAAAGAAGCAAGAGATGTACAGAAAGAGGGAAGAATGGTACAGAAAGAGGCAAGAGGGATGGAAAAGGAAGCAAGAGAGGTACACAAAGAAGCAAGAGTAGTGCAAAAAGAAAAAACAGAGGTGCAGGAAGAGGCAAAAGAAGGGCAGAAAGAGGCAAGAGAGGTACAGAAAGAGCTAAGGGAGCTGTACAAAGAGGGAAGAGGGGTGCAGAAAAATGCAAGATGTGGGCAGAAAGAAGCAAGTGAAGTGCAGAAAGAAGCAAGAGAAGAGCAGAAATAATCAACAGAGGTGCGGAAAGAGGCAAGGGGTGCAGAAAAAGGCAATAGAAGTGCAGAAAGAAACAACAGAGGTGCAGAGGCAAGAAGCAAGAGGGGTGCAGAAAGAGAGAAGAGAAGTGCAGAAAGAGGCCAGAGAAGTGTCGAAAGAAGCAAGATATGTGCAGAAAGAAGCTAGTTAAGTGCAGAAAGAGGCAAGAGAGGTGCAGAAAAAAGGCAAGTGAGGTGCAGAAAGTGGGAAGAGGGGTACATAAAGAGATAAGGGAGGTGCAGAAAGAGCCAATAGAGGTGCAGAAAGAAGCAAGAGAAGTGCAGAAAGAAGCAACAGAGGTTGACAAAGAGGCAAGAGAAGTGAAGAGAGAAGCCACAGAGGTGCAGAAAGAAGCAAGAGAAGTGCAGAAAGAGGCAAGAGAATTTTAGAAAGAGGCAAGAGAGGTGCAGAGAGAGGGAAGAGGGGTACAGAAAGAAGCAAGTGGTTTGCAGAAAGAAGCATGATAGGTGTGGATAGAACAACAGAAGTGCAGAAAGAAGGAACAAAGGTGCAGAAAGAGGAAAGAGAAGTGCAGAAAGAAGCAAGAGAGGTGCTGAAAGAGGCAGGAGAAGTGCTGAAAGAGGCAGAGAAGGTACAGAAAGAGGGAAGAGTGATACAGAAAGAGCTAAGAGGAGTGCAGAAAGAAGCAAAAGAGGTGCAGAAAGAGGCAACAGAGGTGCTGAAAGAGGCAAGAGAGGTGCGCAAAGAGGGAAGGGGATACAGAAAGAGGCCAGTGGTGTGCAGAGAGAAGGAAGAGAGTTGCAGAAAGAAACAACACAAGTACAGAAATAAGCAACAGAGGTGCAGAAAGAGGCAAGAGGGGTGCAGAAACAGACAAGAGAAAAGCAGAAAGAAGCAACAGAGGTGCAGAAAGAGACAAGAGAAGTGCATACAGAGGCAATAGAAGTAGAGAAAGGTAAGAGAGGTACATAAAGAGGGACAAAGGGTGCAGACAAAGAAAGAGGGGTGCAGAAGGAAGCCAGAGAGGTGTACAAAGAAGCAAGAGAAGTGTAGAAAGAAGGAGCAGAGGTGCAGGAAGGGCAAGGGAAGTGAAGAAAGAGGCAAGAGAGATACAGAAAGAGCTAGGAGAGCTGCAGGAAGAGGCAACAAGGTACAGAGAGAAGCAATAGAAGTGCAGAGAGAAGCAACAGAGGTGGAGAAAGAAGCAAGAGGGGTGCAAAAAGATGGAAGAGTAGTGCAGAAGGGAGCAAGAGAGGAGCAGAAAGAGGCAAGAGAAGTGCAGAATGAGGCAAGAGAAATTCAGAAAGAGGCAAGAGAGATACAGAAAGAGCTAAGGGAGCTGCACAAAGAGGGAATAGAGGTGCAGAAAAAGGCAAGAAAGGTGCAGAAAGAGGCAACAAAGGTGCAGAAAGGAGCAAGAGAAGTACAGGAAGAGACAAGTGGTGCAGAACGAAGCAAGAGAAGGGCAGAAAGAAGCAACAGAGGTGCACAAAGAGGCAGGAGAAGTGAAGACAGAAGCAAGTGGGCACAAAGAGGCAAGAGAAGTGAAGAAAGAGGCAAGAGAAGTGCAGAAAGAGGCATGAGAAATTCAGAAAGAGGCAAGAGAGGTGCAAAGAGAGGGAAGGGTGTGCAGATAGAGACAAGAGCATTGCAGAAAGAAGCAAGAGAGGTGTGGAAAGAAGCAACAGAAGTACAGAAAAAAGAAACAAAGGTGCAGAAAGAAGCACGAGAAGTGCAGAAAGAACTAAGAGATGTGCTGAAAGAGGCAAGAGAGGTGCTTAAAGAGGCATGAGATGTGCAGAAAGAGGGATGAGGGGTACAGAAAGAGGCTAGAGAAGTGCAGAAAGAGGAAAGATTGGTGTAGAACGAAGCAAGAGAAGTGCAGAAAGTAGCAACAGCGGTGCACAAAGAGGCAAGAGAAGTGAAGAGAGAAGCCACAGCAGTGATGAAAGAGGCAAGAGAAGTGAATAAAGAGGCTAGAGAAGTGCAGAAAGAAGCATAAGCAATTCAGAAACAGGCAAGAGAGGTGCAGAGAGAGGGAAGGTGGAGCAGAAAGAGACAGGAGCATTGCAGAAAGAAGAAAGAGAGGTGCGGAAAGTAGCAACAGAAGTGTAGAAAGAGGCAACAAAGGTGCAGAAAGAGGCAAGAGAAGCGCAGAAAGAAGTAAGAGATGTGCTGAAAGAGGCAAGAGAGGTCCTGAAAGAGGGAAGAGTGAGACAGAAAGACCTAAGGGGAGTGCAGAAAGATGCAAGAGAGGTTCAGAAAGAAACAACACAAGCACAGAAAGAAGCAACAAAGGTGCAGAAAGAGGCAAGAGGGGTGCAGAAAGAGGCAAGAGATGTGCAGAAAGAAGCAACAGAGATAAAGAAAGAGACAAGAAAAGTGAAGAAAGAAACAAGAAATGTATAGAAAGATTGAAGAATGGTGCAGAAAGAGGCAAGAGGGATGCAGAAGGAAGCAATGGAGGTGCAGAAAGAGACAACAGAAGTGAAGAAAGATACAAGAGAGGTGCCGAAAGAAGCAAGAGAAGTGCAGAAAGAAGTAACAGGGGTACAGAAAGAGGCAAGAGCAGTATAGAGAGAGGCAATAAAGGTGCAGAAAGAGGCAAGAGAGGTGCAGAAAGAGTGAAGAGGGGTGCAGAAAGAGGCAAGACAAGTGCATAAAGAAGACAGGGAGGTGAAGAAAGAATAAAGAGAAGTACAGAAAGAAGCAACTGAGGGGCCCAAAGAGGCAGAGGGATGCAGAAAGAGGCAAATGAAGTGCAGAAAGAAGCAAAGGAGGTGCAGACAGAGACAAGAGAAGTGCAGAAAGATGCAAGAGAAAAGCAGAAAGATACACACAAGGTGCAGAATGAAGGAAGAGGGATGCATAAAGAGGCAAGAGGGCTACAGAAAGAAGCAAGAGGGGTGCAGAAAGAGGAAAGAGAGGTGCACAAAGATGGAAGAGTGATGCAGAAAGAAATAAGAGAGGTGCAGAAAAAAAGCAAGAGTGGGCAGAAGGAGGGAAGAAGGAACCAAAAGGGATACAGAAAGAAGAAAGAGAGGTGCAGAAAGTAGCAAGAGAAGTGCATAAAGAAGCAAGAGAAGTGCAGATGGGGCAAGAGAGGTACAGGAAGAGCTAAGAGATTTGCACTAAGAGGGAAGAGGGATGCAGAAAAAGGCAAGATGGGTGCATAAAGAAGCAAGAGAGTTGTAAGTAGAGGCAAGAGAGGTACAGAAAGAGGCAAGAGAAGTGCAGAAAGAGGGAAGGGGGTACAGACAGAGTCCAGGAGAAGTGCATAAAGATGCAAGTGAGGTGCTGAAAGAGGCAAGAAAAGTACAAAAAGATGGATAAAGGGTGCAGAAAGAGGAAAGACGAGTGCAGAAAGAAGCAAGAGAGGCACCAAAAGAAGCAAGAAAAGTGCAGAAAGAAGCAGCAGAGGTGCACAAAGAAGCCCACAGGGTGAAAGAGACAAGAAAGGTGCTGAAAGAGGCAAGAATGGTGCAGAAAGAGGGGTAGGGATACAGAAAGAGGAAAGAGAAGTGCAGAAAGTAGCAACAGCAGTGCACAAAGAGGCAGGAGAAGTGCAAAAATTGGCAAGAGAGATGTGGAAAGATGCAAGAGAGGTACAGAGAGAGGGAAGAGGGGTGCAGAAAGAGGCTAGAGGGGTGCAGAAATAATCAAGTTAGGTGCGTAAAGTAGGAACAGAAGTGCAGAAAGAGGCAACAAAGGTACAGAAAGAGGCAAGATAAGTGCAGAAAGAGGCAAGAGAAATGAGCTGAAAGAGGCAAGAGAGGTGCAGAAAGAGGGAAGAGGGATACAGAAAGAATCAAGAGGAGTGCAGAAAGAAGCAACAGAGATACAGAAAGAGGCAGAACGAAGCAAGAGAAGTGCAGAAAGAAGTAACAGAGATACAGAAAGAGACAAGAAAAGTGCAGAAAGTAGCAAGAGATTTACAGAAAGAGTTATGAAGAGTGTAGAAAGAGGCAAGAGGGATGCAGGAGGAAGCAAGAGAGGTGTACAAAGAAGGAAGAGAAAAGCAGAAAGAAGGAACAGACATGCAGGAAGAGGCAAAAGAAGTGCAGAAAGAGGCAAGAGAGTTACAGAAAGAACTGATAGAGCTCCAAGAAGAGGGGTGTAGAAAAAAGCAAGATGGGTGCAGAAAGAAGCAAGAGAGGAGCGGAAAGAAGCAAGAGAAGTGCAGAAAGAAGCAACAGAGGTGCAAAAAGAGGCAAGGGGGTGCAAAATGTGGAAAGAGAATTGCAGCAAGAAGCAACAAAGGTGCAGAAAGAGGCGTGAGAAGTGCAGAAAGAGAGAAGAGAGGCACAGATAGAGGCAAGAGAAGAACAGAAAGGGATGAGGGTTACGAGAGAGGAAAGAAAAGTGCAGAAAGAGTCAAGAGAGGTGCTGAAAGAGGCAAGAGAGGTGAAAAAACAGGGAAGGGGTGTAGAGAAAGAGGCAAGAGGAGTGCAGAAAGAAGCAAGAGAGGTGCAGAAAGAAACAACACAAGTACAGATAGAAGCAACATAGGTGCCAAAAGAGACAAGAGAACTGCAGAAAGAAAAACAAAAGTGCAGAAAGTGGCAAGAGGGTGTAGAAAGAAACAAGAGAGAAGCAGAAAGAAGCAAAAGAAGTGCAGAAAGAAAAACAGAAGTTCAAAAAGAGGCAAGAGAAGTATCGAAAGAAGCAAGAGAGGTAGCAAGAGAAGTGCAAAAGAAGCAACCAAGGTGCAGAAAGAGGCAAGAGCAGTACAGAAAGAAGCAAGAGAGGTACAGAAAGAGGCAAGAGAGAGGCAGAAAGAGGGAAGAGGGGTGCATAACAAGTAAGAGAGGTGCTGAAAGAGGCAAGTGAGGAGCAGAAAGAAGTAAGAGAGGTGCAGAAAGAGGCAAGTGAGGTGCAGAAAAATGCAAGAGAGGTGCATAAACAGGTAAGAGATGTGCTTAAAGAGACAAGAGAAGTGCTGAAAGAAGCAAAAAATGTGCAGAATGAGGCAAGGGTAGTGCATAAAGAAGCAACAGAGGTGCAGACAGTGGCAGGAGAAGTGCATAAAGAGGCAAGAGAGGTATAGAAAGAAGCAAGAAATTACAGAAAGAGGCAAGAAAGGTGCAGAAAGAAGCAGGAGAAGTGCAGAAAGGAGCAAGAGAGGAGCAGAAAGAGGGAAGATAGGTACAGAAAGAAGCAAAATACATGTAGAAAGATGAATAAAGGTGTGGAAAGAATCAAGAGAAGTGCAGAAAGAGGCAAAAGTTGTGCAGAAAGAGGCAAGGGAGGTGAAGAAAGAAGCGAGAGAAGTGCAGAAAGAGACAACAGAAGTGCAGAAAGAACTAAGAGAAGTGCAGAAAGAAGCATCAGAGTGCAGAAAGAGGCAAGAGAAGTGCAGAAACAGGCAAGAGAAGTGAAGAAAGAGGCAAGAGAGGTACAGAAAGAGGGAAGAGTGGTGCAGAAAGAGGCAAGAGGGGTGCAGAAAGAGGCAAGAGAAGTGAAGAGAGAAGCCATAGAGGTGCAGAAAGAGCAAAGAGGGGTGCAGAAAGAGGCAAGAGGGGTATAGAAAGAAGCAAGAGATGTGCAGAAAGAAGCAACAGAAGTGCAGAAAAGAGCAACAAAGGTGCAGACAGAGGGAAGAGGGATACAGAAAGAAGCCAGAGGAGTGCAGAGAGAAGCAAGAGAGTTATAGAAATAAACAACACAAGTACAGACAGAAGCAACAGAGGTGCAGAAAGAGACAAGAAAAGTGCAGACAGAGACAATAGAGGTGCAGAAAGGTAAGAGAAGTACAGAAAGAGGAAAGAAGGGTGCAGAAAAAAACAAGAGGGTGCAGAAGGAAGCCAAAGAGGTGCACATAGTAGCAACTGAGTTGCAGAAAGAAGGAACACAGCTGCAGCAAGGGCAAGAGAAGTGCAGAAAGAGGAAAGAGAGGTACAGAAAGAACTAAGAGAGCTGCAGAAAGAGAGAAGAGTGGTGCAGAAAAATGCAAGATGTGTGCAGTAAGAAGCAAGAGATGTGCAGTAAGAAGCAAGAGAAGTGCAGTAAGAAGAAACAGGTGCAGAAAAGGCAAGGGGTGCAAAAAAAGGGAGGTAAGAGAAGTGGAGAAACAAACAACAGAGGTGCAGAAAGAGGCAGGAGAAGTGCAGAAAAAGGCAAGAGAGGTGCAGAAAGTGGCAAGAGATGTGAAGAAAGTGGCAAGAGCAGTGCTGAAAGAGGCATGGGAGGGGCAGAAAAAAGCAAGCAAAGTGCAGACTGAACCAACAGAGGTGCATAAAGAAGCAAGAGTGGTGAAGAAAGAGGGAAGAGAAGTGCCAAAAGGAGCAAGAGAGGAGTAAAAAGAGGCAAGAGAGGTACAGAAAGAAGAAAAAGAGGTGCAGAAAGAGATAGAGGGGCACAGAAGGAAGCCAGAAAAGTGCAGAAAGAGGCAAGAGAAGTGCAGAAAGAGGCAAGATGGGTGCAGACAGAGGCAAGAAAGGTACAGAAAGAGGCAAGATAAGTGCAGAAAGAAGCAAGAGAAGTGCAGAAAGAAGCAACAGAGGTGCACAAAGAGGCAAGAGAAGTAAAGAGACAAGCCACAGAGGTGCACAAAGAGGCAAGAGAAGTGCAGAAAGAGCTAAGAGAAATTCAGAAAGAGGCAAGAGAAGTGCAGGGAGAGGGATAAGGGGTGCTGAAAGAAGCAAGTGGGTTGCAGAAAAAAGCATGATAGGTGTGGATAGAAGCAACAGAAGTGCAGAAAAGTAACAAAGGTGCAGAAAGAGGCAAGAGAAGTGCAGAAAGAAGCAAGAGAGGTGCTGAAAGAGGCAGGAGAAGTGCTGAAAGAGGCAAGAGAGGTACAGAAAGAGGGAAGAGTGAGACAGAAAGAGCTAAGAGTAGTGCAGAAAGTAGCAAGAGAGGTGCAGAAAGAGGCAACTGAGGTATTAATAGAGGCAAGAGGGGTGCAGAATGAGTGAAGAGAGACACAGAAAGAGGCCAGTGGAGTGCTGAGAGAAGCAAGAGAGTTGCGGAAATAATCAACACTAGTACAGAAAGAAGCAACAGAGGTGCAGAAAGAGTCAAGAGGGGTGCAGAAGGAGGCAAGAGAAGAGCAGAAAGATGCAACAGAGGTGCAGAAAGAGGGGAGAGAAGTGCAGAAAGAGGCAAGAGAAGTGCTGAAAGGTAAGAGAGGAACAGAACGAGAGACGTAGGATGCAGAAAAAGAAAGAGGGGTGCACAAAAAAGCCAGAGAGGTGTACAAAGATGCAAGAGTAGTGTAGAAAGAAGGAACAGAGGAGCAGGAAGGGCAAGATAAGTACAGAAATAGGCAAGAGAGGTACAGAAAGAAACAACACAAGTACAGATCGAAGCAACATAGGTGCAGAAAGAGACAAGAGAACTGCAGAAAGAGGCAAGATAGTTGCAGAAAGAGATAACAGAAGTGAAGAAAGATGCAAGAGAGGTGCAGAAATATGCAAGAGAGTTGCAGACAACAGAAGTGCAGAACGTGGCAAGAGGGTGTAGAAAGAAACAAGAGAGGAGCAGAAAGAATCAACAGAAATGCAGAAAGAAAAACAGAAGTTCAGACAGAGGCAAGAGAATTGTCGAAAAAAGCAAGAGAGGTGCCAAAAGAAGCAAGAGAAGTGCATAAAGAAGCAACAGAGGTACAGAAAGATGCAAGAGCAGTACAGAAAGATGCAAAAGAGGTGCAGAAAGAGTAAGAAAGGCAATGAAGGGAGCAAGAGAAGTGTAGAAAGAAGCAAGAGAAGTGAAGAAAGAACCAACAGAGGTGCAGAAAGAAGAAAGAGGGGTGCAGAAAGAGGGAAGAGAAGTGCAGAAAGGAGAAAGACAGGAGCAGAAAGAGGCAAGAGAAGTGCAGAAAGAGGCAAGAGAAATTCAGAAAGAGGCAAGAGAGGTGCAGAAAAAGGCAAGAGATGTGCAGAAATAGGCAAGAGAAGTGCTTAAAAAGGCAATAGAGGTGCAGAAATTAGCAAGAGAAGTACAGAAAGAACCAACAGAGGTGCAGAAAGAAGCAAGTGGGGTGCAGAAAGAGGGAAGAGAAGTGCAGAAAGGAGTGAGAGAGGAGCAGAAAGAGGCAAGATAAGTACTGAAAGAAGCAAAAGAGGTGCAGAAAGAGGAAGAAAGGCGCTGATAGAAGCAAGAGAGGTGCAGAAAGAGACAACAGAAGTGCAGAAAGAACTAAGAGAAGTGCAGAAAGAAGCAACAGAGGTGCAGAAAGAGGCGAGAGAAGTGCAGAAACAGGCAAGAGAAGTGAAGAAAGAGGCAAGAGAGGTACAGAAAGAGGGAAGAGTGGTTCAGAAAGAGGCAAGAGGGGTGCAGAAAGAGGCAAGAGAAGTGAAGAGAGAAGCCATAGAGGTGCAGAAAGAGCAAAGAGGGGTGCAGAAAGAGGCAAGAGGGGTACAGAAAGAAGCAAGAGATATGCAGAAAGAAGCAACAGAAGTGCAGAAAAGAGCAACAAAGGTGCAGACAGAGGGAAGAGGGATACAGAAAGAAGCCAGAAGAGTGCAGAGAGAAGCAAGAGAGTTATAGAAATAAACAACACAAGTACAGACAGAAGCAACAGAGGTGTAGAAAGAGACAAGAAAAGTGCAGACAGAGACAATAGAGGTGCAGAAAGGTAAGAGAAGTACAGAAAGAGGAAAGAAGGGTGCAGAAAAAAAACAAGAGGGGTGCAGAAGGAAGCCAAAGAGGTGCACATAGTAGCAACTGAGTTGCAGAAAGAAGGAACACAGCTGCAGCAAGGGCAAGAGAAGTGCAGAAAGAGGAAAGAGAGGTACAGAAAGAACTAAGAGAGCTGCAGAAAGAGAGAAGAGTGGTGCAGAAAAATGCAAGACGTGTGCAGTAAGAAGCAAGAGTTGTGCAGTAAGAAGCAAGAGAAGTGCAGTAAGAAGAAACAGGTGCAGAAAAGGCAAGGGGTGCAAAAAAAGGGAGGTAAGAGAAGTGGAGAAACAAACAACAGAGGTGCAGAGAGAGGCAGGAGAAGTGCAGAAAAAGGCAAGAGAGGTGCAGAAAGTGGCAAGAGATGTGAAGAAAGAGGCAAGAGCAGTGCTGAAAGAGGCATGGGAGAGGCAGAAAAAAGCATGCAAAGTGCAGGCTGAACCAACAGAGGTGCATAAAGAAGCAAGAGTGGTGAAGAAAGAGGGAAGAGAAGTGCCAAAAGGAGCAAGAGAGGAGTAAAAAGAGGCAAGAGATGTACAGAAAGAAGAAAAAGAGGTGCAGAAAGAGATAGAGGGGCACAGAAGGAAGCCAGAAAAGTGCAGAAAGAGGCAAGAGAAGTGCAGAAAGAGGCAAGATGGGTGCAGACAGAGGCAAGAAAGGTACAGAAAGAGGCAAGATAAGTGCAGAAAGAAGCAAGAGAAGTGCAGAAAGAAGCAACAGAGGTGCACAAAGAGGCAAGAGAAGTGCAGAAAGAGCTAAGAGAAATTCAGAAAGAGGCAAGAGAAGTGCAGGGAGAGGGATAAGGGGTGCCGAAAGAAGCAAGTGGGTTGCAGAAAGAAGCATGATAGGTGTGGATAGAAGCAACAGAAGTGCAGAAAAGTAACAAAGGTGCAGAAAGAGGCAAGAGAAGTGCAGAAAGAAGCAAGAGAGGTGCTGAAAGAGGCAGGAGAAGTGCTGAAAGAGGCAAGAGAGGTACAGAAAGAGGGAAGAGTGAGACAGAAAGAGCTAAGAGTAGTGCAGAAAGTAGCAAGAGAGGTGCAGAAAGAGGCAACTGAGGTATTAATAGAGGCAAGAGGGGTGCAGAATGAGTGAAGAGAGACACAGAAAGAGGCCAGTGGAGTGCTGAGAGAAGCAAGAGAGTTGCGGAAATAATTAACACTAGTACAGAAAGAAGCAACAGAGGTGCAGAAAGAGGCAAGAGGATGCAGAAGGAGGCAAGAGAAGAGCAGAAAGATGCAACAGAGGTGCAGAAAGAGGGGAGAGAAGTGCAGAAAGAGGCAAGAGAAGTGCTGAAAGGTAAGAGAGGAACAGAAAGAGAGACGTAGGTTGCAGAAAAAGAAAGAGGGGTGCACAAAAAAGCCAGAGAGGTGTACAAAGATGCAAGAGTAGTGTAGAAAGAAGGAACAGAGGAGCAGGAAGGGCAAGAGAAGTACAGAAATAGGCAAGAGAGGTACAGAAAGAAACAACACAAGTACAGATCGAAGCAACATAGGTGCAGAAAGAGACAAGAGAACTGCAGAAAGAGGCAAGATAGTTGCAGAAAGAGATAACAGAAGTGAAGAAAGATGCAAGAGAGGTGCAGAAAGATGCAAGAGAGTTGCAGACAACAGAAGTGCAGAATGTGGCAAGAGGGTGTAGAAAGAAACAAGAGAGGAGCAGAAAGAATCAACAGAAGTGCAGAAAGAAAAACAGAAGTTCAGACAGAGGCAAGAGAATTGTCGAAAAAAGCAAGAAAGGTGCCAAAAGAAGCAAGAGAAGTGCATAAAGAAGCAACAGAGGTACAGAAAGATGCAAGAGCAGTACAGAAAGATGCAAAAGAGGTGCAGAAGGAGGAAGAAAAGCAATGAAGGGAGCAAGAGAAGTGTAGAAAGAAGCAAGAGAAGTGAAGAAAGAGGGAAGAGAAGTGCAGAAAGGAGAAAGACAGGAGCAGAAAGAGGCAAGAGAAGTGCAGAAAGAGGCAAGAGAAATTCAGAAAGAGGCAAGAGAGGTGCAGAAAGAGGCAAGAGATGTGCAGAAATAGGCAAGAGAAGTGCTTAAAAAGGCAATAGAGGTGCAGAAATTAGCAAGAGAAGTGCAGAAAGAACCAACAGAGGTGCAGAAAGAAGCAAGTGGGGTGCAGAAAGAGGGAAGAGAAGTGCAGAAAGGAGTGAGAAAGGAGCAGAAAGAGGCAAGATAAGTACTGAAAGAAGCAAAAGAGGTGCAGAAAGAGGAAGAAAGGCGCAGATAGAAGCAAGAGAGGTGCAGAAAGAAATAACACAAGTGGAGAAAGAAGCAAGAGAGGTGCAGAAAAAAAGCAAATGGGATGCAGAAAGAGGTAAGAGAAGTGCAGAAAGAAGCAACAGAGGTGCAGAAAGAGACAAAAAGAGTGCAGAAAGAAGCAAATGATGTACAAAAAGAGGGGAGAATGGTGAAGAAAGTTGCAAGAGGGATGCAGAAGGAAGCAAGAGAGGTGCTCAAAGAAGCAAGAGTAGAGCAAAAAGAACAAACAGAGGTGCAGGAAGAGGCAAAAGAAGTGCAGAAAGAGGCAAGAGAGGTACAGAAAGAGCTAAGGGAGCTGAACTAAGAGGGAAGAGGGGTGCAGAAAAATGAAAGACCGGTGCAGAATGAAGCAAGAGAGATGCAGAAAGAGACAACGGAAGTGCAGAAAAATGCAAGAGAGGTGCAGAAAGAGTCACGAGAGGTGCAGAAAGAAACAACAGAAGTGCAGAAAGAGGCAAGAGGGGTTCAGAATGAAGCAAGAGAGGTGCCAAAAGATGGAAGAAAAATGCAGAAAGAGGACAGAGTAGTGCAGAAAGAAGCAAGAGAGATACTGAAAAAAAACAAGAGAAGTGCAGAAAGAGGCAACAGAAGTGTAGAAAGAGGCAACAGGGGTACAGAAAGAGACAAGAAAAGTTTAGAGAGAGGCAAGAGAGGTTTATAAACAAGCAAGAAAGGTGCAGTAAGAGGCAAGAGAGGTGCAGAAAGAAGAAATAGGGGGCAGAAAGAGGCAAGACGAGTGCATGAATAAGCAAGGGAGGTGCAGAAAGAAGCAAGAGAAGTACAGAAAGAAGAAATTGAGGTGCCCGAAGAGGCAAGAAGGGTACAGAAAGAGGAAATAGAAGTGCAGACAGAAGCAACAGAGGTGCAGGAAGAGACAAGAGAAGTGCAGAATGAGGCAAGAGAAACGGAGAAAGAGACAAGAGAGGTGCAGAAAGAAGGAAGAGGGTTGAAGAAAGAGGTCAGAGGGGTGCAGAAAGAAATAAGAAAGGTGCAGAAAAAAGGAAGAGAGGTACCGAAGAAGGGAAGAAGTGTGCAGAAAGAGGCAAGAGAGATGTAGAAGGAAGCAAGAGAGGTGCAGAAAGAATCAAGAGAAGCTCAGAAAGAAGGAACAGAGGTCCAGGAAGAGGCAAGAGAAGTGCAGAAAGGGGCAAGAGAGATCCAGAAAGAGCTAAGGGAGCTGCACAAAGAGGGAAGAGGGGTGCACCAAAGGCAAGAAAGGTGCAGAAAGAGGCAGGAGAGGTGCAAAAAGAGGGAAGAGGGGTACAGAAAGAGGCAAGAGAAGTGCAGAAATTGGAAAGAGAGATGGAGAAAGAGGCAAGAGAGGTACAGAGAAAGGGAAGAGGGGTGCAGAAAGAGGCTTGAGGGGTGCAGAAAGAAGCAAGATAGGTGAGTAAAGAAGCAACAGAAGTGCTGAAAGAGGCAAGAGAGGTGCAGAAAGAGGGAAGAGAGATACAGAAAGAGGCAAGAGGAGTGCAGAAAGAAGCAAGAGAGGTGCAGAAAGAAACAACACAAATGAGGAAAGAAGCAACAGAGGTGCAGAAAGTAGCAAGAGATGTACAGAAAGAGTTAAGGAGGGTGCAGAAAGAAGCAAGAGGGATGCAGAAGGAAGCAAGAGTGGTGCACACAGAAGCAAGAGAAAAGCAGAAAGAAGGAACAGAGGTGCAGGAAGAGGCAAGAGTAGTGCAGAAAGAGGCAAGAGAGGTACAGAAAGAACTAAGAGAGCAGCAAGAAGAGGGAAGAGGGTGTAGAAAAAGGTAAGACGGGTGCAGAGAGAAACAAGAGAGGAGCAGAAAGAAGCAAGAGAAGTGCAGAAAGAAGCAACAGAGGTGCAGAAAGAGGCAAGAGGGGCATGTAGGAGAGTAGGATCTGCTTCACATGGGTACCCCCACTTTTTGCTGATGCTTCACTGTTTTTTGACTTTAGTCTGGCTGGGGCCCTGCTAATCAGAACCCCAGCCTAGCTGCTTCCTCTCTAAAATGGTTTCCCTGTGCCTTAGGCACATCTCTGATTGGAATCTGGAGTGCCCTTATAAGTCCCTAGTATATGGTATACTATGTACCCAGGGCATAGGTACCTCAGAGGCCTGCCAGGGGCTGAAGCATGTATTATGCCACCCCTGGAAGGCCAGCCAAAATGACACCACAGGCCTGCTACTGCAGCCTGAGTAAGGTGGTGCATGCACCCCTTACAGTGGTATAGGCTACCTATATCACTACCATTGCACACACCTATAAACCTATAAGACACTCCTATGGCAGGCCTTGACAATCCTGAAGGCAGAGTGCTTGGTTTTTTTGTGAGAGGGTGCCCCTGCATGAGCAGAGCCCCTCTGCAGCATTCGGAGTACCTCCTCTGATGCTGTTTGCAGTGCAGCCTGACTATATACTCTTAAGTGCATTATATCCTCGCGGTAGAATGCTAACTTTGGACTGGCTGCACCAAAACATGTCGAGTTTGGTGTCAAACATCTTGGAATACTACCCCCCTGCCAGTTCTGGCAGCGGGGGTAGCATTCCACCCTTCTAGAGGGAGAGACATGTACCCACCGGCCTACCCGGTAACTTCTTTCCAGAGCCCTGGCATCACAAAATGGATGCCGCTGCCACAGACACGAGTCTGGCCTTCTGCTGCTGACCGAAACTCCGGCAGGGGAGGCCTGGACAATAGGTTTCCTGTCCCAGGGAGGTGTAACCACCTCCCCAGACAGGATAGTGTGTATTGGGGCAGGGCGGGAGCACTCTTTGGTGCTTTGAAGTCCTGCACTGGGGGCACATTTGGTGTCCCTGTGCATACCCCCTGCTCTGGCGCGAAACTGGACAAAGGGAAAGAGGAGTAACCACCCCTCTGCCCTGACCCTCCCACAGGTGGGTCCCCAGAGTATGTCCAACCCCCTAACTTGGTATAAGTATGGGACCCCAGTCCTTAGGACTTTAGATTTACCTTGACGAAACTCTGACACAGAATCCTGGACCTTCGACACTCTACTTTAAGATTAGAGGACTGAAGAATCTCCCTTGGGGTCAAAGAGTGACTCCCCTGCTTGGCAGGCACCAACGAAGCAATTGTCCGGTCTGCATCGCTGAAACTCCCGCCAGACGACAAAGTCTTTGCATCACAAGAGGTAGATTTCCAGACTTCCCCGAGGCTGCCCTGAGTTTCCTGCAAAGCTGAGGCCCGTAGCTATTGTGGGTAATGTGGAACTGTGACCCCTGGACACCAAACACATTTGCAAGTGCATCCTCTTCCTGGTCTTTCACGAAGTTGTGCTTTGGGCTCCAAGTAGCCCCAGCCTCCAGCACCGACTGCACCGAAGATCACTGGCCTCCACTCCACGAGTGTCCCATGAGCCAGCTCTAAGTGCGTCCACTCTAGGCTCCTTTGTGGTTGCTAGTCCGTTGGCTAGTAGGCCCTCCCGAAGGCCAATCTTCTTTTGCTTGGGCTTCTCTGGTTGCTCCAGGTGTGCCCTGAATTACCCTCGCTGGGTGAGTCCCTCAGACCTTGCTGGTCTGCACCACCGTCCTTCTTCTATTTCCACAAGACTTGCCGTTGCCAAGGCTTGTTGGGTCCAATCCGGTCGCCGACACCCCTGCAATCAACAGACGTCGTGGGGCAGCTCGAATCCAGCTCCTGATTGTCGTCGACGCCTCCTGGACCTCGTGGCTGAAGAGTCAAAATGACCATCAACCTACCTGAAGCACTCGACATCGGTGGGCATCTGCTCATCGCCTTCCTGGTCACTGGCTAGTGACCCAGACTCTGTCCCCTCTGCTTTCAGGTTCTTCAGATCTTCGATCCACCTTTGGATCCACCCGAACACTTTCGACTTGGCCGCCAGCAGCACTTTGCAGCAGATCGCCATTGAAAACGACGACGAAACCCGACCCCGAAAGACAGCTATGCACCCGGCTTCCCTGGGTGAGGTAACTCGAGTACTCCGGTGCTCCCGTGGGTATAGACTCTAGAACAACCCAGTTCTAAAGGGGTTTGCTCCAAGTCCTCCTCTAAGTGTCCCTTTTCTTTAAAATTCCAACCGCGACTTTCCCCATAGAAGTCAACGGTGATTCGCGGCTGTGTTCTCACACTGCACGCATCCCCCGTGGGTTCCCTTGTGTCACTACCTTGGGTGGTTCCTTGGGGTCCAAGCACTTCTACAGGCTCTAGGCCTTGTGTCTAGCTCAGTCATGGTTCTTATACCACTTTATTGGTATATGGTTTGGTACGCCCCTAGGGCTCAAACGTGTATTTGTGCTATTACTGTTGATAACTAACTTATAACTTATGTATTTCGAACTCTAGCCTCATAAAGAGACTAGAGGGGTGTGTTTAGCAATAAATACATATATTTTGAATACATACCTGGTGTGGTCCTCTTTCATTTGGTCACTCAAGAGATTATAGACCTGTAAAACAAGCTGCTTTACATTCCTTCAAGACTTAGCCTGAAGGCTGCTCTCCATAGCTACCACTAGGATAGCTTTCAATAAAGGTTGTCTTTAACCTATCTCCAATAAGGGTTTTTTTGGACTGGTGCAAGGTGCCCACTATAATTAGTGGACAGCATATACCAGGCCAACTTCTCACATTGGTGTGCAGCGTGTGGGATTCCAGCTTGCTATTGTTTTACCAGATAATCTCAATTGAATTGATCAACTGAAAACCACTAAGGGTACCTTAGGTACATATAAATCAAGCTTAGTATACAGTAAGTTCTACTGAACTTAGAGTTGTGTGTTAAGGGATAGCACACCCTTTCTACAACTCAAGAGAGTTTAGTAGGCCACACTAGAGTAGGTAGTGCATACACCACACCTCACTAGTAATGTCTTCAAAGCAAGGACCCAGTGAGTCCTTGCCAGAAGCCAGTGGGCTTCTTCCCTCCAAGTATGATAAACTCCCATATCATTATGCAATACTAGGAAGCTGAAGACAGGCAAAAGTGCCAGCACCCAACACCTCAGGGAGGTGCTACTAGCTGATGATCTCAGCAGACCCCTAGGGTCTGAAGGGGTAGGCAGAGAGGGTGGGGCAGAAAATGAGGAAGGGGTCAGGGGTGAAGAAACCCAGGCCCCCCCCTCTGAAACTGACCAGGAAGGTGACAATGACCTTGCCCTGGAAAACCCAGCTATTCCTGTGGATGAAGAGGAGGATCAGGATGACCTCACCTTTGTCCCCCAGGAAGAGTTGAGAGTGTGCCAAGAAGGGCTAGATCTCCTTCTCAGGAGTCTAACCACTCTGACACCTCAATAGGGACCTCTGTCTCTTCTCATAGGAGAGAATCCTCTCATGACAGGAGAAAGAGACTGATTCAGTATGAGCAAGCCCAGCTTGAGCTCAGAAAACAGCAGTTGGCTTTAGACAGGGAGTCCCTAGATCTCTACAAAGAGAGAAAAAAGATGGGACTAGAGTCCCATGGTGGCAGCAATTTCCCCAGAGATAGGGAAAGGTCTTATGACCATAGAAACCTGAGCAAGATTGTCCCTCCCTACCGGAGTGGGGATGACATCCACAAATGGATAACTGCACTGGAGAGGGCCTGTAAAGTACAGAGGGTCCCTCGGGAGCAGTGGGCAGCAATCTTGTGGCTCTCCTTTGCAGACAAAGGTAGAGATAAGCTCCTCACTGTTAGAGAGGAGGATGCTGATAATTACACAGTCTTGAAGAGTGCTCTGATTGATGGGTTTGGCCTAACCACTGAACAATACAGGTTAAAGTTCAGAGATACCCAAAAGCACAGACTCAAGACTGGGTGGACTTTGTTGATTGTTCTGCCAAGGCTCTGGAAGGTTGGTTATTTGGCAGTAAGGTATGTGACTTCACAGGATTTTACAATCTTATCATGAGGGAGCAGATTCTTAATAATTGTCAAAATCAGCTGTTGCATCAGCACCTGGTGGACTCTGATATGACCTCTCCCCAAGAATTGGGAAAGAAGGCAGACAAATGGGTCAGAACCAGGGTGAGGCAGAAGGTACAGAACCAAGGTGGTGACCCTAAGAAGCAAGATTCTAAAAACTCTGATAAGGGTGGGGAGAAGGGTAAAGACGAGAAGTCTTCACAAGGCCCCCAAAAATCTTCTTCAGGTGGGGAGTCACAGTCTAACAAGGGAAAAGGCCAAAAGAAACCATGGTGCAAGGTCTGTAAGCAAAAGACCCACTGGATCAGTGATTGCACCAAGTCCAAAGACTCTACTCCAGCCCCCACCAATGCCCCTAAGGCACCTGCTCCCCCTAGTGCAGTTACAGTTGGTGGTGGGACTACACAAGCCAAGGGTTTAGTAGGGTTGACCCTGGGTAAGGAGATGAGCTCTGACCTAGTCAGAGAACTCACTCAGGCTGTCCTAGTCTGTGATGGAGGCATGGATGTGACCTCCTCTGTGAGTCCCAGTAATCTGGGCAAGTACAGGCAACAGCCCTTAATCAATGGAAAAGAGGCTTTGGCATTTAGGGACACAGGGGCAAGTGTTACCATGGTGACACAAGACCTTGTGGATCCTGGGCAGATTATACTTGGTGAAATGTACCAAGTGACCAATGCTAGCAATGTCAGAACAGACCATACTCTGGCAGTTGTTAACTTCTCCTGTGGAGGGGTAACTGGCCTTAAGAAGGTTGTGGTAAGTGCAGACCTACCAGTTGAATGCTTGCTTGGCAATGATCTAGAGACTTCAGCTTGGGCAGAAGTGGAGCTCAGGACCCATGCAAAAATGCTGGGCATCCCTGCAGATGCGTTTGCTGTGACCAGGTCACAAGCCAAAATGTCTAACACTGAACAGGCCTTGGATTCTGGAATAATGGACCAAGTGCCCTCCAAGAAGAGGAGTAGTAGGGTAAAGGCAGTGCCTTCCCCTTGGCTCAGAAGGAAGATCAGTCTCTTGAGGGGTATGATCTCAGTCCTGAGGAAGGAACTGTCCCAGAGGAGCTTGAACCTGACCAGGTTGAGTTCTTGGGGACAGGGGGCCCTTCCAGGGCAGATCTGAGCCAGGAGCATCAGAGCTGCCCCTCTCTTGAACCCCTCAGACAGCAAGCTGCTGCTGAGGCTGCTGGGAAAGCTAGTGGTCCCCATACAGTGTATTGGGATGATGGACTCTTGTACTCAGAGTGTAGAGACCCCAAGCCTGGTGCCACCAGGAGGTTGGTTATACCTCTGAAGTTCAGGGGCTTCCTATTGACCCTAGCCCATGACATTCCCTTATCAGGTCACCTGGGCCAGAACAAGACTTGGGACAGAATTGTCCCTCACTTTCACTGGCCCCACATGTCTGAAGACACCAAGGAGTTTTGTCGCTCCTGTGTAACCTGCCAGGCCAGTGGCAAGGCCGGTGGCACCACAAAGGCCCCCCTGATACCACTAATTGTGGTGGGGGTTCCCTTTGAGAGGGTGGGAATTGACATTGTTGGTCACATGGATCCCCAAACAGCATCTGGGCACAGGTTTATCCTGGTGGTAGTGGATCATGCCACCAGGTACCCAGAGGCTATTCCCCTTAGGACCACTACAGCACCTGTGGTGGCAAGGGCCCTCCTGGGAATTTTCTCAAGAGTGGGCTTCCCTAAGGAGGTTGTATCAGACAGGGGTGCTAACTTTATGTCTGGATACTTGAAAGCAATGTGGACGGTGTGTGGAGTGACTTACAAGTTCACCACACCCTATCACCCACAATGCAATGGTTTAGTTGAGAGATTCAACAAAACCTTGAAGGGCATGATTAAAGGGCTCCCAGAAAAGCTTAGGCGAAGATGGGACATACTCTTGCCCTGCCTTTTATTTGCATACAGGGAGGTGCCTCAAAAGGGGTTGGCTACAGCCCTTTTGAACTTTTGTTTGGTCACCCTGTCAGGGGCCCATTGTGCTTGGTGAAGGAAGGATGGGAGTTACCTCTCAAGCCCCCAAAGCAAGACATAGTGGACTATGTACTTGGTCTCCGCTCCAGGATGGCTGAGTACATGAAAAAGGCAACTAAAAACCTTGAGGCTAGCCAGGAACTGCAAAAAGCCTGGCATGACCAAAGGCTGTACTGACTGTTTACCAGCCAGGACAGAAGGTGTGGGTGCTGGAGCCAGTGGCCCCAGCAGCTCTCCAAGACAAATGGAGTGGACCCCATACCATTGTTGAACAGAAGGGTGAGGTTACCTACTTAGTAGACCTGGGAACACCCAGGAGTCCCCACAAGGTTCTCCATGTCAACAGATTAAAACCATATGTGGACAGGGCAGACATGGGCTTGCTCATGGCTACTGATGAGGGACAGGAGGAAGAGAGTGACCCACTCCCTGACCTGCTCTCACAGAACCCTGATGATGGGTCAGTGGATGGTGTAGTCTTGGCAGGCAGCCTCACTGCCCAGCAGCAAACTGATTGCAGACAGGTGCTCAATCAGTTCAGGCACATATTCTCACTGACACCCAGTCAGACCACCTGGTGCACTCATGAAGTGGACACTGGGGACAGTCTGCCTATTAAAATAAGATTTATAGGCAACCTGACTATGTCAGGGACTGTATCAGGACAGAAGTCCAGAAGATGTTGGATTTGGGAGTTATTGAACCCTCAGATAGCCCTTGGGCTAGTCCAGTGGTCCTTGTGCCAAAACCTCACACCAATGGTGGGAAAAGAGAGATGAGGTTTTGTGTGGACTACAGGGGTCTCAATGCAGTCACTAGAACTGATGCCCATCCAATACCTAGGGCAGATGAGCTAATAGACACTTTGGCCTCAGCCAAGTATCTAAGCACATTTGACCTGACAGCTGGCTACTGGCAAATCAGACTAGCTGATGATGCAAAGCCAAAAACAGCATTCTCAACCCCTAGTGGGCATTATCAATTTGTGGTGATGCCCTTTGGTCTGAAGAAGCACCTGCCACTTTTCAGAGGTTGGTGAATACAGTCCTTACAGGTCTGGAAGCCTATAGTGCAGCATAACTAGATGATATTGCTGTCTTTAGCTCCACCTGGGAGGATCACCTGGTCCACCTCAGAAATGTCTTGCAGGCCCTGCAGAAAGCAGGCCTGACTATCAAGGCCACCAAGTGCCAGATAGAGCAGAGTCAGGTTGTGTACCTGGGCCACCTTGTGGGTGGAGGCCAGGTTCAACCCTTGCAGAGCAAGATCCAGACCATCATGGACTGGACTGCTCCCACTACCCAGACTCAGGTGAGAGCCTTTTTAGGCCTGACTGGGTACAATATGAGATTTGTCAAGGGGTAAGGATCAATAGTGACACCCCTGAATGACTTAACTTCCAAGAAAATGCCCAAAAAGGTTCAGTGGACAGTTAGCTGTCAAAAGGCATTTGATGACCTAAAGCAGGCCATGTGCACTGCTCCCATTCTACAGAGTCCTGATTACTCCAAGAAGTTCATTGTCCAAACAGATGCATCTGAATTGGGGGTAGGGGCTGTACTGTCACAATTGAATGATGAAGGTCAGGATCAGCCAGTAGCTTTTATTAGCAGAAGGCTGACCCCTAGAGAGAAACGTTGGTCAGCCATTGAGAGGGAGGCCTTTGCTGTGGTCTGGGCTCTGAAGAAGCTGAGGCCATACTTGTTTGGTACTCACTTCCTTGTTCAAACAGACCATAAGCCCCTCTTATGGCTAAAACAAATGAAGGGTGAAAACCCCAAACTGCTTAGGTGGTCCATTTCCCTACAGGGGATGGACTTCACAGTGGAACATAGACCTGGGAGTAACCATGCCAATGCAGATGGACTCTCTAGGTACTTCCACTTAGAACATGAAGACTTAACTGGGCAAGGTTAGTTTAATGTCCCTACGTTTGGGGGGTTGTGTAGGAGAGTAGGATCTGCTTCACATGGGTACCCCCACTTTTTGCTGATGCTTCACTGTTTTTCGACTTTAGTCTGGCTGGGGCCCTGCTAATCAGAACCCCAGCCTAGCTGCTTCCTCTCTAAAATGGTTTCCCTGTGCCTTAGGCACATCACTGATTGGAATCTGGAGTGCCCTTATAAGTCCCTAGTATATGGTATACTATGTACCCAGGGCATAGGTACCTCAGAGGCCTGCCAGGGGCTGAAGCATGTATTATGCCACCCCTGGAAGGCCAGCCACAATGACACCACAGGCCTGCTACTGCAGCCTGAGTAAGGTGGTGCATGCACCCCTTACAGTGGTATAGGCTACCTATATCACTACCATTGCACACACCTATAAACCTATAAGTCACTCCTATGGTAGGCCTTGACAATCCTGAAGGCAGACTGCTTGGTTTTTATGTGAGAGGGTGCCCCTGCATGAGCAGAGCCCCTCTGCAGCATTCGGAGTACATCCTCTGATGCTGTTTGCAGTGCAGCCTGACCATATACTCTTAAGTGCATTATATCCTCGCGGTAGAATGCTACCTTTGGACTGGCTGCACCAAAACATGTCGAGTTTGGTGTCAAACATCTTGGAATACTACCCCCCCCGCCAGTTCTGGCAGCGGGGGTAGCATTCCACCCTTCTAGAGGGAGACATGTACCCACTGGCCTACCCGGTAACTTCTTTCCAGAGCCCTGGCATCACAAAATGGATGCCGCTGCCACAGACACAAGTCTGGCCTCCTGCTGCTGACCAAAACTCCGGCAGGGGAGGCCTGGACAATAGGTTTCCTGTCCCAGGGAGGTGTAACCACCTCCCCAGACAGGATAGTGTGTATTGGGGCTGGGCGGGAGCACTCTCTGGTGCTTTGAAGTCCTGCACTGGGGGCACATTTGGTGTCCCTGTGCATAACCCAGTTCAACTGAGTTGCAGAAAGAAGGAGCAGAGGTGCAGTAAGGACAAGAGAAGTGCAGACAGAGGCAAGAGAGGTACAGAAAGAGCTAAGAGAGCTACAGAAAGGGAGATGAGGGGTGCAGAAAATGCAAGACGTGTGCAAAAAGAAGCAAGAGAAGTGCAGTAAGAAGCAAAAGAAGTGCAGAAAGAGAGGTGCATAAAGAGGCAAGGGGTGCAGAAAGAGGTAGGAGAAGTGGAGAAAAAGATAACAGAGGTGCAGAAAGAGCAAGAGGAGTGCAGAAAAAGGCAAGAGAGGTGCAGAAAGAGGCAAGAGATGTGCAGAAAGAGGCAAGAGCAGTGCTGAAAGAGGCAAGAGAGGTGCAGAATGAAGCAAGAGAAGTGCAGAATGAACCAACAGAGGAGCAGAAAGAAGCAAGAGTGGTACAGAAAGACAAAAGAGAAGTGCCAACAGGTATAAGAGAGGAGTAAAAAGAGGCAAGATAGGTACAGAAAGAAGCAAAAGAGGCACAGAATGAGGAAGAGAGGCACAGAAGGAAACTAAAGAAGTGAAGAAAGAGGCAAGAGAAGTGCAGAAAGAGGCAATATGGGTGCAGAAAGAGGCAAGAAAGGTACAGAAAGAGGCAAGATAAGTGTAGAAAGTAGTGCAGAAACAGTCAAGAGAGGTGCAGAAAGAGGCAACAGAGGTGCAGAAAAAGGGAAGAGGTGTACAGAAAGAGGCAAGAGAAGTACAGAAAGAGGCAAGAGATGTGCAGAAAGAAGCAAGAGAAGTGCAGAAAGAAGCAACAAAGGTGCACATAGAGGCAAGAGAAGTGAAGAGACAAGCCACAGAGGTGCAGAAAGAGGCAAGAGAAGTGCAGAAAGATGCAAGAGAAATTCAGAAAGAGGCAAGAGAAGTGCAGAGAGAGGGAAGAGGAGTTCAGGAAGAAGCAAGTGGGTTGCAGAAAGTAGCATGATAGGTGTGGATAGAAGCAACAGAAGTGCATAAAGAAGCAACAAAGGTGCAAAAAGAGGCAAGAGAAGTGCATAAAGAAGCAAGAGAGGTGCTGAAAGAGGCAGGGGAGGTGCTGAAAGAGGCTAGAGAGGTACAGAAAGAGGGAAGATGATACAGAAAGAGCTAAGAGGAGTGCAGAAAGAAGCAAGAGAGGTGCAGAAAGAGGCAACGGAGGTGCTGAAAGAGGCAAGAGAGGTGCAGAAAGAGGGAAGAGGGATACAGAAAGAGGCCAGTGGAGTGGACATAGAAGCAATAGAGTTGCAGAAAGAAACAATACAAATACAGAAAGAAGCAACAGAGGTGCAGAAAGAGGCAAGATGGGTGCAGAAGGAGGCAAGAGAAGAGTGTAAAGAGCATCAGAGGTGCAGAAAGAGGCAAGAGAAGTGCAGAAAGGTAAGAGAGGTGCAGAAAGAGGTACAAAGGCTGCAGAAAAAGAAAGAGGGGTACAGAAGTAAGCCAGAGAGGTGCACAAAGAAGCAAGAGAAGTGTAGAAAGAAGGAACAGAGGTGCAGGAAGGGCAAGACAAGTGCAGAAGGAGGGAAGAGAGGTACAGAAAGAAACAACAGAGGTGCAGAAAGAACCAACAGTGGTGCAGAAAGAAGCAAGAGGGGTGCAGGAAGAGGGAAGAGAGGTGCAGAAAAATGCAAGACGTGGGCAGAAAGAAGCAAGAGATGTGCAGAAAGAACCAAGAGAAGTACAGAAATAAGCAACAGAGGTACAGAAAGAGGCAAGGGGTACAGAAAAAGGCAAGAGAAGTGCAGAAAGAAACAACAGAGGTGCAAAAAGAAGCAAGGTGGTGCAGAAAGAGTGAAGAGAAGTGCAGAAAGAGGCAAGAACAGTGCAGAAAGAAGGAAGAGAGGTGCCAAAAGAAGCAAAGAAGTGCAGAACGAACCAACAGAGGTACAGAAAGAGGCAACAGCAGTACAGAAAGATGCAAAAGAGTTGCAGAAAGAGGAAGAAAGGCATGGAAATAATAGCAAGTAGCTTAATCACTAATCCTTTTGCCAACGTCTCTTATACCTCACTTTCTCTTGCAGCTTTATTTTTTACCAACTTCTCAGAATCTTGGGCCTAACCAAATTTAAAACAGCAACCCTTCCTATGTCACTGTTATAAGTCTCACCATGTTTCTAAAGGCATGCATGCATCAGTCTGTGCCTTTTGCTAGTGGTATGATACATAAAAAGAAATATACAAATAGTTGAATACCTGTGTTTCACAGCACATGCTCTCTAAATTTGTGTTTAAGTAAGTGTATACATTCCTTTCTGCTCACAAAAACATGGCACCAGGTTATTGAACAGGCTATGTGAGAGGCTCCACAACATCTTCATACAGAAGACATCACTGGCTGTGCGACCGAATGATAGAGCAGAACTGATAGTTTTGTCCACCTGTAGGAAAACCAACCAGGTTTTAAAGGTACCATCTTCATATGCAAAACACATGAGACGATAGATGTAGAAGTAGACAAATACCTCACTCACAAGAGCACTCAGACCTTTAAATTTGACAGACTACATTTCTTATTTCAAACAGACACCTACATTTATATGGCCGACTTCAAGTGTACCTTTCCAGAGACCCATACAAAGTAGCCTAATCAGTAATCATTCTGCCAACATATATTAAACCTCATTTCTCTCTTGTAGCTTCAGTTTTCACCAACAGCTCACAATCTTGCGACTAGCCAAATTTAAAACAGCAATCTCTCTCATGTTACTGTTTAGAGGTGTGTTTTCTTGTGACAGGTTTGCTAAAGTGTAAAGGACAATATTCTAAATATTTACATGTTATGGAGACATTTCAAATGTAATTGAAAGCATTTATTTATGCATTGTTGTGCATTGTTATGCATTGTTATTTATGCATTGTTATGCATATTAATATATAATTATTTCAAAAGTATAAAATTATTTAACAAACTATTGAAATTTATCTTTGTTTTTCAGATATTTACTTCTATTGATAAAAAAATTTAGGATGGAAAAAGAGCTCAAAAGAGAAGACAAGAAAACACAGTACTGCTTAAAGAAAAAGAAAAGAGGAAATTAGATGAAATGCAAAATGTTACACAGAAGAAAAGGACTTCTGGTAAGAGAACTAAACAGCTTCTGGAAACAGTTATACAGACTTTCAAAAAGTCAAAAAAGTTAAAAAGATAAAGAAAAGTTTTACAACAACTGAGAAGCAAAATGCAAATGGAGATGGTATAACAAAGTCATGGGAAAACAATCCATATAACAAAAAGGCTGAAAAACATAGGGACAAAAGAAAAAGAATGTTTAAATGTACAGTAGTATAACATTTATTGAAAGATTGTAAAAATATAAAAAAGATCAGTAGCTTATAAGAAGAAGCAACAGATTGAAAGTGTAGTAGATACAGCTTTTGAGATAAAACGTAAATTATTTATATTGTTATTGAAGAGAATGAGAACATTGGACAAAACAATGGTGTTTTTGAAGGAGAAAAGTAAAAGAAAAATACTTTTTAATAAAAAGTAACTTCTGTAAAAGTTTCAGTGGAGAATGGAAGCACACTTTTAGTACTGAGCCTTTCTTCAATGAAGAAAGCTATTTTAAGCAGAACTCTTTAATAGATGCAGTTGATACTAGTGGTCGACGCTATGAGATGAAAGATGGTTCTCTGATTCCAAAGGAAAAAACGTTCCTAGAAATGTAGAGGAAGTAATAGCTGAAGAAGTTCAAGGGATGCGTACACAAGCTCCTGTATTTAAGTGGGATTGTAGCAGTATTTGCAGAATTCAACAGGAGTTTATTGACATATTACGATTTTTTTTAAGAGAATATGCCAAAAATGTATTAAACAGAAGATTAAGATGTTACAAGGACTAAATCCATGTAAAATAAGAAAATACACTAGGTTGCAAGGTTATTCTCTGGCTTGTCTTTCCAAAGTACTTTTCATCATTTAAGAATGTTAGTTGTACACCACTCTGAAATGTAGAAGTTGGTAAGGAGACACTACTTTGTAAAAACTCCTACATTATATTTAAGTGAAATGAACACAGCTCATTTTCAAGGTTCTGTATCAGATATAGAGAAAGTTTGTGTTGATATACAGTTTCGCTTGTTTGGATCAGAAGACGATAAGTGTAGGTGTGGAAGAACAGTAGAAAGATATTAATATTGATGATTTTGCAGAGGAAATTACAAAGTTTAACATAGTTTCAGCTGAAAAACCAAACTTTATTTATATTTGTTGTCAACGTACTCACTATGGAAGTCAAGCTAGGAATGTTGAATTATATTTAAAAAGTGAAAAAGAAAATAATGATAAATGGCAGCAATTTGGTGTTTATTGGTAGAAGGTCAGTTTGAATTGGGAACTGATCAAGTTATTTGTAAATATTATTACAACAAATTAGAAGAAAACAAAATGCTAGCTGGAGCAGTACCTAACAACTTAGAGTTGGAACATATTCCTCAGGAACTGCCAGATTTAAATACATATGAGTCTATTCTTATTTAATCTGTACACCCATTTCAGGTCATAGTTCATTCAAAGTCAAAACAAGCTTTATTCGGTGTATAACAAATATAACCATAAAAGCATTCTACAGAAAAAGAAGAAGTCAGTACATCGCGAATTTACAGTAATCATAATTAATATCTCAATAATACATTCTCCTTGTAACATTTTCACTGAAATTGATTTTTTAAAAACATGTTCCCACATTAATGCAAATACCCCATACCCAACAGCTTTACAAATCATCGCATGAAGCAATAGTGATTAAAATGCATGCAGTAATTTTCTAATTTAAAAAGATCAGATTTCCGAATATTAAAATGGACAATCTATTCTATTTCATAATTCAAAGATTCCAGATATATTAGTTCCTTCCTTCCCTTGATGGGCAATTTAGTAAAAACAATAACAGCATTACACATCGTAACATTTTCCAAATTACGAATTTGATAAAAAGCAGTTTTATAGGAATACAATCTATTAGCAATAAAAAGTGGGCGTAAAATTGATTTCCTAATATCCCTATAAAAATTGCAGAACAGTAAAAAGTGCAAAGTGCTTTGGATGGATTTGCCGTCACTCGGGCACTTGGGTAAATTAGCGCTCCACCTACCCATCTTGGGGAAAGCTATCTGGTAGTGGAGCGTACTCAGCCTTAGTCTTGTTAGATAAAATCTGTGTGTAACATTTCTGATAAAAATAAGATATGGTTGAGTACCCAATGAAAATGGCCCTTCACAGTACGTTCTAACACAAGATTTTGTGCTTATCGCAACTTCCCTCATTTTCTCCCTAGATTTAAAAAATCTCCGTTTTAACTCCCCCTTGCTATAGATCTGAATGCTCACAGGGTCCTTAAATCAAATCAAATCAAAAGAAGCTTTATTCGGTGTAATAGTTTACAACCATAAAGGCCTATTATAACATAAGAAATTCAACATTCACATTAAAAGAGATAATAGGGTAAAACAGATTACACAAAAAATATTATAAAACAGAATCCAAGGAGGTAACTTGGATATTATATACACTTATTAGAAACATGGCCACATTTTCCATAATTTCATTGTAGAGTGCAGGCAAGATAGTTTAAAAGATTGTAGTGCAAAAAAAAAAAAGATATCTCATGTGCAGAGGTAATGCATAGTGTACAAAAGCATCAAAGGATCTCTGAGATCTAGTTTAAAAAGTCATAAAAACACAAGTTATTAAAAACAGGCATGAAAAACTTCTCGTGGTGTTATTACATAATTCAAAAACGTCATAATCTTATTATGTTACATATTATATTACAGGGGCCAAATAAATAATCCATATATATACACACAGTTTTTATGGATCGTTCACATTGTATTTTGGTACTTAATAACAGCCTTTTAAAACAAGGAAGTAATCATAATGATTTGTTCATTTTCCAGCAATTGTAACCTTAGAAAGGCTGTTCTGCATTGTCTTAGGCCCCAGCTTCTGAGAGTGGGGATTAGAAACTTTTTTCTTGGTGTAACATAATACTTACAGAATAAAGTGCAGTGCAGAGTTGTTTGAATTGATATATCGTCACATGGGCAAATGGGCGACCTACTCGACCAATCATTTTTTTCAGGAAACGTGACCAGTCTAAAAAAGGACCCACAGTGAAAACGAGCCAAAAGCATGCGACAATAGCTACTCTGTACCAATGCCATAAGGTTGTAGGCCTATGCATGTTGTCATCAGGTGGTTGTCCATGACTGATTTTTTTCCCCCTCTCCACTAGCCAACGCTTATTCTCTAGGTGACTCAAGCAGGTGTCTTTTAGTGCTTTTCTTGTTACCATTTCCATGGAGCTTGGGGAATCAAAATATTCTGGGTGGCCAATTTCATATGTAAATCTTTTTATGTAATTAGTCCATGGCATCTTAGCCACCCTGTCTGATTTAAGGCAGTCTAAGATTACGTCTCTATTAAAACCAGTCTCCTCCGATACCCAGACCTTATCCCATAGCAATAAAGGGTTGGTTTTGATAGTATCAGAAATATAAGGAAGACCAAGTTCCCTATGGCAGCTAAAAGTGGCAGTAGTACTGGGGACAGCTAGCAAGTAATGGATACAAGTGTTCATAGTTCATTCAGATTTACAAATAGGTCTCAAAGGAAGAGTTGTCTACTTACCTTTAGATTTCAAGAAAAACATTGAAACTGTTGGTGTAGACAGAGAAGAGAATGAGTCAGTAGTTATTCTAGTAAATGGTGTACCAACAAAGAGTCAAAAAATCTGGCAATGGGTTGTAGATGTTAGTAAACTTCAAAAGGCTACAATATACCTGAGACAGAATAACATTTAATATAAAAATATGAATGTTCATGAAGAAGTAATATGCTTACAAGATGAAACAGTAATTTCAACTGGACAAAATGAAAAAGTGGACAAGTGCAGAACTGAAGAGATTTATGAAAATTATACAATACATCCTCTGCATTCAAGAGAAATATTTTGAAACAGAATTGAATTATTTCAAATGAAAAAAGCAAAGGGAAGTCCCATTAGTGTATGGAAAGAAAGTTTAGAAGCTCGTTGTTTTCCCCTGCTATTCCCCACTGGAGAAGGTGGATGATTTGATGAGCAAGATGTACAGATTCAAGCTTCAGAATACCAATCAACAAGAATATTTTGTGAAGATGAAAGATTTTGGCAGTGCATTTCACATATATTTCCTCTTCTGTTTGAAAGCGATTTGTCTGAACTTTTGTATGTAGTGAACCACATGTTAAAAACTGGACTTCATTTTCAACAAGTTTCTGCAAAAGAGTTCATGGACAAATTTGAAGAAAGAAATGAAAATTTAGAATCTCAGTTAATTAACTTGATGGTGTGCCAACTTGAGTATTGATATTGTTGTTGTGGAGAACTTAAATGCATGATAAGAAACTTAGGTACTCCTACATGGTTTGTAACACTTAGCTATGCTGAATATACGTGGGAAGATTTACTTGAATTTCTGCGAGAAGCAAATTCAAATGTTAAAAACATTGAATTGAAGACAGATGGAGATCTGAGTTCCTTGGATCCTGTAAATGTGGGCAAATATTTTTATCATAGGTTGCAAGCGATGGTGTCATTTATCTGCAATAATATTCCAGCTCATGGAGAGGTAACAGATTTCTTTGGAGAAAGGAGTACCAAGCCAGAGGTGCTCCTCATATACACATGCTATTATGGATAAACAATGCACCAAACTTTGGAACTAATACTGATGAAACTTTTTTGTCTTTCATCAAACAGTATGTTACATGTGCCATTCCAAGAGATGGAAGAGAAAAGAGCTTGAGACAACAAGTTTTACGATTTTAAACTCATCAATGTGGGAAATACTGCAGACAAAAATACATGTCATTTTGGATTCCCATGTCCCATCATTTCTAAAGGAAGAGTAAATAGCTGTTTGTCAGCAGTAAGTCATACAATAACTAAGAAATCTTCTAAGAATACATACAACTTAAAAAGAACAGAAGCTTCAAAGTACATTAATGACTACAACCCAGTTATTTTGAAAATGTGGAATGCAAACATGGATATTCAGTATGTTGCAGATAGATCAATTGCAGTTGCTCGCTATGTTCCATCATATATAACCAAATCTGAAAAGATAGAGATGAAAGAAATGTGGGAAGAAATTACAGCAGAGAAGAGTCTTAGCAAGAAACTGTACAGCTTCAGCTTGAAAATGCTTTCCCATCGAGAGATTGGATCCTATGAATGTTCGGATCATTTGAGCTCTGCCAGTTTATATTCAAAGTCAAGAGGAATCATTTGGATAAGTTTAGGTCTTGCCTCCACACGAAATAGAGCATTGAAATCTTTACAAGAAATCGATTACTTAGCACAGAATGAACCAGAACGTATAGATATTGTTAAAAATAATATGTTGCATACATACTATCCCAAAAGGAGTCCACATCTCGAAAAAATCTATGGGGTATATGTATCAATATTGGATTTTGCAATTCCATAATAGCGATTTTTAACGAATCGCTATTAAGGACTTTCAAAATGCAATGTATGTAGGTTTTGCAATAATAATTGCAAATCCTACATATTCCTTAATTGCGAATCGAAAATTGTGATTCGCATTTGAGGAATACCTTCCCATTTATTCCTATGGGCCTAGAGGCCCATAGGAATGAATGGGAAGACATTCGCAATTTGTGATTACCCATTAGGTACTCGCAAATTGCAAATGCAATTTCAAGGGTGCAAGGGTGTCAAAAGGACACCCTGTTGCACCCCTGAAATGAGCATGTGTGTACATGTGGCGCACATACATGCCCTAAGGGCATGTATGTGTGCCACATGGCACTTTAAAAAATGCAAAAAGTGCATTTTTTTAGGAAATCGCAAATTACCACCAACTAGAAGTTGGTGGTAGTTTGCAATTCCTTAATGCCAATTTGCAATTTGCGATAGCTACAAGAACTGCATTTAGGGAATCGCAAATTGCGATTCCCCAAATGCATTCTCAATTTAGGTAATTGCAAATAATTGCGATTACCCATATTGTGAATTACAAATGTTTGATACATTGCAAAATGCATTTTTGCAATCGCAAACGGGCCAATTCTGAGAATTGGCCCGTTTGCGATTGCAAAAAGCGTTGATACTTCTGGCCCTTAGTCTGTATGAAATAATTCAACATTACAGCTTTAAAAGAAAAATACAGAAAATATAAAAGAAGAGAAATATGCAGTAATTGGATGTGATGGATGTTTAGTAAAACATTGCAAAGGAAATCTTATTAACCACAGAAAATTCAGTTGCGAAAGTCCAGATAAGAGAGAATATTTATATTTAGCACTTCTGCTACTGAAACAGAATTACTGAGAGATTTTGACTGCTATGAAGATTCTTTTCATGCAACTTAAGATAGCATTCAGTGCACAATTTTATCAATTTATCTACAAATGTTAAATGATGAGATTGAACATGAAAGTGAGATTGAACATGAAAGTACTATCGCAGCTGAAATAGCTAGAGAAAGTTCACAAGGCAGTCAAAGTTCTGGTTCACTGAGTCAAGATCCACTGGGACAACCAATTATTGAAAATGAAGCAGCAATAGACATGAATGAGGTAGAAACTGCAATGCAACAAGTCCATTAGGATATTATTCAGTTGCAAAAGTTAGAAGAACAACTAAGGGCCCGATTCTGATGCGGGTTGGAAAAGCTTCCCGACCGAGGGCCTGATTCTGATGCGGTTAGGAAGGCCTCCTAACGGCATTTGCTCCTTCCAAATCGGATCGGGAACGTGTCTTCCCGACCGAGGGCCCAATTCTGATGCGGTTAGGAACAAATGTTCCCATTGAAGTCAATGGGAGTTCAACCAAATTGTATCTGGAAGCATCCGGATGCATCCTACTCCGCCGGTCGGACTTTCCCGATCCGAGTGGGTCGGACACCATTTCCCAACCGATTCGGTCGGGAAGCTTTTCCAACCCGCATCAGAATCGGCCCCTTAATATTGAACAAAAATAAATATATCAACAAGTCAAACAACAGATACAACATGGTTTGCTGCACAAAAAAAGAATGCCAATGTTCATCATTTAAACCTATTCTATTGAACATCAGTGGTCAAGCAGGAACAGGATAAAGATTCTTAATTAAAGTTTTGACCAGTTATCTACACAAAACTACAGAATCAGATTTATCCTGTGTTGTAACAGCTCCAACTGGATTAGCAGAACACAACATTAAAGGGATTACTTTACATTGATTACTTATGCTACCTGTTGAACATGATAATAAATTGGAATATCAGAAGCTATCCGGAGAAGCTTGTTATGAAATATCAAGAGTATTGAAGAAAATGAAACTTTTAATCATTGATGAGGTGAGCATGGTCTCACACTTAATGCTTGCCTTTGTACATTTAAGAATGCAACAGATTTTAAAAACAGATTACGATGTTCTGTTTGGAGGAAAACATTTAATTGTATTCAGAGACATACTACAACTTACTCCTGTAAAAGGACAAATCTGTTTTTAAAACACTAGTCCATAGGACACAAGGAAATCTTTGGGAAGTATTGGAAATGTAAATATGTATTTACACTTTGAATATAAAGAACTTGTAAAGAATATGCACCAAGAAAGTGATGAAGATTATGGGAATATTTTTCAACACATAAGAATTGCTGTCTTGAAGGAACATGGTAAACAAGGTTTAGAAAGTTGGCTACTAAGGAACTTGTTTATATCTGGAAACACAGTAATGTATAATATGCTTCGAGAAAACAAGTCTATAGTTTGCCTAATGCCTACACTGCAACAGTGTTCTACATTTAATAACCAACTTTTGAAACTGGAAAAACAACAAATTGTGGAAATTGAAGCTATTGAGATAATTGAACACCAGGGTGTGACTATTCTTCTTACAGAGAACTACAGGCTAAATTGCATTTTTTGGAAAGTCTGTATCTAAAACTGCAGGCTTGGAAAATGCTTTACATGTATGTATAATCTGTCGGGTAATTTTGCAGCATAATTTGAATGTAGAAGAAGGTTTAGTAAATGGAGCAATATGAAAAGTTGTTGATTTTGTAAATTGTCAGAATAGAGATGAAATACAATTTTTGATTATAAAATTTGATCAGATTAAAGAGATAAGGGTGTTGTGTTGTACGTTATTTGCTGGTGAAATATTTGTATGTTTACAGACAACTATTTCCTCTTTTTTTAGCATATGCAGTAACTATTCATACATCTCAAGGTTTAACTATAGATAGAGCTTTTGTAAATATTGGAAGTACAATTTTAAAAGAGGGAATGGTATACGTTGCATTGTCTCGAGTAAGAACATTGTCTGGTTTGTATTTAATAGATTTTCATATGAAAGAGGTTATTGCTGATGCAAATTGTGTAAGGGAGTACAATCGTTTAAGAAGACTTTATGCTCCTGATTTAGGTGAATATCCCATATATGAGAAACTTATAGTGTGTCCAAAACGGAAACATGTCAAAGATGCAACCATGGTTCAAAAAGGAAAGCAACTGAGGAAAAAGTTGAAAGTATAAATAAATAAAATTAGAAAATGTTGATGATACTGTATGATACCAGTTAGAAAACAGTTCAGGTATCAACTGTTATGCTAATGTGATTCTGAATGTTGTGTTTGATTTACCACATCTTCATCATGAAATCATGGAAAATCATGAAAAAAGATTCTGTTCTTTACTACATCATTTATTTCAACAGTTGATAAATGATAGAACTAGAAATCATACTGCTTCTGGCATTTGGCATCTTTTAAATATATGTACTGGTTCATTGATATTTACTCTCAATATACAACAAGATGCACAAGAGTTTCTAATGCTTATGCCCGGAGTATTAGAACATGAAGGAATACACACTGAAAAAGTATTTTGACTAAGTTACAAGTGGAACCATAGGTGTGAAGAGTGTTCATTTTCATCTATCGCTGAAATACCAACATACCGATTCCTATACTTGACAATACCAGACTGTGAAAAAGTACTGTTTAAGAAATTGAAAAAAAAACTGCAAATCAGGATATGAGATGCTCACATTGTAGATCAGAGATGTTGTCTACATTACATATAGAAAGGTTTGGAAAATATCTAATTTTAATGGTACAACGATGTAGAGCAAATGTAAGAAAATTGGAACCAAAAATTACACATTTTAAAACAAGTCAAATATTTATTTCAGGAAGAACTTATACAACAACAGCTATTATCTTTCATGAAGGACTTACTGCAACATCTGGACACTATACTGTTTATTTAATGTGTAACATAGGATAGATGCTTTGCAATGATGCCCACTTGGAAGTTAGATTACCCTATGAATGACCAAATTCATATTTGCTATTTCTGTAGCCAAAGTTCTGAGTACATCATTCGGCCTATTGGGAAGATGTAAGCACAAAGTAGACAGCACTGCAAACTATTGGTATTTATAATTAGTGTTTCGATTATTATCTATGCTAATTGGTATTAAATTTGGAAAATTGTGTTTAAAAGCAAATTGTTTATATATTTGTTGTCTATACTGTACCAGATATAAATGAGAGTCTACATTTTGGCAAATGTATTTGAAATATATAATAAAGTTAATGTAGATGAATGAAGTAATTAACAAAGTGTAGATAAGAAAATGCAGATCTACACATATCGATAATGATGTTCTATGCTGATTTCTTTTTTTTTCTACAATCAATTTCATTGTATTGTTTCCCTCTGTTCAATTGAAAACAAGGGGTATGGTTAAGTTAAGTGGAATCTGAGAACAGCAAAAAGGGAAACTGAAAATGTTATGTAATTCTAAATTTAATTGTGTTCTTAAAAATATAATACTATAATTTCTGTAATATATTATCATTAAATAACAGTTTTTCTTGTTCTTATTGTAGCTACTGTTGAAGTTTGAACAAGTTTTTAAGCTGTTTAGGATAATACTACTCTAAAATAGTTCTACTGAGTAATGTATCTAAATTATTTGAAAGGTAAGAATACATAATATAATGTGCATGATTACCTGGAAAAATGTTTAAAATGTAATTATATGTTTCTAATATAAATAATGTTCATCCTTTATACTACTTGTAAAGAATCATCATATTTCTGAGGAGTAGTATCATGCTTACTTTTTACAAAAGTGCATAGACCAATAAAAGTGCTCTTATTGCAAGTTATTTACTCCTAATTATACAGGATAGGTGTGTATTGAACTCCCTATACAAGGACATCTCAGATGCATACATAGAAAAGATATGCACTAATAGAATTACTGAGGGACTACCCATCCACTCACTGAATGAAACAGATAGTATGAATGCACTCATGTAATTACACAGGGACTACCTGTACACTCATTCATTACTATCTATGCACTCATAGAATCACCCAGACAGTGCTGCTGCACTCAGCTATTCATCTAGCCACTAGCCATGCACTCATCCATTTACTCATGCACTGCCCATTCACTCATCTAATCAGCAAGGCACTCATTCTTTCATGTAGGCACTACCCATGCACTCATCCATTCTCTCAGGCACAATCCATGCACTAATGAGATAACCCAGGCATTACCCTTGCACTCTTCCTTTTACGCAGGCACTACCCATGCACTCATTCAATCAACCAGGCAGTAGCTCTGCACTCATGTAATCACTCATGCACTATTCTGGTACTCAACCATTCACACAGGCATTACCCATGCACTCATAAATTCTCTCAGGTACCACCCATGCACTCATCCAATGACCTAGGCACCACCCTAGCACTCATCCATTTACTCATGCAGTATCCATGCACTCATATAAGTACCCAGGCATTACCCTTGCACTCATAAAGTCACCCAGGTACTACACATGCAGTCATCCAATCACCCAGGCAGGACTCCTGCACTCATGCAATCACCCAGGCACTAGCCATGCACTCATGCTATCACCAAGGCGCTACTCTTGCTCTCAACCATTCCCTCAGGCACTACTCATGCACTTATGTTTTCTCTTAGGCACAACTCATGCACTAATGAGATAACCCAGGCATTACCCTTGCACTCTTCCTTTCACACAGGCACTATCCATGCACTCAACCAAGCACCCAGGCACAACACCTGGACTCATACAATCACCTAGGTTCTACCTATGCACTCATGCAATCACTCAGGCACTATTCTTGTACTCATCAATTCACACAGGCATTACCCATGTATTCATCCATTCTCCCAGGCACTGCCCGTGCACTCATCCAATGACCCAGGCACTACCCTTGCACTGATCCTTTTACGCATGCACTACCCATGCACTAATTTAACCACCCAGGTATTACCATTGCATTCATGAAGTCACTCAGGTACTACACTTGCAGTCATCCAATCACCAAGGCAGTACCCCTATACTTATGCAATCACCCACACAACACGCATGCATGAATGCAATCACTCAGGCACTACTTTTTCACTCAACCATTCAGTCAGGCACTACTGATGCACTCATCTTTTCTATATGGCAGTATGCATTCATTCATCCTATGACCCAGGCATTAACTTTGAACTCATCCTTTCATGCAGGCACTACCCATGCATTCATCCATTCTCTCAGGCACAACTCATGCACTAATGCAATAACCCAGGCATTATCCTTGCACCTATTCTTTCAGTCAAGCACTACCCATGCACTCATCCAATCACCCAGGCAGTACAGCTGTACTGAGGCATTATTGTTCTACTCAATCATTCACTCAGGCAATACCCATGCACTCATCCATTCTCTCAGGCACTACCCATGCACTCATCCAATGACCCATGCACTACCCTTGCACTGATCCTTTTACTCATGCACTACCCATGCACTCATCTATGCATCCAGGCATTACCCTTGCACTCATGAAGTCACTCATGTACTACACATACAGTCATCCAATCTCCCAGGCAGTACCCATGCACTCATGTAATCACCAAGGCACTACCCATCCACTCATACAATCACTCAGGCAGTACTCTTGCACTCAACCATTCACTCAGGCACTACCCATGTACTGATATTTTCTCTAAGGTGCTACCCATGCACTCATCCAGTGACCCAGGCATTACCTTCACACTCATCCTTTCACGCAGACACTACCCATGCACTCATCCAATCACCCAGGCAGTATACCCTCACAAATACAAACACTCAGGCACTACTTTTGCACTCATGCAATCATTCAGATACTACTATTACACTAAACCATTCTCTCAGGCATTATGCATACACTCATCCATTCACTCAGCCACTACTCATGCACATATCAAGTCACCCAAGCACTACTCTTTCACTCATTCATTCACTCACGTATAATGCATGCGCTCATCCATTCACTGAGACACTGTTTATGCACAATTCCAACATTCATCACACACATATTTATACAATCACTTTCACTACATACAATTTTTCTAATTTTAACCAGTATATGTGGTTCCATAAGAACTGTATTTTTTAAATACTTTTGAATTTTTTTTGTATTTTCTGAATTATTTTTTTGGGGGTGTTTTTGAATTTTTTAAAGTAAAAAATAAAAGTAAAACAGTCCAACTGTGGTGTTTCATAAGAACAAAGAAACACAAGGTAGAAAATCCCCCCACCCCAAAAATTAGCACTTATGTGCTTTCAGAAGATTAACGATTGCTTGAATGGACGATTCTCCAACACAAAGAGTGGTTAAACACTTGCAACAGTGAATTCCTACATCCGCAAGTTCAGGGACAACCTGGGGTTGTGGAGTGGTCAGTACAACACCTGCTGAGGTATATGGTTGAATACCATCATCAGCTGCAGCTTGGACCCTCTTTTGTCACTCCATCATCTCTCATGCAAGACAAGTGGGGTATATTATTTCAAGGTGCTTCTTCATTAAAGAAGTTCCACTTGTATATTTCTTTTCAGATACTCTGCAGAGGACTTTATAGCATATGTTGCAGGTCACCTTCCTAGCATTCACTTTCTTCTCTCCCTCCGGCACAGTAAAAAACACCCACACAATGCTCCCTTGTGCTTTTCACTGGTTCTTCCACCTCTTCCATCTCCTCCTGCTGCTCCTCTTCAAGAAAAGCTGATGCCATTTTTCAATGTAAAGAATATTGAAACACCAAAGAAAATAAAGAATTTCTAGATTCCAGTCACTTCCGCTGAGCACAGCTCCAACAGACTTCCTTCTCCTCCAAATCAGCAAGAACAATCTGAGCTATCCCTGGTTCTGCTCCAAATCACATCACAACATTTTTTCAACCATGCAATAAGAATGTTAACTATAAGTTGAGCTGTGGCCTTTTTTTACTTCCCCATATTATCTCACAAGGCTATAGAGGGATAGTAAAACATCTTGGGCAGGCCCAGAAATTTCCCTTGTGGGTCTCGATACCATCTCGCACAATCACACATGTCCATTCAGCAAGCTTTATACCATTAGGCTTGAGAAATCCTCTTGCAATATTCTTGTGGGATTGCAACAACATTGTTGGGAAATAGTAGTATGGGGTGGAGTATTATCTCCACTGAGACCCATCTCTTACATAACAGGGGTGTGTAATAGAATATGGGGAGAGACTGGCCTCTCAGCTGAGATCTCTCTGTAATGATGGGTGTGCATACTAGGATTGGGGAGTGACTGGATCCCCTTTCAGATCTCTCTATCAGATGGCAGGTGTATGTAGTCGTATGTGGGGAGTGAGTACCATCTCCTTTCACGTCTCTCCCTCAGATGACCAGTGTTTGAAATAGGGTCTGTGGAGGCACTAACCATTCTGCTGAGACCTCTCTCTGTAATAACAGGTGGCCATAGTAGGTTGTGAAGAGGGAGTGGACATTCCTTTCAGGCCTCTTTGTCATATGACAGGTGTACCCAGTAGTGTGTGTTGAGGTACTGACCTCTCCACTGAATCTCTCTCTGGGATGACAGGTGCTTGTAATAGCCTGTGGGGAGGGACTGGTCCCTATCTGCAGAGCTCTCTCTCATATGATGGGTGTGCGTAGTAGGGTGTGGGGAGGACTGTCTTCTCCTTTTAGACCTATCTCTCAGATGACAGATATGTGTAAAAGGGTGTGTGGAGGGAGTGTCTTCTACTTTTAGACCTCTCTCTCAGATAACAGATGTGTATAGTAGAGTGCATGGAGGGACTGGCCTCTCTGTTAAGAACTCTCTCTGTAATGATAGGTGGGCAAAGTAGATTATGGGGAGGGAACGGGCTCTCCTTTCAGATCTGACTCTCAGATGGCAGGTTTGCACAGAAGGGTTTTTGTCACATTTCTCAAGTTACAAAAGATCTTCATTGGCACCCAGTTGCACAAAGATCCATGACCAAAGTCTAATGTACCATCTTTAAAGCCTTGCACTCGGAAAGGCCAGTCTTCCTCAAATCTTGGATCCTTAATTATTCCTCTACTAGAGATCTTCGAACCACTCATTTACAATACTTATTCAGCCCTCAAATTAAGAGGAATAGGATAGGTGGTATCAGGTTCTCAGTCAGTGTTCCCCGTGTCTGGAACTCGCTGACTCTGGGACTTAGGACCACCTCCAAATATGGAAAGCTCAGACAAATGCTGAAGACCTGACTCTTTAAGCAAGCTTATTAATGAGTATCCTGAGCCATGGGGATTCAGTTATTTAGCGCCAAGAGACCATCTGGTGAAAGTGCACTCAATAAGCTGCAGTAACATAACATAACATGAGAGGGTGTGGGGAGGGGCTGGCCTCTTTCAGATCTCTTTCTCAGATGATGGTTGTGCATAGTAACGTGTGGGGGGGACTAGCCTCTCAGCTGGGACCTCTCCTTGGAATAATGGGTGTGTGTAGTAGGGTGAGGGGATGGATTGGCCTCTCCTTACACATCTCTCTCTCAGATGACAGTTGTGTGTATAGTTTGTGGGTAGTGATAAGCCTCTTCTTTAGACCTCTCTCTCACATGACAGATGTGTCTAGTAGGATGTGCTCATGAACTGGTCTCTCCTTTCAGACCACTCTGTCAGATAACAGCTGTGAGTAGTAATGAGTATGGAGGGACTGATTTCTTCTATTGGACCTCTCACTCAGATGACGTCTGTGCATAGTAGTGTGAGGGGAATGGCAGGCCTCTACTTCCAGACTTCTCTCTCAGATGACAGCTGTGCATAGTAGGGTGTATGGGGAGTGATATACCTCTCCTGTCAGACCTCTGTCTCAGATGATGGGTGTGCATTGCAGAGTGTTTGCATGGACTGGCCTCTCCTTTCAGACCTCTCTGTCAGATGACAGGTGAGCCAAGTATTGTGTGGATGGACTGGCTTCCCCACTGAGACCCCTCTCTCATATGAGGGGTGCGCATAGTATGGTGTGTGGAGAAAGTAATCTGTCTCAGAGGTCGGGTGAGTGTACCAGGATGTAGGAGAGATGTCTCTGCTGAGACATCTCTCTGAGATGAGATGACCGGTGTATCTGTTAGAATATGTACATGGACTGGCCTATCCTGTCAGACCTGTCTCTCAAGTGGCGGGCAGGCATATTAGGATGTGTACATGGACTGGCCTCTCTTGTCAGGCCTCTGTCCCAGATGACAGGTATATACATTTGGCTGTGTATATAGACTGGCCACTTCTGTGTGACCTCTTTCTAAAAAACAGATGAACGTACTTGGCTGTGTGGAGAGAAACTGACCTCCCTGCTCAGACCTTTCTTGGATTACAGTTGTGCATAGTAAGCTCTGTTGAGGGACTGTCCTCCATGCTAATACCCCTCTGTCCACTAATGGGTGTGCATAGTAGGGTATGGAAAGAGACTATACTCTATTCACAACTCTTACAAAGCTGATGGGTGTAAATAGTAAGCTCTGATAAATACTATCCCCAGTAATACTCCTTCATACAGTAACAATTGTGCATCAACTACTCCTTCCTTTTTTCCATGATCCAGCGAGAATCTCGCAAGATCATGACTTTTAAAACAAATAAGAATTAACCATTCTGCTCATCACAGTACCTATCTCTTACACACTTCATCTAAAAAAAAAGAACCACAATACATATTCCTACTAATGGAGTATATTAAAAACTCATCTAATCCTTTTACAATTTGTGAATCTGCGAGAGTCCATCAAGATCGTGAAAATGAGTTAAAAACAATATAATTTTTTTCTTCACAGTAGTTATCCCATAGATACCTCCTCTCTAATTCTACTGGGTAGGTATAGCCTTCTAATTATAGCTTTTTTATTTCATTTCCACAACATCTCCAATTTTCACAATATGCAGTAATGGCAGCCATTTCATTTCTAACATTTCAACAGCCAGCCAATCAGAGTGCTCTCTCTGACAAGACTTGTAGGAGCCTCTCACTCCTGCAAGAGCGTGAAGGCTCATTGGAATAATGGGCCTCTCTACCAAGCACAGGCCTCTATTTTTGATTTTGTGCTATCGCAGGAGGATCACAGGCCTCTCGCAAGCCCTACTGCCAAAATATACAATTATTTTTTACCCTTAATATCTCAAAACTACTGAATGGTTTATTAGCATCTTTGTGTATCTTAGGAATCAGGTAGAATACTGGACGTTTAGGCCGTTCTGTTGTAAGGTAGCTTTACTCATCACTTCTTATCAGTCCCTGGGTTCTCCATTCCTTCAGAGCCAGGTTGAATTGTTTTTCTATTGTTTTGAAGTGTGCTAAATCTACTGTCTTATAGCATGAGGCATCTCTCAGTTGACTGTATGCCTCTGCCATCTATGCTTGCCTGGACCAGACCACAATATTTCCTCATTTTTCTGAGCCCCAAATGGTCAATTCTGGGGTTCTTAGCTACTTTGTCCACAGTGGTCATGTAGCTTTTGTCTATGTTTGTGTTTCCTATTGGTGGCCCTCATATGTTACAGTTCCTTTTTTATTACATCTATAAACTGGTCAATGACATCATTAGTAATTGCTGGTATCACTCTGGATTTAGTCCTCAAAGAGGAACATCTCCCCTCCGAAACCAAGACCCCCTTCCCTCTTCAGCATTTCTACCACATTCTCGTGTTCAATCACACTTGAACAATCCTCTTAAAACTCTAGCAGTTTCTGCATAAACATTGTCACTGACCACTAAATCGCTACTAGAGCTTTTAGTGCTAGTATCAATAGGTCTAGGATGTTTTATTTATATATATATTCATTGAAAAAAACAAAGGTTACTGGGACGTTATGGTTAGGAAATAGAAATAGAATAAAAACAAACTTAGAAATTTGCAAAAAAAAACAAAGTTTACAGGGACGTTAAAGTTAGGTTCAGATTTTACACACACAAAGCCATAAAAATGCAGCAGTTATAGTTCTACTTATCTCAAGAAACTCGAGCCTTAAGGTAATTATGACTTGTACCCCTGCGATGCAGTTTTCTTATGAATACATATATTGGAAAGGCTACAGTGATATTATCAATGATGTCATAAAATGTGTCATGACTGATGCGGGATAGTTAGCAGTGGAGGGCGAGGGTGTGAGTTATAATTACCTTCAAAACAGAGACAAGAGATGGAGTGTGTGTGTGCTTGTCTATATGTGTATAAAAATCCATGTAAGATCCAACAGACACCTCACCTTACCAGACTGAAAGCACTCAACTACAAAATTACAGAAATATTTCTGGAGAATATATTTTTAGGGGGTATAACACCACCCTGAAGCTACACCCCTGCCTCTATCACCCCATCTGTTTGCCTTATTTATTGAAACTCAGGCCTATCTGATCCAACAGACTGATTACATGACTGAAATCATATTCAAGGCACAGGATTTTAAGATCTCCCTGTACACCAACAACATGCTCTTGTCATTGGGCTAACCACGAGCTTCCCTACCTGCAGCTGCAGACTAACTAAAATCTTTGAAGTCAGTTTCCTGAAATAAAATCAACTATGAGAATTTTGAGTCACTGAACTTGACTCTCAGGGATGAAGAGACATCAACACTGAATTCCCTGTTTCCCCTTCAGTAGCCTAAGAATCTACTGAGTACTTTGGGGGTCAGGATTGTGAAAGACCCTGCAGAAATTTTCATAACCATACCCCCCTCCGTTGGCAGCTAGAAAGAAGGATCTGGTGTCCTGGGGTCACCTGATGCTTTCATGGATCAGCAAAATTAATGCAATAAAGATGAATAGCTTTCTGCTTCTCCTTTATGTTTCAGGCGCTCACGATATGGTTGGATACAGTGTATCTTAAACAAAACCAAGAACAACTTCTACACTTTATTTGTGGGGGGACGGCACCGAGGATACCTCAGAAATTATTGATCCAAATGAGGGAGTGAGGGCTTAGCAGCACCCAGCATTCCTCATTATTCAGCAGCTGCTCAATTGAGAGTGACTTTGGAATGGTCCATGTTAGATTCTGGAATGAATATACACCAGATGGAATCACACTATAGTTATAAGATCCCTGTGGGATCTAGTCTGGGTGGATAAAGAACACAGGCTTACTAATTCATATCTAAGTACACCAGTAACCACCACACTGAAAACGTGGGAAACATACATTACATTTTGATGACATATTTCTGTCCCTACACTCCTATTCTTCATAACACAGTTTTTACCCCTGCCCTGGATGGTTCAGGTGTTTTATAACTGGAGCAAAGGTGATTGCAAGATTAATTCTGAAATGTACAAAAATGAAACTCCCAAAACCTTCTTGCAATTTGACCTTTTGGAGACTCAATGGCTCCACTATTCCCTGGTACGGAACTTGATAACACAACCCTCCATCAGGAGCCACCAGGGATAAGACCAAATTAAACATACTTTGTCCAAAATTGGTGGGCACTAAGGATACATGTTTAAGCTTATACTGAATGCTACCAGCAAATGATGCACCACATATGTGGAAAGGTAATAGGCTAAAATTAGACTCTAGAGAGTAACTCTCACTGACATAATGTGAAAGACTGGGGGGGCATACAATTATGACACACTGATTCTGGGTATGGAGTTTTGTCACAAAATGTGGCATGGCAGGCATTACTGCCCTGTTAGACTATAGCACATGTTTCACAATGAGTCCCTTAAGTGCTGGTGGAGATGTCGTGCACTAGGAGGGGGGGCTACGCATTTGGCGGACATGTTGGACTGTTGACCGATTTAGGATATCCAATCCCCCTTCATTCCTCTTTCACCAGAGGTGATACTCCTGATAGCTAAAGTTTATGGTGAAACATGAGAGTGTCATATGGAGCTACAATGCTTGGGACCACCAAATCGACTATTGCTCACAATTGGAAAAGGGTGGACTGCCCCTCGTTCAGCAATATGAAGCTAAATTTAAACTTTCATATGTTATATTTAGTGGAGGCTGCCAAACTCGGCACTCCATCCAGATGGTGAAATCTGGGGCCATTTCACTGACATGAATGCTTACATTTACTTTTCCTTTTTTCTAATGGGGAAGAGAGGCAGTGGTTCAATATGTGGTATATCCTCTTGAGCAACACTTCCTACCAGCATGGACAGTGAGCTAAGGCACTGCTAACTGGCTCCCATGCAGGCACAGCAGAGTGTGCCAGGCAGGCCATAGGCCAGCTGTCTTGGTCCCACACGTTTTGGGTCCTTCATGGCTTCACAAGTAAGAGAATGGACATCAGCAAGGAATAAACAGGTACGGTCTACAACCAAAAGGTAAAAAGTAAAAAGTGTGTCCAAGAGCACAGAAACAAGAAAGAAGCCTTGGTTGTGGCACAACACCACATTTAATTTTTAAAAAGACAAAAGAACACAGTTAAGGGGAGGGAATTGCTACATAAGCTAGAAACCTGCATATTCAGTTTCCATAGTGTTCGGGTGCTGTCATATTTGTGGTAGCCCCAAAAAATGAGCCCTGTGATCTTTTTACATGCCACCCTAAATCTCCCAAGTACACTGAAAAGTGACCTGTGGAGACTTTCTTCTACTTTTTAATCAGTCTTGGTGCTTGGACTTTAGTCCAAAAGGCTAAAAATGTAAGGGCCCTTTTGTCAGAGTTAAAGAGCTACTGCATATTTGGTTTGTCAGGGACCCAGCTACAAACTTCATTTTGCTAACATTTTTGTGTAAATTGGTATGTGGTATGATACATATGAGTAAGATGTATTGACCTCACTAAAGGCTTCACATTGACAGCTCAGATATTCTGTTTAACAAAGTGTATTGAGGGTCATGTAGTCTTAAATTCCAAAGTTCATCAAAACGAGGCCTATTCTGCACCACAGTGATAAAAACTTTCAATAATACAACCATAGTCTTTTTGCAAGACTCCAGTGTCTGACTTTGTGTCTGACTTTGTGAAAGTAGAGCAAGTGCAGAAGTTCACAGACTGTGCCCTCGGCAATGTAAACACAGTTTCTTCATCTTGCCTGCATATATTTCTGTCTGTGTCCTGAGGTTTATATGATGCTGCTCTGGGATGTTGACTCTTTAACTGGTAAACATCAGGAGACAAAAAATAAATAAAACATATATGTATTTGCATCTATCTATCTACATCGAGCAGGTGATGAACTGTCACAAGAGGGCCAGTGACAAGATACAGCTTACAAGTAAGAGAATATACACAAATCAGTGCAAAAAATGGAGGTCACAGCATCAAATGATAAAGCAAGTTACAGGATATAAATACATACGGAGAGGAGTAGTGGCGTGTATGTCAAGTTTAAAGGCCCAGTAGAATAATATACAAATTGGTCAATCAAAAACTACAGAAAACAGACTTTCAAGCTCAATGCATTTGGTGTTACTACAAGTCCATTGTGGTGTGAAGTTAGAAAATAACTTGTCTTTTGGTCTTTTATCACATGTCCCATGGGAACATGATGTGTTGCCATCCAGAGGGATGAAGTTCCAAGCTTTGTGTACACTCCGGCAGAAGGGGTTTTAAGTGACTTCATCTTCTTGAAAGAAAGGATTTAATAAAGGAGGGTATCTCCACTATGCTGTTAAAGTTGGGCATCTCAGATGGAGTGTGTATGGGTGATATAGAGTGGTGAATCAGAATACAGCACCTCTTGGGTAATGCTGGTTAGCTTCTAGCTACTTGTTGGTCTGATGGACATCCAGTTCAGTGCAATTAAGATGGAATAGGTACAATCAATTTTCCTTCTGCCTGTGGCTAGCCTGGCTGTTGCGTATAGCACTGCTTCGAGAGGAGCTAGATCTGATGTGGGAATTCTTACTACTACTGAGCTCTTGTAGTCTACGCTAGGTAGAGCCAACTGCACCAATGTTTTAATTGCATCTTTAAAGTCTCTGGCGTGATGTGTTGACATTTAATTGAATAAACCTAATGTGTGGTTGAAATTCTGGAATCATGACTCACGCATCCTTGAGGTTTAATCACACCTGCCAATCCCCCTTCAGAGGATATCTTGCATGAAGGTTTTGCTCTTCATTTTGGATTGGCAATGCACAATAAATCCCTCAGATTTATCACAAGTCTTTCTTGTTGACTAAAAAGATATTGCTCTAAACTATGGTCAATTTAGAAATTAAAGGGGTAATAAGCACTTTCCCTTTGAGGTACAACATTTCTGTGGTCACTAAAACCTTAAATTCTTTATAAATGGAACTGATAAGTGCACCAAAGTGGTGGAAAAGGAGTTGTTAGAACTACAGGTAAAGGTTTCGAAATGTTTGTATCAGGCAGGCATGCAGCATCAACAGGTCCCAATTGCAAGCATTATTTTGTCTTATCCCAATTCTATTTGGAAAAAAAGATAGAAGCTAGTCACTCCTCAGGGATTACCACTAAACTGCATTGGGTCTCCGCATGGTGTGGAGGGAAAGCGTGTGGTGAAAAAATCTTGGTCGTAGGTGCCTTAATGACTTCAATTATGGTATCTGTGAGGGTTTAATATAAGGAATCATCTAGGGGTGCATCTTCTCCCATGCCAATTCCTTCCAAAAAGGCCCTGTTCATACCCCTTCATCACATATATATATATATATATATATAGGCTTTCTGTATGCCTATATATAACCTGTTTTCTGAATGCCTATATATAACCTGCTTACCTCCTGTACGGAGAGATTTCTGAAAAGGTACAGTTCAGGCATTTGAGGAGGCAAAACCTCCTATCTTGGGGACCAGTTGAATCAGGAATTAGCTGCTTTTTCAGCAGAGAATGTGTAGTTTGCATTCTCTAAATGTCTAAATATGCATTGGCAGACCCCTGTTGAAACAATATCCTTTCCAGAAAGGGTTATGTCCAAGATAATTGTTTTGGATCCCAACAGGTGAAATGGTTTGTTATAGGTCTGTCAGACTCTCTCTATCTCCTTTTGTGGGTCTGAGTGCACAACCCTATTAAGTTCAACATATTAGAGTGACATTCTAAGGGGTAGGTGATTTTTTCCCCCTAGAGACTAGTAAGACAATGTATCCTAAGGTCATTTTCTATGTCTCCATCAATTGATTTTAAAGAGAATTGCATGCACCTGGGAGCCAGCTGTAGGGCAGAACAATCATTTGGATGACCTTTGTTGAACTATTGTTGGTGGGTAAAACATGTTCTTCTAAAAAGTAACTTTATTGAAAATGTTTTAATTTTAGCTCTCCTTCCTCAAGTACCTCTAAAAATTGGTACCAGAAGCATGACTAAGACAGATTCAGTACCCTCCACTCAGATATAATCACTTATAAACTGAGGTCAGAGCAGGAAACTCCCTATTAAGAGACTTTACTTGCACATAATTTTTAATCTGATCTTACAGTGCTCCCTGCTTCTCCTACTGAAATGATAAAAATACTTCCATCATCAGGTTGGTGTTCATGTCATCTCTCCACCCACAGGTTATTATGAAGCATGCAACTGACATCACCTGTTATGATCAGGTTCCGTCGAGACAATAAATTGTTTGTTTACAACCCGGTTATCTATCATGATAGGTTACTAGAGGGCAGTGTTCTTCTTAACACCTGAAGCATTGTAGAGATTAGAGGGCTGAAATATGCCCATCACAGGGACACTAAGTTGGAAGAAGAAACGGCAGCTGAATTAGCTCTCTAACTCAAGTCAAACCTGCTAACTCTCTTATTGAAACACTGATTCAAATGCAAACCTCAGTTTCTGCTATATTAGAGCTGCTCACCAACTCTGCCAAGGAACAGTCAGTTCTATCTGACCATTTATGGAAGACTGACAAAAAACTGCACCGCTTAATATTACACAGACCAATTCAGGTAAGAGCTTTATTCAACATCCCAACTAGCTACTCTGCTCAGCCAAACTACTCTCTCTGGAATGCTGTAATAAAACAAGCATGCTGGGCTTTGAATAATGAGCACTAGCTAGGTGACATCATATCACAGGACGTCACACTTCTCCCTATGTAATAACATAACCAAAGGTTACATAATTAAATAAATATGACCTATACCTTATACACATTAATGAAATACCAATTATCATTAGATTACAAGAGTACATAGATTAGAAAACCATAAATGTAAGTAAGATAAACATAATAAAACAACATAATAATACATGAGTAACAATAGTCAAAAGAACATTATGAACTTCGATTTTCACTGATGAAAATCTTTGAGATATGCAAGCGTATTCCGAGTTTGACACCAAAATTATGTTGACCATCATTAAAGAAATCTCTTTCCTACCACCTATTTATGTTATCTGACAAGTAAGTATCTTCTTCAGCTCCTGTATTTTCTAGCGCATCTTTCTCTTTCACTACTCAGTTCAGATCCCATGCTCTCCCATCATCAGTATTTATGGCATTCTTAGAAAGCTTAACCACTTTGTATATCTTTGTGAATTTGCACCATTGAATGTATTCAACTGGGGCTCTAATTTTTACACTGTCTCCAAGTTTTTTCAAAATATTCCTTTCTTTTATTCAGCACACAGAGTTCTTTCTCATGCCACTCTCCCAAACCACTGAATTTAATTCCTTTACCCCACTTCATCCAGCTAGGACTCAACAATGTACTTGGAGAACGACCTTTAAAAAGTTCAAAAGGTGACTACCCGGTGGAAAATAGGTGAGTCATTCGGTAAGCTGTGATTTGTTCTTGTAAAGCTTTTATCCAATCTATGTTACTAGCCCTAGCTAATTGAATGTTCTTCTTTAATGTTTTATTTAACCCCTTGATAGCCCCATTAGTTTCTGGATGATATACTGAACATTTGTGATGTTTAATGTCACAGTTTTTTAGGTAGTCTTCAAATTCTGCTGAACAAACCTGCAGATTATTGTCTGACAAGAGAGAATTGGGAAAACTCTCTTTTTTAAAGACTTCATTATGAAATGTTATGATATAAGATGATGATATGTCCAACAAACAACTAACCTCAACCCAGCTAGAGCATATGTCAAGAAGTACAATTAAATAAGCTGTACTATGCTCTACCTTCAGTGGGCCTACAATGTCTATGGCCACTTCATCCCAATGATGACCAGGATGTTTTAAATGTATTGTGACCAATATCTTGTCACTGTTACTACATTAAAAACCATTCCTTACACATCTTTCAATTTCAATATCAATTCCTGGCCACCACTAGCTGGAACATAGTCTTTCCTTAGTTGTAACAATGCCAAGATGACCCTCATGAGCCAATTATATTTGCTTAGCCTGGTAGCTTAGTGGACTAATGTGTCCACCGAAGGGGCCTGTGTTTGACGTTATGGTCACATGTTCAAATGCCGGCAGGTCAACTCAGCCTTTCATCCTTCTGAGGTCAAAAAATGAGTACCACTGAGTTGGGTAATAATAAACATCTGATATTCAGCAAAAAGATGAACTTCTGGGTGAATATGCGTTTTACAAATACTCATGTAATGTTATGATATCAGTCTGTTTCTGAGGAATAAGTCTTTTATCTAACAACAAAGGTATGCAGCTCCTAGAGAATATAGAACGGAGATAGGGAAGAGGAGCAGTTGTAATATATTAATGTCCAAACGGGGGGAGAAGGTATCTCTTAGTTTAGGAACTAAGGCCATCACACACCCGGCTGGGTGTCATGCTTCATCATAGGGCATGCTCCTCATCAGGCCAGCGCAGCAATGCTTGACGGGCACCCTATGAGGGGCTCTTTTTCTGAGGTATTTTATTCCCAGTGTTGTAAGGAGAGGTGCGGGTATAGGGCCTTTGTGGTGTAGATGAGTGTTGGCAGTGTGGGTGCAGGGTGGTGGTAGAAATAAAATTGTAATATAGTGGTACTCAAAATTAATTTTAATCAGCGAGTCCACTAATCTCAGTTAAAAATGATAGAGGCACGCTACTGATGTAATGTTCAGCAGTGGCTAAAATATAAAGGGCAACATGTTTCTTGCCTAGGTTATCGCAAAATCAAATGGCAATTGTTCAGGACCAGAAATGTGAAACAAACTATCTACACAGGTTGGTTTCTTTAATTAGTATCCATGACAGACCAAACACACAAATAACCTAATCAGTGAGGTGCCTGGTTTATTATGAACCGACCCGACCCGACTTGGGTGGATTACATATAGCATCAAATGCTGGCAGAGGGGACATGAAGGATTACCTAACGTCAGTTAAGATGCGGCTTATGAGCTGATCAACCTACCCTCACTCCACTAGTTTGGTAGAGTAAAAATAAGTCTAGTACCACGCAAAAGTATGTCATCTGCCCACTATCCATTCATCCCTAATCCTAGACCAGGGTCTGGACAGTTAATTGACTTTTCTACAGTTTATTGCCTCAGTGACTTCACATAAAGCACCATTTATTCTTAGCTCAGCTTTCCATTCACTATCTGTCACAGCACAAACAGTTACCTCACATACACTCACTGTTTCCTCAAACATATCATTTACATTCTCTTCAACTTCCTCATCATTGATGTTCACTAGATGTGAGAGACAGTCATGTGAGTAATTCTTGACTCCAGGGATCGACTCAACAGTGAAAGTAGACTCTTGAAGGGAAATTATCCACCTACATTTTGTGAATGATATAGATTAAAGTCCCTTTTTCATGAAGACCTCTTTCAAAAGCTTTTGGTCGGAGCGAACCTGAAAAGATGCCCCCCACACAAAAGTTCAAAAATTTTTAAAGGCCCAATATATGGCTATTGCCTCCCTCGCAGACCCCTTCAAACAAAGTGAAGCACCTGCAATCATTTCCTCAACCGTATTTCTCTTTTGAAGCAGAACTGCATCAAGACTCCTCAAGTTTACATCCTTAATTATAATTGTCAAAACCCTGGAAATTTACTTGCAAGCAGGGAACATTCAGAAAATCCCTTTTTAAATTTTCAAATTCTGTCTTGCAGTCAATATTCCATTCAAACTCCATTTCCTTACCCGGAAGGGCTCTCAAATATATGGTCTTATGCACATAATGTTTTACTGAATTTGTTGTAGTATTCTGTCATTCCTAGGAATCATCCAACTCCTCCTTGTTACTATGCTCTACAAGATTTATGATGGTATCCACTAATTCCATCTGCACCCTAATACCGGAGACTAAAATTTGGTGACCTAGAGAATTTCCTTACCGTACTCCCATTTTGCATTTGTTCTCTTTTAAAGTTAGATCAGCTCTATTTAGACTTTCCAAAATTGCATGAACTTTATCATCATGTTCACCTCTATCCTTTCATATTATCTTGATAGTACCCAATGCCCTATTATCCTTTCAGGATATTTGGCATCACCATCTGGAATACTGATGCTGTGGACACTAAATCAAAGGACATACTTAAAAATGTATATGCTCTCATTTGTGTTATTAAAGCTATAATCTCCCAAGAAGAATCATCAAGTTCTCTCTGGCAGTAGTCTAAAGTCAAATCAAGTGTAGTGAAATAGTTTACCACTGCAAGTGTGGTGACTAACTCATCAATGTTAGGAAGAGGAAATGTATCAACAATAACTTCCTGATGAAATGGTCTTAAGTCAGCACACAGAAGAACATATGCATTGGCTTTCCAAGATATCACTGTGGGAGCCAACCACTCTATAGCATCTATTATCTCAATAACACCTGCATCCATCAACTTTTCCAATTCAAACCTCAAGCACTTGTGCACACTCAAAGGAATGCACCATACCTTGCATACAATTGGAATGGACCATTCTTTAATCTGATATGGTGTTTGTATCTCTTTAGACAACTCAACTACCACCCGAACAATTGTGGAAAGGTTTTACAAAATTAGTGGCTACCTGGTAACCTTTCTATACCACCACCTAGGGATCAGAGTTGGGATCAAGCCTAACAATCAAAGATTTTTGGTGAAGCAATCAAATCGGATTATCTCCTTTGATAGAAATATAATCTTTTCCTACACATAAAGGATCACCCAGTTTTAAATTGGCCTCAAATTTACCTTGCATTTCTATCGGAGCCTGACCATAACCCCCTGGTTGCACATCAAGTTCACACAAAGGAGTTTTGTCCCAAAATTTACTGCAAAACACCTCATTTGAAATGATTATTAAAGATGAGATGAATCAGATCTCATCAACAAATCCACCAGGTTGATTCTCACCAGGGAGAAGGATGTTCATGCTTGAAATAACAAGACGCTGCCCCAATCTGAAACATGAGCTCTTTTGTGATATCTTGAACATATTTCACTCTGTCTTTTTTGTTTTTGTCCTGCAGCATTTTTTATAAAGACCTTTCTTCCCATACTTACATCAGAAAACATGTAACGCATTGTCTCTGTGTCCACAACTGAAACGTTCTCCCTTAAATCTTTGCTTATCATATTTCAAACCTACTTTTTTCTTTCACCACTCATACTGACTGTTCAGCCTTATCATGTGCAACACCTTGCTTAGTTGAGTTACTCAATTCCTTTATACAACTCAACATGTTTCCACTCATTTGGCAACATTTATCATATCTTTCAGCCACGAGGTCCAGGAGGCGTTGTCGGCAACCAGGAGCAGGATTCGGGCTGGTACACGATGTCTGTCGAGTGCTGAGGTGTCGGCGACCGGATTGCACCCAACAAGCCTTGGCAACGGCAAGTCTCGATGAAGATGTAGATCATCGATGGTGCAGACCAGCAAGGTCTGTGGAACTCACCCAGCGAGGGTAAGTGAGGGCAGGCCTGGAGCAATCAGGATGCCAAGTAAGAAAAGGATTGGCCTTCGTTAAGGGCTACTACCCAATGGGCTAGCAACCGCGAAGGAGCCTCGTGATGCCGCACGTGGAGCTGGCTTACAGGACACTCGTGGAGTGGGGGCCAGTGATCTTCGGTGCAGGTGGTGCTGGAGGCTAGGGCTACTCGGAGCCCAAAGCACAGCTTCTTGGGAGACCCAGAAGATGGTGCACTTGCAAATGTGCTCGGTGTCCAGGGGTCACGGTCTCAAGTCACCCACGATAGCCACGGGCCTCAGCTTTGCTGGGGACTCAGGGTAGCCTTGGGGAAGTCTGAGACTCCACCTCTGGTGATGCGATGACTTCGACGTCCGACGGGAGCTTCAGAAATGCGAACCGGACAGATGCTTCTTTGGTGCCTGCCAAGCAGGGGAGTCACTCCTTGACCCCAAGGGAGATTCTTCAGTCCTCTAATCTTGTCGTAGAGCGTCGAAGGTCCAGGATTCAGTTTCTGAGTTTCGTCCAGGTATAATCTAAAGTCGTAAGGACTGGGTTCCTACCTTTATTCTAAAGATAGGGGTTGGACTACTCTGTGGCCCCACCTATGGGTGGGTCAGGGCAGAGGGGTGGCTACACCCCTTTCCCTTTGTCCAGTTCGTGCCAAAGCAGGGGCTGCAAGCCCCTGATCCGGTTTGAACTGAGGTATGCACAGGGACACCAAGTGTGCCCCCAGTGCAGGACTTCAAAGCACCCAGAGGGTGCTCCCGCCCAGCCCCAATACACATTATCCTGTCTGGGGAGGTGGTCACACCTCCCTGCAACAGGAAACCTATTGTCCAGGCCTCCCCTGCCGGAGTTTCATCCAGCAGCAGGAGGCCAGACTTGTGTCTGTGGCAGCAGCATCCATTTTGTGATGCCAGGGCTCTGGAGAGAAGTTACCGGGTTAGTCAGGGTTAACATGTCTTTCCCTCTAGAAGGGTGGAATGCTACCCCCGCCGCCAGAATTGGCGGGGGGTAGTATTCCAAGATGTTTGACACCAAACACGACATGTTTAGGTGCAGCCATTCCAAAGTTAGCATTTTACCGCGAGGATATAATGCGCTTAAGAGTATATGGTCAGGCTGCACTACAAACAGCATCAGAGATGGTCTCCGAACGCTGCAGAGGGGCCCTGCTCATGCAGGGGCACCCTCTCACATAGGAACCATGCACTCTGCCTTCAGGATTGATAAGGCCTGCCTTAGGAGTGACTTATAGGTTTATATGTGTGTATGTATTTAGTGATATAGGTAACCTATATCACAGTAAGGGGTGCATGCACCACCTTACCCAGGCTGCAGTAGCAGACCTGTGGTGTCAGTTTGGATGGCCTTCCAGGGGTGGCATAATACATGCTGCAGCCCCTGGTAGGCCTCTGAGGTACCTATGCCCTTGGTATATAGTATACCATATACTAGGGACTTATAAGGGCACTCCAGATTCCAATCAGTGATGTGCCTAAGGCACATGGAAACCTTTTACAGAGAAAGCAGATAGACTGGGGCCCTGAATAGCAGGATCCCAGTCCAACTAAGTCATAAACCAGCAAAACACCACAAAAAAAGTGGGGGCAACCATATAGTCAGATTCCACCTTCCTACATAACCCCCCCAAACAAAAGGAGATAAGGCTAACCTTGGCCAGTTGAGCCTTCATTGACTAAGTGGTCATATAAGGAAGCACCTGCACTAGCATGGTTGCCCCCTGTCTTATGGTCCACTAAGCAATCCCTCACCCTAAGGGTATGAGAGGGTCTCCACCATGGGGAATCACTACCTGTGGTGTGCTTAGGTAAAGTACAAGGCTGGTGAGGTGTCTGAGTAGGGAAGTGAGGCCCTAGGAATGTTGGCCTCAGCTTCCTCAGATCACTGGTCACCATGTATGCCTGTCTTTCCATGACTGAGTTGCACTTTGCTCTAAGGGTCAACCTTTGGCTGCCTACAGCTGGGGGTTGGGTCCCTTTGGATGGACTACTGGAGGGACATGGCAGGTTTGGAACCTTCTGGTCCCAGGTTTGCCCTTGCCTACCAGAGTCCTTCTGGGGAGGTCCCTACATAAAGGTATGGGGGATCCCTCAGTGTGTAGAGGAATTTTCACCTGGCTCGGGCTACTAGACTGGGTGCCCCTAATCTGCTGATGGGGGCTTCCTCTGGACAGGGGGCCCTGGGGGGTCCACTGAACTCCCTGACCTCTGCAGCCCTGGGCTGACTGAGGCAGGGTAGAGAGGGGCAGGTTACCTGCTCCAGACGGGGTACCACCTTGGAAGGGTCCTCTGACATCAGGGGCGTGGCCAGGCCAGGCCTGACTACCTCTGTGGCAGTTCCTTCACTAGGGGTAGGGTCAGTTCCCTGAGGAGGCTGACCCTTACCTACTGTCTGGGGGAAGAAGACTTTTCTTCAACCCTTGTGCTCTCTTTTGGGGGAGAGGGGACCATTCTTTCAGGCTCCACCTCTCCAAATTCTTGGGCTGGGGCTGTGGCCATCACAGCCCCACTAACCTTTACAGGGACGCCCAACATCCTAAGATGGGTTTGGTGTTCAACTTCAGCCCAGGCTGAAATTTCCAGATCATTGCCCATCAGGCAATCTACAGGTAGGGTTGGGGACACTGCCACTCTTTTTGGGCCTGTGACCCCCTCCCAGCTGAGATTGACTATGGCCATGGGGTGATCTGTTCTGACACCATCAATGTTGGTCACCTGGTATTTAAACTCAGGTAAAAGCTGGTGAGGGGGGACTAGTTTCCCTGCCACCATGGTGACACTAGCCCCTGTGTCCCTAAATGCCACAGCTTTCTGACCATTAATTATTGGCTCCAATCTGTACCTGCCCAATGCTATGGGACCCATGGTAAAGGTGGCAAATCCTATACCACCATCAGAGTCAGAGGAGTCTGTTGAGGGGTCCCTGTCTAAAATAGGGCCCACCTCTGTTCCTCTTGCAAAAGCACCTAACTTTTTGGGTGCACTACTCCCAACTGGAGGATTACTACTGGTAGTACCAGGAGGGGTGGTAGTAGTTGTGGGAGGAACATTTTCTTTATTGCCAATCCTGGGGCAACTGGGATCAGTTTTCCAGTGCCCAGGCTTTTTACAGACATGGCAATATGGTTTCTTTTCAGGGGAGGAAGGAGTTTGGGACCCACCCCCAGAAGAGGAATTTTGGGGCCCTGTAGGGGACTTATCCTTAGATTTATCCCCACCTTTCTCTTGGGACTTAGTAGAATCTTTCTTCTGGTCACCCCCTGATTTCTAGTTTTTACTCTGGTCCTGACCCATTTGTCTGCCTTCTTTCCCAATTCTTGGGGAGAGGTCAGATCAGAGTCCACCAGATACTGGTGCAAAAGCTGGTTTTGACAATTATTAAGGATCTGCTCCCTCATAATCAAATTGTACAATCCTAAAAAGTCATGCACTTTGTTGCCATGTATCCAACCTTCCAGAGCCTTTGTAGCACAATCTACAAAATCAACCCAGTCTTGAGTCTGAGCTTTTTGGGTGTCTCTGAACTTCAACCTATACTGTTCAGTGGTTAGGCCAAACCCATCTATCAGAGCACTCTTCAAGACTGTGTAATTGTCAGCATCCTCTTCTCTTACAGTGAGGAGCTTGTCTCTACCTTTGTCTGCAAAGGAGAGCCACAAGATTGCTGCCCACTGCCTCTGGGGGACCTTCTGAACTTTACAGGCCCTCTCCAGTGCAGTTATCCATTTGTGGATGTCATCCCCACTCTGGTAGGGAGGGACAATCTTGTTTAGGTTTCTATGGTCATAAGACCTGTCCCTATCTCTAGGGATATTGCTGCCACCATGGGACTCTAGTCCCAACTTTCTTCTCTCTCTAAGGAGATCTAGGGATTCCCTATCTAAAGCCAGTTGCTTTTTTCTGATTTCCAGCTGAGTTTCCTCATACTGGACCAGTCTGGCTCTCCTCTCATGAGAGGATTCCCTCCTGTGAGAGGAGACAGAGCTCCCTATAGAGGTGCCAGAGTGGTTAGACTCCTGAGAAGGAGATCTAGACTTCCTGGGGACACTCTTAATCCTTCCTGGGGGACAAAGAGGGCATATCTTGATCATCCTCATCATCATCCACAGGAGGGATTGGGTTTTCCAGGTCAGGGTCATTGTCACCCTCCTGGCCAGTTTCAGAGGGGGCTGGGGGTATTGGTACCCCTGGCCTCCTCCTCTTCTTCTGCCCCACCCTCAGCTCCTACCCCTTCAGTCCCTACAGGCTTACTAAGGTCATAAGCCACCAACAACTCCTTGAGGTGTTGGGTGGTGGGGCTTTGGCCTGTCCTTACTTTTCTCAAGTTGCATAAAGCTCTCAATTCCAAGAATGGGAGTGTATCATACTTGGAGGGTGGAAGCTCAATGGCTTCCTGCAAGGATTCTTTGGATCCTGCCCTTAAAGACATTACTAGTGTGGTGTGGTGTATGCACTACCTACTCTAGTGTGGCCTACTAAACTCTCTTGAGTTGTAGAAAGGGTTGTGCTATCCCTTAACACACAACTCTAAGTTCAGTAGAACTTACTGTATTCTAAGCTAAATTATATGTACCTTAGGTACCTTTAGTGGTTTTCAGTTGATCAATTCAATTGAGATTATCTGGTAAAACAATAGCAAGCTGGAATCCCACACGCTGCACACCAATGTGAGAAGTTGGCCTGGCATATGCTGTCCACTAATTATAGTGGGCACCTTGCACCAGTCCAAACAACCCCTTATTGGAGATAGGTTAAAGACAACCTTATTGAAAGCTATCCTAGTGGTAGCTATGGAGAGCAGCCTTCAGGCTAAGTCTTGAAGGAATGTAAAGCAGCTTGTTTTACCAGTCTATAATCTCTTGAGTGACCAAATGAAAGAGCACCACACCAGGTATATATTCAAAATATATGTATTTATTGCTAAACACACCCCTCTAGTCTCTTTATGAGGCTAGAGTTCGAAGTACATAAGTTATAAGTTATCAAATCACAGTAATAGCACAAATACACGTTTGGGCCCTAGGGGCGTACCAAACCATATACCAATAAAGTGGTATGCGAACCACGACTGAACTAGACACTAGGCCTAGAGCCTCTAGAAGTGCTTGGACCACAAGGAACCACCCAAGGTAGTGACACAGGGGACCTACGGGAGACGCGTGCAGTGTAAATACACAACCGCGATACGCCGTTGACTTCTATGGAGAAAGTCGGGATCGGGAAAGTATAGAAAAGGGACACTTAAAAGAGGACTAGGACAAAACCCTTTGAGATATAGGACTTTGAAGAGTCTCTACCCACGGGAGCACCGGAGTACTCGTGTTACCTCACCCAGGAAGCCGGGTGCATAGGTGCCTTTTGGGGTCGGGTTTCGTCGTCGATTCGAATGGCGATCTGCTGCAAAGTGCTGCTGGCGGCCAAGAGAAAAGTGTCCGGGTGGATCCAAGAGTGGATCGGAGTTCTGAAGAACCTGAAAGCAGAGGGGACAGAGTCTGGGTCACTAGCCAGTGACCAGGAAGGCGATGGACAGATGCCCACCGATGTCGAGTGCTTCAGGTGCGTTGACGGTCGTCTTGACTCTTCACCCACAAGGTCCAGGAGGCGTTGTCGGCAACCAGGAGCAGGATTCAGGCTGGTACACGATGTCTGTCGAGTGCTGAGGTGTCGGCGACCGGATTTGACCCAACAAGCCTTGGCAACGGCAAGTCTCGATGAAGATGTAGATCGTCGATGGTGCAGACCAGCAAGATCTGTGGAACTCACCCAGCAAGGGTAAGTGAGGGCAGGCCTGGAGCAACCAGGATGCCAAGTAAGAAAAGGATTGGCCTTTGTTAAGGGCTACTACCCAACGGGCTAGCAACCGCGAAGGAGCCTCGTGACGCCGCACGTGGAGCTGGCTTACAGGACACTCGTGGAGTGGGGGCCAGTGATCTTCGGTGCAGGTGGTGCTGGAGGCTAGGGCTACTCGGAGCCCAAAGCACGGCTTCTTGGGAGACCCAGAAGATGGTGCACTTGCAAATGTGCTCGGTGTCCAGGGTTCACGGTCTCAAGTCACCCACGATAGCCACGGGCCTCAGCTTTGCTGGGGACTCAGGGTAGCCTCGGGGAAGTCTGAGAATCCACCTCTGGTGATGCGATGACTTCGGCGTCCGACAGGAGCTTCACATATGCGAACCGGACAGATGCTTCTTTGGTGCCTGCCAAGCAGGGGAGTCACTCCTTGACCCCAAGGGAGATTCTTCAGTCCTCTAATCTTGTCGTAGAGCGTCGAAGGTCCAGGATTCAGTTTCTGAGTTTCGTCCAGGTATAATCTAAAGTCCTAAGGACTGGGTTCCTACCTTTATTCTAAAGATAGGGGTTGGACTACTCTGTGGCCCCACCTATGGGTGGGTCAGGGCAGAGGGGTGGCTACACCCCTTTCCCTTTGTCCAGTTTGCGCCAAAGCAGGGGCTGCAAGCCCCTGATCCGGTTTGAACTGGGGTATGCACAGGGACACCAAGTGTGCCCCCAGTGCAGGACTTCAAAGCACCCAGAGGGTGCTCCATCCCAGCCCCAATACACATTATCCTGTCTGGGGAGGTGGTCACACCTCCCTGCAACAGGAAACCTATTGTCCAGGCATCCCCTGCCGGAGTTTCATCCAGCAGCAGGAGGCCAGACTTGTGTCTGTGGCAGCAGCATCCATTTTGTGATGCCAGGGCTCTGGAGAGAAGTTACCGGGTTAGTCAGGGTTAACATGTCTTTCCCTCTAGAAGGGTGGAATGCTACCCCCGCCACCAGAATTGGTGGGGGGTAGTATTCCAAGATGTTTGACACCAAACACGACATGTTTAGGTGCAGCCATTCCAAAGTTAGCATTTTACCGCGAGGATATAATGCGCTTAAGAGTATATGGTCAGGCTGCACTACAAACAGCATCAGAGATGGTCTCCGAACGCTGCAGAGGGGCCCTGCTCATGCAGGGGCACCCTCTCACATAGGAACCATGCACTCTGCCTTCAGGATTGATAAGGCCTGCCTTAGGAGTGACTTATAGGTTTATATGTGTGTATGTATTTAGTGATATAGGTAACCTATATCACAGTAAGGGGTGCATGCACCACCTTACCCAGGCTGCAGTAGCAGACCTGTGGTGTCAGTTTGGATGGCCTTCCAGGGGTGGCATAATACATGCTGCAGCCCCTGGTAGGCCTCTGAGGTACCTATGCCCTTGGTATATAGTATACCATATACTAGGGACTTATAAGGGCACTCCAGATTCCAATCAGTGATGTGCCTAAGGCACATGGAAACCTTTTTACAGAGAAAGCAGATAGACTGGGGCCCTGAATAGCAGAATCCCAGTCCAACTAAGTCATAAACCAGCAAAACACCATAAAAAAAAGTGGGGGCAACCATATAGTCAGATTCCACCTTCCTACATAACCCCCCCCCAAACAAAAGGAGATAAGGCTAACCTTGGCCAGTTGAGCCTTCATTGACTAAGTGGTCATATAAGGAAGCACCTGCACTAGCATGGTTGCCCCCTGTCTTATGGTCCACTAAGCAATCCCTCACCCTAAGGGTATGAGAGGGTCTCCACCATGGGGAATCACTACCTGTGGTGTGCTTAGGTAAAGTACAAGGCTGGTGAGGTGTCTGAGTAGGGAAATGAGGCCCTAGGAATGTTGGCCTCAGCTTCCTCAGATCACTGGTCACCATGTATGCCTGTCTTTCCATGACTGAGTTGCACTTTGCTCTAAGGGTCAACCTTTGGCTGCCTACAGCTGGGGGTTGGGTCCCTTTGGATGGACTACTGGAGGGACATGGCAGGTTTGGAACCTTCTGGTCCCAGGTTTGCCCTTGCCTACCAGAGTCCTTCTGGGGGAGGTCCCTACATAAAGGTATGGGGGATCCCTCAGTGTGTAGAGGAATTTTCACCTGGCTAGGGCTACTAGACTGGGTGCCCCTAATCTGCTGATGGGGGCTTCCTCTGGACAGGGGGCCCTGGGGGTCCACTGAACTCCCTGACCTCTGCAGCCCTGGGCTGACTGAGGCAGGGTAGAGAGGGGCAGGTTACCTGCTCCAGACGGGGTACCACCTTGGAAGGGTCCTCTGACATCAGGGGCGTGGCCAGGCCAGGCCTGACTACCTCTGTGGCAGTTCCTTCACTAGGGGTAGGGTCAGTTCCCTGAGGAGGCTGACCCTTACCTACTGTCTGGGGGAAGAAGACTTTTCTTCAACCCTTGTGCTCTCTTTTGGGGAGAGGGGGCCATTCTTTCAGGCTCCACCTCTCCAAATTCTTGGGCTGGGGCTGTGGCCATCACAGCCCCACTAACCTTTACAGGGACGCCCAACATCCTAAGATGGGTTTGGTGTTCAACTTCAGCCCAGGCTGAAATTTCCAGATCATTGCCCATCAGGCAATCTACAGGTAGGGTTGGGGACACTGCCACTCTTTTTGGGCCTGTGACCCCCTCCCAGCTGAGATTGACTATGGCCATGGGGTGATCTGTTCTGACACCATCAATGTTGGTCACCTGGTATTTAAACTCAGGTAAAAGCTGGTGAGGGGGACTAGTTTCCCTGCCACCATGGTGACACTAGCCCCTGTGTCCCTAAATGCCACAGCTTTCTGACCATTAATTATTGGCTCCAATCTGTACCTGCCCAATGCTATGGGACCCATGGTAAAGGTGGCAAATCCTATACCACCATCAGAGTCAGAGGAGTCTTTTGAGGGGTCCCTGTCTAAAATAGGGCCCACCTCTGTTCCTCTTGCAAAAGCACCTAACTTTTTGGGTGCACTACTCCCAACTGGAGGATTACTACTGGTAGTACCAGGAGGGGTGGTAGTAGTTGTGGGAGGAACATTTTCTTTATTGCCAATCCTGGGGCAACTGGGATCAGTTTTCCAGTGCCCAGGCTTTTTACAGACATGGCAATATGGTTTCTTTTCAGGAAAGGAAGGAGTTTGGGACCCACCCCCAGAAGAGGAATTTTGGGGCCCTGTAGGGGACTTATCCTTAGATTTATCCCCACCTTTCTCTTGGGACTTAGTAGAATCTTTCTTCTGGTCACCCCCTGATTTCTAGTTTTTACTCTGGTCCTGACCCATTTGTCTGCCTTCTTTCCCAATTCTTGGGGAGAGGTCAGATCAGAGTCCACCAGATACTGGTGCAAAAGCTGGTTTTGACAATTATTAAGGATCTGCTCCCTCATAATCAAATTGTACAATCCTAAAAAGTCATGCACTTTGTTGCCATGTATCCAACCTTCCAGAGCCTTTGTAGCACAATCTACAAAATCAACCCAGTCTTGAGTCTGAGCTTTTTGGGTGTCTCTGAACTTCAACCTATACTGTTCAGTGGTTAGGCCAAACCCATCTATCAGAGCACTCTTCAAGACTGTGTAATTGTCAGCATCCTCTTCTCTTACAGTGAGGAGCTTGTCTCTACCTTTGTCTGCAAAGGAGAGCCACAAGATTGCTGCCCACTGCCTCTGGGAGACCTTCTAAACTTTACAGGCCCTCTCCAGTGCAGTTATCCATTTGTGGATGTCATCCCCACTCTGGTAGGGAGGGACAATCTTGTTTAGGTTTCTATGGTCATAAGACCTGTCCCTATCTCTAGGGATATTGCTGCCACCATGGGACTCTAGTCCCAACTTTCTTCTCTCTCTAAGGAGATCTAGGGATTCCCTATCTAAAGCCAGTTGCTTTTTTCAGATTTCCAGCTGAGTTTCCTCATACTGGACCAGTCTGGCTCTCCTCTCATGAGAGGATTCCCTCCTGTGAGAGGAGACAGAGCTCCCTATAGAGGTGCCAGAGTGGTTAGACTCCTGAGAAGGAGATCTAGACTTCCTGGGGACACTCTTAATCCTTCCTGGGGGGACAAAGATGGCATCATCTTGATCATCCTCATCATCATCCACAGGAGGGATTGGGTTTTCCAGGTCAGGGTCATTGTCACCCTCCTGGCCAGTTTCAGAGGGGGGCTGGGGGTATTGGTACCCCTGGCCTCCTCCTCTTCTTCTGCCCCACCCTCAGCTCCTACCCCTTCAGTCCCTACAGGCTTACTAAGGTCATAAGCCACCAACAACTCCTTGAGGTGTTGGGTGGTGGGGCTTTGGCCTGTCCTTATTTTTCTCAAGTTGCATAAAGCTCTCAATTCCAAGAATGGGAGTGTATCATACTTGGAGGGTGGAAGCTCAATGGCTTCCTGCAAGGATTCTTTGGATCCTGCCCTTAAAGACATTACTAGTGTGGTGTGGTGTATGCACTACCTACTCTAGTGTGGCCTACTAAACTCTCTTGAATTGTAGAAAGGGTTGTGCTATCCCTTAACACACAACTCTAAGTTCAGTAGAACTTACTGTATTCTAAGCTTAAATTATATGTACCTTAGGTACCTTTAGTGGTTTTCAGTTGATCAATTCAATTGAGATTATCTGGTAAAACAATAGCAAGCTGGAATCCCACACGCTGCACACCAATGTGAGAAGTTGGCCTGGCATATGCTGTCCACTAATTATAGTGGGCACCTTGCACCAGTCCAAACAACCCCTTATTGGAGATAGGTTAAAGACAACCTTATTGAAAGCTATCCTAGTGGTAGCTATGGAGAGCAGCCTTCAGGCTAAGTCTTGAAGGAATGTAAAGCAGCTTGTTTTACCAGTCTATAATCTCTTGAGTGACCAAATGAAAGAGCACCACACCAGGTATATATTCAAAATATATGTATTTATTGCTAAACACGCCCCTCTAGTCTCTTTATGAGGCTAGAGTTCGAAATACATAAGTTATAAGTTATCAAATCACAGTAATAGCACAAATACACGTTTGGGCCCTAGGGGCGTACCAAACCATATACCAATAAAGTGGTATGCGAACCACGACTGAACTAGACACTAGGCCTAGAGCCTCTAGAAGTGCTTGGACCACAAGGAACCACCCAAGGTAGTGACACAGGGGACCTACGGGAGACAGCGTGCAGTGTAAATACACAACCGCGATACGCCGTTGACTTCTATGGAGAAAGTCGGGATCGGGAAAGTATAGAAAAGGGACACTTAAAAGAGGACTAGGACAAAACCCTTTGAGATCTAGGACTTTGAAGAGTCTCTACCCACGGGAGCACCGGAGTACTCGTGTTACCTCACCCAGGGAAGCCGGGTGCATAGGTGCCTTTTGGGGTCGGGTTTCGTCGTCGATTCGAATGGCGATCTGCTGCAAAGTGCTGCTGGCGGGCCAAGAGAAAAGTGTCCGGGTGGATCCAAGAGTGGATCGGAGTTCTGAAGAACCTGAAAGCAGAGGGGACAGAGTCTGGGTCACTAGCCAGTGACCAGGAAGGCGATGGACAGATGCCCACCGATGTCGAGTGCTTCAGGTGCGTTGACGGTCGTCTTGACTCTTCACCCACAAGGTCCAGGAGGCGTTGTCGGCAACCAGGAGCAGGATTCGGGCTGGTACACGATGTCTGTCGAGTGCTGAGGTATCGGCGACCGGATTGGACCCAACACGCCTTGGCAACGGCAAGTCTCGATGATGATGTAGATCGTCGATGGTGCAGACCAGCAAGGTCTGTGGAACTCACCCAGCAAGGGTAAGTGAGGGCAGGCCTGGAGCAACCAGGATGCCAAGTAAGAAAAGGATTGGCCTTTGTTAAGGGCTACTACCCAACGGGCTAGCAACCGCGAAGGAGCCTCGTGACGCCACACGTGGAGCTGGCTTACAGGACACTCGTGGAGTGGGGGCCAGTGATCTTCGGTGCAGGTGGTGCTGGAGGCTAGGGCTACTCGGAGCCCAAAGCACGGCTTCTTGGGAGACCCAGAAGATGGTGCACTTGCAAATGTGCTCGGTGTCCAGGGGTCACGGTCTCAAGTCACCCACGATAGCCACGGGCCTCAGCTTTGCTGGGGACTCAGGGTAGCCTCGGGAAGTCTGAGAATCCACCTCTGGTGATGCGATGACTTCGGCGTCCGACGGGAGCTTCAGAAATGCGAACCGGACAGATGCTTCTTTGGTGCCTGCCAAGCAGGGGAGTCACTCCTTGACCCCAAGGGAGATTCTTCAGTCCTCTAATCTTGTCGTAGAGCGTCGAAGGTCCAGGATTCAGTTTCTGAGTTTCGTCCAGGTATAATCTAAAGTCCTAAGGACTGGGTTCCTACCTTTATTCTAAAGATAGGGGTTGGACTACTCTGTGGCCCCACCTATGGGTGGGTCAGGGCAGAGGGGTGGCTACACCCCTTTCCCTTTGTCCAGTTCGAGCCAAAGCAGGGGCTGCAAGCCCCTGATCCGGTTTGAACTGGGGTATGCACAGGGACACCAAGTGTGCCCCCAGTGCAGGACTTCAAAGCACCCAGAGGGTGCTCCCGCCCAGCCCCAATACACATTATCCTGTCTGGGGAGGTGGTCACACCTCCCTGCAACAGGAAACCTATTGTCCAGGCCTCCCCTGCTGGAGTTTCATCCAGCAGCAGGAGGCCAGACTTGTGTCTGTGGCAGCAGCATCCATTTTGTGATGCCAGGGCTCTGGAGAGAAGTTACCGGGTTAGTCAGGGTTAACATGTCTTTCCCTCTAGAAGGGTGGAATGCTACCCCCGCCGCCAGAATTGGCGGGGGGGTAGTATTCCAAGATGTTTGACACCAAACACGACATGTTTAGGTGCAGCCATTCCAAAGTTAGCATTTTACCGCGAGGATATAATGCGCTTAAGAGTATATGGTCAGGCTGCACTACAAACAGCATCAGAGATGGTATCCGAACGCTGCAGAGGGGCCCTGCTCATGCAGGGGCACTCTCTCACATAGGAACCATGCACTCTGCCTTCAGGATTGATAAGGCCTGCCTTAGGAGTGACTTATAGGTTTATATGTGTGTATGTATTTAGTGATATAGGTAACCTATATCACAGTAAGGGGTGCATGCACCACCTTACCCAGGCTGCAGTAGCAGACCTGTGGTGTCAGTTTGGATGGCCTTCCAGGGGTGGCATAATACATGCTGCAGCCCCTGGTAGGCCTCTGAGGTACCTATGCCCTTGGTATATAGTATACCATATACTAGGGACTTATAAGGGCACTCCAGATTCCAATCAGTGATGTGCCTAAGGCACATGGAAACCTTTTTACAGAGAAAGCAGATAGACTGGGGCCCTGAATAGCAGGATCCCAGTCCAACTAAGTCATAAACCAGCAAAACACCATAAAAAAAAAGTGGGGGCAACCATATAGTCAGATTCCACCTTCCTACAGTGAGCTTGACCCAAGATGACCATGCTCTGCACTGAGACTTATTTCTAAAGGAAATAGTTGTAGTCACTGCCATTGTTCCCTCTAATATGCGTGCCTGGGCAATCACGCACACAGCAATCAACCTCCACGCAGGGGGCACACTGTAGAAAGATCTTTAAGGGCTAAGTAGAGAAATCCAGCAGAAGAGAAACTAAAACAAACCAGGCTAATTAAACCTGAAAAGCAGACATTTGGATCTGTGTATGTGGTTATCTCCATCGCGTTTGGCAGCATTTAACTCTTATTGCCAACAGATCCGAACACAGATAAATGCTGCCAAATACGATGGATATCACCCATTCACAGATGCAAATGGTTGCTTTTAAATATTTCCAGGGCGTTGCTCTTGCACGGGCTCTCCCTTTAATTTGTTAGCCTGCCCAACTGTACAAAACATTGGAATTTAATGACACATCCCATGTTAAAATAAAAAAAAGTATGTGGAAATGGAAATCTCACTATAGCGTGCAATGAAGCTGAATAGGAACAGCTAATTTGGCATACAGTGAGGAATCTTGCAGCTGCCTTTTCCAAAAATGTCATAAATATACAAATATAGCTTGCAAACAGAATACAGCCCCTTTCAATAGAGCCCAACAGTAATCATCACAGTGAACACTCCCAGGGTTTGTCAGAGTGAGAAATCCTTGCCTACTATAGTAATATGTGATATTAAAGGTAACATAATATGTGTCTATAAACTGTCACAAAATGTAATAACAACCAAACTGTCAATGGCTTACTGGTTTTTACAAATGCTTTTCACAATAAGTTAGGTCAAATTCCTTGTCATAACGGTTCATAATAAGCAGACCAGCCCTATGGCGTTGGACATATTGTTTGCCAGTGCACCAATCAGGCCTTTAGCTTGTCATCATAACCAACTCAGGCCTACAATTTCGAGTATACGTTTTTCAAAAGGCAACCACCAGACACCCAGTCATAAAATTAGAAAGGTATACAAATTTTCAGTTGGCTAAGCAAAATATTGTTGCTCCTAAGACAGCCTGATAACAAGAATTCTCACAGAGTAAACCTTCTATATCTATGGGTTGCCAATAGCCATGATCATTTGCTTCCTCCCATAACAAACCCATATCTGCATTGAATAGAAACTTTCCCACAAGTCAAAGAGTCTTAAGAAATCAATCAATCAATCAATCAGGAATTTGTAGAGCGCACTACATACCCGCGAGGGTCTCAAGGCACTGGGGAAAAAAGGGGGTGGCCGCTACTGGTCAAACAGCCAGGTCTTGAGTAGCCTCCTGAAGGTCAGCAGGTCTTGGGTCTGTCGTAGGCTGAGTGGAAGAGTGTTCCAGGTCTTGGCGGTGAGGTGGGAGAAGGATATGCCGCCGGTGGTTGTTCTTCGGATGCGAGGGGCGAGGGCGAGGTCGGCAGAGCGGAGCTGGCGGTTGGGGATGTAGAAGAAGAGTCGTCTGTTGAGGTAGGCTGGGCCGGTCTTGTGAAGTGCCTTGTGTGCGTGGATGAGGAGTTTGAAGGAGATCCTCTTGTTGATGGGGAGCCAGTGCAGGTTTCTCAGGTGGGGGGTGATGTGGCTGTGGCGTGGTACGTCGAGGATCAGGCATGCAGAGGCGTTTTGAATGCGTTGCAGTTGTTTGATGAGCTTGGCCGGGGCTTCCTCGTAGAGGGCGTTTCCATAGTCGAGTTTGCTAGTGACGAGGGCCTGGGTGACTGTTCTTCTTGTATCTGTCGGGATCCACCTATAGATCTTGCGGAGCATGCAGAGGGTGTTGAAGCAGGAGGAGGAGACTGCGTTGACTTGCTTGGTCATGGAGAGTGTTGAGTCGAGGATGACTCCCAGATTGCGTGCATGGTCGGTGGGTGTCGGGGCTGCCCCCAGTGTCGTTGGCCACCAGGAGTCATCCCAGGCTGAAGGGTTGGAGCCGAGGATGAGGACCTCCGTCTTGTCCGTGTTCAGCTTTAGCCGGCTGCTCTTCATCCAATCGGCGACGGCCTTCATTCCTTTGTGGAGGTTGGATTTGGTGGTGAGGGGGTCCTTGGTGAGGGAGAGGATCAGTTGAGTGTCGTCGGCGTAGGAGATTATGTTGAGGTCATGCTGTCGGGCGATGTGTGCGAGAGGGGCCATGTAGATGTTGAACAGTGTCGGGCTGAGGGATGATCCCTGGGGTACGCCGCAGATGATCTCGGAGGCTTCGGATTGGAATGGGGGGAGGCGGACACTCTGGGTTCTGCCGGAGAGGAAGGAGGTGGTCCATTCCAGGGCCTTGTCTCGGATCCCTGCGTTGTGGAGGCGTGCGCGTAGTGTGCGGTGGCAGACAGTGTCGAAGGTGGCAGAGAGGTCCAGGAGGATGAGGGCCACGGTCTCACCATTGTCCAGCAGGATCCTGATGTTGTCGGTGGCGGCGATGATGGCAGTCTCGGTGCTGTGGTTGCTGCGGAACCCTGACTGGGATGGGTCCAGGATGCTGTTTTCTTCGAGGTATCGGGTTAGCTGTCTGTTGACGATCTTCTCGATGACCTTGGCTGGGAACGGAAGCAGGGAGATGGGCCGGAAGTTCTTGAGGTCTCTCGGGTCCGCCTTGGGTTTTTTGAGTAGGGCGTTGATCTTGGCGTGTTTCCAGCTCTCTGGGAAGGTCGCCGTCTCGCAGGAGAGATTGATGACATTGCGCAGGTAGGGTGCGATGGAGCTGCTGGCTTTGTTGAAGATGTGGTGCGGAAAAGGGTCTGATGGGGAGCCGGAGTGGATTGTGCTCATGGTCTTGATGGTGTCATCGATGCTCACGTTGGCCCAGGCTGGCAGGGGGTCGTGGACGATGGTGTGGGGAGAGTCTGGTGTGTCGATGTCTGTTGGGGCTGTCTGGGTGTTGAAGCTGTCGTGGATGTCGGTGATCTTGCGGTGGAAGAAGGTGGCAAGGGAATCGCACAGGGCTTGCGACGGCGGGCTGTCGTTGGTGTTGGAGCTGGGGTTGGAGAGTACCTTCACGATGTTGAAGAGCTCCTTGCTGTTGTGTGCATTGTTGTCAAGACGGTCTTTGAAGGAGGTCTTCTTGGCGGACCTGATGAGAGGATGGTGGTTGCGGATGGCGTCTTTGTGGGCTGCGTGGCTGTCCGGTGTCTTTTCACTGTGCCATTTCTTCTCTAGTTTCCGGCAGGTTCGCTTGGAGGCTAGGAGTTCTGGGGTGTACCAGCTGGCTCTCTTGCTGGTGTCTTTGTGGGTGGGTTTCTTCAGCGCGGCGAGGGTGTTGGCGCAGTCGTCTATCCATCGTCTGAGGTTGCGGGCAGCGTCGTCGGTGTTGGAGGGGTCGGTGGGTGGGCTGAGAGCGAGGTTTGCCTGTAGTTGGTCTTCAGTGACTTTGCTCCAGCAGCGGCGGGGGATCTGTTGGGTGCGGTGGTGTGTGGTGGGTTTCTGGAAGGTGAAGTGGATGCAGCGGTGGTCGGTCCAGAGGAGTTCGGTGGTGTGGCTGAAGGAGACGTGGGAGCTTGAGGAGAAGACGGGGTCGAGCGTGTGTCCGGCGGAATGGGTAGGCGTAGTGACGAGCTGTCTCAGTCCGAGGTTGGCGAGGTTGTCGATCAGGGTGTCGGAGTTGCTGTCGTTGTTGTTTTCAAGGTGAAAGTTCAGGTCTCCGAGGAGGATGTAGTCGGTGGAGGTCAGGGCGTGCTTGCTGATGAAGTCTGCGATGGAATCGCTGAACTGGGGTCGGGGTCCGGGGGGTCTGTAGACGAGGGTGCCTCTGAGGGTGGTGTTGGGGTCCATGTGGATCTGAAAGTGCATGTGTTCGGCGGTGCTGAGAGTGTCGTCGGTGCTGGTCGAGATCCTGATGCTGTTCTTGTGGACGATGGTGATTCATCCTCCGACTCCGTTGGTGCGGTCTCTGCGGGTGATCTTGTATCCGTCTGGGATGGCTATGGCGATGTCGGGTGCGGAGGAGTCGTTCATCCAGGTCTCTGTCAGGAAGGCGACGTCCGGGGATGATAAAATAAAATGAGGAAAAGCAAAACAAATTAAAGGGGAATTATAAAAGGAGAAAACCGAAAACTTTAGACTGCCCACCTGGCCATGACACTGAAGCACACTCCTTTTCAGGTGCATGTAGACATATGATCAGATAATGTTGCCATTCACAGTGCAAGGGAGCCAAAGACTGATGTAGTCTGAACCATTACCCCATCTAGCGTGTTGTCATAGATTGAAGCAGAGTGTAAATGACTAATGAAAGAACTGAGCTTACCCAAAGATCCACATTGTAGTTATATAGATATATATTTATATACATGAATGCCCGCATTATTCAATGCTTTTCTTTGTTACATGATCCTGGCAGACATCTAAGAAGTTATTCTAGCAAGAATTAATGCAGTGAAAATCGTATCCCTCTAGGGATTGTCAGAGGCAGCAACCAACACCAAAATCCTTCCTTACAAAGGTAAGTTGTTCCATTTCATTTATCAAAATATCAATATGTGAGCTTTAATGCGGAGAAATAATAATCCACCCATAAATACCTAATGAAGTTTAACAGATGTGTTTCACATTCAATATGTCAGGCGTATTTTGTTATTGGCTTCCCAGTGAACCAATAAGGCTATAGGCTTCACCAATGAATTGACACTATGTACAATGCAGGCCTGCTGAAGTGTGCATAAATCGGGAACCATCATGCATACAGTTGTAAAACTAAACATATGTACACAATTACTGTTGGCAAAACAAAATACAACCCCTCTCAAGTGGGACTAAGAAGAGTCATCTGGTTTATTTTAACTTTTAACTGCGCTTTACAAAAGCACTTAAGCACAAATTAAAGTAGGGGCATGGGGTAAGCAATGGGGCTATGGCCTCAGCATGCAATAGTCTTAAACAAGGGTGTGTGTTGGCTCCAGTACTGCTTTCCCTGATCATTAAAGATGTACCTAATCCTAAAAGAAAGCAATTTGTAAGTAGGAATGGGTGGAGCTTGTAGATTTTTACTCCGTGTATTTCCGCAGAGTTACCGAAAAACTGATGCAAATTCCACAGAGTTCTGTGACTGGGCAGAGTATTGCTCCGCCACCGCTAATTAAGTCCTGTGGATGCTGAGAGTAGTTAGGGGCCAAGAACTCCTCCTGTTACCACTAGTAAGTCCCCCATAGTGAGATCGTCAAGACCTTGTAGGAGGGTCCACCCCCTTCTCAACCACTCTGCAAACACACCTTGTCACACACTACTTGCTGGAGGATGAAGTCCCCTTGGCTGCTGAGAGCAGTTGGAGGCAAAGAACCTCTATTGTTGCCACCAGTAAGTCACCCCGAGGCAGAATTGCTGAGACCTCATTGGGGGCCCACCCCCTTTCTTAACCACTCTGCAAACTATCCTCCTGGCACACTACTGATTGGGGGATAAAGTCCCCTCAGCTGCTGAGGGTCCTTATGGGCCAAGAATCCGTACTGTTGTCACAAGTAAGTCCCTCACGGGGGATTGCAGAGACCTCATTGGAGGCCCTGTCCCCTTTCTCAACCACTCTGCAAACCAGCCTACTAGCACACTACTGGTTGGTGGATGAAGTCCACCTAGCTTCTTAGGGTCCTTGGGGGCCAAGAACCCCTAATATTGCCACTAGGAAGTTCCCCACAGCAGGATTACTGAGTCCTCGTCAGAGTCCCTGCCCTCTTTCTTAACCATTTTGCAAACACGACTCCTGCCTAGAGGTGAGCACACCAGTAAACTCTGCTCCACCAGCTGTTGTCAGAATTTTTGCCAAACTCTGCATTCCAAGGGGAGTGCGGAGTGGCAATACTCCTTGAACTCCATCAGAGGAGTTGAGTTTACAACCCACCCATATTTGTAACCCACCTCTCATAAATTGTGTACCTGAAAAAGCTCTACAGTTTGCTTACAATTTTGTCATTGTGGACTGTATGCCCATTGGGCTTCAGGCATTTGTCTGCCTTGTAGACTTATTGTAAAATAAAAAGATTAATAGTTAATATGACTAAAAGTAAGATAATGCAACTAGTTAAGATGCAACCTCAATGTTTCTGGTTGCAGAAGGGAATGAGAAGAATATTTGGGGTAAAAAAAGGGAGCCAAGCATGTCTTGAATTTAAATATTTCCTAGACCACTAGGTCTATCTGCCTATTGTCAATTTACAGTTGCATTGCACCATGTGTCACATTGTATTGATTATAAATGACTTAGCTGAGTGGTGGCCTTTTACCTGCTCAATGTTCGAAAAAACAATAATAAGATTTAGGCAAAAAAAAGAAGCTTGGTCTCCTGGAGGGCCCAGCTAGGAATGGGTGCACATGGGGCTTTTTATATGAGTTTTGTGGTGCAGGGCAGCTCAGCAAGTCACCTTGCTGTGCTACTCTGCATCACAGGGAAAGGGCTGGAGTGCATCGTACTTCTCCAATACGGTGCATTCCTGTCTTTTCCCTTGCACTGCTGCCATTTTGGCAGCTTAACACCAATACAGGCACATGTTGTGATGGTGTCTGTATTTTTGCCAGGGTTGTTTTGTGCAGAGACATGCACCGTTCTGCACAAGCACAATCCTGAGAGGCTTTTTTCTCTTTCTATGTGCCTAAAGCTATTTCTCCTTGTTATGCGTCTCCTGGGGAGGCACATCTTTTTGGCAGATTCCCAGGTTTACCTGTTCACGTAGATTTGGGAATGCATCAAAAGCCATGGATGTTGCGTGGGAATACCCACACAACACCCATGGAAACGCCTCCCAGACATACTCTTACTCGAGATTTAGGAAGCCATGCAGGGCCACACAGAGTGGCTTGCATGGCTTCATAAATCAAAATTTTCATTTGTGACACTCTTACACAATGTTGCATGGTACAAGAGCGATGCAAGAGGAATCATAAATGTGCCCCACAGTGTCTTGCTTCTGGAGCTTGATAAACTCCCGGGGATCAGGGGAGCAAGACAGCTGAGGAAGCATGCATGCACCCCCCTTCTTTTACTTTTAGTGTCCCCAAGGCCCTCATCTCCCCAGGGACTCATACAGAGAAAACAGGCAAGACACAGCACAAGAGGAATACGTGAGTGCAGCTGGAGTCTCTGTGAGGCCTCCAGTGCCCAGGGACCACAGGTGAGAGGAGGTTGGATATTACCCACACCCCTCTGTGCTAGTGTCTGAGGGGGAGGGTACACCAGAACAAATGCTTCCACCAGCATGGACAGTGGGCGGGAGTGAAAGTACTGTGGCCAGCTCTTGTGTAGGCACAGCTTAGTTTGTCAGGCAGGGAGCAGGGCTGGATGGCTTGGCTGCTCTGGTGTGGGGTCTCTCATTTCTTCATAGTGAAGAAGATGGGCATCAGCAAAAATAAAGAAAACAGGCATTGTCTAAAGCCGCAAGAAAAAAGGAAACTGTGGGGCATATTTATCAATGAGCTGTGTCGCCCATGCGCTACTTAGTCAGATTTATCAAGCTACGCAAGGCCACCTTGCATGGCCCTGGGTGGCTTGATGAATCTAGAGTAACGAAACAAAGTGCAAATTGCTGCGTTGCGTTACTCTGTACCAGGGTGGCATTCCACGGTCGGAGCGTTGGTATTCCCACGCATCTACCCATGGATTTTGGTGCATTCCCAGATTTACCGTTACAGGTGGACCTGGGAATACTTAAAAATGTTACACCTCCCCTAGTGCGGCATAACAAGGAGAAATATAATTATTTATCTTTGTTTTTCCTCTTCTATGTTTCCTGCAGAAAAAGGAAAATACCTGCACTATGGAACAAGGGTGCCTGCATAGCCTCCAGGCAGTACATTGTGTGCCAACCCAAGGGAAGGACAGGAATGCACTGTATATTGTCAAATGCAGTGCATTCAATGAATCAATCAATAAGGGGTTGAAAAGTGCACTACTCACCCGTGAGGGTCTCAAGACGCTGGGTGGGGGGTTCCTGCCCTTTCATGCAATGCAGCACAGCAAGGTGGCTTGCTGCAATTCATTAAATATTGATAAATCTGCCCTGACAAGGGCACACTTTTTAAGAAAAGACAAAAGAACACAGTTGTGGAGTAAGGGCTTGCACCATAATCACCCATCGCTTGATCATCTGGGGTCAAAGAGCACCCATAAACATTTGGAAGAGGCTAGAATTTTGCGTATTTGTTTTCCATTATGCCCCAGAGAGGAGGGATTCCACAAAAGTGTACTTCAGAATTGTGGTAGCCCCCCCAAAAGTGAGCTGCATAATGATTTGTTATATGACACCCTAAGTCTCCTAGGTGTACTGAATAGTGATCTGGGGAGACTCCTTTACTTTTCAAGCACTCCTGGTACTTGGACTTCAGTCCAAAAGGTCCAAGAATGAAGGGGCCCTTGTTTCAGAGTTAATCAACAACTGCATAGTTGACTCATCGGTGACAGGCTCCAAACTTTATTTTGCTTATATTTTCATGAAAACTGGTATGTGGTGTGATACATATCAGTGAGACATGCTGGCCTGGTTGCAGGCTTCATTTTGACAACTCCGAGCTTCTTTTTATCATAGTACATGAGGGTCATATAGTCCTAATTCTTATTTTGCAAGAATTCAGTACATTATAAATTAGAGGCAGTGCAGAAGTTCACAGACTGAGCCCCAGGCAATGTAAAAACAGTCTAATCTGAGCCTCCCGTCCTGATATAGAATATAAAATTTCCTAGCTATCGTAAAAGAAATTTTCAATTCTATTAAGGACACGAAGGCGAGGATTATTCCCCTGATTGGGTACAATCTATTACCCTCCCTGTGTCCTAAGAAGTCTTCGGTGTTGGACACGTATATTTTGAGTGTTGTTTTCACTGCTAGGGTTTAACAAAGGTTCTTATACAATGTTTTGTTCTGTAATATGTATATTGCTTTGCTTTGCATGAAGCTTGTTGATATATGGATATCTTCATTTCTACCAATATTGTCGATATTGATGATTGATTTTACACAATATTGATGGTTTTGGGAATTTACTCTTGGTATCTTGTTGTTTTCCTTAGGATCAGACCAGGAGCAAGAATTCTGAAAGACTAGCTTAGTTCAGGATGTTTCTCTGGAAGAAAGAGGAAGTGATTTTCCTTGATGTCAATATATGTCTACATGAGTCCTAAAAATGTTTACATAAAAAAGACCCATTGGAATTAATGATGGAAAATGTTCACGAGTTCATGAAGTAATGTGGCCTTCTGTTATTGCAGGCTTTAGGACTACACTTGTCACAAGTACAATAAAGATCTTGTGGCTACATAGAAGCATCACCCAGAGCACAGGCAGTCACTAAGGCAACACTCACAAATGTACAATGCGGGAAATATTTTCAGCAAAAATTAACTACTGCATAGCTGTGTCACTGTTGGAGTGGCTCCATACTTCATTTTATTCATACTTTCATGTAAATTGGTTGATGGTGTGATGCAGATGAGTAAGAAATAAAGGCATGGATGAAGGATTCATGATGGCGGGTCTGAGCATCTGTTTAATGTTGTGCACTCTGGCTGATGCAGTTTCGATGTACACAGTTCAATGAACTGAAGCATATTAGACACCACAGTAATTGAATTCTTCCATAATACACAAATAGGCTTGTTTTGCTGGAATTCACTGCCAGACATTATTAAATTAGAGCCAACAGAGGTGCTCACAAGCACCTACTGGGCATTATAAACACAGCCCCTGTCTCCTACCTCCAAAGATAGATAATCTTAAAAATATATATTGACACTGCTGAATGCATTATTTGCTTATGCAAATATTCCTTTGTGTGCACATCTTTCTCTCTGTGTCCTGAGGTTCATGCGATGCTGCTCCGGGGTACTGACTCTTCTACTGTTAAACCTCAGGTTAGAGTTAATAAATTGATAAAAGATGCACCTGCATCATCGCAAGAAGGATCTTATGTCCGGTTCAATGCCCTTAGAGTCCTGATCTGAAGGAAATTATCTATCTATCTATCTATCTATCTATCTATCTATCTATCTATCTATCTATCTATCTATCTATCTATCTATCTATCTATCTATCTATCTGTCCATTTATCTATCTATCTACCTATCCAGTGCCTCTTGGGTGCTTCTCAGATTAGCTTACAGCTACTTCTTGACTTAATGGATGTCTTGTTATGTGCCCAGGTTAGGCCCACGTAATGAAGCTACACATTTTTCTTACATTGACCTTTTGCACATATTTGCATGTTTGACAATGTTGGATTAGTTTCTCTGAGACTACTTCTGTTTACTCATTTAGCTTTGCATAAAATTATCATGATGCCTGAAACATCATGTGCAAGGACTTTTTATTAGGCCTGGGCGGAAAATTCCATTCCGCTCGCGGAATTTGCGGAATTTGGGTAATTTCGCGTTCCGCGGAGAACGCGAAATTGCCTAAAATTCAGCGATCCGCAGCTTCGCGGAATTTTTTGCTTGCTCGCGCTTTCAAAGTGCGTGTTCGCGAGATATTTCCCCCCGAGCATGCAAACAGCGTTCGCGAACAGGAAAAAAGCATCGCGAACTGGCAGAACAAGCAATTCCGCGTGTTCGCGGAACTTTTGCGTGCTCGCGGAGATTCTTTACCGTTTCGCGGAACTTTGCGTAACGCGATTACGCAAATTCCGCCCACCCTTACTTTTTATGCACAATGTACAAATGTCATTCTATCTATATCCACGGGGCGACAGGGCTATCTACATATCCATATACATTGCTTATCTATATGTAAATCACAAGGATGCTTTCCATTATAAATAATGAGCATCCCAAAATAATTAGCAGAGGAGGAACTTCAGTGATGCTGAGGGTCCCTGCATGCTGAGACTTCACCACGCAGTGGGATGACATCTCCATGAGGGTCCCTGCATGCTGAGACTTCACCACGCAGTGGGATGACATCTCCATGAGGGTCCCTGCATGTATGCCTGATTACTGCCTTGTATCATATGCCTGGATATATACACTGTTGTAGCACCATGGTAGAACTGTATCTACTATTTACACTCTTGGTGCTTGTAATCACTTTCATCTGCTTCTGTCGACTGATTGTCACAGCACATGTATTCTATCCAAGAGTAACATATGCTCAATAAATATATTGAAAATGCCCCAGTGTGTATTCTAAGAATATCTCTCTGAAAACAAAGAACACGAGTGAATAAGCAATCCCTGAAGGGTCAGGGTTGTCATGTTCAGTGGTTGCCACACACCATAGAAAAAGTGAGACTCAGTCCGCTCAGTAAAGAAGGAGCAACCTGGCTGGTCTTAGCTGCTTATACGCTGCATCCTAATATTGCTAATTTAGATGAGGCAGAATTAACAACACTATACGAAGATTTAGTGAAGATATGCAGAAATCTTACACAGTTCATAATGCAAACATTCACAATTAACCTTATGTGGACTGCTCAGGCTGCACAATCAGAAATGACTACTACGGGTATCAGCCGGCAAATGCTGAATGCTGTAATGGGAAAGATTCCCACCAGTCAGGAGCAAATTCTGTTCTGGATAGCAAAGAAAACAAGCCAGCTTGAGGCAGTTTTCCCCATATAGGCCCACAGGAAAACACAGAATATTGACAATTTGCGGAGTGAACCTTCCAGGTGGTGGCCCCCCTTTTTCCTCTCTGATACACACTGTGAGAGAAGGGGTTCCTCAGAGCTCAGCACTGAGCCCTACGCTATTTAATCTGTATGTCCAACCATTGGCGGCTGTAGCCAGGAGTCGTGGACTAACGGGAGTATCTTATTCCGACAATACTCAGCTGGTAGTTGCTCTCTCCAACGACCCCATGCAGGATGCTCTTAAGTTCCGGAGCGATCTTGCTGCTGTTCTTGGATGTCTGCTAACTGTTTACAGCTTAATGCCAGCAAATCAGAGGTTTTGCTGGTAGGGAGAGACTCTGAGCTGTGGAGCGAGCGCTGATGGCCAGCGTCACTGGGTGTTACACCCGTCTCCAAGCCAGAGGTAAAAATCTGGGTGTATGGGTTGACTCGGCCCTCAGTTTCCAGGTCCAAACTAAAAAATTTGCTGGCACCTGTTTTGGTCTCCTGCATGGTCTCAGGCCGCTGCTTGTTTTTTTTTATCCTGCCACTCGTCAGGTCATTATCCAGGCTACCATCATGTCTAGGTTAAACTATGCCAGCTCTCTGTACCTGGGGGTCAACAAGGCAGAAATTCGACGTCTGCAGAGGGTCCAGAATGCGGCTGCTAGAACTCTCCTGGGCCTCCCTAGAACCTGCTCCATGACAAGTGCTATGCGCCAACTCCACTGGCTCCCGGTGGCTAGGTGTGTTGAGTTCAAGACCCTTTGCATTGCCTTTAAAATCATGAATCTGTCTTCACCTAGCATTCTGGCAAACCTGCTCTTACTCTGTACACCTACTTGCCACCTTTGATCTACTGGCCAGCATCTGGCGGCCGTCCCTCGGGTGAGGATGGTGCGGGCAGGAGGACAATCGTTCCACATTTTGGTGGCCAAACTCTGGAACTCTCTCCCGTTGCAATTTCGAAGGATGGACAACTACCTGGCCTTCCGTAAGGCCATTAAAACTCACCTTTTTCCTCTGACCTAGGATTTGCCTTCTTCTGCAGCTTCCCTTCCTTTTGCCGTTCAGCACTGGGACGCCCCTTTGCTGGGGCAGCTATGAGCTATATAAAACCACGTAACATAAAATAACATAACATAATATAACATAACAATGGGGATGGCTCTGCCGGTAGAAGATTGTGCCACTTGGGGTACAGTCTTCCCTGCAGTTTACACCAGAACTTATGGTACCCCTTCACTGGCTGTCTTACCTGATGTATTGAAACAGCTTATGAATGAGTACGGGGCAGAAGCTGCCCTGGACTTAGGGATGAAACTGATGGGCAACTTTGCCACAGTATCCACAATTATGTTAAGTAACATACAAGCTATACGCCAATGCCTGCAGGAGTTCACTCCTGCACAACAGGAGTGGGAATTACCTAAAATTATCAAAGAAAACTATGCTACACTGGATAGAGATAATTAGGGAGCCAAACCTGGGAAACCACAGGTTAAAAGCAATTCTGAAAAGGATAACTCTAAGCAAGCACCTGATTCTTCCAAGAAGAAATGAGACAATAAACAAAAAAATAAACAAAACAAGACACAATCCACGGGGTGGGTGTCCTTAACAGGAAACCACTGAAAAGGAATACAGTTTGAAAAACTGTGATAATATTAGACAGCCTGACAGGTAGCAGTATACTGATACACGTTCCTCTCATTCCTTACAGGATTCATCCAATACACATTCAGAGAGGTGGACAGCCAGAGCACAGATCAGAAGAGCGTGTGAAGACAAACAGGGAGTCACATCACACTTCAGACTATATCATTAGATAGGAAGACAAACAAAAAACTCATAAACCTCAATTCAAAAAGAAAAAGGTAGCTGGGATTAATATAAAAAAGACCCAGGCTACTGAGGATTCTGCTTCTGAATGGGGAATGGGCAGTGGTGATGCTGGACAGTGCAGAAGAAGTCACAATAGCTCGCTGGAACATTATGAATTATTTGGAGGTAGGAGCACTGAATGAGTATATCAGAGTAGAAACACCTGATACAAAGGTAAGTGCCCCTCATCTTTTATAAAAAAATAACACTCCAATTGGAGGGGGACATACCCAGGAACATCAAGGCTCTCTTTTGAGAGAACCTGACATATGGTTACAATATTCTCTTGGCTGAAAGGATTGGCCACCTGAGTTCATAATGGAGTGTTCAATGGGGGGTACAGAAATGTTGCCTGCTTTCTCTGACCTCGTTCCAGAATCTATTAAACTATCATAAGTGTTAGAAATGAGGGTCTCTAGTTAGCAGGTTGTTACCCTGTCCAAGTAGGGACCCTTTTTCCTAGTTAGAATAAGGGGGTTATACTTCTACAATAACCCCTGCTCACCCCCTAGGTAGCTTGGCACGATAAGTCAGCCTTATCTCAGGGGTAGTGTGCAAAACATTTGCACATAAACAACAGTAATCCAGGGAAAACTCTACAAAAGGACACCACACCAGTTTTAGAAAAATATCCAATATTTTGTCTCTGCAAACTATAAAAATCCACCATGCAGTTCTTAGAAATGTCAATAACAAAAATATTGTTTCTTGAAAGTTATAGCTCAATCCGGGGCTATCATGGCATAGTGAACAACAAATCCAAAAAGTTCTGGCTGACCTCGGAGTGATGTGCCAGCTACAGTGTCAGGAAGACCCGCAAAACAGTCCCTTTAGAGATGCAGGGCATCTGTGACTTCGCAATGAGCTCCGAAGAGCCAGCGTTTGCAGGCGTCATTTCTGGAGGCCGGTGCAGGAATCGTTGGCCTTTGAAGTCACATGCGTTGCAGGTCAAACTCCATGCAGTTGAAGTCAGGAGCGCCGGCGTCGGCAGACATCAAGGCTGCTGTGCAAAGTGCAGCAGTGTGGTATGAAGTGCCCTCAGGTTGTGGTGGAGGAAGCGGCTCGGTGGCGGTCATCCAGCAGCATCAGTGAGACTAGGCTGCGGTGCAAGGTGGTACAGTGCTTGTCACAGTGCTGACAGGTCACAGTGAAAGCAGCAACATCATTGTTCCTGAAGGACTGTCTTCGGCTGATGAACCGGTGTTGATGGCGCCGGCATCAGTAGGCCAAGGCTGTGGAGTGGGATGGGGCAGTGTGTCAGGGAACTTATGATCGGTGCCCTCAAACCACGGTGCAAGCAGCGGCGTCAATGTTGTTGTGGAGCATTATCATCGGGGATACTAGGGTGGCAGTGTGAAGCAAGGCAGTGCAAAGTAAGGTACCCACAGGTCATGTTGCAACCAGCGGCTTGGTGGCGGCAACAGGCTTCATTATTGCTGAGACCAAGGTTGCAGTACAAAGTGTGGTGATGCCCTCTGCGGTGCCTTCAGACACGGAGCTACCAGTGGTTTTGTTGTCTGTGTCAGATAGCTTTTTCTTCTGTTGCAGCATGAAATACACAGTTCCCAGTGCTAATAGCAAATGAACTTGAAGTGTTTGCTGATCCTGAGACTTCTTGAAAGGGGGCAAGCTCCACCTTAAGAACTTGTAGAAACTCAAACAAAGAAGTTGCAGAAAGTTCAGTCCAGTCCTTTCTTTGCCCAAGACAGAAGCAGCGACTGGAAGCCAACACAGAAAACCACACAGCAAAGTGGTAGTTCCTTCTCACAGTTTCTCTAGTTCTTCTTCCTGGCAGGTTCCTTTATCCAAAAGAGTGATAACGTCCTGGGGTCAGGGCCCCAATATTTATACCACATTTTCTCTTTGTTCTCTTTGTGGTAAGGGTCTCTGAGCCCAGTCCAAACCAGTTCTGCCCTCTCTGGCCCAGCCTCACTACAGGAGGTGGAAACAGCATTGTGCATAGGAGACAATGCCTATTCAGGTGCTAGTGAGAACTCCTCCCACCATTCTAAATGCAGATAAGGCCTATTTGGTCCAATTATGAGACACCCAGGACAGGCAGGACACACGTCAAACCCCCCCCCCTGTGTCTGTCTACAGTGAATGCACACAGAATGGTTAGGCAAGAAAATACCCACTTTCTAAAAGTGGTACTTTTTAGCACGTAATATAAAAATCACCTTTACTAAAAGATGTATTCGTAGGGCCTGATTCACAGAACTAACTTACGTCAAAATCCTAAACTTACAACAATTTTGGTATTCACAGAATGAACTTACAAATTTGGGTATTCACAGAATGAACTTACAACAATTTTGAACTTACTCATCCTAACTTTATGTCCGCCACTGGGCCGGAAATTCCGGCCCGAGTGCGGACATAAGGTTAGGATGAATAAGTTCATTCTGTGAATACCCAAATGTGTAAGTTCATTCTGTGAATACCCAAATTGTTGTAAGTTCATTCTGTGAATACCCAAATGTGTAAGTTCATTCTGTGTATACCAAAATTGTTGTAAGTTTAGGATTTTAACGTAAGTTAGTTCTGTGAATCAGGCCCTATTTCTCTTTCTTATCCCAATGGAAAGTTAGGCTTGTAAGATGTTAGAAAGCAGCTCCCAAGTTAGCCTATTGTCAATAGTGAAAAACAAAATTAGCAGTATTTCAATATCCGGACATGTCTCACACACCTTTGAAAATCTGCTTGTGTGGGTGACACAATCAGTGCTGTAGGCACACTAGCAGCATTTGATCTACTGGCCCTGGGCACACACAGTGCACTGTACTAGGGACTTAGTAGTAGATCAAATAAGCCAAACATGGAAGCACCAATCCATAAACACAATTTACGGTAGGAGCACTTGCACTTTAACACTGAACAGCAGTCAGAAGGTGTGCGGAGGCACTAAGCCACGAAAATGAAGTCCAACATACCATAAAAAAACAGAAGGCCAGAAATCCAATAGACAGGAGAAACACGCCCAAAGATGCCAGGTCTAACTGTTCGTCAATGAGTGGTCATTAGTGCTGACTCCTGCATTATACTGCAATCATTTTGGGTGGGATGATGAGTCACCTCATCACAAGAACCCATTAAAAACAACTCCTCAACCCCAAAGACAATACCCAATAAAACATAAAGCTAAAAAACAAGTTAGGGAAATCCTAGAACAACTTGAATACAAAGGTGTAATAGAAAACTGAACCTCGTCCATGAATAATCCCTTGTGTTTCCTGTAATGAAACCAGACAATTCATACCATCTAGTTTTAGACAACACAATCACACAATCATTTGCAGTACAAAATGCACATAGTGCCAAACTGATGAATAACATTGTGTGAAAGAAATACAAAATAACACTAGATATCTCAAATGGATTTTTCTGCCAGAATATAGTGTCTGAAAGCTAATATTTGACAGTGTTTTCAGTGCTAGGTTCTCAACAGCAGTTTTGCTGTTTACTTCAAAGGTATAAGAATATCCCTGGGCTGTTTTAGGCCAGAGTAACAAAGTTATTTCAACATTTTCATGAGGAGGCATTGTCCTATGTAGATGATATTTATCTGATGGACAATGAATTATTGAAACACTTGGACAGAGTAGACCATATAATTCCATGGTTTGCTCATAAAGTTTATTTAAAAAATCAAAAATTGCCTATCTCAATGTCCTGTTTCTGAGATACGAGTTGTCAAGTGAAGGCAAAGGCTTGGCAGCATAATTTTTAGAAAAATGTGCATTGCTCCAACCTCCAACGACTCTAACAAAAAAAACAATACATTTTATGATTTTTAAATTTTGGCAGTACATACATTTTGGATTACATAGGATGAGTTAAACTGTTCAAAGACGTGATTAGACCTGATTTTTCAATCAACCATTGGACACAGAAACATACAATTATTTTATATTCTGTATAAGCACAACCAGCCAGGGGATCCACGCAGTAGCTGGACCAACCGGGTACACCTAAATCACTTTCAGCTAATGTGATACAGTACCTATTGTATACAAATCACATTTTTACACAAACCCTGAAATGCGTTTTGCACCTACTGAAACAAATCACAGTGGTACACACTGCTGTATTGAGAGAGATAGCACTATCACAGGGGAAGCAAATAATTGTCATTACCCGGGTACTGACCTTAGAGGCTGTAAACAAAAGCAAGTGTTTCAAATGCAAAAGCTTTACATCCACAATGGATCTAATGGGCTAAATCTCTCACTGCAACAGATGTAGATTACCGATTCAATTCTACATTACAAACACAACCATTCCTGCATTACAAAAAAGAATTTCCTCTGCCGAATGAAATAATGCCTCTAGATCAATATGATTACATCATTTACACTGATGGATCTGCTCAGCTTGCTATAGGGACAAGACAACAATATAATGTGCATGAGCAATTGTAAAGGGGCAATGTTTTATCCTGAATAAACACCCATGCAGTCCATACAGGACTGTACAGCACAGCTGGCAGAACTCAAAGCTGTGATACGGTCACTACAAAATACAGATCATTGATTATAGATTGCAATTCGTATTACTGTATCCAGTCCTATAATGAGTACCTTCACTATTGGGGCCAGAATGGATTTCGAGATTCCATGGGTTGAACAATCAAGCAGCAGTTGCTTTGGGAACAGGTGGCAAAACAGAAAGAATGCTTGCCAAGGGCTCACGTTATTCAAACCTTGAGTCCTTGAAATCTGTAGCTCTAAAAAGTGTTAAAATATTTCTTTTAGATATGTTGATGATTTGAAAAAGTAGAGACATTTGTATGGATGCTTTTAACAATATGGAGAGACTTATGGTTGAGTCATGTAATGGTCTGCTGCTTTATATTTGGCTAGGCCCAACACTCATGATGTTATAAAAACAGCCAGGTACTAACCATGCAGTATTCCAATGATCCAGTCACTACATATGCACTGCTGTAATCACTCAGGCATTACCCCTGCACTCATGCAAACATACAGGCATTACCTATATAATCATGCAATCACCAAGGTATTACCCATGCACTCTTTGAATCATGTAGCCACTACTCATGTACTTATATATTCTCTCAGGCACTAATGTTGCATTCCTTCTATCACAGAGGCAGTACACTTGTACCTATATAATCACTCGGCCAGTGCTCATGCTGTCATATAATCACCCAGGCACTACCTTTGCACTCCTTTATTCACTCAGGCACTACCTCAGTAGTACTGCAATCACCCAAGAAGTACCTATGCACTTATAAAATCACCCAGTTACTTTCTGTGTAGTCATGTAAATCCCCAGATATTACCACTGTAGTAATGTAATCACCCAGGTGTTACCTATGTAGTTCTTTAATTCCCCAGACTGTACTCATGAAATAACCAATGTATTGGCTATACAGTGCTTCAATCACCCAGGAACTATCCTGTCACTCTTTCAATCACGCATGCACTACTCTTGTACTTATGTAATCACTCAGCCAGTACTCATGCACTTATAAAATCACCCAGTGTTGGAAAACGAGTCAGTATCTGTGAGGCCTGCACAAATAACATGTCACATTTGTCCTTCACTGGGAACCAAACACCCCATTGTAGCGCTTGACTCTCAGAGGGTAGCGTTGCGAAGCAGTCTAAGGCTTACTCAAGGGAGGTGGTGTGGGCTAGTAATCACCATTTACCAGTACGCATGAATAACACTCAATAATTGATTGTCCAGTCTGTACTTTGCTTTATAAAAGTAAGAGTACATTTATTAAACACACACTACTCAATACTATGCACCAATTTACAAATATACATAAGCTGTTGGAATTACTTTGTGACATTGCATAACATCTCCACCCCTCCCGCAGGGGGGAGGGGGGTCTAGTACCACAACTCCTATGTGTGCACATCATCTTGCCCCCTAATGCAGTTAGTTGAACATAACCTGGAGTGAGGGCCCTGCGCACTGGCACCATGCCAGTGGCGACCCACCCCATTACCTCAACAAGCATTTAAAAATAAGCACACCTGCCTTGGTGACACATAACCCTGACCGAGCATTTCCTACTGACCATAAAGTATGCACCTCTATATCTTAAGGGCTAGCAGTCTGGGTTCTTCACCTAAGCGCAGCAGCAAGAATACATGTTTAAGCATCACTTTAGAATGACAGTACTCATCACCTTGGTTGATCATTTGAATGCATTGCAATTACAGCCCCTAAAGGCATCACAGATGAAATCACAGGATTACGCATATACAGCCAGACACCCTAGCAGGACTGTCTGGCAACATAGCCCCACTTGGCTTATGACATCTCCTTACACATGGGACTTACAGTCCCTTTAAAAGAAGTACTCCTGGCAACTACACTTCTCCTGCAGTGCACCTCTTCACTTTAAAAGGAATCACAGGTAAAAGCATGGGATTACGTAAATACAGCCAGACCCCCTAGCAGGAAGGTCCAGCAACATAACTTCATTTAGCTTAACATCACCTTACACAGGTGCTTCACTTTACACATGTGACTTTCAGTCCACCTAAAAAGAAATAACCAGGTTAAATGCATTTCTGGTGCAATTACACCTCTCCACCTCCAGGGGATGCCCTTCTCCAGGCATCCCTAACTCAGCCCTTCACTACTTGATGCACTTCTTCATTCACCTTCAGCTGTAGAACAAAAGTTCCAGCCTAGAAGGTGTTAAATGCTGGCTGAGCCCTTGAGGGGTTATTCTCTTCAAGTCCCCATGGGACTTAGGGAGGGACTTTTCTTCTTTGTGCTGGGGAGACTGCGTTGCTCCTGCAGCTCCCCCTGCACCTTGTCACACCTGTGGTGGTGACCCCGTCCTCCTGGGGCCACCACAAGCCGAGAAAACGCTGTGTTGCCCTTACAGGCCGGTCCTGGCCTGCAAGGCATTGTGGGAATTGCCGCACACTTGATGAGCGGCTCTCCCGCTGTGCCGGGGACAGCCGCGATCGCGCTGGTGGCCTTCGCTGCATCCTTGGCCCGGTGGGGGGCCCGGTCCCACCCAGACCCCCAGGTAAGGGGATGCGGCTCGGGGAGCCCATCCCCGGCCGCTCTGTGGGTTTTCGGGGCCCGGTCACCCCTGGGCCCCGTGCAGCTCCTCTGTTCCGGTTCGGGGTCCCGGTCCCACCCAGGACCCCCCGCCTGTCCTCTTTGTTGGAGGGCAGCCTGGGGAGCCCACCCCCGGGTGCCCCCGCCGGCTCCCTGCCCGGCCCGCACACTCGCGTGCGGCCGCGGGAGCCGGCCCTGTCTTCTGGTCTGCCCGCTCCTGCGGGCAGACACGAAGTCTCCGGCGGTCCGTCCGGACCACGGGGGAGTGCGGCGGCACTCCCCCGGCCTCCTCCTCTCAATTGGGGCCCTGGGCCTCAGTTTATGGGGAGCGCGACAACGCTCCCCGACTTCTCCTCTTCGAGGCCCGGGGATTGGGTCTCGGGCGCTCCCCGGCTTCGTGTTCGGGGGGGCCAAGGTGGGCTCCTGGCACCCCGCGGGCAGCTCTTCACGGGGAGCACAACGGTGCTCCCCGACTTGGCTTCATGTTGGGGGCAGCCCCCGGGACCTGATCCACCCCGGGGACACATGCAAGACCAGCGGTGGAGCCCCATGCACTTCGTCGTCAGTCTTCTTGGAGGTCAAAGGTCGCTCACCTTCCTGGGGAGCATATCTCGGCCCCCTAGAGCCCGATTCTCTTCATTTTTGTCTCCTCTCGCTCCTCTTGGCCAGCCCCTGCCACTGGGGGTCTCTGCCCTCGGGGTCTCTGAGAGGGTGGATTCAGCAGGGAGCTGTCTTCACTGGCTCCCTGCGCCAGCCTTTTGCCTGGCTCTCCTCCTTGGCCTCTCTTCTCCCTGCGCAGAGGCCTCTGCTTCTGCGCACCGGTCCTGGGCTCTTCCTCTGGTGCTGTTAGGGCCCTGGGGGGAAGTCAGGGGGTTCCTCCTTCCAACTGCCCATTGCGCCAGGCTCCAGCACCTTCAGCCTCAGCAGACCACACCCCAGAGAGAGCTTCTCTTCCTGTGCTAGTTCTTTTAAGAAGTTGGGGAGGGGGCTGGCAGGAAGTCTCTGTTTGCCCTATCACCAAGCGACACATCACTTCTCTGCCCCTGCTCCCTCCTTCCTGCCCAGGCCTCTGGGTTGGTCCAAGATGGCATCGTCCAGGGTCTCCTGCCTCATGGTCTCTGAAAGTCCATTCCTCCCCCAGAGCTACCCCTCCCTTGTGCAGCGTGGTGCCTGGCACCAGGTGACAGCTGCTGATGGATTAGCCTGTAGCTCCACCCATCTTCTCTTCTTGGAGAGGAGATCTTTGCTCTGGGAAGAAAAGGTGATTAATCCAGCCTGCTGAGGTCAACCCCCACCCAGGCCCTGTTTATGATCTGACTCAGAGAGATATAACATTTCTGGATGACCCAAAAGCAGTACAAATATGACTCTGGACTCTGCAGAATACTTCTTCTCACTTAAGTTACAGTGGACGTTGGTGCATGTCTGGAATGTGTAGGCCCTAGGAAAGTAAAATTAGCCCATGTGCTCCCTATCCTCATAAGAGAATAAAGGAATAAAACACTGTAAAGCACACTGACTTTCCCTGGCATGTTTCTTCCCACTGCATTAAGCCTATTCCATGTCACCACCCAATTCTGCATAAGTCCTGCCACACCATTCACTTTGTAGCTGCTCCTTGGCTGCGCACGCTAGGAATATCCCCTGTGCAGCCCCTACACATGTGCACACGCATGTACACATGTGTCTGCATGTAACTAGCCTGGTGCCCTTTTCTCCAGCTGCTGAGCAGCGGCCTAGTCAAGCTAGGGGGTCACCAGTAAAATCCCCATGCAGTCTCTTTCATCCTGAGTTCACTGTGGGTGAGTCCCAACTTATGAGGCTCCCCACAGTAAAAGCTCAACAATTAGGTGCTCAAAAAGCGAAACATCCGGGCGGCCCATAGTGTCAGAACCACCTTCTAACACCCAGGCACTACCTTTGCACTCCTGTAATCACTCAGGCAGTATCTTAGTACTTCTGCAATCACCTAGGCAGTACTCATGGACTTATAAAATCACCCACTCACTTCCTCTGTACTCCATAAATCCCCCAGATATTACCTCTGCAGTCATGCAATCACCCAGGCACTAGTTATGTACTACCCCTGCAGTCATGCAATCATGCAGGCTGTACCTATGCACTCATGTAATCACCCAGGTACTAACCTTGCAGTCATATATTCACCCAGGTCCTACTGTTGCACTCATCAATTCAGCTAAGCCCTACTCAGTGACTCATCTATACCTTCAGGTGCTATTTATACACTTACCCATTCACTCAACCTCTTTGTGTGCACTCATGAATTAGGCAGTCACTATTCATCTTTTCCTACAGTTACCGTGCGACTACATTTGGAGTCATACAATCACCCAAGCACTACGCATGTAGCTATGCAATCACTCAAGCAGATCTATTACATGTCTCAGTTTCTAGGTTTCACTATATGCCAAAAATATATTATATATATATTTCTTTTAGATATGATGATGATTTGAAAAGGTAGAGACTTATGTATGCATGCTTTTAACAATATGGAGAGACTTATGGTTGAGTCATGTAATAGTCTGCTTTTTATATTTGGCTAGGCCCAACACTCATGCAGTTATAAAAACACCAAAGTATTACCTATGCAGTTTTCCAATGATCCAGTCACTACATATGCACTGTTGCAATCACCCAGGCATTACCGCTGCAGTCATGAAATCACTGAGGTACTACCTATGCACTCATGCAATCACCCAGGTATTACCCATGCACTCTTTCAATCACCCAGCCACTACTCATGAAGTTATATAATCTCTCAGTAACTACCCGTGTACTCTTTCAATTACATACACACTACCCTTGTACTTAGGTACTCACTCAGCCAGTACATATATACTTTTAAAATCACCCAGGCACTACCTTTCCACTCCTCCAATCACTCAGGCATTCCTTCAGTACTCCTGCAATCAGGTAAGCAGTACTCATGCAGTTATAAAATCACCCACTCATTTGCTATGTACTCCAGTAATCCCACAGATATTACCCCTTCAGTGATGCAATCACCCAAGCACTAGTTATGTACTACCCTTGCAGTTGTAGAATCACCCAGGTCCTACTGTTGCACTCATCTATGCACGTAGCCTCTACTCAATGTATTTTTGTATTTAAAGATATTATTTTAAAAATACTAAATAATTTTTAGATAGATAATAAACTATACTTTTTTTTAGATATTCTCCATAATTATTAAGAAATATTCAATATGGCAACAAAAGTTGAAAAGAAAAGACAACCAAAAAAACAGAACTATTTAAAGTAGAGAGAAAAGCAGATATTAGATGAAGTACAACATGTGACTTGAAGAAAAAGTCTTCTTTAAGAGAACAAAAGAATTTGTCAAAAATGTTTTAAAAAATATAATCAATTTTCAAAATGGGGAAAAGAGAAAGAAAAATACTACAAGCAATCAGAAGCAAACGAAAAAAGGACAAATTAATGCATAATCAGGTTATAGGAAAACAATCCATGTTGAAAAAAGGATGAAAGAATATAAAGACATTAAGAAGAGAATGTTTAAACGTAGAGTACTACAAAATGTATTGAAAGATTGCAAAAAATATAAAAGAAGATCTGCATTTTACAAGAAGAAAGAACAGATTGACCGTGTAGTTGAAAAGGCTTTTGAATTGAAAAGAAAATTGTTTATATTAGTATTGAAGAGAATAAAAACATTGAATAAAACAATGCACTTTTTGAAGGAGAAAAGTAAAAGAAAAAGACTGGTTAATATAACTAACTTTTGCAAAAAAGTTTTGGGTGAATGGAAGCACACTTCTAGTACTGAACCTTTTTTAATGAAGAATGCTATTTTCAACAAAATACATTAGTTCATGTTGTTGATACCAGAAGTCGTTGTTATGAGGTTAAAAATGGTTGTCCAATAGGAAAAAAAAAGATGGTTCCTAGAAATGAGGAAGAAGTATTAGCTGAAGAAGTTCAAGGGAGATGTGCACAAGCTCCAGTGTATAAGTGGGATTGCAGTAGTATTTGGAGCATACAACAGGAATCTATTGAGTTATTACAAAATTACCGAGATTATGGTAATAAAAGTGTTAAACAGAAGATTAAGATATTGCAAGGACTAGATCCTTGTAGAGTGAGAAAATATACTGGCTTGCAGGGTCATTCTTTGGCTTGTCTTTCTAGAAAAGTGTGTCAAAGTACTTTTCATCATTTAAGAATGTTAGAAGTACATCATTTAGAAATGCGGAAGTTAGTAAGAAGATTGTACTATGTAAAAGTCCTGCATTATCTTTAAGTGAAATAAACCCAGCTCTTTTGCATGGTTCAGTATTGAATGTAAAAAAGTTTCTAATGATATACAGTTTAGTTTCTGTGGTCCTCAAGAGGGGTGCACAGAAAGTGAGAGTTTGATAAGTGTAGGTGTTGAAGAAGAGGTGGAAGATAGTACCACTGAGAAGTTTGCAGAAGAAATTACAAAGTTTAACGTAGTTTCCTGTGAAAAACCAAACTATATTTGTATTTGTTGATGTACTCACTATAGAACTCAAATTAGGAATGTTAGTATATATTTAAAAAGTGAAAAGGAAAACAATGATAAGTGGGAGAAATTTGGTGCTTCTTTGTTGATGGAAGGTCATTTTCAGTTGGGTAGTGTAAATATTGTTACAACAAATTAGAAGAGAACAAAATGCCAGTTAGAGCTGTACATAATAACCAAGAGTTGGTAGCTATTCCTCTGGAACTGGTAGATTTAAATACATATGAGTCCATTATTATTCAATCTATGCACCTGTTTCAGGCTATAGTTCATATGGAGCCTAAATCAGGTAAGCTGCCTCCAACAGATTTACAAGGAGGTTTAAAAGGAAATGTTGTGTATTTACCTTTAGATTTTAAGAAACCTATTGAAACTGTTGGTGTAGAGAGAGAGGAAAGTGAACCTGTAGTTTTTCTAGTTAATGGTGTACCAACAAAGAGTCAGAAAATATGGCAAGAGTTAGTAGATGTCTGCAAACTTCAAAAGGCTACATTATATCTTATATAAAACAATATTTATTATAAAAATGTATATGTGGAGGAACAAGAAATATCTTTAGAAGATGATAAAGAAATTCCAACTGGCAAAATATAAAAAGTGGACAACCCCAGTGAAGAAATTTATGAACATTATAGTATACATCCGTTACATTCAAAAGAAGTGATAGGAAACACTATTGAATTATTCCAAATTAAGAAAGCGAAGGGAACTCCCAAGAGTGTATGGGAATATGTTTAGAAGCTGGTTGTTTTCCACAGCTCTTCCCCACTGGAAAAGGTGGTCGATATGATGAACGACCTGGGCAGATTCCATCTTCAGAATATCGTACAACAATATTGTACTCAGAAGATCCAATATTTTGTCAGTGTGTTCCATATTTATTTCATCTTCTGTTTGAAAGTGACTTGTCTGGACTTTCATATGCAGTGAACCACATATAAAAAACAAGAGTTCATCTTACACATGTTTCTGCAAAGGAATTTTTGGACAAAGTTCAACAAAGAGACGATCATTTGGAATCTCAGTTAATTAATTTGATGGCGTGTCAACGTGGTACTAATGAGTATTGGTATCGTCATCACAGAGAACTTAAATGTATGTTAAGGAACTTACGAACCCCTACGTGGTTTGTTAGGCTTAGCTGTGCTGAGTAAGCATGGGACGATTTACTTGAATTTCTATGAGAAGCAAATTCAAATGTAAAAAACATTGAATTGAAGACAGCTGGAGAACTGTGTTCCTTGGATCCTGTAAATGTGTGCAGATATTTTAATCATAGGTTTCAAGCTATGATGTATTTTATCTGCAATAAAAATAATCCACCTCTTGGAGAAGTTTTTGATTTCTTTTGGAGAAAGGAGTACCAGCCAGAGGTGTACCTCATATTCACATGCTGTTATGGATCAAGAATGCACCAAACATTGGAACTGATACTGATGAAAGTGTTTTGTCTTTCATTGAAAAATATGTTATCTGTGCCATACCAAAAGAAGGAGGAGAAAACAACTTGAGACAGCAAGTTATACGGTTTCAAAGTCATCAATGTGGGAAATATTGTCGACGGAAATACAAATCAAAGGGAAAATGTTATCCAAAATGTTGTTATGGATTCCCACGCCTAGTAATTTCAAAAGTAAGAGTCAACAGTTTCATGTCAGCAGTAAGGCATACTATAACTCGAAAATCGCTGAAGAATATTTACAACATAAAAAGAACTGAAGGTTCAAAGTATATTAATGACTACAATCCACTGATTTTGACGATATCGATATGGAATGCAAATATGGATATCCAGTATGTTGCAGATAATTTGATTGCTGTTGCTAGCTATGTTACGTCATATATAACCAAATCTGAAAAGATGGAGTTGAGAGAAAAGTGGGAAGAAATTTCACAAGAGAAGACTCTTAGTAACAAATTGTACAGCTTTAGTTTGAAGATGCTTTCCCATCGAGAGTTTCGATTGTACAAATGTTCGGATCGGTTGACCTCTGCAATTTTATATTCACAATCAAGAGGAATCACTTGGGTAAGTCTAGGTCTTGCTGCAACACAAAATCGAGTATTGAAATCTGTACAAGAAATTGAATACTTAGCATTGAATGAACCAGAAAGTACAGATATTGTTAAAACGGATATGTTGGATACCTAGTATCCTAAAAGAAGTCCACATCTGGAAAACATATGTCTCTATGAAGTACTGCAACATTACAGCTTTAAGAGAAATGTTACAGAAAATATAAATGAAGAAAAATATGCAGTAATTGGATGTGAAGGATGTTTGGTAAAACATGCCAAAGGAAATCTTATTAACCACAGGAAACTCAGTTGCGAATCTCCAGATAAAAGGGAATTTTTCTATTTAGCACTTCTGCAACTTTTCAAGCCTTGGCGTAGTGAAATCGAATTATTTGGAGATTTTGACTGCTATGAAGATTCTTTTAATGCATGTAAAGATAGCATTCAATGCATAATTTTTCCAAATTATCTACAAATGTTAAATAAAGAGATTGAACAAGAAACTACTATTGCAGCTGAAATAGTTAGAAACAGTTCTCAAGATAGTCAACGTTCTGCTCCACTAAGTCAAGCTCCATTAGGACAACCAATTCTTGAAAATGAGGCAGCAACAGCCTTGTATGAAGTAGAAACGGCAATGCAACAAGCACAACAGGACATTATTGAGTTGGGAAACTTGGAAGAACAACAAAATATTGAACAAAAAGAAATATATCAGCAAGTGACTCAACAGATACAGCATGGTTTACTGCATGAAAAAAGAATGTCAATGCACATATTTAATCCTATTCGAATGTATATCAGTGGTCAAGTTGGAACAGGAAAAAGTTTCTTAATTAAAGTTTTGACCAGTAATCTACAGAAAACCACTGAATCGCATTTATCTTGTGTTGTAACCGCTCCAACTGGGTTAGCTGCACACAATATTAAAGGTATTACATTACATCGATTACTCATGCTACCAGTTGAACATGAAAATAAATTAGAATATCACAAGCTATCTGGAGAAGCTTGTTATGAAGTTTCAAGAATACTGAAGAAAATGAAACTTCTATTCATTGATGAGTTGAGCATGGTCTCAAATGTAATGCTTGCCTTTGTACATTTAAGAATGCAACAGATTTTAAAAGCAGATTATGATGTTCTGTTTGGAGGAAAACATGTAATTGTATTCGACGATCTACTACAACTTACTCCTGTGAAAGGGCAACCAGTTTTTAAAACACTTGTCCATGAAGACACTAGGAAATCTTTGGGAAGTATTGGAAATTTGAATATTTGGTCTCATTTTGAATATAAAGAACTTATTAAGAATATGCAACAAGCAAGTGATGAACATTATGGAAACATTCTTCAAGATATTAGAATTGGTGTTTTGACAAAACATGGTAAAGAAGCTTTACAAAGTCGGCTACTAACAAACTTGTTTCCAAATGAAAATATTGCACCTGAAATAATATACAATAATTTGGAGGAAAAAACTCTATAGTTTGCCTAATGCCAACACTGCAAGAGTGTTCTACATTCAATCAAGAACTTTTGAAACTGGAGAGACAACCAATAGTGAAAATGGAAGCCATTGATAAAATGGAACACAAAGGAGTTACAATTCTTAACTCAGAGAAATTATAGTCAAAATTGGATTCTTTGGAGAAGTCTCTATCTAAGACTGCTGGTTTAGAAAATACTTTATATGTATGTGTAAACTGTCGGGTAATATTAGGGGGTAATTTGGATGTAGAAAAAGCTTTAGTAAATGGAGCAATGGGAAAAGTTGTTGTTAATTATCAGAAGAGAGATGGAATTGAATTTTTGAAGATAAATTTGATCAGATTGAAGAGTTAAAACAGATTGGACGTTGTCTTGTTTGTTTTTTGCTTGTAAAATACTTGTATGTTCGTAGAAAACAGTTTCCTTTTTCTTTAGCATATACAGTGAACATTCAAAAATCTCAAGGTTTAAGTGTAGGCAGTGCTTTGGTAAATATTGGAAGCACAATGTTTAAAGAGGGCATGGCATATGTTGCATTGTCTCAAGTAAGAACATTATCTGGTTTGTATTTGATTGATTTTGATGAGAAAAAGGTTAGTGCTGATGCAAATTGTATAAGAGAGTATAATTGGTTAAGAAGACTGTATGCTCCTAACTTAGGTGAATATCCCATCTATGAGAAACGTGTAGTATGTCCAAAATGGAAATATGAGAAACATTCTAGTGAGATTCAAAATAAGAAAAAAATTCAAGAAAATTATGAAGCTGCAAAGAAAATGAAAATGGACACTGTTGATGATATTGTAGGATACCAGTTAGAAAATAGTTCAGGTATCAACTGCTATACTAATGTAATTGGGAATGTTGTATTTTACCTAGAAGATCTTCATCATGAATTTAGGGAAAATTGGGGAAAAAAAGATTCTGTTCTTTATTACATTATATTTTTCAAAACTTGTTAGAAGTAAAATCCATACTGCTTCTTGCATTCGGCATCTTTTGGATATATGTAAGCCTGGGCAATAAACTCAGTTCCGCTAGCGGAGATTGCGGATATTTGGTAATTACACTTTTATTGGAAACACGGAATTCATGCAAGAATTCCCACTCCGCTACGCAGTTGAGTTACCTACTGTACCCACAACCCTTTGGTAAATCAACTTTACCTTTACATGCTAAAAAAGCATATAACCAATTCACAAAAGTGAACTTTGAAACACACCAGGCAATGAGAGAGGTGATAATTTTGGGGTCACCCCTTACCTAGGGGGAGGGCAAGCAGATGCCTTGAACACAAACAGCATATCATGCTGAACGATTCAGTGGTGGTCCCATCCTCCTAGGACCACCCGAAGCAAAGTTATTGGCAAAAATACAATGCCAACCAAAGGCCCTGCAAAGCATTATGGGGCGAGATTCTAGAGTTTAGTGAATATTATAGTATTAGCTCTCAGATGTGCCGGAGAGCCTGCCCCTTGAGGAATGTTTTGATATTGGATACTATAATATTCACTGCACTCTAGAATATCGTCCCATAATGCTTTGCAGGGCCTTTGGTTGGGATTGTATTTTTGCCCATAACTGTGCTTGGGGTCCCCTAGCCTGCTGCTATGCCAAAGGCCCGAGACGAGGTTCCGTTTGTGCCCGGGGAGCCCCCCTTGCTTGGCTGGGTTCAGGAGCTTTGTCTGGGGCCTCCCCACCCCGGGCTCCGTCATTGGGCCTGCCGCGTGGCAGAGTGCCCGGGACGGGGTCCCACTGGCCGGGAGAGGCTTCCCCTGCGTCTCTGGGCACGGGAGCCCCAGATGGGTCCAGGGGCCCTGCTGGGCCCCGGGTCAGGTGCTCCGGCCCTGGGCCCTGTCCCCCTGCCTGCCTCTATGCCAAAGGCCCGAGACGAGGTTCCGTTGTGCCCGGGGAGCCCCCTTCGCTTGCCTGGGTTCAGGAGCTCCATCTGGGGCCCCTGATGGCCCCAGGGAGGGCAGCCTCCCCACCATGGGCTCCGTCCTTGGGCCTGCCACATGGCAGGGTGCCCAGGACAGGGTCCCGCGGGCCTGGTGAGGCTCCCCCTGCGTCTCTGGGCCCGGGAGCCCCGGATGAGTTCAGGGGCCCCACTGGGCCCTGCCAGGCCCCAGGTCGGGTGCTCCGGCCACGGGCCTCGTCCCCCAGCCTGCCACAATGCCAAAGGTCAGAGATAAGGTTGAGTTGTGCCAGGGGAGCCCCCCTCGCTTGTCTGGGTTCAGGAGCTCCGTCTGGGGCCTCCCCACCCCGGGCTCCGTCATTGGGCCTGCCGCATGGCAGAGTGCCCGGGACGGGGTCCCACTGGCCGGGAGAGACTTCCCCTGCGTCTCTGGGCATGG